>JAZAQC010000029.1:0-691277 GCA_036289425.1 Rhopalosiphum nymphaeae
CAATGAATTGGTAATAGATTTGTTTCTTTTGGATATTGTCAATAATTCAACTGTTCCCGAAAATTGCTACGAAATAACATTGTAAGCTAATGGTGAACGGGAACCACGTATAGAACAGAAAATGGATGGTATTGAATACAATCGAAGCGAAGCTGACGACGACCATACGGAAAAATATCGTTACTCTTGTGGGCTCCGATAATGGCGATCATGAAAATGAACCTGATGAAGAACTTGTCTTACCAATAACAATTGGTTTGAATCCGAACGCTCATCGATCCGACTAATATAATACTTGACCACCACCGATGGAACCAGAACAATTATTTTCGGTACGATTTATCACAGTAGATTTAAATAACTAAATATTGCATAAATTTGTAAAGATGTGAATCGTCATTAGATCTTTCCATTTGATCGCCCATGTGAAAAATAGTTAAAGGCAACTTATTTCAGACAATTTAATTAATATTGTTAGATTTTCTTAGCGAAATGTAGCAAGTAACTATGGTTTTGAGATTTGAGATAGAGTTTATGAGTTATACAAAAATATATTGTTCTTAATTTGCCGGTTGATATTGTGAATCAAATAATTTAGAATAAAGTTTATATGGCGGTGTGTACTGTATAAAATCGAAATAATTTTCAAATTTATTTTTCAATATTATAAAAGCTATTAATTAAATAATATACCAAGTCGAAAGCTCAAATATATGTATATACATTGTACGACGCTATTTTCAACATATCATAATTTATTCATCATATTTTCATAGATTTAGACTTACCCATTTTGACCTTTAATGAAATCCAGTATTGCTATTCCACAGAATGTCAATAAAGATATATGTTAAAAAAAAAAAATGTAAGACCGGACACTGCAGATAAATAGCTTTTTTAAATGATCTGAGTTCTGATGATAATGCTATAATGATCTTGAAATAAAACTTCTCGTTTATGAAGATCAACGAAATCCATATAGACGGTGAAAACTAATTTCAAAGTAATACTTGACCTAAAACATAAAGGTGAAGAAACGTAGAACACCAAGAAATTATAGAATTTCATCTATCTCTCATTTGCTTATAAGATAAATTTCTAAGATATTAAAAAAAATTGTAAAAAAGTTTTCATATTATCATCCATTAACAATTAGATGTGGTAATATATAAAAAATTCAACCGTAACATTTACATTGTATTTGTTACTATAATTCAACTCCAGACTGGTTTTTCCGTAGAGCGTTGTGATTGTTTTCCAATTGACGTACAAAATTAATGTCATTTTTCATTACATTTGTAAAATTAAGTTTCCAAAAACGTAATTAAAAAATTAATTTATGTATTATTAATAATTTTTAGATTAGAAGAATTAATCATTTCAAAACGGTCTGAACCGCCAGCACCTAAGAGCAAGAAAGTAGTTAATCTCGCTATCGCGAATGCAACGCCCAGACCAAAGTACAATGTAGTATTCGAACCTCAGCCATTTTACAGAAATGTTAATTCAATTCGTGAACCGGTGGCCGTGTATTGTGAATCAAGATTTAAAATTGAACATGGACAATCACAAGGTACAGACCGAATAAATAACAATACGATAATTAGAAGTTTTTTAATGAATTAACAATGTATTTTATTCCGTTTTTCAGTACACTCTCCGTTTGAATTTAAATTTACATCGCCAGATTTAATATGAATATATGATTTGTAACGAAACAAAAGAAATCTCCGATTGCGGATCCCGTTTGGAGAACAGCTGGCCAGGGAAGAGTGTTTTATCAGATGGAATAACATGGGCATGTGTCAATTCGAAGCTATTACCCACGACCAAGAGAAGACCTTTAGAATTGCGAATGTGCATGTTAAATCGCAGAAACTGATATTACAGTATTGTGGCCAATTTGTAAAAAACCATATTACATGATGGTAAATATTGTAGAGATCGTGTCGGTTATAGATTTGGTGGAACGCATACAATTTGGATGACTATGTTTTGTTAAACTAAATACAAATGCTACGGGCCATAGAACTGATGAAAAGTTCACATAGGTACAGCAAGTCTTGATTCAACGTCATAGAAGTTCATGTGTTTGTGTCCAATAATCAAATTAAATATGAAATTACCGAAAAAATCTCTGAAACGCTGTCATTTACAACGTTTTGATCTGAATACGTTCGTTTTACTGAAGATATAAGGCTAAAACGGATATGCCCTATTTGTAAGATATCCATTCTAATCAATGAATTGGTAATAGATTTGTTTCTTTTGGATATTGTCAATAATTCAACTGTTCCCGAAAATTGCTACGAAATAACATTGTAAGCTAATGGTGAACGGGAACCACGTATAGAACAGAAAATGGATGGTATTGAATACAATCGAAGCGAAGCTGACGACGACCATACGGAAAAATATCGTTACTCTTGTGGGCTCCGATAATGGCGATCATGAAAATGAACCTGATGAAGAACTTGTCTTACAATAACAATTGGTTTGAATCCGAACGCTCATCGATCCGACTAATATAATACTTGACCACCACCGATGGAACCAGAACAATTATTTTCGGTACGATTTATCACAGTAGATTTAAATAACTAAATATTGCATAAATTTGTAAAGATGTGAATCGTCATTAGATCTTTCCATTTGATCGCCCATGTGAAAAATAGTTAAAGGCAACTTATTTCAGACAATTTAATTAATATTGTTAGATTTTCTTAGCGAAATGTAGCAAGTAACTATGGTTTTGAGATTTGAGATAGAGTTTATGAGTTATACAAAAATATATTGTTCTTAATTTGCCGGTTGATATTGTGAATCAAATAATTTAGAATAAAGTTTATATGGCGGTGTGTACTGTATAAAATCGAAATAATTTTCAAATTTATTTTTCAATATTATAAAAGCTATTAATTAAATAATATACCAAGTCGAAAGCTCAAAATATATGTATATACATTGTACGACGCTATTTTTCAACATATCATAATTTATTCATCATATTTTCATAGATTTAGACTTACCCATTTTGACCTTTAATGAAATCCAGTATTGCTATTCCACAGAATGTCAATAAAGATATATGTTAAAAAAAAAAAAATGTAAGACCGGACACTGCAGATAAATAGCTTTTTTAAATGATCTGAGTTCTGATGATAATGCTATAATGATCTTGAAATAAAACTTCTCGTTTATGAAGATCAACGAAATCCATATAGACGGTGAAAACTAATTTCAAAGTAATACTTGACCTAAAACATAAAGGTGAAGAAACGTAGAACACCAAGAAATTATAGAATTTCATCTATCTCTCATTTGCTTATAAGATAAATTTCTAAGATATTAAAAAAAATTGTAAAAAAAGTTTTCATATTATCATCCATTAACAATTAGATGTGGTAATATATAAAAAATTCAACCGTAACATTTACATTGTATTTGTTACTATAATTCAACTCCAGACTGGTTTTTCCGTAGAGCGTTGTGATTGTTTTCCAATTGACGTACAAAATAATGTCATTTTTCATTACATTTGTAAAATTAAGTTTCCAAAAACGTAATTAAAAAATTAATTTATGTATTATTAATAATTTTTAGATTAGAAGAATTAATCATTTCAAAACGGTCTGAACCGCCAGCACCTAAGAGCAAGAAAGTAGTTAATCTCGCTATCGCGAATGCAACGCCCAGACCAAAGTACAATGTAGTATTCGAACCTCAGCCATTTTACAGAAATGTTAATTCAATTCGTGAACCGGTGGCCGTGTATTGTGAATCAAGATTTAAAATTGAACATGGACAATCACAAGGTACAGACCGAATAAATAACAATACGATAATTAGAAGTTTTTTAATGAATTAACAATGTATTTTATTCCGTTTTTCAGTACACTCTCCGTTTGAATTTAAATTTACATCGCCAGATTTAATATGAATATATGATTTGTAACGAAACAAAAGAAATCTCCGATTGCGGATCCCGTTTGGAGAACAGCTGGCCAGGGAAGAGTGTTTTATCAGATGGAATAACATGGGCATGTGTCAATTCGAAGCTATTACCCACGACCAAGAGAAGACCTTTAGAATTGCGAATGTGCATGTTAAATCGCAGAAACTGATATTACAGTATTGTGGCCAATTTGTAAAAAACCATATTACATGATGGTAAATATTGTAGAGATCGTGTCGGTTATAGATTTGGTGGAACGCATACAATTTGGATGACTATGTTTTGTTAAACTAAATACAAATGCTACGGGCCATAGAACTGATGAAAAGTTCACATAGGTACAGCAAGTCTTGATTCAACGTCATAGAAGTTCATGTGTTTGTGTCCAATAATCAAATTAAATATGAAATTACCGAAAAAATCTCTGAAACGCTGTCATTTACAACGTTTTGATCTGAATACGTTCGTTTTACTGAAGAATATAAGGCTAAAACGGATATGCCCTATTTGTAAGATATCCATTCTAATCAATGAATTGGTAATAGATTTGTTTCTTTTGGATATTGTCAATAATTCAACTGTTCCCGAAAATTGCTACGAAATAACATTGTAAGCTAATGGTGAACGGGAACCACGTATAGAACAGAAAATGGATGGTATTGAATACAATCGAAGCGAAGCTGACGACGACCATACGGAAAAATATCGTTACTCTTGTGGGCTCCGATAATGGCGATCATGAAAATGAACCTGATGAAGAACTTGTCTTACCAATAACAATTGGTTTGAATCCGAACGCTCATCGATCCGACTAATATAATACTTGACCACCACCGATGGAACCAGAACAATTATTTTCGGTACGATTTATCACAGTAGATTTAAATAACTAAATATTGCATAAATTTGTAAAGATGTGAATCGTCATTAGATCTTTCCATTTGATCGCCCATGTGAAAAATAGTTAAAGGCAACTTATTTCAGACAATTTAATTAATATTGTTAGATTTTCTTAGCGAAATGTAGCAAGTAACTATGGTTTTGAGATTTGAGATAGAGTTTATGAGTTATACAAAAATATATTGTTCTTAATTTGCCGGTTGATATTGTGAATCAAATAATTTAGAATAAAGTTTATATGGCGGTGTGTACTGTATAAAATCGAAATAATTTTCAAATTTATTTTTCAATATTATAAAAGCTATTAATTAAATAATATACCAAGTCGAAAGCTCAAAATATATGTATATACATTGTACGACGCTATTTTTCAACATATCATAATTTATTCATCATATTTTCATAGATTTAGACTTACCCATTTTGACCTTTAATGAAATCCAGTATTGCTATTCCACAGAATGTCAATAAAGATATATGTTAAAAAAAAAAAAATGTAAGACCGGACACTGCAGATAAATAGCTTTTTTAAATGATCTGAGTTCTGATGATAATGCTATAATGATCTTGAAATAAAACTTCTCGTTTATGAAGATCAACGAAATCCATATAGACGGTGAAAACTAATTTCAAAGTAATACTTGACCTAAAACATAAAGGTGAAGAAACGTAGAACACCAAGAAATTATAGAATTTCATCTATCTCTCATTTGCTTATAAGATAAATTTCTAAGATATTAAAAAAAATTGTAAAAAAAGTTTTCATATTATCATCCATTAACAATTAGATGTGGTAATATATAAAAAATTCAACCGTAACATTTACATTGTATTTGTTACTATAATTCAACTCCAGACTGGTTTTTCCGTAGAGCGTTGTGATTGTTTTCCAATTGACGTACAAAATAATGTCATTTTTCATTACATTTGTAAAATTAAGTTTCCAAAAACGTAATTAAAAAATTAATTTATGTATTATTAATAATTTTTAGATTAGAAGAATTAATCATTTCAAAACGGTCTGAACCGCCAGCACCTAAGAGCAAGAAAGTAGTTAATCTCGCTATCGCGAATGCAACGCCCAGACCAAAGTACAATGTAGTATTCGAACCTCAGCCATTTTACAGAAATGTTAATTCAATTCGTGAACCGGTGGCCGTGTATTGTGAATCAAGATTTAAAATTGAACATGGACAATCACAAGGTACAGACCGAATAAATAACAATACGATAATTAGAAGTTTTTTAATGAATTAACAATGTATTTTATTCCGTTTTTCAGTACACTCTCCGTTTGAATTTAAATTTACATCGCCAGATTTAATATGAATATATGATTTGTAACGAAACAAAAGAAATCTCCGATTGCGGATCCCGTTTGGAGAACAGCTGGCCAGGGAAGAGTGTTTTATCAGATGGAATAACATGGGCATGTGTCAATTCGAAGCTATTACCCACGACCAAGAGAAGACCTTTAGAATTGCGAATGTGCATGTTAAATCGCAGAAACTGATATTACAGTATTGTGGCCAATTTGTAAAAAACCATATTACATGATGGTAAATATTGTAGAGATCGTGTCGGTTATAGATTTGGTGGAACGCATACAATTTGGATGACTATGTTTTGTTAAACTAAATACAAATGCTACGGGCCATAGAACTGATGAAAAGTTCACATAGGTACAGCAAGTCTTGATTCAACGTCATAGAAGTTCATGTGTTTGTGTCCAATAATCAAATTAAATATGAAATTACCGAAAAAATCTCTGAAACGCTGTCATTTACAACGTTTTGATCTGAATACGTTCGTTTTACTGAAGAATATAAGGCTAAAACGGATATGCCCTATTTGTAAGATATCCATTCTAATCAATGAATTGGTAATAGATTTGTTTCTTTTGGATATTGTCAATAATTCAACTGTTCCCGAAAATTGCTACGAAATAACATTGTAAGCTAATGGTGAACGGGAACCACGTATAGAACAGAAAATGGATGGTATTGAATACAATCGAAGCGAAGCTGACGACGACCATACGGAAAAATATCGTTACTCTTGTGGGCTCCGATAATGGCGATCATGAAAATGAACCTGATGAAGAACTTGTCTTACCAATAACAATTGGTTTGAATCCGAACGCTCATCGATCCGACTAATATAATACTTGACCACCACCGATGGAACCAGAACAATTATTTTCGGTACGATTTATCACAGTAGATTTAAATAACTAAATATTGCATAAATTTGTAAAGATGTGAATCGTCATTAGATCTTTCCATTTGATCGCCCATGTGAAAAATAGTTAAAGGCAACTTATTTCAGACAATTTAATTAATATTGTTAGATTTTCTTAGCGAAATGTAGCAAGTAACTATGGTTTTGAGATTTGAGATAGAGTTTATGAGTTATACAAAAATATATTGTTCTTAATTTGCCGGTTGATATTGTGAATCAAATAATTTAGAATAAAGTTTATATGGCGGTGTGTACTGTATAAAATCGAAATAATTTTCAAATTTATTTTTCAATATTATAAAAGCTATTAATTAAATAATATACCAAGTCGAAAGCTCAAAATATATGTATATACATTGTACGACGCTATTTTTCAACATATCATAATTTATTCATCATATTTTCATAGATTTAGACTTACCCATTTTGACCTTTAATGAAATCCAGTATTGCTATTCCACAGAATGTCAATAAAGATATATGTTAAAAAAAAAAAAATGTAAGACCGGACACTGCAGATAAATAGCTTTTTTAAATGATCTGAGTTCTGATGATAATGCTATAATGATCTTGAAATAAAACTTCTCGTTTATGAAGATCAACGAAATCCATATAGACGGTGAAAACTAATTTCAAAGTAATACTTGACCTAAAACATAAAGGTGAAGAAACGTAGAACACCAAGAAATTATAGAATTTCATCTATCTCTCATTTGCTTATAAGATAAATTTCTAAGATATTAAAAAAAATTGTAAAAAAAGTTTTCATATTATCATCCATTAACAATTAGATGTGGTAATATATAAAAAATTCAACCGTAACATTTACATTGTATTTGTTACTATAATTCAACTCCAGACTGGTTTTTCCGTAGAGCGTTGTGATTGTTTTCCAATTGACGTACAAAATAATGTCATTTTTCATTACATTTGTAAAATTAAGTTTCCAAAAACGTAATTAAAAAATTAATTTATGTATTATTAATAATTTTTAGATTAGAAGAATTAATCATTTCAAAACGGTCTGAACCGCCAGCACCTAAGAGCAAGAAAGTAGTTAATCTCGCTATCGCGAATGCAACGCCCAGACCAAAGTACAATGTAGTATTCGAACCTCAGCCATTTTACAGAAATGTTAATTCAATTCGTGAACCGGTGGCCGTGTATTGTGAATCAAGATTTAAAATTGAACATGGACAATCACAAGGTACAGACCGAATAAATAACAATACGATAATTAGAAGTTTTTTAATGAATTAACAATGTATTTTATTCCGTTTTTCAGTACACTCTCCGTTTGAATTTAAATTTACATCGCCAGATTTAATATGAATATATGATTTGTAACGAAACAAAAGAAATCTCCGATTGCGGATCCCGTTTGGAGAACAGCTGGCCAGGGAAGAGTGTTTTATCAGATGGAATAACATGGGCATGTGTCAATTCGAAGCTATTACCCACGACCAAGAGAAGACCTTTAGAATTGCGAATGTGCATGTTAAATCGCAGAAACTGATATTACAGTATTGTGGCCAATTTGTAAAAAACCATATTACATGATGGTAAATATTGTAGAGATCGTGTCGGTTATAGATTTGGTGGAACGCATACAATTTGGATGACTATGTTTTGTTAAACTAAATACAAATGCTACGGGCCATAGAACTGATGAAAAGTTCACATAGGTACAGCAAGTCTTGATTCAACGTCATAGAAGTTCATGTGTTTGTGTCCAATAATCAAATTAAATATGAAATTACCGAAAAAATCTCTGAAACGCTGTCATTTACAACGTTTTGATCTGAATACGTTCGTTTTACTGAAGAATATAAGGCTAAAACGGATATGCCCTATTTGTAAGATATCCATTCTAATCAATGAATTGGTAATAGATTTGTTTCTTTTGGATATTGTCAATAATTCAACTGTTCCCGAAAATTGCTACGAAATAACATTGTAAGCTAATGGTGAACGGGAACCACGTATAGAACAGAAAATGGATGGTATTGAATACAATCGAAGCGAAGCTGACGACGACCATACGGAAAAATATCGTTACTCTTGTGGGCTCCGATAATGGCGATCATGAAAATGAACCTGATGAAGAACTTGTCTTACCAATAACAATTGGTTTGAATCCGAACGCTCATCGATCCGACTAATATAATACTTGACCACCACCGATGGAACCAGAACAATTATTTTCGGTACGATTTATCACAGTAGATTTAAATAACTAAATATTGCATAAATTTGTAAAGATGTGAATCGTCATTAGATCTTTCCATTTGATCGCCCATGTGAAAAATAGTTAAAGGCAACTTATTTCAGACAATTTAATTAATATTGTTAGATTTTCTTAGCGAAATGTAGCAAGTAACTATGGTTTTGAGATTTGAGATAGAGTTTATGAGTTATACAAAAATATATTGTTCTTAATTTGCCGGTTGATATTGTGAATCAAATAATTTAGAATAAAGTTTATATGGCGGTGTGTACTGTATAAAATCGAAATAATTTTCAAATTTATTTTTCAATATTATAAAAGCTATTAATTAAATAATATACCAAGTCGAAAGCTCAAAATATATGTATATACATTGTACGACGCTATTTTTCAACATATCATAATTTATTCATCATATTTTCATAGATTTAGACTTACCCATTTTGACCTTTAATGAAATCCAGTATTGCTATTCCACAGAATGTCAATAAAGATATATGTTAAAAAAAAAAAAATGTAAGACCGGACACTGCAGATAAATAGCTTTTTTAAATGATCTGAGTTCTGATGATAATGCTATAATGATCTTGAAATAAAACTTCTCGTTTATGAAGATCAACGAAATCCATATAGACGGTGAAAACTAATTTCAAAGTAATACTTGACCTAAAACATAAAGGTGAAGAAACGTAGAACACCAAGAAATTATAGAATTTCATCTATCTCTCATTTGCTTATAAGATAAATTTCTAAGATATTAAAAAAAATTGTAAAAAAAGTTTTCATATTATCATCCATTAACAATTAGATGTGGTAATATATAAAAAATTCAACCGTAACATTTACATTGTATTTGTTACTATAATTCAACTCCAGACTGGTTTTTCCGTAGAGCGTTGTGATTGTTTTCCAATTGACGTACAAAATAATGTCATTTTTCATTACATTTGTAAAATTAAGTTTCCAAAAACGTAATTAAAAAATTAATTTATGTATTATTAATAATTTTTAGATTAGAAGAATTAATCATTTCAAAACGGTCTGAACCGCCAGCACCTAAGAGCAAGAAAGTAGTTAATCTCGCTATCGCGAATGCAACGCCCAGACCAAAGTACAATGTAGTATTCGAACCTCAGCCATTTTACAGAAATGTTAATTCAATTCGTGAACCGGTGGCCGTGTATTGTGAATCAAGATTTAAAATTGAACATGGACAATCACAAGGTACAGACCGAATAAATAACAATACGATAATTAGAAGTTTTTTAATGAATTAACAATGTATTTTATTCCGTTTTTCAGTACACTCTCCGTTTGAATTTAAATTTACATCGCCAGATTTAATATGAATATATGATTTGTAACGAAACAAAAGAAATCTCCGATTGCGGATCCCGTTTGGAGAACAGCTGGCCAGGGAAGAGTGTTTTATCAGATGGAATAACATGGGCATGTGTCAATTCGAAGCTATTACCCACGACCAAGAGAAGACCTTTAGAATTGCGAATGTGCATGTTAAATCGCAGAAACTGATATTACAGTATTGTGGCCAATTTGTAAAAAACCATATTACATGATGGTAAATATTGTAGAGATCGTGTCGGTTATAGATTTGGTGGAACGCATACAATTTGGATGACTATGTTTTGTTAAACTAAATACAAATGCTACGGGCCATAGAACTGATGAAAAGTTCACATAGGTACAGCAAGTCTTGATTCAACGTCATAGAAGTTCATGTGTTTGTGTCCAATAATCAAATTAAATATGAAATTACCGAAAAAATCTCTGAAACGCTGTCATTTACAACGTTTTGATCTGAATACGTTCGTTTTACTGAAGAATATAAGGCTAAAACGGATATGCCCTATTTGTAAGATATCCATTCTAATCAATGAATTGGTAATAGATTTGTTTCTTTTGGATATTGTCAATAATTCAACTGTTCCCGAAAATTGCTACGAAATAACATTGTAAGCTAATGGTGAACGGGAACCACGTATAGAACAGAAAATGGATGGTATTGAATACAATCGAAGCGAAGCTGACGACGACCATACGGAAAAATATCGTTACTCTTGTGGGCTCCGATAATGGCGATCATGAAAATGAACCTGATGAAGAACTTGTCTTACCAATAACAATTGGTTTGAATCCGAACGCTCATCGATCCGACTAATATAATACTTGACCACCACCGATGGAACCAGAACAATTATTTTCGGTACGATTTATCACAGTAGATTTAAATAACTAAATATTGCATAAATTTGTAAAGATGTGAATCGTCATTAGATCTTTCCATTTGATCGCCCATGTGAAAAATAGTTAAAGGCAACTTATTTCAGACAATTTAATTAATATTGTTAGATTTTCTTAGCGAAATGTAGCAAGTAACTATGGTTTTGAGATTTGAGATAGAGTTTATGAGTTATACAAAAATATATTGTTCTTAATTTGCCGGTTGATATTGTGAATCAAATAATTTAGAATAAAGTTTATATGGCGGTGTGTACTGTATAAAATCGAAATAATTTTCAAATTTATTTTTCAATATTATAAAAGCTATTAATTAAATAATATACCAAGTCGAAAGCTCAAAATATATGTATATACATTGTACGACGCTATTTTTCAACATATCATAATTTATTCATCATATTTTCATAGATTTAGACTTACCCATTTTGACCTTTAATGAAATCCAGTATTGCTATTCCACAGAATGTCAATAAAGATATATGTTAAAAAAAAAAAAATGTAAGACCGGACACTGCAGATAAATAGCTTTTTTAAATGATCTGAGTTCTGATGATAATGCTATAATGATCTTGAAATAAAACTTCTCGTTTATGAAGATCAACGAAATCCATATAGACGGTGAAAACTAATTTCAAAGTAATACTTGACCTAAAACATAAAGGTGAAGAAACGTAGAACACCAAGAAATTATAGAATTTCATCTATCTCTCATTTGCTTATAAGATAAATTTCTAAGATATTAAAAAAAATTGTAAAAAAAGTTTTCATATTATCATCCATTAACAATTAGATGTGGTAATATATAAAAAATTCAACCGTAACATTTACATTGTATTTGTTACTATAATTCAACTCCAGACTGGTTTTTCCGTAGAGCGTTGTGATTGTTTTCCAATTGACGTACAAAATAATGTCATTTTTCATTACATTTGTAAAATTAAGTTTCCAAAAACGTAATTAAAAAATTAATTTATGTATTATTAATAATTTTTAGATTAGAAGAATTAATCATTTCAAAACGGTCTGAACCGCCAGCACCTAAGAGCAAGAAAGTAGTTAATCTCGCTATCGCGAATGCAACGCCCAGACCAAAGTACAATGTAGTATTCGAACCTCAGCCATTTTACAGAAATGTTAATTCAATTCGTGAACCGGTGGCCGTGTATTGTGAATCAAGATTTAAAATTGAACATGGACAATCACAAGGTACAGACCGAATAAATAACAATACGATAATTAGAAGTTTTTTAATGAATTAACAATGTATTTTATTCCGTTTTTCAGTACACTCTCCGTTTGAATTTAAATTTACATCGCCAGATTTAATATGAATATATGATTTGTAACGAAACAAAAGAAATCTCCGATTGCGGATCCCGTTTGGAGAACAGCTGGCCAGGGAAGAGTGTTTTATCAGATGGAATAACATGGGCATGTGTCAATTCGAAGCTATTACCCACGACCAAGAGAAGACCTTTAGAATTGCGAATGTGCATGTTAAATCGCAGAAACTGATATTACAGTATTGTGGCCAATTTGTAAAAAACCATATTACATGATGGTAAATATTGTAGAGATCGTGTCGGTTATAGATTTGGTGGAACGCATACAATTTGGATGACTATGTTTTGTTAAACTAAATACAAATGCTACGGGCCATAGAACTGATGAAAAGTTCACATAGGTACAGCAAGTCTTGATTCAACGTCATAGAAGTTCATGTGTTTGTGTCCAATAATCAAATTAAATATGAAATTACCGAAAAAATCTCTGAAACGCTGTCATTTACAACGTTTTGATCTGAATACGTTCGTTTTACTGAAGAATATAAGGCTAAAACGGATATGCCCTATTTGTAAGATATCCATTCTAATCAATGAATTGGTAATAGATTTGTTTCTTTTGGATATTGTCAATAATTCAACTGTTCCCGAAAATTGCTACGAAATAACATTGTAAGCTAATGGTGAACGGGAACCACGTATAGAACAGAAAATGGATGGTATTGAATACAATCGAAGCGAAGCTGACGACGACCATACGGAAAAATATCGTTACTCTTGTGGGCTCCGATAATGGCGATCATGAAAATGAACCTGATGAAGAACTTGTCTTACCAATAACAATTGGTTTGAATCCGAACGCTCATCGATCCGACTAATATAATACTTGACCACCACCGATGGAACCAGAACAATTATTTTCGGTACGATTTATCACAGTAGATTTAAATAACTAAATATTGCATAAATTTGTAAAGATGTGAATCGTCATTAGATCTTTCCATTTGATCGCCCATGTGAAAAATAGTTAAAGGCAACTTATTTCAGACAATTTAATTAATATTGTTAGATTTTCTTAGCGAAATGTAGCAAGTAACTATGGTTTTGAGATTTGAGATAGAGTTTATGAGTTATACAAAAATATATTGTTCTTAATTTGCCGGTTGATATTGTGAATCAAATAATTTAGAATAAAGTTTATATGGCGGTGTGTACTGTATAAAATCGAAATAATTTTCAAATTTATTTTTCAATATTATAAAAGCTATTAATTAAATAATATACCAAGTCGAAAGCTCAAAATATATGTATATACATTGTACGACGCTATTTTTCAACATATCATAATTTATTCATCATATTTTCATAGATTTAGACTTACCCATTTTGACCTTTAATGAAATCCAGTATTGCTATTCCACAGAATGTCAATAAAGATATATGTTAAAAAAAAAAAAATGTAAGACCGGACACTGCAGATAAATAGCTTTTTTAAATGATCTGAGTTCTGATGATAATGCTATAATGATCTTGAAATAAAACTTCTCGTTTATGAAGATCAACGAAATCCATATAGACGGTGAAAACTAATTTCAAAGTAATACTTGACCTAAAACATAAAGGTGAAGAAACGTAGAACACCAAGAAATTATAGAATTTCATCTATCTCTCATTTGCTTATAAGATAAATTTCTAAGATATTAAAAAAAATTGTAAAAAAAGTTTTCATATTATCATCCATTAACAATTAGATGTGGTAATATATAAAAAATTCAACCGTAACATTTACATTGTATTTGTTACTATAATTCAACTCCAGACTGGTTTTTCCGTAGAGCGTTGTGATTGTTTTCCAATTGACGTACAAAATAATGTCATTTTTCATTACATTTGTAAAATTAAGTTTCCAAAAACGTAATTAAAAAATTAATTTATGTATTATTAATAATTTTTAGATTAGAAGAATTAATCATTTCAAAACGGTCTGAACCGCCAGCACCTAAGAGCAAGAAAGTAGTTAATCTCGCTATCGCGAATGCAACGCCCAGACCAAAGTACAATGTAGTATTCGAACCTCAGCCATTTTACAGAAATGTTAATTCAATTCGTGAACCGGTGGCCGTGTATTGTGAATCAAGATTTAAAATTGAACATGGACAATCACAAGGTACAGACCGAATAAATAACAATACGATAATTAGAAGTTTTTTAATGAATTAACAATGTATTTTATTCCGTTTTTCAGTACACTCTCCGTTTGAATTTAAATTTACATCGCCAGATTTAATATGAATATATGATTTGTAACGAAACAAAAGAAATCTCCGATTGCGGATCCCGTTTGGAGAACAGCTGGCCAGGGAAGAGTGTTTTATCAGATGGAATAACATGGGCATGTGTCAATTCGAAGCTATTACCCACGACCAAGAGAAGACCTTTAGAATTGCGAATGTGCATGTTAAATCGCAGAAACTGATATTACAGTATTGTGGCCAATTTGTAAAAAACCATATTACATGATGGTAAATATTGTAGAGATCGTGTCGGTTATAGATTTGGTGGAACGCATACAATTTGGATGACTATGTTTTGTTAAACTAAATACAAATGCTACGGGCCATAGAACTGATGAAAAGTTCACATAGGTACAGCAAGTCTTGATTCAACGTCATAGAAGTTCATGTGTTTGTGTCCAATAATCAAATTAAATATGAAATTACCGAAAAAATCTCTGAAACGCTGTCATTTACAACGTTTTGATCTGAATACGTTCGTTTTACTGAAGAATATAAGGCTAAAACGGATATGCCCTATTTGTAAGATATCCATTCTAATCAATGAATTGGTAATAGATTTGTTTCTTTTGGATATTGTCAATAATTCAACTGTTCCCGAAAATTGCTACGAAATAACATTGTAAGCTAATGGTGAACGGGAACCACGTATAGAACAGAAAATGGATGGTATTGAATACAATCGAAGCGAAGCTGACGACGACCATACGGAAAAATATCGTTACTCTTGTGGGCTCCGATAATGGCGATCATGAAAATGAACCTGATGAAGAACTTGTCTTACCAATAACAATTGGTTTGAATCCGAACGCTCATCGATCCGACTAATATAATACTTGACCACCACCGATGGAACCAGAACAATTATTTTCGGTACGATTTATCACAGTAGATTTAAATAACTAAATATTGCATAAATTTGTAAAGATGTGAATCGTCATTAGATCTTTCCATTTGATCGCCCATGTGAAAAATAGTTAAAGGCAACTTATTTCAGACAATTTAATTAATATTGTTAGATTTTCTTAGCGAAATGTAGCAAGTAACTATGGTTTTGAGATTTGAGATAGAGTTTATGAGTTATACAAAAATATATTGTTCTTAATTTGCCGGTTGATATTGTGAATCAAATAATTTAGAATAAAGTTTATATGGCGGTGTGTACTGTATAAAATCGAAATAATTTTCAAATTTATTTTTCAATATTATAAAAGCTATTAATTAAATAATATACCAAGTCGAAAGCTCAAAATATATGTATATACATTGTACGACGCTATTTTTCAACATATCATAATTTATTCATCATATTTTCATAGATTTAGACTTACCCATTTTGACCTTTAATGAAATCCAGTATTGCTATTCCACAGAATGTCAATAAAGATATATGTTAAAAAAAAAAAAATGTAAGACCGGACACTGCAGATAAATAGCTTTTTTAAATGATCTGAGTTCTGATGATAATGCTATAATGATCTTGAAATAAAACTTCTCGTTTATGAAGATCAACGAAATCCATATAGACGGTGAAAACTAATTTCAAAGTAATACTTGACCTAAAACATAAAGGTGAAGAAACGTAGAACACCAAGAAATTATAGAATTTCATCTATCTCTCATTTGCTTATAAGATAAATTTCTAAGATATTAAAAAAAATTGTAAAAAAAGTTTTCATATTATCATCCATTAACAATTAGATGTGGTAATATATAAAAAATTCAACCGTAACATTTACATTGTATTTGTTACTATAATTCAACTCCAGACTGGTTTTTCCGTAGAGCGTTGTGATTGTTTTCCAATTGACGTACAAAATAATGTCATTTTTCATTACATTTGTAAAATTAAGTTTCCAAAAACGTAATTAAAAAATTAATTTATGTATTATTAATAATTTTTAGATTAGAAGAATTAATCATTTCAAAACGGTCTGAACCGCCAGCACCTAAGAGCAAGAAAGTAGTTAATCTCGCTATCGCGAATGCAACGCCCAGACCAAAGTACAATGTAGTATTCGAACCTCAGCCATTTTACAGAAATGTTAATTCAATTCGTGAACCGGTGGCCGTGTATTGTGAATCAAGATTTAAAATTGAACATGGACAATCACAAGGTACAGACCGAATAAATAACAATACGATAATTAGAAGTTTTTTAATGAATTAACAATGTATTTTATTCCGTTTTTCAGTACACTCTCCGTTTGAATTTAAATTTACATCGCCAGATTTAATATGAATATATGATTTGTAACGAAACAAAAGAAATCTCCGATTGCGGATCCCGTTTGGAGAACAGCTGGCCAGGGAAGAGTGTTTTATCAGATGGAATAACATGGGCATGTGTCAATTCGAAGCTATTACCCACGACCAAGAGAAGACCTTTAGAATTGCGAATGTGCATGTTAAATCGCAGAAACTGATATTACAGTATTGTGGCCAATTTGTAAAAAACCATATTACATGATGGTAAATATTGTAGAGATCGTGTCGGTTATAGATTTGGTGGAACGCATACAATTTGGATGACTATGTTTTGTTAAACTAAATACAAATGCTACGGGCCATAGAACTGATGAAAAGTTCACATAGGTACAGCAAGTCTTGATTCAACGTCATAGAAGTTCATGTGTTTGTGTCCAATAATCAAATTAAATATGAAATTACCGAAAAAATCTCTGAAACGCTGTCATTTACAACGTTTTGATCTGAATACGTTCGTTTTACTGAAGAATATAAGGCTAAAACGGATATGCCCTATTTGTAAGATATCCATTCTAATCAATGAATTGGTAATAGATTTGTTTCTTTTGGATATTGTCAATAATTCAACTGTTCCCGAAAATTGCTACGAAATAACATTGTAAGCTAATGGTGAACGGGAACCACGTATAGAACAGAAAATGGATGGTATTGAATACAATCGAAGCGAAGCTGACGACGACCATACGGAAAAATATCGTTACTCTTGTGGGCTCCGATAATGGCGATCATGAAAATGAACCTGATGAAGAACTTGTCTTACCAATAACAATTGGTTTGAATCCGAACGCTCATCGATCCGACTAATATAATACTTGACCACCACCGATGGAACCAGAACAATTATTTTCGGTACGATTTATCACAGTAGATTTAAATAACTAAATATTGCATAAATTTGTAAAGATGTGAATCGTCATTAGATCTTTCCATTTGATCGCCCATGTGAAAAATAGTTAAAGGCAACTTATTTCAGACAATTTAATTAATATTGTTAGATTTTCTTAGCGAAATGTAGCAAGTAACTATGGTTTTGAGATTTGAGATAGAGTTTATGAGTTATACAAAAATATATTGTTCTTAATTTGCCGGTTGATATTGTGAATCAAATAATTTAGAATAAAGTTTATATGGCGGTGTGTACTGTATAAAATCGAAATAATTTTCAAATTTATTTTTCAATATTATAAAAGCTATTAATTAAATAATATACCAAGTCGAAAGCTCAAAATATATGTATATACATTGTACGACGCTATTTTTCAACATATCATAATTTATTCATCATATTTTCATAGATTTAGACTTACCCATTTTGACCTTTAATGAAATCCAGTATTGCTATTCCACAGAATGTCAATAAAGATATATGTTAAAAAAAAAAAAATGTAAGACCGGACACTGCAGATAAATAGCTTTTTTAAATGATCTGAGTTCTGATGATAATGCTATAATGATCTTGAAATAAAACTTCTCGTTTATGAAGATCAACGAAATCCATATAGACGGTGAAAACTAATTTCAAAGTAATACTTGACCTAAAACATAAAGGTGAAGAAACGTAGAACACCAAGAAATTATAGAATTTCATCTATCTCTCATTTGCTTATAAGATAAATTTCTAAGATATTAAAAAAAATTGTAAAAAAAGTTTTCATATTATCATCCATTAACAATTAGATGTGGTAATATATAAAAAATTCAACCGTAACATTTACATTGTATTTGTTACTATAATTCAACTCCAGACTGGTTTTTCCGTAGAGCGTTGTGATTGTTTTCCAATTGACGTACAAAATAATGTCATTTTTCATTACATTTGTAAAATTAAGTTTCCAAAAACGTAATTAAAAAATTAATTTATGTATTATTAATAATTTTTAGATTAGAAGAATTAATCATTTCAAAACGGTCTGAACCGCCAGCACCTAAGAGCAAGAAAGTAGTTAATCTCGCTATCGCGAATGCAACGCCCAGACCAAAGTACAATGTAGTATTCGAACCTCAGCCATTTTACAGAAATGTTAATTCAATTCGTGAACCGGTGGCCGTGTATTGTGAATCAAGATTTAAAATTGAACATGGACAATCACAAGGTACAGACCGAATAAATAACAATACGATAATTAGAAGTTTTTTAATGAATTAACAATGTATTTTATTCCGTTTTTCAGTACACTCTCCGTTTGAATTTAAATTTACATCGCCAGATTTAATATGAATATATGATTTGTAACGAAACAAAAGAAATCTCCGATTGCGGATCCCGTTTGGAGAACAGCTGGCCAGGGAAGAGTGTTTTATCAGATGGAATAACATGGGCATGTGTCAATTCGAAGCTATTACCCACGACCAAGAGAAGACCTTTAGAATTGCGAATGTGCATGTTAAATCGCAGAAACTGATATTACAGTATTGTGGCCAATTTGTAAAAAACCATATTACATGATGGTAAATATTGTAGAGATCGTGTCGGTTATAGATTTGGTGGAACGCATACAATTTGGATGACTATGTTTTGTTAAACTAAATACAAATGCTACGGGCCATAGAACTGATGAAAAGTTCACATAGGTACAGCAAGTCTTGATTCAACGTCATAGAAGTTCATGTGTTTGTGTCCAATAATCAAATTAAATATGAAATTACCGAAAAAATCTCTGAAACGCTGTCATTTACAACGTTTTGATCTGAATACGTTCGTTTTACTGAAGAATATAAGGCTAAAACGGATATGCCCTATTTGTAAGATATCCATTCTAATCAATGAATTGGTAATAGATTTGTTTCTTTTGGATATTGTCAATAATTCAACTGTTCCCGAAAATTGCTACGAAATAACATTGTAAGCTAATGGTGAACGGGAACCACGTATAGAACAGAAAATGGATGGTATTGAATACAATCGAAGCGAAGCTGACGACGACCATACGGAAAAATATCGTTACTCTTGTGGGCTCCGATAATGGCGATCATGAAAATGAACCTGATGAAGAACTTGTCTTACCAATAACAATTGGTTTGAATCCGAACGCTCATCGATCCGACTAATATAATACTTGACCACCACCGATGGAACCAGAACAATTATTTTCGGTACGATTTATCACAGTAGATTTAAATAACTAAATATTGCATAAATTTGTAAAGATGTGAATCGTCATTAGATCTTTCCATTTGATCGCCCATGTGAAAAATAGTTAAAGGCAACTTATTTCAGACAATTTAATTAATATTGTTAGATTTTCTTAGCGAAATGTAGCAAGTAACTATGGTTTTGAGATTTGAGATAGAGTTTATGAGTTATACAAAAATATATTGTTCTTAATTTGCCGGTTGATATTGTGAATCAAATAATTTAGAATAAAGTTTATATGGCGGTGTGTACTGTATAAAATCGAAATAATTTTCAAATTTATTTTTCAATATTATAAAAGCTATTAATTAAATAATATACCAAGTCGAAAGCTCAAAATATATGTATATACATTGTACGACGCTATTTTTCAACATATCATAATTTATTCATCATATTTTCATAGATTTAGACTTACCCATTTTGACCTTTAATGAAATCCAGTATTGCTATTCCACAGAATGTCAATAAAGATATATGTTAAAAAAAAAAAAATGTAAGACCGGACACTGCAGATAAATAGCTTTTTTAAATGATCTGAGTTCTGATGATAATGCTATAATGATCTTGAAATAAAACTTCTCGTTTATGAAGATCAACGAAATCCATATAGACGGTGAAAACTAATTTCAAAGTAATACTTGACCTAAAACATAAAGGTGAAGAAACGTAGAACACCAAGAAATTATAGAATTTCATCTATCTCTCATTTGCTTATAAGATAAATTTCTAAGATATTAAAAAAAATTGTAAAAAAAGTTTTCATATTATCATCCATTAACAATTAGATGTGGTAATATATAAAAAATTCAACCGTAACATTTACATTGTATTTGTTACTATAATTCAACTCCAGACTGGTTTTTCCGTAGAGCGTTGTGATTGTTTTCCAATTGACGTACAAAATAATGTCATTTTTCATTACATTTGTAAAATTAAGTTTCCAAAAACGTAATTAAAAAATTAATTTATGTATTATTAATAATTTTTAGATTAGAAGAATTAATCATTTCAAAACGGTCTGAACCGCCAGCACCTAAGAGCAAGAAAGTAGTTAATCTCGCTATCGCGAATGCAACGCCCAGACCAAAGTACAATGTAGTATTCGAACCTCAGCCATTTTACAGAAATGTTAATTCAATTCGTGAACCGGTGGCCGTGTATTGTGAATCAAGATTTAAAATTGAACATGGACAATCACAAGGTACAGACCGAATAAATAACAATACGATAATTAGAAGTTTTTTAATGAATTAACAATGTATTTTATTCCGTTTTTCAGTACACTCTCCGTTTGAATTTAAATTTACATCGCCAGATTTAATATGAATATATGATTTGTAACGAAACAAAAGAAATCTCCGATTGCGGATCCCGTTTGGAGAACAGCTGGCCAGGGAAGAGTGTTTTATCAGATGGAATAACATGGGCATGTGTCAATTCGAAGCTATTACCCACGACCAAGAGAAGACCTTTAGAATTGCGAATGTGCATGTTAAATCGCAGAAACTGATATTACAGTATTGTGGCCAATTTGTAAAAAACCATATTACATGATGGTAAATATTGTAGAGATCGTGTCGGTTATAGATTTGGTGGAACGCATACAATTTGGATGACTATGTTTTGTTAAACTAAATACAAATGCTACGGGCCATAGAACTGATGAAAAGTTCACATAGGTACAGCAAGTCTTGATTCAACGTCATAGAAGTTCATGTGTTTGTGTCCAATAATCAAATTAAATATGAAATTACCGAAAAAATCTCTGAAACGCTGTCATTTACAACGTTTTGATCTGAATACGTTCGTTTTACTGAAGAATATAAGGCTAAAACGGATATGCCCTATTTGTAAGATATCCATTCTAATCAATGAATTGGTAATAGATTTGTTTCTTTTGGATATTGTCAATAATTCAACTGTTCCCGAAAATTGCTACGAAATAACATTGTAAGCTAATGGTGAACGGGAACCACGTATAGAACAGAAAATGGATGGTATTGAATACAATCGAAGCGAAGCTGACGACGACCATACGGAAAAATATCGTTACTCTTGTGGGATCCGATAATGGCGATCATGAAAATGAACCTGATGAAGAACTTGTCTTACCAATAACAATTGGTTTGAATCCGAACGCTCATCGATCCGACTAATATAATACTTGACCACCACCGATGGAACCAGAACAATTATTTTCGGTACGATTTATCACAGTAGATTTAAATAACTAAATATTGCATAAATTTGTAAAGATGTGAATCGTCATTAGATCTTTCCATTTGATCGCCCATGTGAAAAATAGTTAAAGGCAACTTATTTCAGACAATTTAATTAATATTGTTAGATTTTCTTAGCGAAATGTAGCAAGTAACTATGGTTTTGAGATTTGAGATAGAGTTTATGAGTTATACAAAAATATATTGTTCTTAATTTGCCGGTTGATATTGTGAATCAAATAATTTAGAATAAAGTTTATATGGCGGTGTGTACTGTATAAAATCGAAATAATTTTCAAATTTATTTTTCAATATTATAAAAGCTATTAATTAAATAATATACCAAGTCGAAAGCTCAAAATATATGTATATACATTGTACGACGCTATTTTTCAACATATCATAATTTATTCATCATATTTTCATAGATTTAGACTTACCCATTTTGACCTTTAATGAAATCCAGTATTGCTATTCCACAGAATGTCAATAAAGATATATGTTAAAAAAAAAAAAATGTAAGACCGGACACTGCAGATAAATAGCTTTTTTAAATGATCTGAGTTCTGATGATAATGCTATAATGATCTTGAAATAAAACTTCTCGTTTATGAAGATCAACGAAATCCATATAGACGGTGAAAACTAATTTCAAAGTAATACTTGACCTAAAACATAAAGGTGAAGAAACGTAGAACACCAAGAAATTATAGAATTTCATCTATCTCTCATTTGCTTATAAGATAAATTTCTAAGATATTAAAAAAAATTGTAAAAAAAGTTTTCATATTATCATCCATTAACAATTAGATGTGGTAATATATAAAAAATTCAACCGTAACATTTACATTGTATTTGTTACTATAATTCAACTCCAGACTGGTTTTTCCGTAGAGCGTTGTGATTGTTTTCCAATTGACGTACAAAATAATGTCATTTTTCATTACATTTGTAAAATTAAGTTTCCAAAAACGTAATTAAAAAATTAATTTATGTATTATTAATAATTTTTAGATTAGAAGAATTAATCATTTCAAAACGGTCTGAACCGCCAGCACCTAAGAGCAAGAAAGTAGTTAATCTCGCTATCGCGAATGCAACGCCCAGACCAAAGTACAATGTAGTATTCGAACCTCAGCCATTTTACAGAAATGTTAATTCAATTCGTGAACCGGTGGCCGTGTATTGTGAATCAAGATTTAAAATTGAACATGGACAATCACAAGGTACAGACCGAATAAATAACAATACGATAATTAGAAGTTTTTTAATGAATTTACAATGTATTTTATTCCGTTTTTCAGTACACTCTCCGTTTGAATTTAAATTTACATCGCCAGATTTAATATGAATATATGATTTGTAACGAAACAAAAGAAATCTCCGATTGCGGATCCCGTTTGGAGAACAGCTGGCCAGGGAAGAGTGTTTTATCAGATGGAATAACATGGGCATGTGTCAATTCGAAGCTATTACCCACGACCAAGAGAAGACCTTTAGAATTGCGAATGTGCATGTTAAATCGCAGAAACTGATATTACAGTATTGTGGCCAATTTGTAAAAAACCATATTACATGATGGTAAATATTGTAGAGATCGTGTCGGTTATAGATTTGGTGGAACGCATACAATTTGGATGACTATGTTTTGTTAAACTAAATACAAATGCTACGGGCCATAGAACTGATGAAAAGTTCACATAGGTACAGCAAGTCTTGATTCAACGTCATAGAAGTTCATGTGTTTGTGTCCAATAATCAAATTAAATATGAAATTACCGAAAAAATCTCTGAAACGCTGTCATTTACAACGTTTTGATCTGAATACGTTCGTTTTACTGAAGAATATAAGGCTAAAACGGATATGCCCTATTTGTAAGATATCCATTCTAATCAATGAATTGGTAATAGATTTGTTTCTTTTGGATATTGTCAATAATTCAACTGTTCCCGAAAATTGCTACGAAATAACATTGTAAGCTAATGGTGAACGGGAACCACGTATAGAACAGAAAATGGATGGTATTGAATACAATCGAAGCGAAGCTGACGACGACCATACGGAAAAATATCGTTACTCTTGTGGGCTCCGATAATGGCGATCATGAAAATGAACCTGATGAAGAACTTGTCTTACCAATAACAATTGGTTTGAATCCGAACGCTCATCGATCCGACTAATATAATACTTGACCACCACCGATGGAACCAGAACAATTATTTTCGGTACGATTTATCACAGTAGATTTAAATAACTAAATATTGCATAAATTTGTAAAGATGTGAATCGTCATTAGATCTTTCCATTTGATCGCCCATGTGAAAAATAGTTAAAGGCAACTTATTTCAGACAATTTAATTAATATTGTTAGATTTTCTTAGCGAAATGTAGCAAGTAACTATGGTTTTGAGATTTGAGATAGAGTTTATGAGTTATACAAAAATATATTGTTCTTAATTTGCCGGTTGATATTGTGAATCAAATAATTTAGAATAAAGTTTATATGGCGGTGTGTACTGTATAAAATCGAAATAATTTTCAAATTTATTTTTCAATATTATAAAAGCTATTAATTAAATAATATACCAAGTCGAAAGCTCAAAATATATGTATATACATTGTACGACGCTATTTTTCAACATATCATAATTTATTCATCATATTTTCATAGATTTAGACTTACCCATTTTGACCTTTAATGAAATCCAGTATTGCTATTCCACAGAATGTCAATAAAGATATATGTTAAAAAAAAAAAAATGTAAGACCGGACACTGCAGATAAATAGCTTTTTTAAATGATCTGAGTTCTGATGATAATGCTATAATGATCTTGAAATAAAACTTCTCGTTTATGAAGATCAACGAAATCCATATAGACGGTGAAAACTAATTTCAAAGTAATACTTGACCTAAAACATAAAGGTGAAGAAACGTAGAACACCAAGAAATTATAGAATTTCATCTATCTCTCATTTGCTTATAAGATAAATTTCTAAGATATTAAAAAAAATTGTAAAAAAAGTTTTCATATTATCATCCATTAACAATTAGATGTGGTAATATATAAAAAATTCAACCGTAACATTTACATTGTATTTGTTACTATAATTCAACTCCAGACTGGTTTTTCCGTAGAGCGTTGTGATTGTTTTCCAATTGACGTACAAAATAATGTCATTTTTCATTACATTTGTAAAATTAAGTTTCCAAAAACGTAATTAAAAAATTAATTTATGTATTATTAATAATTTTTAGATTAGAAGAATTAATCATTTCAAAACGGTCTGAACCGCCAGCACCTAAGAGCAAGAAAGTAGTTAATCTCGCTATCGCGAATGCAACGCCCAGACCAAAGTACAATGTAGTATTCGAACCTCAGCCATTTTACAGAAATGTTAATTCAATTCGTGAACCGGTGGCCGTGTATTGTGAATCAAGATTTAAAATTGAACATGGACAATCACAAGGTACAGACCGAATAAATAACAATACGATAATTAGAAGTTTTTTAATGAATTAACAATGTATTTTATTCCGTTTTTCAGTACACTCTCCGTTTGAATTTAAATTTACATCGCCAGATTTAATATGAATATATGATTTGTAACGAAACAAAAGAAATCTCCGATTGCGGATCCCGTTTGGAGAACAGCTGGCCAGGGAAGAGTGTTTTATCAGATGGAATAACATGGGCATGTGTCAATTCGAAGCTATTACCCACGACCAAGAGAAGACCTTTAAAATTTCGAACTTGCATTTTTAGTTGTAGTTACGAAAGTTTTGTTTTTTATTCGTATAGTTAATACATATTGTCACTGCAATTTTGGTGAATTTCAGTAGATTTAATATAAACCAATAAATTTTTAAAAAACAATAGAAATAATTTTATAGGATAGAAATAATAACTGAAGATACAAGTTAAATTTTTATTTTTATTTTAAATTAGTTATCCATTGCGTTTTATTTGTAGTATTTGATATTAATAATAATTATAATTTTTGAATGTTCAGCGAGGTTTTATATTATTTTTTTAACTACCATCAGTGGTGAGCTAGATCTTCCCTGAACAACTAATAAATGATTATTCATTAGTTCAAATCAAAATCACTTCAATTGAATATAACCATGCTATTAATTATTATATTATGATATGCATAAAAGAACATAAAACAATAACACTTGTTTGTATTACATCTGTCCTTTATTATATAATTTATACATTTGATGACCTTTGTCGTTTGTTATTAAGTTGTAGATTTTATTGTCATTAAAATCCACAATCCTCAATTATTTAACATAATTTAGTCTATGTGCTGTGCAGTTTATTGTCAATCAGGTTATAGATTAAATCTAGAAAGTAATGTTTGCCTTTTCAATGCAGTGCATGTTGATGTTGCAAGAGCAGTACCCATAATCACTAGAGACCACTTATTGTTATCCGACATTATGAAAATGCGTATGCATTTAAAGACTGAAGTAAATTTTAAATTATTGTTTTTTATTGGTAAATTTATTATCAGAACTTTAGTTAGTATTCAACTTTAGATATTTAGTCATTTTAATATTGTCCATTTTTACGTTCTTCTGGTTTGGAATTTTTACTATCCATGGGTGCACGAATGTTTAGGAGGTCCTTTCGTTTGTGCACTATTATTTTTGTACATATAGTAAAATCATTTTTTTTTTTTTTTGGAGGAGGTAAAAATAATAATAATTGATTATTGATTAGAATTTTTGAAATCTATTTAAGGATATTATATTTTAGATGTAAGTGTGTAACGGCTCCAACACTTGACTAAAATATAATATATAGTGGACAATATAAACATTTATTAATAATATAATAAAGTATCTTAATATTGTGATGTTTGGGACTAAATATCGATGACCAAACGTCATTAGTCAGACGACGTTAATCTACAGACGCTATAACGACATATTATCATACCATATACCCGTGTAACTTTGCGTATGACACTCGCCATTCTGCGTTTTAATTATTTTACTTTTTCAGTCATCTTGAATCCAGTCCTTTGCACGTAAATATAAAATTTTTAATAACATAATTATCTTTTTTTTCTTAACCTTTTCAATTGTCCACTAGTCTATCTATCGCCCAAGCCACTCAACGTTTCATGATTTTTATAATGTACTTATTCTTCACGTAACCACAAATGACTGAAAACTCACCGTCAACCACGTTTCTGTTATTTGCCACTGTTACCGTGATTTTCTGCTAAAATGCTTGATACTCGTCCCGAATACTACCAACAATTATCTGTAAAATTATGTTCCTTTAACTCACTGTATCGTCATAAAATATTAACAACAGTACACCTATCAGTAATGCAATGCTGTATTTAGAGATTTGATGCCCAGGGTACATATAATTTGTTGCTCCAAAAATTTAAATATTTAGTGACCTATTTTTATGATCATTAAAAAAATATTTTGATATTCAAAAATAACAACCTAATCATACATGGAAGTATAGAACATAATATAATATGAATCATATACATTAAAACATTTAATACTACAACCGCTATCGTGTTTTATAAATAGCCAATTTTTATTTCCAAAATTCAACGTTATTGAGTATTTTTATATTATAATTGAATTCAAATTTCGTCCAATCAACAATGATACTTCAGAAATATATTTAAATAAGAAATACTTAACAGTTTTGTATGTTTTTATTTAAATTCAAAAATCATTTTTTTTTTTTTTTTTTTTTTTTACTCTAACATGTATACTTTTATAATTTTATATTTTAATACTTAAGTAGCAGATGTTTCACAGAATTTAATGTGTGATTTTAATAAACTAATATTGTGTTGACAGTTAGAAATACAAGACTCACAAATACTACATTTTGGACAAACGGACATCTTTTATGGTAAATCGTTTCCATAAGTATTTTGAACAAATAGATCCTATGAAAAATTCTGAAACAAAAAAGCGATTTGGACAAAAATTCAACAAGATATGATTAGGATAGGAATTAGGTTGTTTATTTTCAGAAATTCAAATTTAAAACAGATATTAAACAATTTTAAAAAGAAACAAATCATTGATGAAAAATAACAATTTTTCTGGATCATCTCCCAAGTTAAGTAGCATTGATGTAGAATTTAGTAAAATAACATTATTGGATGATTCTATTTGTGTGCGCCCAATAATAGGGTCTACGCGGAATGATTATATGTGACACCCAAACAACAATTAGTTACCAACACTTGCACTATCGCCGACTATACCATTAGCTAGGTCTACGCCTTATATACACCGGATAGGCAATTTCATATGCAAAACCACACCGAGGAACGGAAAAGATCTATTTGGGAATTAGCATGATACGAGGTGTGGCAATTAATTAACGAGAATTTGTTTTCAAATAAAAGTTTAACAGTTTTTGACCAGTAGGAACATAACAACGCTCCCCCCCCCCTCGTACAGCCCTGATCTGTCTCGCTGAACTTCTGGCTATTTCCAAAGTTAAAGGAACCAATGAAAGGACATCGCTATGAGGATTTGAAGGACATTCTACGTGCTATAACGATGGTGTTGAAGAGTTTAACTTCTGAAGACTTACAGGAATGTTTTCAGAAATGGGAAGAACGCTGGACCAAGTGTGTTAAACTCGAAGGAGAGTACTGTGAAGGCATGGGTGCATAAATCATTGTAAATATTTAATTAATATTTTAAAATTGAAAATTCTCGTTATTTAATTGCCACACCTCGTACAAATTAATGATAGGGAGAGGTCTCTATGATCGATCCGATCTGGTTCAATGACCACAGAGCTCACAGAAGAGACAATACTTAAAATTAACCTAAAAACTACTGAAGTTCGTTGATGGAGAAGAGTTGACAAAGACGATGAATACCTGGACGACATGGGTGGCCTATCACACAAGTTGCTGGAGAACTTGCGCAGCAGCACCCTTTTGGTGACGATGTGGATTTCGAAGACAGCGACACACAGTAATCGGGAGACGATTACTGGCTATGGGTATTGTGATATGGCATAGCAATAATAGGTGCTTAAATTTCAACTTTAAAAATATTATTGGGGCACCTTGTTACGTAATATTAAATAGCTGTAGGAAAAATTTTAGTTGAATTCATAAAGTTTTAAAGGTCGCTACCAGTAGAACGCTGAAAATAGCTATGTACAGCTATAATGCCATATACACGATAATTTCTAAAATGATTAACATGTAATATATATATATATATAACTCTAGTATCAAGTAATCGATCGTTAGATGTTCTTATTTAAACAGTTCATATTTATAGCAAATATTTCGGATAATGCGGGAACAAATGTACAATATAATGTTACAGTCATCGTGATCGCAAACTCATCTTTTTTTGTTATTGCCATTTGATACAAATATACGGACGACGTTCTTGTGGCTTTTTATATTTTATTTTAAACTATTTACTTAAATAGTTAATTTTGCGATTTCTATAGTTAATAACTACGTTTATTATGACAACAAATATCAATACAGCAGTTTCAATCAGACAAATGACTCATGTATGGTGAATCGGACAGATATCACAACATTTAAGTGAAATTAAATTACTTTCAAATAAAGAGGTAATAAGTTTATTTTTTTATCATAAAAATATTATTAAAATAAATGTTAAGGATTCTGCACGTGTTACTACTGTGTATGTAATGACAATTTGGGATAAGGCTAGAATACCCACAAGACTTCAGAAACCTGTTATAAATAAAATTGTAGGTCTATTTAATGAATGACAAAAACTTAAAGAAAATAAAGCGAAGCGATTTGAAGGATTAAATGAAAAAGAGAATAATTGGCAGAAGAACCTCGATAAACTTTTTGATATAGCCCATCCATGTTGATGCATTAAATAAAATACGTATTCTGGAAGATACAGAATTTCTACGTTTGCAACAAAAAGAAGGACGACCTAGTAAAATTGGAAATATTGATCGAAATCTCACAAAAAAAGGAAGCGAGATTAAGAAAAGAAACGATAATATTAAAATAAGGCGCATTAAAAAAGACAAAATAATTAAATCACTAACTGGACAATTCCACAATTTGCTATCTTCCGGATCAAGTGAAGATGATACTGATTTATCTGACAGCAATACTTCTATTACTGATGACTCACCAATTTATAAATAACCACCAAAAAAAAGAGGTAGAAAGAAACTTCTTGATGACAGTTTAGCTGTTAGTCTCTATGTTGCAAAATTAAGTGATCGGAAAGCTGCAGTAGTACTAATGAATACTATTAAGCGACTTGGTATTGATCCTTTAGAATATAATGTAAACACTTCGTCTATTCGTCGTCAACGAATACAATATCGACGAGAAATTGCAGAATCAGTGAAGAATGTCTTTATACCAGAAATTCCACCGACTATTCACTGGGACGGAAAAATTATTGAAGATATAAGTGGACATGAAACAGTAAACCGTCTTCCAATTTTAGTATCAGGTAAAAATGTTGACCAACTTCTTGCTATTCCAAAACTCATTTCCGTAACAGGCAAATCAATAGCTTCGACAGTATATGAAATTACATTATCGTGGGAACTTTGTGACAAAATTAAATGTATGAGCTTTGATACTACTGCAGTAAATAGTGAACTAAGAAATGGGCATGTGTTCTACTTGAGCAAAATATGTGCAAACAAATGTTATGGTTGGCCTGTCGTTATCATATCATGGAGATCATGTAAGAAGCAGTTGTTGTTCATGCTATTGGGTACTCATCTAGAACCAGATATGTTATTGTTTAAAAGATTTAAAAAAGCTATTATATTAGGAATTTCACGTCAATTTTTAAATAAAAATATCGACCATTGGGATGAAGACGAAGATTCCTTTTTTTACTCATAAAACAGCTTGGACAAAAATATTCGGAAAGAAAAAAATCAACATTAATACAATCATAATAGTATAATATATAAAATTACAAATACTTTTTAAATGTAGTTGTATTAAAATATTTATACCTCCAATCATTAAGTGATAAATATACTTTAATAAAAATAGCTATACATAATACTTTTTCTTCGAAAATTATCAATTTTCTATTAATAGTAGCGACCTTTAAAATGCAACTTAAGAAAAACAAAAAATGTTTTTTGTATCTTCTCGGCAGGTAGAAAATAATTATGGGGTGCCATTAAAAAAATTTAAGAAAACATTTTTTGTACCCGAATAAGCATTACCCTAAGCAATAACTTATGGCGAGACGGGTATTGATTACAGTTGTATTTAGTCTGCCCTCACAATGAAAATGTACTAAGTATAACCAATATAATATGTGTGTGATTGGTATGAATCAATGATTTATAATAATAATAATAATTTCACATTGATATGCGCTCAATCCGACTTACAATAAAAAATATAAAAAACAAAACGCTACAATAGTGGGAACAAAGATTTTACGTACGACAATAGTAACAATAATAATAATAATAAGGGCGTTGGCCGCAGAATAACAAAAAAAAAATAGTAAAACAACAATAATATGAAAATTATACAAAAGTCCAACCAATAATTAATTATACAGAATACGGAACAAAGAAAATAAATATATATAGTTACAATATTGTAATAATTAAAACTAAACAAAAAATGACTGAGCGGTGTGCAAGGGAGAAGATTATTGCTATTTAAGTAATTTATTTTACTATTAATATTGTAGTATATGTTATAGATTTTTTGGTATAGATAGGTTATTTTTAATATTTTTGAACCGCTAGTACAACTTAATACAAATCATTTAAAATTTAAAATTAGATTCTAGTATTAGATTTGCAAGTTGTTCATCACAGCAAACAATTTTAGTGTTGTATTATCAAAATGAAGACAGTGAACACTATCGTGAATGTTTGGATAGAGAGCTTGTAATATATTATATGGAGATTGCAATAATTCAAATGAATAACAGTTTAGTAAGACATGATTATATGTGTGTTTTAGTATCCACGGTATTATGAAATAGTAACTGATTCTATATCATTGAATGATATGAAACGGCGTTTCGAATATACTACATCGTACATATCATTCAAAATTAGCGAAAAAAATGCATAATAATTGCCAGTAAAATGGCGAACTCATTAATTACCCAATTGTGCTACCAAATGAATCACAAGCTAAAATATGTTGTGTACAGTATTGTGACTAAAGAGATCTGCATGTCTTGTAATAAGTTACATTGCTAACTATCTTCAACGGTAACATTAAATTTGTCTGTATATTTATTTCTTTTATTTAAAATATTATGTATTTTGGTTTATAGATACATCTAAATAATAATAGGTAACGATCATAAACTTATCCTAATGATGAATTATCCACTGAAAGAAGAATTTATTGCTTCCCTACATTATACTGAAGTAAGTTTTAGGAATATTAAATTAATTAAAAAGTACCTGTTGTATTATTAAATGAATTAATAAAAAAAAAAACTGGGCAAGTTGTACTACTTTACAGTAGGTATAAAGTAGGTAATAGAAATTCAATAATATGCATGATTATATTATACAAAAAATGATGCTAAGCTTAAGCAGTCCATGAACGTATAATAATATTATTATGAGTTTGAGGTATGAATATTTCATATTATATTTTTTGATATTACAGTAGAGTCCCATTAATCCGGACTAGATGGGACCGGACTCTCTCCGGATTAAACGAAATTACGTTTTTTTTTTAACTTACTCATCAATAAACACTATAAATAATAACACAATAAATATACTGTCAAAAAACACCTCATGTATTTATACGAATTCAAAATTTATTGATTTACAATTTTACATTAGGTAACATTATTATTTTTATTTGTACATACTTGAAAAACTCCGTGATATTTTTTTGTTTTAATGAAGATTGACGTAATTTTGCTGTGCGCTGTATTAGACGCCTTAAGGTCAGTAGCTCAGCAGAAGATGTTTCACTTCGTTTCTCGAAGTAAGTCATCAACTGCTCCAGCATTGCAGTTGCTTCACCATGTGTTGGGCCTGTTGATTGATCTGTACCATCATCTTCATCTTCTGAACTGTCAACTTCTATTTCTATGTTTTCAATACATGCATTTACAATTTCATCACCACTAAGAACCTGATGACCAACATCAGTGTCACCGTTTATCCGTTCAGAAATATCATTTGCTTCCACCTCGGCACAACCTTCCAACTCTTGAAAAACTTGAATGAAATCAGTGTCTTCATTTGAAGTTGTTTCATCTTGTCTATAGTTTTCTCGAGGAATATTAGGCCACAATTTTTTCCAACTTTTTTTGAAGTGTTTCTGGCTTAACTCCTTCCCACGCTTCTGCGGCTAAATAAAGAAGAGTTTTTATTGTTACTTTTTTTAAAAGATCCATAAAGTTAACTAACGGGTTCGCTTCTTGTTGCTCTAAAAGAAACATGATCAACTTTTTTCTGTAAAGCCGTTTTGTCGTTTCAATAACACCTTGATCCATTGGTTGTATCAATGCCGTCACGTTAGGTGGCAAAAATTTCACATAAATTTCACCATCTCGTAATTCATTTTTACTAGGGTGACACGGAGCATTATCTATAAACAATACAGCTTTTTCTGGAAGTTTTTTCTGTTTCAAAAATGTCTTTGTTGTAGGCACAAATGTTTCAAAAAACCAATTTTTAAAAATGTTTCCGTTCATCCAAGCAGATTTTTGTGAAGTGTATTGAGCTGGAAGTGCACTCATATTAACGTTTTTGAAAGCTCTAGGTTTAGCTGATTTTCCGATCATCAAAAGTGGAAATTTTAAATCACCAGAAGCGTTACTGCAAGGAAGTAAAGTCACTCGTTCTTTTTTCACTTTATGTCCTTTAGCTACAGAATCTAGTTTTGAGGCTAATGTTTTTTTTTTGGAAGCATTTTGTAATTCAACCCATTTTCATCAGCATTAAATATTTGGCAAGGCATTAAGTCTTCATCACTAATAAACTTTTCAAATTTCGTTTTAAAGTTTTCACTTGCAACATTGTCACCTGATAAAATTTCACCACTTACACCAAGTTCACGAATGTCGTGTCGATTTTTCCACCGAGACAACCATCCTACACTAGCAGCAAAAGTAGGATCTCCTTTTAATTTTTCATTAAATTTTATCGCGATAGCTTGTAACACCCGACAACGGAACTCCTTGTTCATGTTGTTGACAAAACCAAATGTACAAAGCCTCGTCTAAAGCTTCGTTGTTTGGTTTTCTTAATGTGCGTCTGTTACCTAAGCTGTCCGCACTCACCATTTTCGCACAAAAATTTTCAATTTCTATTCGTTTTTTTTCCAATCCGAAACGGTTTGCTTACCCACTCCTAACTCTTGCGCGATTTTTGTTAATGATTCACCAGCATCAATACGAAATAAAGCTTGGAGTTTTTGTTCCATTGTTACAGTCACTATCTTACGTTTCACCGAAGTTGTCATTTTATATTGTTTTTATAATAAGCAATGGAAAAAATAAATGGAACGGTCTACACTGGTACACAATCACCACTAAACGAAATAATATCACAATACATATGTACCTAATCGAAACGATAATACATATCTTAATTATGAGTATTCCCGAATATATATTATAATATATATTATACATGAGTACTAAATACGAAACATAAATTGTCCAGATTCTACTGTATTAATATGTTTTGTTGGTCTTGATTATTTTTGCCGCCAAAATTTAATGTTTGACCCACTGTATAATGGTCTGTTTTAAATACATCAAATTGATATAGCGCTGAAACCTGGAACTGTTGCTAAATAGTGTTTCAAAACATAAATAAAACGCTCCGGTAACCGCTTATGCCGAGTTTCAAAAACATACTTTTGGGAGTACATTGGTTTTTTATTATTCTATTTTTTCGTTGTATTTCAATAAATTCGTTAGTATGCTTTGTAGAAATAATTAGAATATCACGTTTATTATGCCATTTTAATACAACAACATTACTATTACTTTGCTGTACAATGAATTCGACTTTTTAAATTTTTTTCTGATTAGTTTAGGCGGGTTATTTTTTTGGTTTGCCCTTCATGTACCTACTTCCTACTAAATGGATATTATTTTTGTTTAAGTTCTCAGCTAATTTAACATTTGAATATCAATTATCTGTGTATAATGTGCGTCCAAAATTAAGATATAGACGATTTTAAAAGATACATTTGTGTCACTAACTATTTATTTTCAAGCATATATATGATATTGTAATATGTAATCTTTTGAACAAAGTTTAAAAATTTTTATTCCACATCTATGAATTTTATTCATGAGATATTGGCGAAAAATAAGTCTATCAATAAAGGGAACAACACTTTTGTCTATATAGACTTTTTCTTCTGGAAGATACTACTTATTAAAATTATCGTCGTTTCATTACTCCAATACAGACATTGTGCATTGTGCAAAGCTTTAGCAGGAGCATCATATATAATTTGATCCATCTCAAAAACAAAAATTTGATTACAAATGTTAGTACTCTCGTTGATTAATAGTTTCAAATTTACTTATAAATGGATCTAAAAACTCTTGTACGGAACCTGTTTTTTTTGTTAAACCGTGGTAAATTCTTACTGGAATTACAATTTTCAGGGGCATTTATAATTGATAGTAAAATTGAACATACATTGCTCGTTGAAGATTTTGACAATGACAGTCTATCAATTTTTAAACTTAATTTAAAAATTAAAAAATCTTTTATAAATTTAAAATGTTTAATAAGAATTGGAAATACCATATCATTAAACCAATGGATATAAGACCCATTTTGTATGCTAATTTGTAGATACATTAAAATATTTAACATACTATTGGCACAGTTATAAGAATAACAATTTGAGAAAAGCTTTACAAACTGGGGACGATAAACAAGTTAAGTTATTGCAAGTTGAGCAAGAAGTAACCAAAAGTCTGAGCGTGGATGATGAGAATTTGTTGGCTATTAATAGTCTGGGAGGAAAAAAACAAGAAACAAAAAATACAACTTCGTCAAAACAAACAAAAACATAGGGAAAAAGAACAGGAGATAGAGAAGCAAAAAAAACAGTTAAATAAGAAGAAAACCTCAAGAAAAACAACAGCAACCGAATAAACAGCGACATGATAATCCATTGCAGCAAGAAATCATTACACCTGCTATCAACGACATTACTACTAAACTGACTAAATCGCCTAAGACAGTAGTTCTACTCAATGAACAACTAATATTTCAGAGTGGCCAATTTAATGATAAAAAATCTGAGATCAATGTAACTAAAAAACTGTTGTGCACTGAGAACAAATCTTCGATGAAATCATTACAAGCTAATTGTGACAAAGAGTAGAATGCTGAACATGATGTCCAACCGGATTACAACAGATCAGACAGCATGATGACAAATGCGATTTCCATGAACCTTGAGAACCTGGCTGCGTCTCAAAGTACGCAAGTGTTTCATGACGCGGTCGTTGAAGCAACGCGTATTGAAGACTATTCCTCAACTAGAGATTCTGACAATGATAACAAGGATCTGTAGTATTTAGAAATCGAGACCATCGCGACCAAGGGTATCCACAAGAACAAGAAACGTTATAAGGAGCACGATATGACGATCAAATACCTACGCGAGGAAAATGAAAACATGCACGTGCAATATGAATTATGTATCGATGAAGAATAATTAGACTGACAGTGAATTTAAAACGGTGTTGGAAGTCGTGCGTACTGAAATTAAAATGAAAAGGATTGACGCAATTAAAAAGTTAGCAGAGGATCATCAGGTGATGTTGGAAATTAAGAATTTTAAGAAATTAAGAATAGAACACGATGCAGAGGTTAAGGATATATACATGTATAATCAATTTATACTAAATAATTTAGCTTTCGGGGCTATACATATGAACCACGAAATATTAATTAATAATTTGAGAAATATGAATAATGGTCAGAGCCAACGACATGAAAACACGATGCAAAGTATGCGTGAAGTTAAAGACAAAATGAGTAAAGAACACCAAAATAAAATACGTGGTTTGTGTGGAAAATATGAGAATAAGATTAAAGATCACTAGATTGTAATTAGAGATCTAATGGAGGAAAAAACGATTTCTTCGTTCTGAACACGAAAAAGTGGTTCGAGAGCTGCGTCAAAAAATTAGGATCAACATCATATATATCATCATAAAATCAGTAATAACACAATTAATGTCTTTATATCATTAGGTTTGATAATAGGTCAAATAAGACTATTCATTCTAATAGATGAAGTAATAATACAAATAGGTGTACAATGTACATAGCCTTAATTCAATCTTAATGTTTTACTTTAAATTATTTTTCAAATTTAGGTGATGGATTCATAAAAGAAACCAAGTGTTAAAAATGTGTATTATACTAGAAAAGATAATTCAAACCCTGGACTACACATGCAATAACCTCAAAGGATTGCCGTTATATGGTTTTATGCAAGGGAAAATATTATGTTGACAAAGTATATACTAATTACCGACATATTCACAATTACTGTGAAACGGTAATTATTTATTTTAGGACAAATATTTCTTTAATAACTTTTTAAAATGATTTGAAAACTTTCTCTTTATAATTATTAATTACAGAATTATTTCCAAGAATTTAACAATATCGAGTATAATGGGCATTCATTGAATGAAATCATTACTACATCTAATTATTCAGAGAGGTATATATTTTTTTTTTATAAGTTACATAATTAATAAGCTAATACCAAATTATGCAGATTTTCAATATTATGATTTTAATTAAAGTTCATTACATATAAATTACAATAAATAACCATTCATGATTTTATATGTATATCACACTGGCACTATGATTTACCCACATTCAGCTGAAAATATTATTGTTCCTTAATACTTTATATTTTAATTTTTAGAGAAGAAAAATCTTTTTTTTAGACTTACATTGTGTATGAAGATAAGAGGACAACAACCATTGACTGAGCATTTATATTCTACAATAACAATTAAAAATAAAACCGAGAAAGTTTTACTATGTAAAATTTTTTTTAAAGAAATAATGAATGTACCTATCATCCCTTACAGGCATATAATCACTTATATTCTATGTTCTCTAACACTTAGACGTTGTCCTTTAGGCATCCCACCTTTTGATCATAATACTTATTTTTTGAGTGTGTTCATAGTAATAACAGATGAAAATATCAAAAGAAACAAAAATGAACATCTCAAAACTATTGGAAATTACATTAAAAAATCTAAAATAAAACCAACACTTTGTAAAATTTGTCAAAAAAATACAATGGTAGCATATTATGTACTGTGTAAACACTTCTACTCGTATACTGAATACACACTCACGCTTTCTTGTCATAAATGCAATGTTACACTAATAACATTACCATGTACAAACATCATGAAATCGTAAATTATAATTTTTTTTTTTATACAATTTATATGTAATGGTTTTAAATTTTAGAGTTTTTGTAAATAATAATCTTCAATTGATATTTCTTAATATTTACATATTTTTAAAAATATGTCTCACGTTACTAATTGGAAATGTTGCCACAGAAATAAGTTTTTCAAAGTTGAAAATAATAATGAATTGTCTTAAGTCAACCATGGCCAATACGAGGTTGGAAAGAGGTATGACAAATCATGTGAAAATGAAATTATGACGAAGTAATAGATATATGTTGTGAAGCAAGTCAACACATATTTAATGTCTTAAATTAAATCACTGTTCAAAGTTATTATGTATGTTGTAGTATTATCTTTTAAATCTTTAGTAAATAATAAGTTATTGTATTAGGAAAACTGCCCTGAACAATACCAACTAGTGAAGATTTTTTTTTTGTAAAATTTGAAATTCAAACCCCTATTAAAAAAATGTTGACCGGGAATTTGCAATATTTTTAAATTTATTTAAGGTAAACACACATTTGAACATGTATTTGGAAAAAAAATTATTTTAATCAAATGAATATGGGTGTAGACCAAAATAAATTTTTTCATTATTGAAGGATTGATTTTTATTTTATAAATATTAAATAGAAATATGTATTTGTGTGTGCCTGTGTGTATGTGTATATGTAAAATGTAACAGAAAACCCAATCAAATAAAAATTAAAAATTAAGAGGAGTTAAACGTATGGAAAAAAGTTATTAGTTTATTACTTAATAATGGATATTTCGTTTCATAGAAAAATCTTACCTGAACAAATAATTGTTTATTTAAATTTTTAAAATTTGAAGAGAAATCAATTTAAATAGTTTTTCAGACTTAACTAACATGCATATAGTTGGGTTGTTTTTAATTTTATGTTCTGGGTATATTATATAATAATGAAAATAATATGAATGTAATAACTTTAAATATTATGATTACTTTATGATTATATTTATAGTATTTAGTTTTCATACACATCCTTGATTAAAAATAAATCATAAAATGCCTATAAATTGATTTTAACATTTAAAATAAATGTAATTTACAATTAGAATTCTGTAGTTAGGTGTTGCTATTAAAATATAACAATATATTTATATGTTTTTTAAAGAAGTTCTTCAGCTAATAACTTTTTTAATGGCTGAAGGTTTACACAAATATCTAAATAATACTTTTACTTATTTTAAGCAACTTCATTTTTAACAATTAATTGAAATACATAAGTTTCTTTATTTCAAAAAATTGTTCCAACACATATAACTGCAGATGATAATTCTGCAAGGGTTTCTTTTGAGAAGACCCTAAATTTATATTTTTATATAAATATTTAATTAAATTGAAATGGTATTTTAATATCAAAATTTCAGAAATAATTGTTTTTATATTTATGGTAATAACTTAAAAATTTGACCGTATCTAACATATTTTAAATATGATTTAATAGTATGCATCTGTACTTATTGAAAAGCCTCAGGTTCATTTAAACATAAAATAAATACCCAACCTCCATAAGGTCAATCCAACAATGACCTCAATGATATATGTATAATAAGAGATAATAATAATAAAATATGCTATTATATTGTGCAAAATACTGCTTACTTTTGTACTTTAGAACATTGTTTGAAGTAGGTACAACTTTAAATTTCTTTTCTAGTGTATTCAATACAAATTCCTTTGGTAAATAATTTTTTTCTATTGTATACTAAATATTTAATCATTAAATAATCATAAATTGTTTTTAATTCTATTCTTGTAAAATAATCTATATTATCATTTTCAGAAAAATTATATAAAGTCTTTTTACTAAATTTGTAAGTATCTAATAAAGTATTCAATAGATACTATTCAAAAATATAGTTAGAAGTACTATTATCCATTACTTATCTATAAGTATCGAATTGATATGCACAAAAAAGCCTCAAAATATGCTTTTAAAAATAATGTAATGTGCATTTTTTTAAGCATACACTAAAAATGAAATCAAAAACTTCTTACATTACTTATAGTTTCAAAATAGCACTGATTCATATAATTTTTGCATATGGTCGATTTATCTGGTATATCGTTTAGTATATTTTCTCAGGAAATAGCAAACAGATGAATTTTGTGATTTAAATAAGAGAATATTTGCAAAAATAAATATCTGATTAATAGCTTGATTGAAGTTATCCACGTTAATATTAGAAATTAAACTTTATCTTATGATTTTTAAATTTGGTTTTTTGAGTTTTAACTTGTTTTTGTGTAAAACTGGTACGACTTTACACGTACTTTTACCCACAACGAACACACGACACTGACTGATTAGTTTCTGTCGATCACTTTAACTAAATTCATATGATATAAATTTATCTATATTAATATCTACAATTTATCTATAATATTGCATGGAATATGGGTATTTCTTGCTTGGCGATAACAATTCGTCGTAATTTTATCGATATTGTATAGCTATAAACGTGAAAATATAAGATAAAACCAATATACCTATTATATGGGTATTAAAAATAAAAATATGTACTACAAAACTACAAATATGTATTAAAATATGCAGAATAAAATTAGTGTAATAGTAATGCTGAATACCTAACGTATTCGTTAATAACGCGATAGCTATTAACAGGTTAATACACAAAATAATAAAGAATATATCGGTCCAACGATACTAATGTATGATAAAATAATAATAAATTGTATGTTTAGCGTGACCAAATAAATTAAAATAATGATGAATAATAAAATAAACTCTTAGTTTGTCAGTACCTATTATTTCTTCGATTCCCAACAACCTCGAAAAAATAATTTATTCGCATGTTTGGAATAAATATGGCAATTCGTGCATATAATATATTAAACAATTAAAATATTAATTTTAAAAGAAAGCGTACACTACGACCGTTTCCGACTATTGAGACGTAAGCCTATTTCCTCTTATAGCTCTATCGTATAGTAAGTACGTAATACAATACGATTCGATATGATAGAAAATAATTCATTTGAAAGTCATAGGTACGTACTTTTGTTTGACATTGTTAATCACACGTTTATAGATTTATTTTTTCTTATAATATCTAATAGGGTAACACAGATTATTGCAATATATTATATACATAACATTATTTATACATAGAAAACCAATAACGACAATTAATTATGTATGCGTTTTATTTTTTCATTATTCGTAAAACGACAACGATTTAATTTGTTTAGTCCAATTTCCAATTCAACTAGGTACCTCATCTACGTATTATACATTTTTGTTTAACGTTTAACACAATAATATAATATGAACTAATACAATTGTCATCTACAAAGAATAAAAACAAAACCAAATAACACACAACATGTCAGTGTCCAGCAGAGACAAAACTATAATAAGATGCTTTGTATATCATTTTGGATATTCCAATGATTAATATTATTTTTGACCATATTATATATTTAGGTTTAATTCGGAAAAATACGTCGTTCGAACGTTGGTATCGGTCACGGATAATATATCTAGATATTATATATTATTATTATCCGTGCGTATTGGTTCCCTCTTGCCATATCCTTGTTATAAACAGTGTAGGGCGACTATTATTATAGAAATCTTTCGATAACGATTGTTGTCGAGCGACGCTGATTTGTGTATACGGTGTATTGGTATCATTAAGTATTTTATTATTATTAGGTATATTAAGTGTTTTACTAATAATTAATAAGCTTGCCGTCGCTTAAGGGTCACAACTGTGAATGTGTTAGTTTTATTCCTTTCGTGAGATCGTAATATGTTATCATATTGTTCTTTTCAAATATTTTATAAATAAGTTTTGTCTTATTTATGTGACTGAAATATTTTTTTTCAATATACCTTAATAAGTATATAACTATATGTATAATATATACCAAAATGCCATAAGTTATGGCGCGGGACCTAGGACAAAAGTCCCATTTGACCTCCCTGAGTCCAGCCCTAGTCGGTATATTAAAGGACTAACAATTATTTAAACTAGACATTTTTTGTTTGCTGATTTTTAAAATCATATTTTATTTTAACCAATATAAAATACGTTTTTTTCAAGTATATACCATTGTATAATTTTTATGCGTCATTCCATATTTTATAATAGTATTTGTCGGTTTAAGTATCTAGCTAACAATAATTATTATCGTTTGAAATACAAAATACAAAATCCAGAATCACACTCAAAGATTAAATAAACGAAATAATGATATAATTACAGTTCACTACATCACATTACAAAATTATGTCAACTGTTGAGATAATATTGTTAAGCGGCCCTCACACGATCAATATTACTGACAGTATTTTTGATACTGACAGTATTATTGATCGTGTAATGTGAGTACTGATGTACTGTCAGTATGGAAAAACGATACTGATGACTGATGAAAAATTCGGATATCGAGTCGTCAGTATTTGTTTACTGATGATAATATTGATAGTGTGAGGTCGATATTGACACTTCGTCAGTATTGACATCGCAGCGATGGATGACGGAAGTGAAATCACAACCCGCGAATGTCGCGATCGGTCCATTTTGCGTAATTTTATTTTAGAGTACAAACAATTGCCCGAATTGTGGGATGTTCGTTGTAAAGAGTACTCCAATAAAGATAAAAAAAATTCTGCCTATACAAAACTCTTATTTTATTATAAACATTTGAAAAATGACTCTACAATTGAAGATGTAAAAAAAAAAATTAATACATTAAGAAGCAATTTTCGGAAAGAATTGAAAAAAATTAACGACTCAAAAAGAAGTGGAGCTGGGACAGACGACGTCTATCAACCATCATCTTGGTTATTTGAAGAATTATCATTCTTAACGGATTTGGAAAAGCCAACTAAAAGTGTATGTTCCATTATTGATGATAAAGTTGAAAATAGAGAAGAAGAGATAGCGGTAAGATAATTTATTATTAAATATTTTCTCATATGTTATACCTACCATTGATTATAAACAGCGTATTCGTTGTATTTATAATAAATGGTTATACCTATTTATTTTATAGGTTATTATACGTTTATAATCTAAAAATGAAATGTATAAACTAAAATAAATATATGTACATTTCTTTTACTTTCTATTATTACACACACAAAAAAAAGTAAAAACCAACATACATTTTAAATATAAGATGCAATACATTTAAAAGTAAAGTAATTATGTTGGCACTTTTTAATTTATAATATAAATAAATAAATAATAATAAGAGTTATAATATTGTAATATATTATATAATTTTAAATCATATTTGTTTGCCATGGAACTTGACCTTCATTATTAAAATAATTGCAGTATTTTTCTCTCACCAATTTTGCATCTTCGCTTGCGTTACGAATAGGAGTTTTCTTTAAAGAACCTAATACGTTTTCTGTTCTTTCATAACCATTAATTATTTCTCCAGTTTCTAAATTTTCTTCGACCAGAATACTTCTTGAACAATACAGCTGTTGATTTGTTTCGATTAAAAAATTGTGTAGGTAGCAACAAGCCAATGTAATTTTTACTGCTTTTTTCGGGGCAAAGATTTATTGGTCTTTGAAACACTCCAAATTTAGATGCTAGTATTCCAAAAGCGTTTTCGACAACACGCCGAGCTCTGGATAATCGATAGTTAAAAATACGTCGATGGTTTGTCAACTCATGTTGGCTAAATGGCTTCATTAAATTAGATTTTAATGAAAATGCCTCATCACTAACAAATACATATGGATATGTTTCACTAGTGTTTGGTAAACATGACGGTAGTGGAATATTAAGCGTATTGTTTTCAAACTTTTCCCAAAATTTTGTATAGTAAAGTACGCCTCCATCTGATATTCTACCATTTGCTCCAACGTCAACCATAGTGAATTGATAATTCGCGTTAACTATCGCCATCAGGACAATACTAAATGTACTTGAATAATATTAAAAAAATAGTTAATAATTATTATAATTAATTACCTTTATTATAATTTATACCTTTATAATTGTAGTACAAGGAGCCCGAGTTAGGTGGTTTTTTTATGTTCACGTGTTTGCCGTCTATGGCTCCCAAACAATTACCGAAATTCCATTTGCAATTAAAATCGTTCGCAACAATTTTCCATGCTTCAGGAGTCTGCGGAAGCTTTAAAAAATTACTAATTAATATAAATAGACTAATTAGTCGTTATACAGTTTCATGATAAATAAAAAAATAACAACCTAATAGAAAAGTTTTATTTTTTCTTATTATTATAAAGTTATTTACATTTCTTACAATTAAAACTTTTAAAATTATCATATAATTAAATTTATTAGTAAGACATTAACAAAATATTATTTTTTTGTAATTCTTCGATTTATATTTAAGGTACCAAACAATGAATCTTGTGAAGCAAATCAATGTACAGAAAATGCAGTTCCTACTTTTATTCGGCCGTCACCAAAAAAATCCAAATCTACTATCAGTCAACAAAATGAATTACTTTCACTTGCTTGTAATTATTTATCAAAAGAAGAAAATAGACAAGATTCAGACTTAGACCAGGCCAAAGTTTGGGCAAATACTTTAAAAACCCTGACTCCTAATCAAAAAGTATTTGCTCAAAAAGCGATTAATGATATTTTGTTTGAGGCACAGCTTGGAACCTTGCACAGAAACTCAGTCAAAATAAACGAAGAAGACTGCACTCGTTCATCTACTCCTATGACAGCAAATAGTTGGAATGAATCTTCAATTGGTACAATGCAATCACAGGACTATGTTTTGACAGAAACAAATTTACAAAATTTCTATGGCAACTGGAATGGAAGTGATGTTTAATATTAATACTAAATTGTGACTTTATTTAATAACACTGATTGCTCAAATAAATTATAAAGACTGTAATATTGTAAAGACTAAAGCATAGTTTTAAAATTAAAAACAATATATTGTTTAAGTTTTGTTGTTTATTAATTTAAAGTGACTGTTAATTTTGTCTAAAAATTTGAAAAAATATACTGTTTTAAAATAATTAAAAAAGTTAATTCAGTCATAGTGTATACAATTTAATTTTAAGTATTTAATTTTGTTTTTTTTTTCAATTTTTATAAAAAAGCTATGAAAATAAATATTGTTCAAGTTTTGTTGTTTATTAATTTAAAATAAGAGTGTTAATTTTGTATAAAAATTTGAAAACAATATATTGTTTAAGTTTTGTTGTTTATTAATTTAAAATAAGACTGTTTAATTTTGTTTAAAAATTTGAAAAAAATATATTGTTTATCTCACATAAAAATATAAAACTACTTTAAATTTAAAAGTAAAATAATGTTTTATATACCTGAATAAGATCCTTGAGTACAGTAACTATTGCTTCACATGTCTCAATTACAATCATGCTTATTGTTGTTGGTGATATAATGGAAGAAAATTTTAAATCTTCAAATGAACGTCCAGTCGCCAAGTACCTCAAAGTTACTGCAAGCCTTTCGTTTGCAGGAATACTGTCTCTCATATTCGTATCCATTTTGGTTATAAATGGTCTTAGCATGTTTAAAAGTTGATTATAAATAACATCGCTCATACGAAAATAGTTTTGATAATCTTTTGGATCAGATAATTTTATTTCATTTAAAATATTTAAGTGAGTGTACTCTTTTCGTTTAGCAATCCATTCTTTTATCCATCGTTTACGTTTTGTCTGTTTTTTTTTTGTTACAGAAAGAGCAATTATAATTGCAATACACGCCTTTTTCTTATCCATTTTTGTTAATTTAAAAATATTTATACTATTTAAACTGATTGAATAATTTACAGTATCAATAGACAACAATCAATCTGAACTACTGTGAAAGTAAAAAATACTGAGTATTGACTGTAATTTGTAATGACCGTTTGAGGACTATACTGTCAGTAAAGTAAATACTGTCAATATTCATAGTGTCAGTAATATTGATCGTGTGAGGGCCGCTTTAGCTTATTGATAGTATTCTATAAAATGTTTTACCTATGGGCTGTACGATTTACAGCTGTATTCCTACTTCTTGCATTACATCATTGTTAATAATCTATTGGAAGATCTCGTACGGTACATCAGTATTTAATAAACGTATAGATGTAAGTTAGATAGGCTTCAGCTCGTCTTTATTATATTATTTGTTAATGGATTATCTACGAGTACGGTCATTTGCAGCGTACATTATCATATGGGATCTGAGGGTTCGCATATATATATATATATTCGTACACGTAATATGTGGCACGTACAATATACCGAAGGTCAAATTCTCAAAATCTTATTAAACAAACTCAATAAGATATAAGAAAAGAGGGTGAATTGTTGGCTATACAACAATAAACATAATATGAAATTTATATAATACATTAAAAAAACTACCTCAGACAATATATTATTATTTCAAAAACATAGGACGGCTCTAACGCTTACGAACAGTAAATAAGATTCTCGCTATAACAATAATAATAAAAATAATATATTATCTACTCCTGTCACACCAAATCGCCGTCGGAGCAATCGTCCCCGTCACTGTGTCGCCACTTAAGTACCTTTGACCAACATATAAACTACATGTACGTTCGTATTTATTTAGTCACAGACAATTCAAAGAAAATAAAATGATAAGTAGGTACACGAAAAACGCATTCCAATGAACGTGTTTGGGTAAGGTCACATGTACATTGTACAACAGTGTAATCCGATTATTTCGTACATATATCAAATGTGAAAGCAATTTCAATAAAAACATTCCAGATTCGTCTGTGGCTTAGTGATTTTTAATTTTCTTAAATAGAAGAAAAATATCTAAACTTGAAAATAATCATACATGGTGTACAGTTGATGACGCCAGATAAATTGTCGTGTTGGTGGCGAATATCAGCCGTGAATCGTGATGTGCTATTCATCGTCTCGACGGGGTTTTTACTTTATATATCAATATTATATTTATATAAAAGTATGGTTTTATAAATTTATATTTTTCCAATTACGCCACTATAATTTTGATAATAACATCCAAATGACAAATATGAAGAATTTCCGGTTTTTATTCTACACGCCACTGCGCCTATCTGACGCTGACTGTATTTTTATAGTTTGCTATCGCTCCGCTATTGGATGACCGTTCCTTGTGTCCCTGTACTACGATAAACGTAGTACGGTATTTTAGGCAAAATACTTTCAAATAAAAGTAAATAAAAATAATTGTTACATCTTTTACAATAAATTATCAATAGTAGTTATCCGGTATAGTAAATAATAAATACTCCAAATTACTCATGAATAAACACAACAAAATGATTATTGTAGGAAATGATTTCCTAAGATTCATTATGTAACGCACATTTTATTTATTTTGTCGACATAGCACATTAAATGGTCAGATTCATTTTGTTGTAAAAATGTTATGCCATTATTAAATATTGCTAATATAATAGTATAATACTCATTTTCGTTATTTTAAAATATCTATTTACAAATTATTTTTTCGACTTTTGAGTAAATTATAGATATAATAAAAGTAGGGTACCCAAAAAGCTATTAAGAGAAAAAAATAATTCTTATGGCGTTATACTTATCAAGTATTGTATTGAATTAATAGTTTATTAATATTTATATACCCATTCAACAACTCAATTATTTATTTGCAAATATTAAAACTTATCCCATAATAATATACGTCATATACATGAATTATCTAATGTACACTGTTGCACTCATACTACTGCACCGTGAAATAGGTATTGAAGTATTCTTATTCGAAACCAACGGCCGGTAACCGATTTAGCTACAACGGGACTACGATACCTGAAATATAGACGGTCACAATAACAAGCCATTTGCTGATTAGGTAGTTGAATAATACACGTACAATATATTCACATTTATGATGTATACACATGTGTATACAGTATTTATAGCTTATAGCTGATATCTCTAGATATGCGTCATAATTATTTATAATTTATTTATAATGTTGAATCACCAAATAAAAAAAAAATATAACCATAGAATTTGTATCTTTGCATCGACCACTATGAAATTTCATAATCATTATGACCAATATGTACGTGTCCGGTGGATGCGCTTACTCTGTAATGTTTAGTCAGTAACTTTCTATAACAAATATCGCTATGGGACGCTATTAATACGAATAAAATCTGTACTTATTCAAACAATTCGTATGATTCGTGTATTCGTATAATATTGTGTTAATCTTTTGCATAATTTAAACCTTTAGTTTTCACTCCTTTACGAATTAATCTAATGAAAAAAAATAATAATCTGCTAGTCCACAATAGACTTTAGGAAAATAACGATACGAAATAGTTTTGAAATCGCTTTTACTTACATTACGATTACACACTTTATATAAATCAGTAACACGAAATAAAAAAATAAATTAACACCAAACATATATATACTTTGATATTTCGTGTTGTATTGTGTTAATGTTTCTTTAAAACGTCCAGAAGGAAATGAATACAAACGTATTTATGTAGGCGCCATATGTGTGTGGCGCCAGACTGGCGGTGTCTCACAGCGCCAAAGGTTGATAATGCTTTATTTTACGACAGGTCAATGCGTTTAAAACATAAATCTTTTCGGCGCCGGAATATCATTAATAGTTAATCTTTTCGGCGCCAGTACCTATAAGCAAGATTTAAAAACTCACCCCCTGTGGATGTGTGTGTGTGTGTGCGCGCGAATTTTATGTACGCATTATATCTTTATTATGTTTAGGGCTGTGTGTTAAAATTTATTAACGATTATTAATTTCATTATTAAATAATTTATTTACTCATGAGAAAAATTTAATAATTACGTGGTAGCTAATGAATACTATTGTTTAATACTGCATATTATTAACAAAAATACATTATAACGTTTATATATTGATTTTGATTAGGTAGTTGATTGTTTGATAACTATTACACTCCAGATACCTAATTAATTTATATAATAAAAATCATACCACAGAAAAATGTTACATATTATTTAATGTATTTGTCTGCACTTCATATTTATTGTCTATATTGTAATACTATGAGTGAAATATACAATCTAATATATATATCTCCTTCAATGATGTTAAATGTTGCAAAAAAGAAAAGTATCTCAATGTTGACAGCAGTATCAATGTTTTAATAATATTTGAATTATTTGATGTACAAAAATATAAAATATTATTGCCATACATACATATAGTCATATAATAGTCGGAGTACATTCTTTTAAATATTTATTTTATCATTAATTAAGTACAGGTCATTCCTTTATTTAATATAAATTATATAAAATACACTATGTACATTTCTCAAATTTACATGTGAATGTTAGTAATAAATATTAAATATTATTAACTCACCAATTCACCTACAAAAAACCTATCATATGTAATTAAATATACATCCAAATACATAAATACAGTACTCTACGACACAAACGTCGTTCATATGTTAGTGGCGCCAGACAGATGGTGTCTCACCGCGCCGAATGTAAATAATATTTTGTTGTACTGCAGGTATAGCGTATAGGTACGCGTTTTAAACACATATTTTTTCGGCCCCGATACCAATAAACATGATTTAAAAACTTACCCTCTGTGGGTGGTGTGTGTGTGTTTATATTCGAGTGAAATATCTGCAGTGTTTCCAATGTCTATAATCATTATTAAAATTATAGAAGTAACAGTTACAGAACTTCCCCATGAATACAATAAAGCTATGAAGGAAAAAATGATCTATTTCTAGTTGTTTCTTTTTTAAGTCGTTTATTCGAGAAAAATATATAGCCGGTGAAGAAACATTACTTCTTTAATAAAAAGAGTAATTTTACAGGTAAAGAAAATAAAAAAATTATTTTTTAGAAATGTTAAGAACAATTCACCTTTATTCTTTATTTCACTTGATACAGTTTATACCTACCCTATATCAATTAATTATGTTATAGCCGTTATAGGTACAGAATGAAATTCATAATGATTAAAAAATGTATTACAATAGTATACGTACATATATGTATACATTAAATATGTATTTAAAAGATATTTAGTATAATTTCCGCAGTAAAAATGGAATATAGATAGAAACCTTTTATCCTTGTAAACGGTTCCTTTGTCTTCTGATTGGCTCTACTAATCCCCACCACTAAATATTTTCTAACGATCATTATCCAAGCAGGTATGCAGGTAATGCTGGCTGTGTCATACCTCAAACGATCACAATTCAGTTTAGCTTCAGTCTTAGTATAATCACTGTCTCTTCACAATACACCGAGCTATCACCATCAGTTATATTTGTTCACGGAAGTGTTCTCTGCACGAGTATGTTACTATATTGATACTATACCATGTTACTGTTATGATATTATCAGCATATTATTTAATGTTAAGTTATTTTATCGGCCATTTATTGTTTTTATAATTTTTTTTAAACATCATACAGCACATGCCAGATTCAGCATGTAACATAGCCTATTGGTTCATTACGTACATCAACTACTATACTTTTTTTTCACAAATTTTTAAAATATTAAAAGGCTCATTTAGATAGCGTTTATCAATTGATCTTTATTTACAAATAAATGCATTAATACATAAGAGAATACGTAAAAATTATTTTTAGTCATATATTGCCTACTTATAATCCATATTATGTTTTTGATGTTTCAGATACAAATGAAGTCAAATACAATAATGATTGTAATTACTATGCTCATAATTGAATTATGTTTGAAAATTGTCGTGGGGACAGCCTTACATCCATTAAATCGTGACGAGCATTATATGAATCAGAAGCAACAGTTTTGCGGCCAGCGTTTATCTAATGAGCTGGCCATTTTATGCGGGGGTGAATTCTACGAAGTCAATGGTTAATATAATCTCTCTATAGAATATATTATAACATAAGTAAAAATATTAATTTAATAATTATTATTTATTTTTATTATAAGCTACGAAATATAGTAACTTTATATTATTTTATAATAAACTGTAACTTATAGAATTTTGTATGGATTGATTACGTGGTAATCCAATAGTCAAGTAAACTCATCATATATTATATTATTTACATAGGTTTATTAAATAGTTATGTTTAACTTGACTAATGATTTATCTCAATTTTCAGGTAGTGCAAATAGAAGGCAAAAAGGGGGAATCACCGTCGAGTGTTGCAATAGACCGTGTTCGAGAAGTTATATTAAAATGAACTATTGTCGTCCTTTAACCAAAGAGTAATTAACTTGTAATTAAAATTAAAATTATAATGATTGTGTGATTAATGATAATCATTAGATATATCTAATATATTGTAACTTAAATTAATTATTTAATAAAACTAACATGCTTATGTACTTTCAAGTTAGTGAACGAATCTGATATTCATATATTTTTTAAAACTTTTTCAATAATATCATCGTTGAACGTTTTAATAGATGTTATATTAAAATATTATAATAAATGTTGCTTGATGTTGTTTTGATGGAATTAGAATTCATTAATAAATCCTAAAATTAATTTTTAATTTTAATAACTACTTATTCAATTATCATATTAAATAATAAATAATCACACTGACATCTCTCATCAACGAATTTTCGCTAACTTTGTACTTTCCAGTTATAGAATGTCAAGTAGAATGCACTCGATTTTAATTAAATATATAAATTGGATTAAAAAATAAACAAGGAATAAGTATATAATTTTTATCTATTTTTTTATACTCCGATAGTCAAATAGATTGAAATAAGTTGACATTTTTTAAACAAAAAAATGTCAACTTATTTTAAAACTTTAAATTAATAGTTGGAATAATAACTAACTGATAATAATGTGTTAATTTTAAAAAACCAAAGTAGCAAATTTTATTATAATAAAGTCCAATCCTAATTACTGTTATGAAAAAATACTCAGATTTGAGTATACTTTTTTTAAAATTTTTAATTTGATTTTTTTCATTAATTAATTAATATATTTAATAAATTACAGATTGATATATACTGATTCACCAGTATTAAGTTCAATGGAGGAGGTTGATTACCTTGGATATTATTTTGAACTACGTAAGTATCTACTAATATTATGTAATATGTCATCAAATTTAAATCAAGGTGAGGAGCTATCGATTACAACTAATTTTTTATACTTAAATTGATTAAAATAAATTGAAACAAGAAGGTTTTGATCAATAATGATCGATACTATCCATTTTCCTAACCTCAGCAATGAATACACTTAAATCTTTACTCAAACTCATGAAGTTTAATATCTTTTATAATTGTTATCATTTTTTTACAGTTGGGCGTGTATTGGAACCTATCACAAAGGAATTAACCAGTACACCAATTTACCATTGACAATAACAAATAACAAATACATTTATTACATTTTTTTATTAATATTATGTATATGTACTAGTATCTAAACATAATGTATTTATAATTGTGCCTATAATATTTTTAACACAAAAAAATATTTATTTCAAAATATCAATAATGATTCATTTTTTAATAAATTACTATTGTATCATTTTTATCAATAACAAAACAAATTTTAATTTATATTTCCATTCAATTTAATAGTTTAATTTTTAAAATATCTGTTAATACAACCATTAATTGAACATTTTTATTTTCTAAGTTCTTTTTAAATTTATAACAGTTACTATAACAATGATTGTGGATTATCTCAATTCAAAATAATCAGAATGTACCCTTTTTAAAATATTTATTTCTAATTTTACTAGTATTAAGAAACATTTATGTTTAATACGTTCTTTTAAGTTACTTTGAATTGTTAGAATCATATAATATTATTAAAGAACAGCGCATGAATAATATCAAATAATTTTTACAAGAATATAATAAATGTGTAAACAAGTATATTTTCTTTATTAGAAAAAAATCAAATCCAAAATATTTGGTAGTTGTGTCTTTCTGTTATTTATTTTCTTATAAATTTAATAATGATCACATTATTGTAATATATCAATTGATGTTGTATAACATTCAAGGATTTATGTAACTGTATGTATAAAAATAAAGTATAATTATTTTAAAAACAATTTTGCTTTTATCCATGATACAATTACCTTATGTTTCATTCATTAGAACTGACATTTTACTGTAGTATAATAGTATAATTTTATACTAGATGTTACGCCGTCAGTACTTACGTTAGCAGTTTACTAAACGATTCGCGAATGTGCGGGAGCAAATGACAAGGATCCAAATATAGTGTCACAAAATATAATATATATAATAAATATTTGATACGTACAACACACACTAAATATAATAAGGAGACAACGCCGAAGACGTCTCTTCAGACAATTGCCATAATAAAAATATCAAAAATATGACACAAAATGTGTGTGCAATACACAAATTAATATAAATACAATAATAAATAATAAATAATAACATCAACGATACCCCTGGTCTGGATATCAAAATCCCGCGACGGTGATGGATGCAGCAATACTCCGCAATCCCGTGATATCGCCAAGAAAAATAGCACGTTATATATATGTATGGAAATGATTCGATGGAGGTAGGACCGTTGACCTCTGACGTCGCGGTGTTGTAACGTGTATCCTGACACGTGAGAATCTCCACGAATATTATAAATTAGGCATACACAACATAATACGTTCAGAAAAACTCGACGCCAATATAATAATCCAAAAGGCCGTCGGCATACGACAAAACACACCGTTGTCAAAATGACCTTTTTTGGCCGACACAACCACGTGGTACCAGTAAAATAATGTACGACACCCACGGTCACGGCAAACTATTCCGGACAGCCGTGGTAAAAAGACAAACCGGCCGGACTTTGGGAGAACCGGTGGTCAGCGACGCCGGTCGCCAAAAATTCGCGCAAGCGCACTTCGGCGTCAAAAACCAGCGGAGTGACGACGGACAGGTGTGAAAACGGACACACTGCTTGTCATCGGCGCGAAAAGACTCGGGTTCAAACATCCTCTGCCTATGGGAGGCCTTGCCTCACATATCGTGGAGTAACAGTAGCCGAAAATGCAAGAACCGTAGTGCACATCTCAATATTGAATCCGATCTTCGTGACGGCTGTTATCGTTAATAAAGAAAAAATTCATCACATAAGGTGAACATATTGTTTATAATAATGAACATAAAACAAAAAGAAATACATAGGATATAAAATATAAAACAAAATATAAAAGTAACAATATGTGTACATATATATAATAAATAGGAAAAATACAAAGTATAATATAAAAAAAAAAAAAATTAATAATAAAAAAAATTTTTTTTTTTTTATATCGACCAAATTGCGGCACTATTACTTGGCGAACAGTTGTCTAGCGCGCACGTTTAGTTGCCGCTCTGATAATGTTCGCTCATTCTTTATCTTTCGATCTCATGTTGTTATTCAAACTTTATACCAAAATGTCGAGTTAAGTGTCGCGTTTACACGTGTCTACTTTTTGAAACTCTACGTAACGGATCCTTCCTCAAATCACTGGTAAACCAAAATTTTTAACGAGCTAGTAAGTAATCACACCATATACTAATATAGTTCGCCTCTTATATAACAACGTGTCCAGCGCGTCTTATCTTCGACCCGCGAGTCGGTGATTCTCTACCATATCAAAGATGCACGTGCACGCCACCAATTAAGTTAAACAGATACATACACTCAATATAGAAATTCATATCTTTAGCTATACCACACGCAACATCCAAATATGGCTTCAAAGAAAACCATACCACCGATAAAAATAAAAATACAATGGAATCAATCAAATAGCGATGACCCGCTTCATTCACCTCGTACCCCTCCTTCAAAAATAAGAAAAAACAATTCTTCGGACAACCAGACGAAAATATTCTCGTCACCAAATCGTTATTCTGTACTCAATGATCCAAGATCCTTTGAGTTCAATAACTCTGAAAACGCCGACATCACAGACATAATCTCTGATAATACAGTAACTAACAACTGCTCCACAGACCATACACCAATGTTTTCGTCTGACGAAACTTCAGAACAAACTAAAATACCCCCGATTTTCATCTTAAATCATAATCTTGATTTCAACCTTCTATACGAGACTCTCGTCGACATCGTTGGCGAAAATGGATTTCTCTGCAAATCTATTCAAAAAAACGTCAAAGTGCAAGCCAACTCCTCAGACAACTACCGTCAAATTATTAAATTTCTTAATACCCAACAAAACGCTCAATTTCACACCTACCAACTCCAAAGTGAAAAACTTTTCAGAGTTGTAATCAGAAATCTTCAACCTTCACATCTTGTAATGATATAAAATCCGCATTGGAAAACTTTAATTTATCAGTTCTCCAAGTGGTGAACGTTTTGCAACGGTAAACAAAGATAGCTCTTCCCCTGTTCTTCGTAGACCTGATTAAAGACTATAACTCAAAAACGATTTTCGATATCACTTCAATTCTCCACACCAAGATCAAGGTTGAAGAGCCTCACAAGCACCGAGACCTAGTCCAGTGCCAAAACTGCCAAGATTATGAACACACGCGCTCTTATTGTAACCACCTTCCACGCTGCGTTCGATGTGGCAAAAATTGCCTTTCATCCTCGTGCGACAAACCAATTGACGTCCCGCCAACCTGCGCGCTGTGTCAAGGAAACCACCCCGCCAACTACCGTGGCTGTCAAATCCACAAGCAACTACAAAAGAATCGGAAGTTCACCTCTACACCAACCCCCCAAACTGTACACCCTCTCACACAAGAAACCAGGCCACAGGTGACCTCCTCGTTACCTCGTTCAACCAAAACTCAATCTCGTATATCTTACTCCCAAGCCACATCTGGTGGTAAACCAAATCCCTTAACTTCTTCCCCAGATGACTCCCTCTCAATATCTGCTGCTTACTGTCCCCCAAGACACAACATAACACCTGACCAATTCAAAAAATTTATTAATTACCTAGGACATAACTTCTTAGTTGGTGGAGACATCAACGCAAAACATCCCCACTGGGGCTGCCGTGCCAGCATCCCTCGTGGCAACACTCTTCTACACATCATCTCCTACAAACGATAGAAAGTTCACTCTCCCCCCGACCCAACTTATTGGCCCACTTCCCCATCTAAACGTCCTGACATCCTCGATATCTTTAACTCAAATGTACCAAACGGTCTCTACCAACACACCGAAAATTTTAACTTCCTTCTCTCTAATCATTCAGCCGTCCTCCTCACCCTAAACGCCTCACCGCCAATTCAATCACCCAAATCCTCACTAACAAACAAAAACACTGACTGGGATTCATTTCGGTCACAACTTTGTAATGACACTAACCCTAATATAAAACTTAAATCTCCGGAAGACATTGAAGACGCTATTACCAAATTAAATCAATCGATACAAAGAGCCGCGTGGAACTCTTCCCCAATATCACAGCCCTCCCCTCTCTTTTCCATAAACATTCCTGTTCATACACGTCATGTAATTAGCAAAAACGCCGTGCAAGAACCCAATGGCAACGAACCAAATATCCCTCTGACAAAAATCGTCTAAACTATCTACACAATTAAAAAGACTGATGTCGAACTTCAGAAACCAATCATTTACTAATTATATAGCCTCACTATCCTTCAAAGATGGTTCTATCTGGAAAGCCACAAAAAAAGCCCTTAAAGAAAAACCCTCATATCCTACCCTAAAATTACCCAACAACACATGGGCCATTGAGGCCCAGTAAAAGCAGATCTCTTTAAAACTTACCTAGCCGAAGTCTTTAAACCCCATAATAATTTAAACAACCCAGCTTTTTCCAACGAATTGAACAATTTTTGCTTTCCCCCTTGCAAATGACTCTACCCCCTAAAGCGTTCTCTCCTGCAGAAGTCCAACATTGCATTGACACATTTCCTAAAAGGAAGGCGCCCGGTTTCGATGTCATAACTTACAAAGTAGCCAAACATCTCCCAAGGAAAACGCTAATACTTCTTACGTACATTAATTCAATTATTCGTCTATCCTACTTCCCGCTTCAGTGGAAGTTCTCTATCATTATAGTCATTCCCAAACCTGGTAAGCCCCCCCGACATTCCTTCCTCATGCAGACCTATAAGTCTTCTACCTTTTTTCTCGAAGGTACTTGAAAAGCTAGTGCTCAAACAAATTAGTCCGATCAAAAAGAACTCAAAAATTATACCCAACTCGCAATTCGGTTATCGAAACCATCATTCCACAATTCACCAAGTGAATCGTATAACTGACACAATTGCTTCAGCTCTAGAAATAAAACAATACTGTAAAAATATATCGACCAATGGGTCATTGAGCACCCTCCCAACACTGAGCGATTGACAACATCTTTGGTAATCGCGCATAGCATAAAACAAATTAAATGGGTGGGCTGAAGCAATGTGCTGAAAACATCGTGGTACCCACAAGGCTCCCAACCTGTACCTAACGTGACAAAATGAACATTGCTTGGTGGGTTACAGCACGAGTTTAACCACTGGTCGTACGACACTACCTGCTTGAGTTAAAAATCGAGCGACACGGACATGACCATCAGTACCGGGAAACAACTCTACTATACGGCCTAGTCGCCACCTTAGGGGCGGGCTTTGGTTGTCTACCACCACGACTATATCGTCCACCTTCACATTGGGGACACCCTTAGTCCACTTGGACCTCTCCTGTAGCGTAGTCAGATACTCAGAAGACCAACGGCGCCAGAAAGACTGATGGCACTGGTCCATTAACTTCCACCGATCGGATAGACTACTGGCGGGCTCTGGACCCGATCTAGGCGGAACGGTGAGAAGTGGTTGACCTATTAAAAAATGACTAGGCATCAAACACTCGAGGTCATGCGGGTCCACCGAGGCGGGCGTGAGCGGACGCGAGTTTAGAACGGCCTCTACACGCGCTAATATTTTCGTAAACTCTTCGTACGTGAAGACATGTGTCCCTATGACTCGTATTAGAAGTCATTTCGTCGATCGCACCGCCGCTTCCCACAAGCCTCCGAAATGGGGGGCACTAGGCGGGTTGAAATGCCATTCGCAAATAGCACGCGAAGCAACGATAGCAGCCCGGCCGCCTTCCGGGCTGAGCAAAAGCGCGCGTAATTTCTTAACAGCCCCGACGAAATTAGTACCGCAGTCCGAAAACACGTTGCTCGGTAAACCTCGACGGGCAATAAAGCGATCGAACGCGGCTAGAAAGGCGTCGGTCGACAGATCGGTTACTACTTCGAGGTGGACAGCTTTCGTAATGAAATAAATGAAGACCGCTATATAAATTTTGAAAACACGTGATTTGTGCAATCTGGTCTCACGCATTTGTAAGGGGCCCGCATAATCAACGCCGACACGCTCGTCGCTGTTGGACACGAGTGTCGGGCAAATCTGCCATTAACGGTTGAACACGCTTGGCATCAAACCTTACACATACAGAATAGTTAGTAATGATACTATGTAACACCGATCGAAGCGAGACAATCCAAAACCGACGTGAAATAAGCGCGGTAAGAACTCGCGGACCGGCATGACACGTCACCCGGTGCCAACGGCGGCACAATAAATAAGCATAGTGCAAATGTTTAGCTAATAAAACCGGATGCTTACAATCGTAAGTTAATGAAGAATGCCGCAATCGTCCGCCAACGCGAATCACGCCGTCCGGGTTGATAAAGCGCGCTAAACGGGCAAGCGGCCTCGACGAGACGTGTTTACCTGTCGACAATTCGCGTAACAGAACGGCGAAATGTACGCGCTAGGACTCAGCCTCTAATATGCGAGCGGCGCTATCTAGTTCCGACTTTTGCAAATATGCGGGCACGATGTGGTCCGGCTCTCGACGTACTCGACGAATACCGGCGGCAATAAACCGGCGCATATACGCCACTATTCGTAACATACGGTCGTAACTAGAAAAACGATTAAACCATTCGACTTCAATTTCGTCAACACAGGCGACGCAGTACACTGGACAAAGTTCGTGCAGGTCAAAAAACGGTAGCGGCGAATGAGCATCGTCCCATCCCGATGGATACGCTAATTGTGGGCCGTGCCAATATAATTTGTGCTGAGCTAGGGCAGTCGGCATTATGCCACGCGACGTGCAATCGGCGGGGTTATTGACCGAATCAATATGCCGCCATCGACAATCCGGCAGTAAAGTGCGAATTTGGTGCACTCGATTCGACACATAAATTTTAACCCTTAACTTGGTATTGTATCCTATGAGATACACTCACTTTTATCATTTTTAAATAATTTAAATATTTATTTTTTCTTTATACATTTTAACGTTGTTAATAATGCTACACTGTTTGATTACTATCATATTTTTATTTCCCGCACAAATGTTATCATACTTTTTCTGTTAAGCATTACAAATCGAGTATTATCCTGTTATCAAATATACAAGGATTCGCATATTCGAAATTGTCAAAAATCGTTATTTGTTAGACAAATGCACGAAAGAAGGTTGAAAAACTATTAAAGGAAGTATTTATGATATGATTACATATATTTATTTGATTAAAATATTGTATAAATAGTTTTAAATGTCATTTGAATCTTATGTATCCTATAAGATACATTGCTACAACGCCTGTAAGTTTATACATGTATCTCAGAAGACACATTACCACAACGCCTATAAGTTTATACATGTATCTCAGAAGACACATTGCCACAACGTCTATAAGTTTATACGTGTATCTCAAAAGACACATTCCTAGTATTTTTGTATTATTAATAGACGATGTTCGGAATAAAGGAAGATAACCAATTCATAATATTAAATTATTTTATTTTATATTATTAAACTATTATTATAAATTATTCGAAATGGGCTCCACGTGGAGCCTTATTGATTAATTTCATCACATTGGCCAATGAAATAATAATATTATGTTTAGTTATGTGTCGTTTTTCTTGGATAAACACGTCTTTATTTCTGTACAATTATTATAGGTATTATAATATATTACCGTTCTGTGCGATACAAATATGTACCTCACCGGACAGTTGCCCGGTTCAACTCGTGCTGCAATCAACGCGTTAATACATATTATAAATTATTTTATAAATACCTACGTGTTTAGATTTTAGAAATGTTTTCTAGAACTAGAAAAATGATTGCTTTGGCCTTACCTCCGCTAGATAGTGGATCTAGTTCGGAGTCGGAAATAGATGAACAAAATATACTAGAGATTGACAGGCTCTTGGCAGAATTTGAAGAAGAGAATGAAAACAATGTAGGTTTCTTTTAATTATTGTATTTTACTATATTTATATTTTATATAAATAATATAAAATAAATATAAATATGTTATATTATAGAAAATAATATATAATCAAAATTATAATATATATATATTAATTATATAAATGTATAATAAATAAATTACATTTATATTTTATTATATTATATAATATAGGATTGGAATGAAGAAGTGTTTGAAGAATTTGACGCTCAGATAGTACCAGAAGAAACTGAGATGTTAAGAGATGAAGCTGTTTCAGAAATAAGTATTCATTTACCATCTCCAAATCAAGTACCAAGTCCTGCAACACCTCTTCCAACAGCATCATTATCTGTAACACCCGTAAGTTCATCATCACGGCGTTCAGCTCGAGTTCATAAAAAAACAGTAATTGAAACTCCGGTCATCACTCCTGTTCACCATCCAAAAAAAAAAGTGCCGTTGAAACATATAGATTTCAATTGGAAATCAATAAATAAATTTAATTTTGGTGTTGAGGCTCCAGTTGAACAAAACTATATTATTAACGATACTATTTTAACGCCCTTAGATTACTTTATGAAAATGTTTTCTAATGAGGTAATCAAATTGTTAGTTGAACAGTCTAATTTGTTTTCAATCCAAAAATTTTCGAAACCTCTTTCTACAACTCCTGAAGAAATGAAAGATTTATTAAGTATTAAATTATGGATGGGTATAGTTAAAATGCCGTCATATACTGATTATTGGGCACAAGGCACTAGATTTGGACCCATCGCAGATATTATGCCACTAAAAAAATATCAACATATATTACGATGCTTACACCTAACAAATAATGAATATGATAACAACACCGATCGATTTTTTAAAGCAAGGGAATTCATTGAAAAAATTCGTATTAACTGTTTAAATATTTCTCAAGGAAATAAGTTTTCAATAGATGAAATGATGGTGCCATACAAGGGCAAAAAGGCTGGTTCACGTAGGCAATATATGAAAAATAAACCGAAGAAGTGGGGCTTTAAACTATTTGTCCGTGCTGGAATCGATGGAATGGTGTATGATTTTTTCCCATACTCTGGCGAAAATACATTCCAGAATGTACAGTTTTCCGATTATGAAAATAGTTATTTCGGTTTAGGACCAAAAGTAGTTATTGTATTATGTAAAACTATCCCTAATAAACCACTCAGTACGGTTTTTTTTGATAATTTTTTTACAACACCAGAGCTTATTCATTATTTAAGACATGAATATGGCATTCTTAGTCTTGGAACATTACGAAAACAACATTTACGTGGATGTGATATAGACGATAAGAAATTAAGTAAAATGCCACGGGGTACCTTCTTTAGCCAGTGTGATAAAAAAAATAAAGTAATTATTGTTAAATGGTTGGATAATAAAATTGTTAGTTTGGCAAGCTCTTATGCAGGGGAAGAACCCGTACAAACAATTCAAAGATATTCAAAAACCGAAAAAAAAAAAGTGCCTGTCCCTTATCCTAAAATAGTACAGGAATATAATACTCATATGGGTGGTGTTGATCTTGCAGATATGTTTATAGCGCTTTACCGAACTAACATGAAAACACACAAATGGTATATGGCATTATTTTCGCAGATGTTAGATTTATCTGTAAATAACGCCTGGTTATTGTATAGAAGAGATTGCAAAAATGAAAAAAACACGATGAGGTTAAAAGAATTTAGAAAAGATATTGCTATTGCGTTGGCTTGTAAAAATAGGCCAAGAGTTGGTCGTCCTTCTTCTTCAATAACAAAAGAAAAACAAAAAGTAAAAATAGTTCAAACACCGGTTACACCAAGGCCTCCACAAGAAGTGATTCAAGATAAATTAGACCATTGTCCAGCATTTACTACAAAAGGCAGATGTAGGTATTGCAAATCAGGCCAAACTTCTGTCATATGTCTTAAATGTAAAACTCGTCTTTGTTTTGTGGAAGGAAGAAATTGTTTCCAAAACTTTCACTACACAAAATAATTGTATATATTTTTATCTATTGTTTTGTTTCGATTGAAACTCATTAAGTAATAATAACATTAAAGGAAGTTCCTATACATTTATTTTTTATTAAAAAATTGTTTATTTATATTTTAAATGTGTTAAAGTTATGGTTTTATTTTATATAATATTAAATATACTATTATGAATCACTGCCGACGGTTTAAATTATACACATGTTCTTGGTAATGTATCTCCCTAGAAGCAACTCTTATAATACGAGCTTATGGCAATGTATCTCATAAGATACACAGTGCATATCATAAGAATATGGCAATGTATCTCACCAGATACATAGTACATATTATGAGGTTATGGCAATGTATCTCATAGGATACATCTTATAACTTAAAAAGTTTAAGTCCTAAAATTTATTTTTTTATTTTTTTGGGATCAGTGGCCTCAAAATATAAAGAATAACCAAACTTCATAATTTTCACACCAATAATGTACACTTGCCAAATTAAGGGTTAAATGCTTCGTGCGGGGCACCTAACCATGATAATACTATCGTGGAATCTGACCACGCATTTATGCCGACAATATTAAGTTGCGGGGCCAAAATGTCGAGGACGCGACTTAACCATCGAGCCAATAACGTCGCGGCGTTTAATTCTAATCGGGGTGATGGTTAATGATTTTATGGGCGTGCTAATGTAGTTTTCGTACCAATTAAAAATACGGATTAACATACGGACGCGTTAACATCGACGTCAGCCATGCGCACATACACGACCGCCGCGTAGCCGAATTGCGAGGCGTTACAAAATCCTAGTAAATAGCACGGCGCTCCGTGACTAGAGTTCAAATAACGCGGAACCCGAATATTTAATAACGACGGTAAGTTGGAAACGAACGCCGATCCATTCATCGTGAATATTGTTTGGTAAAGGCTCATCCCAACTCATGCCGAATTGCCAGGTCCGCTGCATTATAGACTTAGCCAAAAATACCGCGGGAGCGAACACGCCTAGCGGGTCGAATACACGCGCTACTAAAGAAAGAATGCCACGTTTAGTGCATACGGGTGCTGAACCGAGACTTAACGCGCAACAAAAATAGTCCCCCTCGGTATGCCATTGTAAGCCGAGCACTTTAGTACCGTAGCCGTCGACCGATTCGAACGGCATAGGTGCACACACGCGATCTGCGGCTGGTAACGCGTTTAAAACGCATGGCGTATTTGACGCCCACTTTTTCAGTTCTAATTCCGCTTTGTTCATAATAGAGATTAAATCGGACTGCAATTTTAATACGTTCGAAATTGTATCTGCCCCGTCGCAAATGTCGTCGACATAGGTTTGACGCTTCAACGCGTTACGCGCAAACTCGAAATTATCGCAATCATTGGATGCGATAGTTTTAACACGCGTAGAGAAAGATAAGGCGCTCAATTAACGCCGTACGGTATTTAACTCGTATTCTACAAGTTCGTCGTGTGGCGACGGTTGCCATAAAATATGATGGACTTGACGATATTCTGGCAAAATTAATATTTGTCTATACATTTTGCAGATGTCGGTCGTAAAAACGTACTTGGGGACCCGAAATCTTGTCAAAATGTCGACTATGTCCTGTTGTAATAAAGGACCGGTAAACAAACAATTATTCAATGACGGTCCACGACTATTTTGCGCGGAAGCGTCGAATACAAGGCGTATTTTGTTTTCGTCGATCGCCGGACGATACACCGCGTGATGCGGAATAAAATAACGTCCTGGAGACGTTGCGACGGACATATGACCTAGCGAAATGTATTCCGACATGAACTGGACATATAATGATTTTAATTGAGGGCTCGTAGTCAATTTACGTTCAAGTGCGTCAAAACGTCGCACCGCGAGTTCGCGGGACCCGACAAAAGTATCAGCTGACGGCGGCGCACGAAAAGGCAACGGTACCGAAAAACGGCCGCACGGCAAACGTATAGACCAGTGGTTCTCAACCTTTTTATTCTCACGGCACATTTCTTATAACCATACATTTTGACGGAACACTATAGTAATAAAGTAATAAGAAACAAAAAAAGGCATTTTAATTTTATTTAATCTTTTATTAATAATATATTATATACTTAAAAATGTAATGTTTAATGTGATATTTGGCTTTGTTTGTTTTTTGTAATTAGACTGATACGAGGACGAATAGACGACAGTGCTACTCTTATTTCTTCTTCTACTCCTAGAAGTTTTTCTCTTTTCTTAGTTTTAATATTTGTTAGCGTAGAAAATCCTAACTCGCAAAGGTATGAAGTCGAAAATTGCAACAAAATTATTTAAGCTTTTTCAGATAATTTTGAAAATTGTTCTTTCATTGATATCCAAAAGTCCTCAACCGGTTCTTCAGAAAATTTAATCCACTATTAACGACTTCCGAAAACCCTCTCTCAAATCAACTGACATCATTCATTCATGAGCTCCAATCACTCATCACACCACTAATAACCCTCCTCTCCTCTCTCATCAATAAATTAGTTGTTACCAATGACTCTGAATACTAACCTAAACTCTCCCCTGTCCATAATCTCCTAGAACGCCAACGGTCTTTCCAATCATAAGCACGAATTTCAATGTTTACTTGAAGCTAAAAATATCGACATCGCCCTTATCTCCGAAACGCACTTTATCCCCTCATCTTACTCAAAAATGTTTGGATATCAAGTTTATCAAACATGCCATCCGGACGGTACTGCCCACGCTGGTACTGCTATCTACATTAAAAACAATTTATCCCATCATCAATTAGCCCCACACTCTGAAACCTACTTACAAGCCACTACTATTCAAGTCAACTTTGACAACACTACCCCCATTGCCATTTCCACAATCTACTGTCGCCCTGGACCCAAAATTTCGCCTGTCAAATTTCAAACCTTCTTTTCCACCTTAGGTCAAAAATTCATTGTTGAAGGTGATTTCAATTCTAAGCACCCTTACTGGGGAAACCGCTCCGCTAATACCAGAGGCCGTGCACTTAAATCAGTCTTAGACACTATGAACTACTCAGTAATCTCCCCTCTTCTCCTACTTATTGGCCTTCTCACTGCAACAGACTTCCTGATATCCTTGATATATTCGTTTCCAAAATTCCAAACCACATGCACTCATCCATATCAAACTTAAATGATCTCTTCTCTGACCACACCCCAATTCATCTTGAGATGGGTGCCTGGGCATCTAAACAAATCAAAAATTCCCTTACTTCTGGCAGAGTAAACTGGCCTAAATTTAAAAAATTTGTAACCGACAACATAAATCTTAAACCCTCCCTAAAAACTACCACTGAAATCAACAGTGCTATTCTATCCTTAACTTCGACTATTCAAAATTCCGCCTCCGCTGCCTCGAGCAACCACCCTCCACCCCGGAATAATACTAATATTCCTGCCCATATCAAGCTCTTACTTGCCGATAAACGCAGAGCCAGAACCCAATGGCATAGATTTAAATACCCTTCGTATAAAGCAACATTTAATTATCTGAAAAATAAACAAAACAAAGCTATTCTTAAACTCAAAAACGAAAGTTATCAAAATTACATCCAAAACCTCTTAACTAAAGACTCATCCTTATGGATGGCCACTAAAAAAATAATCCATCACAAGCTACTATCCCCCCCCCCCACTCCATATGCCAAACAACTCGTGGGCCACCTCTGACTCTGATAAAGCATACATTTTCGTCGAACTCTTAGCTAACGTTTTCAAACCACACAATATTATCCCAAATAAAACTCATACTCTAAATATTACTAGATTTTTTTGAATCCCCTCTTCCCATGACCCTCCCTGCTAAACATACTAGCCCGGGTGAAATTCAATACATCATCCGTAAACTCCCTACCAAAAAAGCCCCTGGGCACGACCTAATAAGCAACTTAGCTGTCAAACACCTCCCTGAAAAATCTATCATTCTTCTAGCACTAATTTTCAACTCTATGTTTCGTTTGTCCTACTTTCCTACAGCCTGGAAACATTCAAACATAATCCTAATTCCAAAACCGGACAAACCACCTGATATCCCATCTTCTCATAGACCAATCTCTCTCCTCCCCACGTTCGCAAAAATTTTTGAAAAAATACTTCTCAAAAGGCTACTTCCACTGTCGGACCAATTGTACTGAATTTTATAAACTTAATTAAATAATATGTATAATTATATGAATTATATTGTTAGTAATATAGTGCAAACTATTTTTTTTTGTCATAATTTGCTATCAAAAATTAAGCCTCCCCCCACTGAAAAAACCTGTCTACGGCACTATAATAAATAATGTTAACAAGTGTTCTTAAAAATATTAAAATTACCTCTTTAGCATTTTTTCATTCATCTAATGCATTAATTACTAGTTGTCCTAAGGTCTAAGGGCTGACTATTAATGCCACCACTTTTAGCAAAATCTACGCAATATTTACAAAAAGCTCTACTTTTTAATTCAGAATAAGCTAACCAATAATTGTATTCAACAAGCCATTTATACTGATCACAATCCACGTTTTTTGTTTTTTTCATTTATTGAAAATTTATAATTTAATGGTGGTACCCATAATACATATGTAATTATCTAAAAATTCATTATATAAATATAATTGGTAGGTATAAAAAAAACATAAATCAATTATATACTACAAATATCAGTTAATTCTTTAAAAATATATATATTAAAACTGTTTTGAGTGTAATTTTTATTAGTTATTGGGTATATGGTATTACAATTATATAAAGTAGTTTTTCTTACAAGATATTTACTTTCGTCAGCTATACTATTTTGATTTACAAAATTACCCAGTGGTGTAGTGGAGGGTATACGGCGTATACCCACTTCTCTGATTTTCCGTAAGTGCGTATACCTATAGAATAACACATGATACGCGGGTATACGCATATGGGAATGCATTTATTCAGTTATTCTACAAATAGTGCAAATAACGAAAGTATAAGACTGTAATTGGATATTAATATTATCTATTGCACAGCGTGTGATTACCCATGGCTAAATAATACCCAATACTTAGTGACGGGTATACTGACTATAGAGTTATTTATAAATATTGTGGGAAAACGTATTAAATGTACCTAACTGATAAGACGCTACAAAACACCAGCAACGCCCGGCTTCGTCTACCAATAATAATAAATTTAATAAATAATAATGTGCATAACCACCATAATCGTCATTGTACTATTGTAGAAACTGCTGTCTGTTGTTTTTCTAACTTATATTAATATATTTTAAGTATTTAACTATTGTAATAAACGTTAAATATGGAACCAGAGAAAAATAAGCGTGGAAGTAAAACTTTATTTTCATATTTTTCAAGAATAAATCAAGTAATTATTACTCAAGTATTTAATTCTCGCGTCTTAAAACTATAAGTAACTAATAAATTTCCAATTTGTTTCTAATTTATCTAAATAGTTAATAATGTTTTTACTATCAAATATTTAAAATTATTTGTTATTTAGGACATACCTATAACAAGTTCTGTAATAATTACTGACACATTAAATACTTTAAATGAAGAATTTGTTGATGACCCAAATTCAAGTTGTAATAGTCTTGTAGAAATAAATCCTGATCATGTAAGTATATATATTTACTTAATTAAATAGTAAATTGTAAAACAACAAGAAAATATTATTTTAATTTTGTATTTACTATTTAAAACATATATCATAGATTGAAGTGTAAAGTGATGTGTTATTTTTTTAGAACATTTTTAAATAATAAACATAGATATAGTAGTACACATACCAGTATGCCACATATGACATATAACTTTGTAGAATAATTGTTTTTGGTATTTATTAAAAATTAGTTATAATAAGTAACTTATTAAGTTAAGCGATAGCGCCAGTGTTTTATTAGGGAAAAAAATGGAGTGACCAAACTTTTAAAAGATAAATATCCATTAATATTTTCATGGCACTACATGAACCACAGATTAGAACTGGCTGTAAATGATTGTATGAAAGACGTTTCTGCAACTAACCATTTTAAAAATTTTATTGAAAGTTTATATGTATTATATAATAGATTACCTAAAAATCAAAATAAACTAAGAAAATCATGTATAGAATTAGACATTTTATTCTTAAAGGTAGTACGAGTTCTTGATGTTCGTTGGATAGCCAGTAGCTTCAGAGTAGTAGAAATTGTATGGAAAACATATCCAGCGTTATACAACCACTTACAGAATTCTTCATATGATAACCTAAGAGATCAAAAATCTAGATCTAAATATCTTGGATTATGTAAGCGGTTGGGAAGTTCAGAATTTGTCTTAGACTTGGCACTAATGTGTGACGTACTTAAAGAATTGTCATATTTATCTCGTGAATTACAAAGTCATTCAATTACATTGTTGCGTGCCGATGAATCAATTAAAAGAACAATCAGAGTGATTAATTCTTTTAAAACTAAAAATGGAGATTTCATGTTAGAAGCTTTAACTGCACAAAAAACTATGATATTCAAAACCATAGTTTTATCTAGTAATAAAAAAGTATGCTATTTAAACCATAAACAATTTTTGACAAGTTTATGTACTAACCTTAACTCACGTTTACTTGAAACAAACGAAGAGGAATCTTGTATTTTAAATGATATACAAATTTTATGGCCTTGTACAGTTGAAAATATAAGATTTGGCTTTCGAAAATATATTAACAATAAAATTATCAATGACGAGTTAAAAGAATTGGACATTTTAATAAAAACATTTCCAGTTTCAACGGCGGAATGTGAAAGGGGATTTAGCCAAATGAATTTGATATGTTCAGATCTCAGGTTTTCTAGATTATCCGTTACTAACATTTCTAGTCTAATCTTTATAAATATTAATGGACCATCAGTTGCAATATAGAATCCAAAAAATTATGTAAAAAGTTGGCTGATCAAACATAGATTTACAGATGGTAACAGATCTCGAAAAGTTGCACAGATAAAATTAAATGAAGAAAAAGCTAGTCTATGGAAAATTTTATAATTTATTTATTTGTTTATAATTCGATTTAGGAAATATAAATATTATAATGATTATTTGATTAGAACTTAATATTACTTGAATACTTACTATCTGTGTATCATTAATTCAATATAGCCCATATAGGTATCATAAAAAAAAATAAAAATAAAAATATTTAATAATATATATAAATATATTGTAGACTGTAAAGTCTTAATTGCGGCAGGGTAGTAATATAGTGTATGTAATATTATGATAAATATAAAACAAAATTAATGTAGCATAAAGGTAATGTGGGAGGGGTGAGGGACGAAGCCCCCTACGTTTATATTTCAATCAAATTTAAGCGTATACTCACTAAAAATATTACGACTACATCACTGAAATTACCTATATCATTTTGATGATATTGATGTATAATGTTTTCGAAATTTCAATCTTAAAATTTTTAATAATATTCATTAAGTATTTAAGATCAATAAAGTATAAAATTATAGGTACAATATTAAAAATAGTGATTCTATGAGCAAAATACTCGTAATTCTTATAAACTATTTTAAAGTCATAATATAAATTTTAAATTATTATTATTATAAATTTAAATTTTCAACTGTTCCTCAGATTCATTTGAGACAATATGTTCTTTTTCTTTTACTATTTTAGTTTAATTATTAAAAAAATTAATTATGGTATTCTTTTAATCAGGGGCGAAACTAAAGGGGTAGCAGGGGGGGGGGGGAAACTTGCCCCCTAAACTTATCACAGTCAGCCATTCGGACTTTTTAAATATTATAGTCGGTCAAATCGATGTTAAGAAATCGAACAAAAAAAAGATGATTTTATAATTCAAATTGTACGTGTTTTACGTGCCCACTGCCCATATTACGAATGACGATAGACATATATACATATAATAAATAGAGACCATCGAAAAATAACATTAAATAAAATCAACATAGTTATATCTAATATTTCGTTATGTCATATTATCGTATTTCATTACGACTATTTTGAATTTTTATCTTTTTACAATATACATATTATACTTTTATTGTTTTGTATACCGTACGTCATATAGTACCAAATACCAATACGCCGCGCGCGATAAATTATTACAATAGTCACCCGTAGCCTCACTGAACGCTGGTTAATCCCAGTATTTTTAAAATTTGTTATTATTGTAAATATTCTTTATCAAGTGACAACATTTACTGTGTTTTTCATTTATTTTATTTGTCTTTCTACTGTGTATCTGTACGACGTATGCGCTGAAACTGTAGTGACATAAATTTATATAAATTTCGCAACACCTACTAAATCGACTATCGACGTGAATAGAGGTAAGCGTTTTTATATTTTATTAATATAAATTTAAGCAAAATTTGTAATGAATAATATTATATATATATACAACTTATCAAACTTATGTGTTTTGTGTTTAATATTAAGTAGATAAAATATCAAAAATTTATAAAATATTTACATTAAAGATTCAAAAGCATAGTGTATAGACATAAATCATAATAAATCATATAAAACAAATAAATACCTATTTTCTTTATAGGTAGTTAATTAAATAATTTAGTTCATTAATAACTCTTGTATGTATAATTATTTTACTCTTAATATAAATGTACTATTTATAACTAGTTAATTGAAAAATAAAATTACGAATATTTTTAAAGTAAATCAATGCATTTAGGTATTTATATGGGTAAACGAAGAAAAGTGCAATGTGAAAGTTGTGGAAGTATATTTGACAATGATTTTAAGTCCAACCATGAGACAGCTTGTCACAATGGAAAACGTGTTAGAGTTAAGGAACCAGGGGCTCCTAAGAATCCGTTTGTTGCTGCGCTTAAAGCTTCTAATATAAATTTACAAATGGCTTCATCAAATTTGTTGGTAAATGTATGTATTTAAAGTAACAATTAAAACATAATTATTTTTAAACTAATACTTTGAGCTTAAAAAAATATTGGGTTAAGTACAAATTGTTATATTGATTATCTTAGCTTAAAATATCATTAAAGGACATCACAACACATTTTTTTCATTTTTTTGTTTGAAGTTTATTGGTGTATTATTATAGTCAATACAATGAAAAACGTTTTGGGGAAAAATTCTTGGATAAAGACATACTTTAAATCTAAGCAAACTTGTTTTTAGTGTAATGTCCTTTAACTATTTAAAAAGCAAATATAATTTATTTTGTATAATAGCTAACCAATGAATAATTTTGTTAGTTTAACTCAAAGTTAAGTCTAACCTCCGATGTCCAGTTATCTGCTACCAAGCTAAGTGACAATACACATCTTCCTGAAATTGAAGTTATAGAAACCAATAAAACACAAAAAGAGAGCGAATTAAAAATCATTAATGAAGTTAATCAATGTGATTTCCCTAACCAAAGTTCAGAAACAAATGTTTAGTTAAATGTTCAGATTTAACAGGAAACGTTTTTAGTTGTGCTGGGCAGTTTAAACATTTAATTGATTATATAGACATGTGTAAACCAATAATTTATCAACTTCATGAAGCTGAAGTTGTAAATAGTTACAAATTTGTAATTGAAGTAAAAGATGCTATAAAACACATCCTTAAAACTTCCTCTTCTATAATGGACAGATGCAATATGTTAATGATACAGATGGATATAGTTTCAGAAAATATCACCGAAAAAGATACTGTTAGTAGTAAAGTACATCATGATCCAGGACTCAGTGGTAAAATAACTTCAGATAATCAAAGACAATACCTAATCATGCTAGGTCCACATCAACCAAAATTAAACTTTTACCCAAAACGAGAAGCACACCGATTTAATCCATCTTGGTATACCGAATACCCACATTTGGAATATAGTACGGCAAAAAATGCAGCTTATTGTTTTGTTTGCAGTTTATTTCCCGATGTAGCTGGTCGTCAAAAAAGTAAGGGATATTGGAATGAAATCGGCGTAACTGGGTGGAAAAAAATGAAAGGCTCCAACGGTTTAAACAAAATGGGAAAATTACAGAAACATTTTACTTTTGAAGCGCACAAATCTGCATTAACTGATTATTGCAATTACATGAAAAAATCAAATAACATTGATGTTATGCTTGACAAAACAGTACGTAAGCGAAAAATTCAGGAAGAGAGCAATCAAAGTTTTCACAAAGAAGTAATTTTACCTAGTAATTTTACTAGATGTAACCAAAACCCTCGCTAGACAAGGTTTAGCATTCAGAGGAAAAGACGATGATGAAAATGGAAACTTTAGACAAATTACGTATTTACTTTCTAGGCACTGTCCATTGTTAAAAAAATGGCTGGATGATTCTTGTTATCGGCCATACCATTCTACGTATTTGAGTCCCCGATCTCAAAACGAGTTCATAACTATTCTTGCTTCATCAGTTAATAAAATTATTAGAGCTAAAGTTAGGGAATCCGGTCAGTTTTCTGTAATGGCCGATACAATACCTGATTTGTCACATACAGATAGGTTATCAGTAGTTGTAAGGTTCGTCAATAATGAAGGTACAGCAGAAGAAAGATTAATAGAAGTCCGCGAATCCTTAAATATGACTGGCGTAGGAATGGCAAATGATATATTAGACACTTTGCAAAAGAATGAGTTGGATCCTGATAATCTTGTTTTTCAGTCGTACGATTTTGCCAGCAGTATGTCTGGAGTATTTAATGGCGCACAACAAAAATTAACTGAAATACTAGGTAGAAAAATACCTTACATTCCATGTCAGGCTAATAGAATAAACACATTAATTGAACATGGATGTGAAGCTAGTATTATTATATCCGATATGTTTTCAGTAATGCAAGAACTCTTCGTATTTTTTTCTTCGAGTACAAAACGATATTCACCATTATTGAACAAACTAGCTGATATTGAAATTGCATTGAAACTACGAAATTTGTCAAAGACAAGATGGATAGCACGTGCTGACGCAATTAAGTCTGTTTGGTTATCATTTAATATAATTATCGAAGTTTTAGATGAGATAACAAATACCAACGACAAATTTGATAAATCCACCAGAAATGCAGCATATTCTTTATCAAAACGATTAATTTCTGTAGACTTTGTTGTGCACAAACTCGTCGTCCGTCGTCCGTGGCACATGTGCGTAAAGGTTACTCAGTGTTTTTATTCAATCTGTCAGTTTCTATCTACACTACATCCTTATGTGTAGTACCGTTTTAACCGTTGTGAAAATTCTACTTTCACTGTTTACTACTCTGCACACCTAATCATTATCCGGTCTCAAAAAACGGAAAAAATTGGTAAATATAATTACTTTACTGTAATTCTATTGTTATTACACAAACTTTTCTTATGCCGATAAGCACTCAATTTATCTTATCGACACAACACACCCCGATCTCCCCGACCCAGCTGGCGGTGGTCGATCTTATTCAATACCCACACGAACACTAAGCCGAACTAGTTATCAATAATCCTCAAACATGAGCCGTATAAAGAGTGTGTCAAGTGATGCATTTGAAAACGACTCCGATATGGATTTAGATCCAAATGACGATTCTGAATTTCAAGTTAAAACCTCTAAAAAAAATGAAAAATCATCCAAGTTAAAACGTGCGTTACTTCTTTCGTCAAGCTCCACCTCACCGAAAACGTCAAAAAAAAAACAACAGGTCCAGTTTGTTACAGAAAATAGGTTTGCTCCTATCTCACCTGCTACTACAGCTTCCGAACTCACTACAAACCAATCAGCTCCAACTCAACCAACGTCATACAATATTGAAACTGACGAAGTCCAACCAACCCCAGCACCTCCACCTATTTTTGTCAGCAACATTGAAAATTTTATCAAGCTGCGCATGGACCTTATTGATCGGATTGGCACCAAAAATTTCTCATTTAAATCAACCTCGAAAAATCTAAAAATTGTAACAAAAGATTCTGATTCATACCGAAAGGTCATCAGATATCTCAAAGAAAAACAAATTGAACATCACACGTATCAGGCTCGTGAAGATAGAGCTTTCCGAATCGTAGTACGTAACCTCCACCCATCCACACCAACTTCTGAGATCGGAATAGCCATTATTGAAATTGGCTACACAGTTCGCAACGTCAGTAACGTTTTTCACAAGACCTCTAGACAACCATTACCATTGTTTTTCGTTGATCTCGATCCTGCGAAAATCAACAACGATATTTTTCACCTAAAAAACTTACTTCATACCAAAATATCAGTCGAAGAACATCACAAACGTCGCGAGCTTATCCAATGCACAAATTGTCAAAACTACGGCCACTCAAAAACCTATTGCGCACCCACCAAGATGTATTCGTTGCGTAGGACAGCACCTAACCGCCAATTGCACCCAGTCCAAAGACCAGCCACCAACATGTACCTTATGCGGAGGCAACCACACCGCCAGCTACCGTGGATGCACTACACACAAAAATCTCCAGCGTTTACATCGAAATTCAAGTCTGTTTTTTAAAAATTCTAAATCTAAAATTAACAATGTAACTAATGCTAACAATGTAAGCACGGGTCAAGACCCCAGTGTGGACACTCCCCTGATTATACCAATCACACAAGACTTAAATGCATTCCCCCCTCTTCCTAATAAACCCCCTCCTGAAACACACCCAAAAACAAAGTACTCTCAACGTAAAACACACAATCCCACGCAAGAAAATAACATAGTAAAACTAATGTCCACATTTTTAACTGAAATGAAGTTATTAATTAACCCGCTAATCCAATTGCTCACTACAGTAATCAACAAATTAATTTCAAATGACGAGTACTAATCCCCCCAATACTAAGTCTTTAAAAATTATACTATGGAACGCAAACGGTTTAAAACAAAACGAACCTGAATTACTACACCTTTTAATACAAAGTAAAATAGACATTGCACTAATAACGGAAACCCACTACACTTCCAGTACTAATCACTTTTTCTCTGGATTCCAAATTTACAGAGCCGACCACCCTGACGGAACCGCCCACGCGGGATCCGTCATTTTAGTTTCAAATCAAATCCAACATTATCCACTTCAAAGCCTTCAACTGCCATCAATACAAGCAACAAATATCCAAATCGTACTAAATCATATTCCAATTACACTATCCACAGTTTACTGTCCTCCTCTACCGGCAATAACGCCCCCTCAAATCGAAAACTTCTTAAAGTCACTTGGGCGCTCATTTATCGCCGGTGGCGATTTCAACGCTAAGAACACACAATGGGGTAGCAGATTGACAAACTCTCGAGGGAGATTATTTCTTGACAACATTCAAAAACTAGGCGGCTCTTTTATATCTCCAAGTGGTCCAACCTACTGGCCTACTCACATAAATCGTCAGCCTGACATACTATACTTCTTTCTCACCTCAACTCCAAAACACATAAGACACAAAATTCAAAATAGTTGTGAAATTTCATCAGATCATACTCCGGTCATCCTTGAAATAAACGGCTCAATGACCTGTAAACCTCCCCGGCCTTCCCTCGTAAATGGTCCTGTCAACTGGGAAAAATTCTCCACCATCTTAGAAAACAACACAAACTTAAAAATCTCTCTAAAAAATACCAGCGAAATTGAAATAGCATCCCAAGACTTTGTCAACTCAATAAAAGCAGCGATCTCCAACTCATCTTATACTCCTAATCCAAACAAACCACCAAATTCAAATCAATACGATTTACCTCTCAACATAAAAGCCCTAATTATCGAAAAGCGTCGTGCACGCTCACGTTGGCAACACACCAGACTACCATCCGACAAAAAAAGATACAATCACATGTCCAATACCATAAAAACAAAAATTCGAATCCATAAATCCGAGTTATTCAAACACAAATACGAGTTCTTATGCTCTAAAGATGGATCCTTATGGAGAACCATCAAAAATATTTTAAAAATAAAAGATCAACCTTTCCATTTAAAAAAAGCAGACGGTACCTTAGCCTTCTCAGACATTGATAAAGCAAACACTTTTGGTAAACACCTATCCGAAATATTTACTCCTCATCACGATATAATTCCCGAACCAAGTCACTTAAACCAAATTACAAACTTCCTTACTAGCCCGCTACCAATGTCACTCCCTACCAAACACACATCTCTCAACGAAATAAAAAACTTAATACAAAAATTAAAAATCAAAAAATCACCTGGACATGACCAAATAACAAATAAAATACTTCAACATCTTCCTAAAAAATCAATAATTCTTCTCACATACATTTTCAAATCTATGTTGAGAATGTCCTACTTTCCGTTAATCTGTAATTATCCTTATACATAAACCCAACAAACCAAAAAATAAACCCTCCTCATACAGACCAATTAGCCTGTTACCAGTATTAGGGAAATTATTTGAAAAAGTGATGCTTAAACGAATTAGACCCATACTCAAGTCCCACAAAATTATTCCAAATACCCAATTTGGTTTCAGAGAAAACCACGCCACAACCCATCAGATCCACCGAATTGTCGACAAAATAGCCTTGTCGTATGAGATCAAAAACTTCTGTCCGGGAGTATTCTTAGACGTATCACAAGCGTTCGACCGTGTCTGGCACACCGGATTACTCTTTAAGCTAAAAATGTTCCTCCCGACTCCACTCTACTTGTTGACCAAATCATATCTACAAAACCGCTCATTTCTCGTCCGCCAAGGAGACTCCCTCTCATCACAATTTCAAATCTTAGCAGGAGTACCTCAAGGAAGTGATTTATCACCAGACCTCTACAACATCTACACATCTGACATTCCCAACTCCGAAAATACACTGATAGCCACTTACGCCGACGACACGGCAATCCTCTCATCCCATTCCGATTCCACAATAGCATACCAAAACCTCCAAATTCATCTTGATAATATTTCAAAATGGTCCACCAAATGGAGAATAAAAATAAATTCAGACAAGTCCTTTCACATTCCTTTTACTTTGAGAAAAGCTGTTCTTCCTAATATCTATTTTCAAAACAATCTAATCCAAACCACAACTCAAACCAAATACTTAGGTTTAATTTTAGACAAGCGTCTAACTTGGGGCCCACACCTCAAAATCAAAAGAAAGACTCTTAACTCCAGACTTCATCTTTTACGGCCTATTCTCAAGTCCAAAATCTCTATTGACAACAAATTACTAATATACAAATCAATGTTAAAACCTATCTGGGCCTACGGCATTCAAATATGGGGATGTGCCAAGCCTTCCCAAATACGGACTATACAAGCCTTCCAGTCTATTTCCCTTCGCCTAATAACATCTGCACCATGGTACGTCTCAAACCTCTCACTACATAAGGATCTTAAAATCGAAACAGTCTCTAAAACAGCCAAAAACTACTACAAAAATGTACACACCAAAACAGCTAACCACACAAATCCACTGATTTCCAACTTGGCCAGTGAATCCATGCCTAACAACCCTCCACGTCGATTAAAAAGACATTGGTGTCGCGATCTCCTGAATCCCGACCTATACTAATATAAAAAAAAAATAAAATAAAAAATAAATAAAAAATAAAACCTCTCCCCCGAGCTAAAGGGTATCCACACTGGTGGGACTCCCTCCTCAAGCCATTCATGTTGTTGTTTCTTTCATTACCAAATTTACTCATTGTATATATATAAAATTACAGATTATAAATATTCTATTTTATCAAAAGACTGTTGTAAGTATTCTATTTATGAAAAATGTTATGTATAAGATGAAGTTATTAACTGAGTGTCTCGAATCAACTGAACTTAACATAGCTGATGCAATCATATTTTTGTCAAGTACTCTAGAATCGTTAAACATTATTAATTCTGACATAGATGGTATGGATAATCTTATAAATAGTTCAATTGCGTTTTTTAAGTCTTTTGATGTGGATGCTGAAAAAGAGCTTATAGTTCGGCATAGACGCCGACTTGTACCTAAGCGCCTTGATAATAATAGATAATGCGGCTAATATATCATTTAAAACATTTTATAGAAAAGAATATAAATGTGTTGGACGAGCTTACGTCACTGATGAAAAATAATTTAGAAAGTTGCATTGGCACAATTAAACCATTATATAATATGTTCAAACCCCCTGTATCAAGAAATAACTTAAGTGAAACTGGAATTCAAGATGCAATGTCATTTTTACCTAAAAAATTTGCTGTAGACTCGTTACATTTACAGGTTGAGTTAGAGTTACTTTATGACTAGGGCGCGGATTTCAATGCAAAATGCATTTTTTTTCCTAAATCCTTACGCGATGCTCAGTTTTTCAAAAATGCGTTTCAAGTGGTGTAGATTCATGTAATTCAATTTTTATTTTGCATTTTTTTGCATTTTTTTGCATTTTTTGTCGTTTTAACTTCTTTAATGCATTTTTGGTCATTTTCTCTACTTTTAAGGTTATTATTTTCATATTTTTGAAAAATGTAGCATTTTTGGAGAGAAATAAAAAAATTTCAAGTATTCAATATTTTTTTTTTACTAAATTATTGAAAATTGCACTTTATCGTCTGTGTCATATTTGAATTATGGTAAATGACAATAGTCGATGATGATAATAATAAAACGGACTACGTGTGTATAGTGTACATAGTGGGACTAGCCACACTATTAATAGTCCCGTCAGTGGACAGAATTTCCGTTTTTCAACGAAATATAGTTTTATATATATCGTTCTAATCAGCTATTTCTATTATTGCTATTTCTAGTATTCAAACGAAAACAGTCGTGTTTTACCGAGTTACTGACTACTGTCGTGTGTTGTACTCGGGTACTCCATGCGTTTGACGTTTGTAAATAGCAGTTTTATTTATTTTGGTAGATACAATTAAGTCTTTTTCATCTTTTTAACATTATGCCTAAAGTTAAGCCATCATCATCACTTCGTTTACGTGCGTATATAAACGAATTTGGTGAGGATGTTTTTTCAACTGACGGAAAAATTTTGTTTTGCAAAATATGTAGTGTAAAAGTTGCGTCAAAAAAAATATTTACGATTACCCAACATTTATCAAGAGATAAACATGTTAAAGCTTTGGAAATGAATAAAACGAAAAATACAAAATATAAAACTCAAGCGTTTGTTACAGACACGTTAACTAATTCGTTCAATAAAGATTTATGTTTTGCCATGTTGTCATCAAATATTCCACTAGCTAAACTAAAACAATCACATTTTCGGAATTTTTTAGAAAAATATATGAATCGGCAAATTCCTGAAGAGTCTACTATCCGAAAAAACTACGTAAGTACTTGTTATGATGAAACTCTTGCTTCTATTAGAGCATACGTAGAAAACAAAAAGATTTGGGTGAGCATAGATGAAACGACAGACGTCGAAGGCCGATATGTCGCTAACGTTATTGTTGGAACATTGGAAAATAATTGCCCTGGTAAAACATTTTTATTAGACTCTGCAGTTTTGGAAAAAGCAAACTTTAGTACAATATCAAAACTATTTGACAATTCTATGAGTATTTTGTGGCCTACTGGTATTAAACATGATAGTGTTTTATTATTTTTAAGTGATGCAGCGCCATACATGGTTAAGGCTGCAAAAAGTATCAGTGCATTATATTCGAAAATGATCCACGTCACTTGCATAGCTCACGGATTGCATAGAATTGCTGAGGAAATTCGAAATAATTTTCCCGAAATTGATGCTCTCATATCAAATGTTAAAAAAATTTTTCTTAAAGCTCCGTCTCGTGTACTTCTATTTAAGAGTATCGCACCTGAAATTTCGATGCCGCCAGAACCTATTTTAACTCGCTGGGGTACTTGGCTGTCAGCAGCAAATTACTATTGTGAACATTTCCATGTGATTAAGACAGTTGTAAACGAACTCAACAAAAACGACTTTACAGCTATTAAAAAGTCACAAGAGCTATTGGCTAAGCAAGAACTGGAGGCAAGTTTGGCATTCGTAAAAACCAACTACGGTAGTTTACCCACTTGCATTACACGTCTTGAAAAATTTGGACTTTCTTTAATTGACGCAATAAGTATAGTTGATGAAGTTGAAGTTTTTATTAATCGAAACAACAGTGGTCAAGGTAAAGAAATACAAAAAAAACTTGAAGCTGTATTGAAAAAGAATAACGGATTTAAAGCTATTAAAAACATTAAGAACATTTTGGAGGGAAAAACTGTTTCACGAGATGAGGATACCGTTCCTGAAGACTTCACGTGTGATGATATGACCTACATGAAATTTGCACCAATCACCTCTGTAGATGTCGAAAGAAGTTTTTCAATTTATAAACAAATATTAGCTGATAATCGGAGAGCATTGACATTTGAACACATTAAACAGTATATTGTTGTGCAGTGCAACCATCACATACTATCTCAAGGTAAAATACTTAAATATTATAAAAAGTAGATTTTTTTTTTAAATTTTGACTGTTTATACCTAATACTATTTTTAATTTACTGGTTTAAAAATAATTTTCAGTTTAACGTGACCATTAAAATACAAGAAACATAAAATCAAGAAACAGCTGTAAGCATTGATCAAATAAAGTAAAACAATTTTAGAGCATTTTTTATAATTATTTTTCATATTTTAAGTTAATATTTTTAGTACATTTTTTTATGTCATTAATTAAATTTTAATAAAATTAAAAATATTTTGTGCATTTTTTTATGTCATTTTTCACATTTTTAGTACATTTTTTTACATCATTAATTCAATTTTTTAGGTCATAATTGCATTTTTTCTAAGGCATTTTTAGGTTTTTTTTAGGGCATTAAAATCCGCGCCCTATTTATGACCAATGTAAAGAAGTGGAAACTGTTTCGGATGTAGCTGCTGTTTCGGAACAAACAAAGAAAATGCTTCCTATAGCCAATAGAATGTGTCGTTTACTGTGTACAGCTGCAGTAACTGTTGCTGGAAATGAACGTTCGTTTAGCAAGTTGAAATTGATAAAGAATTACTTAAGAACAACCCAGAGTGACTCCCGTTTAAGCGATTTACTGTTACTTTTCACGGAAAAGGACATAGTAGACGATATTAAGTTAGATCTTATTGCTAAACAATGGTCAATTTAAAAAAAAAAAAGAATTTGTATTTAATAACTTTTAATATCAATTGTTTTATTTGTTGTAAGTTCATCCTCCAAAACTCGACTTCATTATAGTAATTATAAGTTTTAAAAGTTTTAACTTTTAATATTAAAGTAAGAACATTGACAAAATTGTAAAATAAAACATAATATGTTTTAATAATATATATTATATTATACGTGTATGAACTTTTTTTTTTAATAGTCAGTCGGCCAAATGGTCTTAGTTCCCCCCCTAAAAAAATGGCTTCGCTACGCCCCTGCTTTTAATTCTCCCTTTTCAAACCAGTTTTTAATTTAGAATTGTCCATGATAGTAAAAATATTAATAATTACTTTCGAATAATTATGATCGCGACAGTCGAAAATAAACAGACAAACGCACATTAAGAAAACACAAACACAAATCTCAAAAACATTACACAATAATATAAATTAAATAACTTTGATAAAATGATTTGATCTTTGTATTGCTTTTGTCCTGCGTGCAGCGAGGTAGGTACGTAAATAATAATATCAATAATAAGATATGTTATAATAAGTTTTCCTGTTATACTCTTATATTCCTCGTAAACTAATGACTCTTATCGTCGTGGGCACGTTCTACAAACGAGAAGGTGACAACACTTGTGAAAAAAGCGGCACGATTTTTGACGGCACTAATTTAGTTAACATGAGTACCGCCAGGCACCGTCACATTACTCCAAGGCTGGTTACATTAATTATTTACTATTTTGGTGCATTGAATATAGACTTTATAATATATACTATATAGCATAGTTGTTTAAATTTTATAATTCATAATTTGTATGAAATATGTTTATATCATATTAAATAAAAATGTTATATATAGGTACGAATTCAATAAAATAAATATATAGAGGTAGACTTCCAGACTTCAGCCATAATAAACAGTATTTAAAATAGAAATCACCTCCATATATTGTTTCAAATTTATTAGAATAATTGTAAGAACTACGACTATTCAATTTAAACGTTTGTTATTGACAATTAAGTTATTGAATAATAATTAATATTTTTTTCAAAAGTTTAATAGGTAAATTCATTAATTAAAAACATCAAAGTATTTTATACTAGGTTGTGACTTTTGTAAAAATGTTTAATATACTAATTTTTCTTTATTATAATATTCCTATAACATATTTAAATTTAAGTTTCATATTTGTATCAACTGATTGGGATATAATTATAATTTTAATTAAATAACACATTTGTTTGTGTTGGTAATAAATCTAGTTTATTATTTATATTTGCATAATTTGTAAAAAAATATTATCCAAATCAGGATATAATTTATAAGTCACAACATTCATAACTATATGGATAATAAACATTTGCTTTAAAATGTTTTATATGCATGAACATTCATGCATATATTTGCATATAATTGTTTATAATGTTATACACAATTGAAACAAATGAAACATTTAAAATTTAAATTAAAAACAAATATATTAAAACTAAAACTAAAAAATTATATTAAAAACTAGGTATTTGATATATTGTTGTATGAAATATTAAATTGTAAAATATTTGGGAAAGGAAGATTCCACGCAAAGATAAAAAGATTTTTTTTTTTATTATTATTATAAGCCTCGGCGACTATGGCCATTGGCATACAAAGTGTTACAAATTCTTAAGAATTAACAGTATTTACATAAAATATTATAAAATATTACAGATTATAAGCTATTTATAAGATTACAGTTAATTAAAAAAGATATCATGTGACTAATGTTTTCTGGGTAAAGGGCTTCCGATAAGATATTTGATATCCCAGCTTGACGTTTGTCCGTTTTGAAGGAGCGACATTGGGATATTATATGTTTTATTGATAGGAGTGTACCTCAACTGTCGCATACGGGTGGGTCTTCTTTATTCATCAGGTATTGGTATGTTAGCGACGTATGTCCTATACGCATTCTATTTAATGCAGTTTCCATCTTCCTTGAGAAGTACGGTGGAGATGGCCATGTGTGGATGATATTTTTGATTTCATTAAGTTTTGAGGCGCCTTGTTTCCATTCCTGTAGCCATATATTGTTCGAGATGGTTTTTGTTATGGATTTAGCGTCGTTGAGGGTAAAACAATTTAGTCTAATAGCTTCGGGGGAGGTTATTGCTTGACGAGCTTTTTCGTCAGCTCTTTCGTTTCCCGAAATTTGGTTGTGGCTAGGTATCCAAATCAAGCTGATTGAGTGACCAGACTGTGTAAGGTCGTTGAGTTGATTATATATTTTCCTGGTGATCTCACTTGGGGTGGAGAGGTTTTCAATACTTCTCAGTGTACTCAGTGAGTCACTTAGTATTACTGCTTTGAGTATTGGTCTTGATTTTATGAGGTTCCTGTTTATGGGAACCTGTCGACGATGCGGAACACGTGTTGTTCTGGTGTGGCAGGCGGTGAAGAGAGCGGCGAGTACTAGAAGTGGTGCTAAACAACGATCTACAACCAGAGACGTTGGTTGGTTGCATGTTGCAAAATAGAACGAAGTGGGACGCGGTGAAGGAATTCACGAGAAACATCCAATCGGCGAGAGAAACTGAAGAACGAGAAAGACAGGCCGAAGAGCGAAGACGAATCGTGGAAGTGTTGTAACATAGAAGATAAACAGGCGTTAGTTAAGCTAATTTTATTGTGCGCTGAAAGCGGAAGTTAGTGGGATAGAGCCCTCTTAGTATTGCAGAGCGAAGCTCAGTCTTAAATGTCGCAGAAATGTAATTATTTGTTATCACACAATAAATGATACGAATGCAGGGGGGAAGGACGGCCCGACACGGGTGAAGTGCCCCCATATAGCGCCGTGATTCCACACAAAAAAAAATAAAAAAAGTATTACTGCTTTGAGTATTGGTCTTGTATTTATGAGGTCCAGGGCAAAAGAAATTGTCACTGCTTCGGCCGTGAATATGGAGGTAAAATCTGGTAGACTCACCATAGCGACGTGATCTTGAAATACTACTGCTGCACCGACACCATTTTCCATTTTGGATCCGTCAGTGAATATTTTTGTATAATCGAGGTAATCAGCAATAATTGAATGGAGTTGGTTGTAGATAATGGGTAGGGTTTCTTTCTTCGGAAGTGTACTTAGTTCACTGTTGATGAAGTTTTTAAATAACCAGGGGGGGCGTCTGTATGATTTCCTTTTTGATAACGTCCAGATGTGGGAAAGGGATGTTTTTTATGGCGTCTGTGATCTGTTTCGATACCTTGAGGCTATTTTGGGAGCGTCTGGTTGCGAGTAGCATGGAGCTATGGACTCTTCTAATGTCAAGTGGGACTACACCGGCTGTATTAAGCATGCTGGGAATAGGGCTGGAGCGAAAGGCTCCGTGACAACCCTTAGCCCTGTATTGTATACAGAATCGATCATTTTAAGTGCTGATGTCTTAGCGTTTATGAGTAGGAAAGAATTGTATTCAAGCTTAGATAGGATAAGTGCTTTATATATTTGTAATAAACTAGACGTGACGTGTGAGCCAGACATTTTAGAATGTTCATTCTTATAAGCGAGTCTTTTCGGATAGTCTTGAAGTGAGGTATCCACGAATTTCTTGAATCAAACGTTACGCCTAATATTTTAACGGTATTTTTTATTGGAATAAGGATGTTATTCATTGTTATGGGGGTGATGTCAATATTTCTTTTATTTGTAAAGACGGTGAATTGGGATTTTTCCACTGAAAAAGAAAAACCTGAGACAAGTGTCCAGGCTTGTAGTGCTGAGATTGCTTCCTGCAGGTAGTTTGTCGTTCTATTCGGATTTATGCCCCTACAAAAAATATTAAAATCATCGGCAAAAAGTGTGCACTTTACAGGGTATTGTATAACTTGTGGTGTATCGTTAATCGCTAAAAGAAATAACGAGACCGATAGTGTAGATCCTTGTGGTACCCCATTCGTTTGAACGTGTATTTTTGACAATTTTTCGTTGCACTTCACTTGAAAGGTCCTATCAGTAAGAAAATTCTTTATAAAGTTAAATAAGTTACCATTACAGATGATGTTTGATAATGTTTTTAGAATACGAGGACGCCATGTGGTATCATATGCTTTTGAGAGTTAAATGTATTTCCTCTTGGATGTCATGTAGTGTATTCGAAGTACTCCTAAGTCTCCGGAAGCCGTTCTGACGGGGGTCTAAAATGTTGTTTTTTTCAAGAAACCATCTGAGTCTGGAATCTATAATTTTTTCCAATATCTTTGCCATGGTGTTCAGGAGCGATATGGGTCTGTATTATTTAATATCAAATTTGTTTTTTTCTGGTTTGAGTATTGGAATGATAATGGAGTGTTTCCAATTTTGCGGTATTTGCCCGGATAACCATATATTGTTGAATAATTTGATAATAGAATCCAAGGCCAACATAGGGAGGTAGTGAATAAATTTTTACGGTATTCCATCTGGTCCTGGAGCGACACTTATGCATTTAGCTAATACTCTGATCTATCAGTCAATAGAATTGGAGAGTTGAGATTTGTCTGATCATCTGAGAGGGGGTTGATGTTGGATATATAGTGTTGGTTCCTCATATGTACGTTATTTTCAAAAAAGGTTGTGTTGTAATTTTCATCTGAACTATTATGGTAGAATAAGTCTCCTAGGAGATTGGATATTACGTCGGGATCGGTGTATAACTCGGTGTCTTTCATAATGTGTATGTGGTGGTTCTTGGAGTAGCCGCGGAGTGGCCTAACTCTGCGCCAAATCAGAGATGAGTCAGCCTTAGGTCCCAAACTGGAAAAAAGGATTTCCAAGAATCGGTCTTACTTTTTTAACTAAGTATCGGGTTTTGGCTCTGAGATGTCTGAGTTTTATGAGGTCAGAGATACTTTTAGAGATTTAGAACGTTTTGAGTGCTTTGTTCTTTTGTTTAATAATGTCTCTTATTTCGTCAGACCACCATGGGACTGGGTTTTTTTTAACCGAGTTTGTAATTTTTCAATCGAAATTTCAGCAGCCCTGGTGATGGACTCTGAGATGAAGATGATGTCATCTCAATTGTGCTGGTATCAGATTGTGGATTTTCTTGCATAAATGTGTCTACTAGTGTGGAGAAAAGTTCCCAGTCTGGGTTTTTTAACCTCCATCTGTGTGTGGGAGATGTAGGCAGAGTTTTGGTGGTTAGAAGGGTCATTAGAATGGGTAAGTGGTCACTATCATATATCTCACGTAGAATTGACCAGGATATTCTCTGAGTGAGTGACACACTTGAGAAGGACAAGTCAATTGTAGAAAAGTGACCATTTGAAGGATTAAGTTTAGTTGGTTCGCCATTGTTGAGAAGCGTGATAGTATCATCGTCTAGTATTTTTTCCATTGATTTTCCTCGGGCATCTGTTGTATCGAACCCCAATATTCGCTGTGGCTATTGAAGTCTCCTAGCAAGATTAAGGGTTTTGGGAGTTGCTTGATGATGTTGTCTATATCAGATATATTAAAAGATGTTTGGTTAGGGATGTATATGTTACATATTGAAATTTTTGATTCTAGTGTTATCTGAACCGCGATGACTTCTAGATTAGAATAGATTGGGATCTGTTCGCAGAGATAGTTAATGTGTATTAGAGAGGCGACGCCGCCGCTGGCCCGAATACAGTTTTGTCGGTTGGTGTAAAAAATATTGTAGTTTTTGATATTGGGTATGAAATAGATTAGGAGATACGAAACTGACGTTAAAATTACAGTTGATGTCCCAACTGCTGTAGCAGTACTGTCCGTCAACGTGTTAAAAACGAGTTTCTTATAAGCAACGATGAGTATGAAAGGGTGAGCAGTTCGAAAAGGAAAGCTAAACTACAATAATTTCAAATGTTTTTAAACATTGAACCTCACAAATTGTTACACCCCTCGCAAACTTGTTGGCTATCTTTATTGACTGTTTTCAGTAGAATATTGGAACAATGGAAAAGCTTAAAACTTTATTTTACTTAGTGGCGAACCTAGGATTTTAGTACTGAGGGTCTGCCCCACTTACGAGAGGCTACTTTGTAGTAGGTCCAATCATTACAAAATTTAATATAACTAGAACTTAGAAAAGACATAAAGCATAAGTCATAACTAATTTTTTAATACAATTTAAAATTTACTTACAAACTCTGTTATTATTAATTAATTCAAATTTAATAGTTTTTTTATCTGTTGCATTAAAATTTAAATTAATTTAACAAACTTACCTGGAATATGGGAATAGACGTATGTAGGGAAATGGTGCTTGACAGAGATAGGTGACGCGAGGTTGTATTGGCGGCTAAGACTCTTAAAGAGTTGTAAAAGCCAGAAAAAGAAGAAAAGAAATATTTGTATACATATAGTTGCAATATATTTACTTTAAGTTAGTGTCCAATAACTGCTTTCATTTTCACAGTAAAAGGTAGTTATAAATTATAATCCAATACAAAAATAATTCATACATAAAATTATATTTTTATTATAATATATTAAAAATAAAAATAAGAATAGTATTACAATAATTTTCTATATTTTTTCATTGAAGCAAATGTACTTTATTAAAATTTATTGTTTGAGCTATGTTGCTTTCCATACTTAATATGCCAAATTTGATAGCCGGTATTCAGTCATAGTTGAACAAAGGTATGTCTTGAGAAGTTTAAGCCTGCAAAAATGTCTTTCTACAATTGCACTGCTGACTGGAAGAGTATAAAATATTTTATACAAAGTATATAAATTTGGATAAGAAGAAACCATATCTCGGGATATAATGAACTTCAATACTTCATTTAGTTTTAATGGTTCAATTTCATGATATACTTGAAGGTAAACCAAACAAAATGAACAGTATTCCACTTCTATAGCTACTTCATCTATGTTTTCTTTAGACATTTTCTTTGGATTAAGTACTTCAAATTTTTTAACAATATTAGAGAAATCTTCAAAACGATGTTTTAATGTATTTGTAAACGAATCCAAAATAACAAAATATGTATTGCGTTTAAAATTTTCATCAGCGGACTCAATAATATTTTCTAAGTTATTTTTACCGTGTATTTTCTTTTTAGTTCTTATACATCCTTACTTAAAGTTATTGTTGCTTCCAAACTGTCCACACAATTCAATAGCATTACATTTTATTTTTAAAAAATATTCCTCATTTCTTAAGGATGAAATATCTAAAAAAACCATATCATGTGCAGTTATTAAATCAATTTTAGAATTTTGTAAATAATTTGTTTAATTTTTAAACAGTCTAAATGTGTAATAAAACAAATAAATTGTTCATTATTATTAGTATTTTTGAACAAGATAAATCGTTTAACTGATCAGTTATTATTATAATGAAAAAAGGACAAGGTAAGTACCAATTAGATTTACAATGTTTACATATTACTCAGTTATGCAAGAAGCTATATAGGTTTGAATAATATTTTGCTGCTCGTAATCTATACTTGTTTCTAGAACTTGATTACCCATGAGATAAATTTTAAATTAATTAATTTTGAATAAAACGACTACAATAATGTACGCTGTTTCTACGAGAAAGTAGCACCAGCCCTGGCTAATATAGTACCTAACATAATTATTTATGTTAAATAATGATTATTATTAATATCACATAATTGGTAAAGAATTTGGGACCAACGATGATTGTTTATCCTAAGGTATACCAAATCTCGTTTGTAAAAGTTTAAATTACAAAAACCATTCGGGGTTTAACCAAATTATTTTTTGTGTCCTAGGTTTTACCGAAATAAATCGGCAAATGTTCGGATTTCAGATATTTACCATTTACCGACCGCAGTCGGTAAAACATAGGATTTACCTGTATTCGAACTTTTAACGTACTATATATTATGTATATATATAAAATAACAATTGGGCATATCTGCTAAATCTATTTCATATATCTACTTTTTTTTAAATACAAATATTATATGATAATAATTAGAGAATACTTTTAAATATATTAAGTATTTTTTTTTATAATAATTATAATACATAATGTTATAATTTAGTATTTTATTATAGATTAATTTTGAATATGTTTTTTGTTCTAATTATTAAATTATGTATTATATTTTTAATTTATAAAATATTTATAGTTATAATATTTAATTATTTAAATTATTATTTAGTCTAGTCGAATAAATTTTTCGTCTCATAGATAGAAAAACGTTCCAAGTGTTCAACCTCACGTGATCAAAATGCTGGGAAACTAACCTGGAGAAGTTTTCAAAAAATGTACAAAGATAACCAAAGACTAAGATTCAAAAATTTAAGTAGTTTTAACTACATAAGTATAAAAACAATAATTGTTAAATGTAATTCAACTAAATAAGTAGATTAGGTTATGTAGTTTTGTATAGGTACTTATAGTTTAAAGTGTTTAAACATTATCAAAATTTGCTTTATAATTAGTAGTTTTAATATTTTTTTTAGAAATAAATACAATTATTTTTAACACATAAGTATTTTGTTGTTTTTAGATGTATATTTTTCCCACAGTAAGTGCAAATACATTCAAAATAGTTGTTAAATATCCATACACTTATGACCTACATATATAATTGTTTTTATAAATTACATAAACAGTTTACGTAACAAGTTATGCATGAAAATTTCTTGGAAAAATTTGAACCGCTTAGCAGTAAAATGGTAACGGGACTACGAAATAATAATAACAAAATTAATAATTATATGTACGCACCGCTCGAAAACGTAAAAACGGAATACACTAACGTAGATGGGCGAACATTAAATAATGTTTTAATAAACGAGATAATAATCAATAATCCGTTTCGTCGGAGCGTAAGCGTAGACAGACTTGCGAATTAATTATACCGCAGACCAGATGTTGCACTAATTTTATTAACGTTTGCCGATGGGTCGGCGGGTCGGCGTCTCGGTGAGGGATGACTGATGCCTGATGGTAATAAACTAATATGAATTCAATGTATAGAAATTAAAATATGTATATACAACACATGGTTGTACGTAAATTATTAATCACGTATATATTAATAAATTATTATAACAGAAACATAATATCTGTGTAATGAAAAATTAAATATCAATGTAACAGTTTGGGTGGAGGGATTGTCGTTACCATCTGGCTAATTGCAACTGTGAAGCGAGAGGGGATACGGTGTAAATGCAAGCGGTGTTGTCGGTGGTGAAGTGATAGTCATTAGTCGGAGCGATCTCTGCCGTTGCGGACCGTTTGTTCAGTGCGAAAATCTTACGCATTCCTAATCAATTATCATCCATTCTACTGTCCAAGCGATATTATCTGTATTAACTATATTTTATCTATAAACCTTGCCGTCCGTGTACGTTAATAAATAATAACAATATCGTCTACCGAGTACTTTGTCTCTGCACTCTCTTGTCACCGCTGCAAATTTCAAATCGTCCACGGTTGTTACACAGCAGCAATTCGTCAGTCGTTCGTCGCCCGATTTTTCCTCTATCCGGGCCTGGAAAGTAACGTTTAGTCGTCGTCTGCAATCGTCACCCAGCAACTTGGTCGCCGCTAGATCTATCTGCAACAACTACAATGTTGATGATCGCTAATACGAACGCAGTAAGTGCGCCATGTAATCGTTTGGTACCGTGAATGCATTCCAAACAATTTCAACGATCGGCTTATATACGTCCGTAGGTCACATACATCCGCAACTGTCATCTAGGTGTCCCGACTTGGTGACTGTTTGGTATTTTGATGGCCCTACTCGTATGTCATAGTTTATACTAGGATGACAATGTTGTTTGGTTAATCTATACAAATTCTCTACAGTTCATATAGAGTACATCAATTCTTATATTATCTGTAACATTGGCCAGTATGAGAAATTTGATGAGTTTCATTCAACTGATTGTGTTGTTTCTGCCGTTTGCATTATCTGCGAGTCCAAATTGGATGTAAGTCATTTTATTAGCTAGTTTCCATTGACACGTGACTGTAGTCACTATATTGTGTTTGCTAAATATTGCGTTATGTAGTTTGAGTGTCATTATTTTCTTTTTTACTGTTGTGATGTTTAGCATTTTTTGAATTATTTATTTTGTATAACTTTAAAATGCTTTCAATATTTTTAAACAGATTGATTGTTTTAATTGGATTGTATTTTTTGTTCAATTTTAGTAAATTTTATTATAACATGACATTGTGTATTTTGTTAATACCAACAGTCATTTAGCCTCTATAGGTACAATTAACTAGGTTTCCTTTCATCAGTAACTCGTAATAGCTTATTTTATTATTATTACTTTTTTGTTTGTAGTGTATTCTTTGTAAGTTTATATATTTTTCAGGTAATGGCTTGTAGTATACATAATGTGTATGTATAGAAAAACCTCAGAATCGGTATCTTTTTTCATATACATTAATATATGTATTATTTATATATATATATATATATACAAATTAACCCATAGAGTTGATAATAATTAGTCCCTTTTTTTGTAATTAGTTATTTTGAGTATTTTTTTTATAAAATTTCTTAATTTTTCACCAATTTTTAATTGTAGGTATTTAGGTATAATAGGAATACCACCACCTCTTCAACAGCAACAAGCATCACCGGGTTCAGAAATCGAGGATCCAGAAATTGTTCAAGCCAGGGCTGTTTGTGGTGCTTTGCCAGGTTTAGCATCAAAACAGGTAGATGTGTGCATGAAGCATCCAAATGCTATATACTCAGTATCTGATGGAGCTAAAAAAGCCATTGAACAGTGTCAACTTCAATTTCGTCATGAACGATGGAATTGTTCAGTTATGGAAAATGAACAAAGTGTATTTGGTCCCACACTAGACAAAGGTTTGGAATTCATTAGTATATACATTTTATAATATTGATTACCTTTTATTGCTTTTTTATCAAAATAACATTTTGTTTCCTATATATTATCAATGGGCTTCCAAGATGTTTAATGTGATTAATACTTCTTTGCCAAAATAATTCAGTCGTGCTTTAATGCTTACTATTAATTGTTCTTTAAAGTACCAATTTTTACTTTTACAGTGTGTGCATTAAATTCTATGCTTGATTTTTCTGCCTTACAAATCTATTTCTAGTTTCTGTAATCTAATAATATAATTTTAATAGGAATTTTTTTTTTTTTTAGTGTAATTATGATACCAATAACATATTTTAAGATATTTTTAATAAAACAGTACTATGATAAAATTAATAAATAAGCTTTTTACTTCAAATAATGAGAAAATTATATTTTTTCTTGATTTTATTAATGTAAAATCATTAATTATGTTCATAATTAATTTTATGTCAACCATAACTTGTTTGATTGACAAAATTGACAAATTTATAAGGTGTTCTTGCCCAATAGTTTTTTTTTAGCTTAATGAAACTTTTTTTTATAAAAAGCAACAGTAAGTGGAAGAGTGGGATATATTTTTAAAGCAATTTTAATTGATTCTCTATGTATCATACTAAAGACTAACATAGTAGTAATGTTTTTAAGTTAAGAAAAAAATACACACTGGTTCTTGAATTATAAAATTGCTAAACACAACTCTGGCACATTAAAATCAACAGAATATTTAAGTGGATGTCATACTCATGTGTGTTATTTCCATTTTACCAACATAAAACATAGCAAATTTATGTTCAGCGGAATTAATTTTATGCTGTTAGCTTTAATATTAGAGTAAATTTACCTATCATTAAACTTAAAGATAATAATATTATTTAGGGCAAGCGTCTTCAATCTACCCCCCAAGATAATTTATATTTTATAAATAATATATTAGTTTTTATTATTTTTAATTTATTTAATTAGTTAAATAAATAAATTTGTTCATTTGGTGTTATTCATTGTAACTTATTATAATCATAGTTATATAGTAATATTAGTTAATAATAGAAAAATCCATTGTTTATACTTATCTGACTTACAGTATACTCGCACAGTTACACATTGGTCAAATAATACTTAAAGAGAGATTCTGAAATAATAATAATGCTATTAAACTCATGATCGACAAATTTTTCTAATTTATCAAGTACACTAATATAATATAATAGGTATATAATATCGAATCTTATCTACTCTTCAATTTCATTACTTCCTTATTCCTCAAAAAATGTTGGCCCGCAATAAAAAAAATTATCTCAAATTTGACCAGACATAAAAAAAGCTTAGAAACCCCTAAGATCTGGGCCATCTTATAGGCTTTTATTAGTATTTTAATTTTAAAGTGAGTTACGAGTACTTTAAAATTTTAATATTTTATATAACTGTAACTCATTTAAAAATTTAAATACTAATGAAAGCCTTTAAAATGCCCTAGATAATATTACTACCTACTGTTGGATAATAGGAAAATTGACTCTCTTAATAAAGATAACAGAGTAAAATTATTTTCGATAGATTTTTTTTATTTTATCATCAAATTGATTATTTAAGAATTAACCTTCTAAAAATTAAATGGCAAATAATATATAATTTTTATTGTATCTCTGGTACAATTAGAAAATAATGGAATCAAACACAACTAAAATTTAAGTTCTTCAATGGGTGCTAATAAGTGCCCTTCGTAATCTGTAAATTCAAATGACTCATATTACTTTTAAATTTTTCGAAAATATTTGGTTTGATTTCAAGTTTAACAGTTAAAATTGTAGATAATATTATAGTATTCTTATGCCGGTATCGCACATTTGTTGCATTGTTGTCAATAATACTTCAATATAATTTTTATTATAAATAACAAATTACTTTATTAATATTGATTCTTAGTTTTCTTTAGTTGACTAATATAACATGTATACTTCTATAGTGTCATCTAGTGTTTATTCTTGAATAGTAGAATGAAAAATAAAATAATAATGTTTGACAATTTATATCATTTTTGTTAACTGTGGATTTTCATTGCACACTAATCATTTTTACACCCTCTGGGATTGTCCATGTCAACAAACTTTAGCTACAGAACAGACTATTTTTTATAACAGTTTTATTATATATTTTTATAAAATAATACTATTTTATTAATACTTCCAAAATTTTATCATAAATAGTTTTTGACTAATTAATGTAATATAATTAAAATTTTATATAATTGGTAAAATATTATCTTTTAGATACTAATAAATGCATTAGTTTATAGCAACTTGTTTTTTTATTTTTGTGTGAAGAAATTAGATTTTAATCGTGTTTTGACATGTGTCAAAATTAGAAATAACTTAGTTCTTAACAAAATATTTTTTTTTAACATTGCTTACTAAAAAAAAAGTAAAGTAAATTTTTCTCTACTCAGAATTATTGTTTATTGTATACAATAATTTGTCATTGAGTCAAATTTAAGACCTCCATAATGAATCCTATTTAATTAAAAGGTACATTCAACACCTGTACAACAGAGTTACCCATTTGATAACTTTTTGTTAATTTTATATTATTTATAACTATTTTTCCATATTTAAACCTATATAATTTAATTTAATTTATATTTTAAACTTTTTAAGAACACAACTTAGTTTAATTCATGTTTAGAAAAATCATTTAATTATTCATATCTTTATTAAACTACATTTAGAGCACCATAAAAGTAGAAGAAACAATGGTTCTCACTTACACAAAAGCTTTGAGCAAAAACAAAACTACATTTAAATAACATAAAGTATTGATGTAACAATATCCTGATTAACATTGGATTAATACATAATAGATTGAATATTAAAAAAAATAAATTTACATTAAATCAGACAAGTTCATAATTAATAATTATAATTATGTATTTGAGTAGGTAGTAAAGAGACTGCCTTTATCTACGCTATCACTAGTGCAGGTGTAGTGTATTCAATTACAAATGCATGTAGTTCAGGAAGATTAACTGAATGCAGTTGCGACTCTATGCAGCATGGTCAAACGACACCTGAAGGATGGAAATGGGGAGGTTGCAGGTAAATATTATTATATTAAGATAATAACATATATTGTATAAACAATATAATTATGTTTTTTTTTTTTGGTAACATTAAATTATATTGGACAGTATTAGGACATTTTTGCATTGGTATAAAAATTAAAATACATATTTACAGGAATATTTCTAATATTGAACTCCTCTTGAAAATGTAGGCCTAAAAATTGTATTTTCATAAGTAGCAATTTCTTTTTTTCATTTTATAAATAGGCCAATTTTTTAAAGTAATTACCTGACATTTATTACTATAATTAAATTTGATTAAATAAACATTGTATCAAATTTGCCCCAACATCTTAGAAAAAGTCCTATTTCAGATGGAAAATAAAATGATATCTGAAAAACAGATTACATTATATAGTGTATAATATATATTTTCCAATTTTAGTGATAATTTGCGTTTCGGATTGCAATTCTCTCGAAAATTTGTTGATGGTTCTGAACCCAATCGTCCGGATAATTTCATAACCACAAAACAAAAAAGAATCTGGTCTAATCGCCTCAAAATGAATTTGCATAACAACGAAGTAGGCCGACAGGTAAGAAAGACAATTGTTATTTTGTTTTTAAACTGTTTCAGCATATTATATGATTTAGATAGCAATTAATAGCATTTATTTATAATCAATCATAATAATAGTTTTAGAGATGTCCATATAGTTTTACCACTAACCTATATCAGAAAAACTATATAATTTATATTTTTTTATTATTATTATTATTTATCAGGGGATCATTAATCTGTAATTAAATGCTTATTTATCAAAATTATCCTGTTTTTAGATTGTAATGTCGTTAATGAAAATGCATTGTCGTTGTCATGGTGTATCTGGATCATGTGAACTAAAAACCTGTTGGAAATTTATGCCATCGTTCAATGAGATTGGTAATGAACTCAAACAGAAATATGGAAAGGCTATTCTTGTATGTTGTAAATTAATTTTTCTTTTAATAATAATCATGGGTTTTAATCACTTCTATTATTCATAATGATAGATAAATCATACTACAAACGATTTACAAAAGAAAAACAGTACTATGCATAAGAAGAGAGAACCCAGAGCTTTAAAGAGACTAAAAAAACTAATGTTAATTGAATCAAAAGAATTGGTGCATATACAGAAGTCACCAAACTATTGTAAACAAGACTTTGAAAACGGAGTACTGGGTACAGAAGGCCGCAAGTGCAACATTACATCTACTGGGCCGGATTCTTGTAATAAACTGTGTTGTGGTCGTGGTTATATCACTAAGGTAATAATGTCTAATAATGACAAGTATGAAGTAAAATATTTTTTTTTTTGCTTTTTTTTCAGGTTGTGAAGGAAGAGGAACACTGCAATTGCAAATTTGTTTGGTGCTGTTACGTTAAATGCGATATCTGCTACAAAAACATTGAACAAAAATCTTGTAAATAAATACATGAAATTGAACGTGTAATTGAAATTAAATTTTATATGATTGCTTCAAAAAAAAATCTTTAGTCTGTTGTTCTTATGTATAAATGAAAATTTGCATTCAATTAATAGAAATAATATAATAAATTTTCAAAAACATATCAGTAATAATTAAAATTAAGCATATGCTACAGCGTTATGAATATTTTTATCCCATTTGTACGTTTCCGATCTCCCCTAATGAAACCATACACACGTCTTCCACAATTGATTAACTTTCGCTTGCACTCGCATACTCTGTAGTATACGAAAGCACATTGTGTAGCATTTAGGGCATTAAATATTTATATTTAGCATTAAAATGTAATGATGTATAAGAATGTAACATTATTCCTTCATATATTAAATTATTATTCAACTAAAAGTTTTGTTTGTATTTTATTTTATTTTAAGACTTTTTTTTATATAGGATAACAAAATACGTATCCACTTAAAATTGTTGATTATACAACTGTAATTTTTAAGTATGACAAAATTAAGAAAAGATAAATAAAATATTTCATCAGTAATTAAATATTCAAACAACTGATTTTTGTTCTTCACACCAATCATAGTCTTGGATCAACATTGAAATCTTGAACTGAAATTAATGTTAAGCTGAATACCACATTCAGAAAAAATAACACACTTATTAATTTTTCAGAAGATAAATTATTATGAAATGTTACAAAAATTGATACATTTTATAACATTATAACATTAACAAAAAAAGGAAATTACATACAAATAAGTTCTAGAATAACAATCTTAACATAATTATTCATCAGTGTTTACCATTTACCAGTTTAAACTAATTTGGAAATCTGACAGTTTGCACATACAAGTAATAACAACATGAGGCATACATCTATAACCTGCCAGTCATTAAGCTAATATTACAAGGATACAAATTTTAAGTACTTCTTAATTCTATGAACACAGTTATTTAAGTCCAATTAAAACAATTTTGGTGTCCGTGTTTGTTGCAATTTTGATGTAAATTAATGCTATTTGCATATCACAAATAGGTCAATTTTAAAATTAATTAGTCACAATAAATTAAGTGTGCAGTTTGAGACCATGAATAATTTCAAAAAGTAATATTAAGTACATTTCATTTTGTAAATTTTATCCCCCCCCCCCAAAAAAAAAAACAAAAAAAAATACATTTTTAATATCTTACTTATTATAATATGTTTTAATGTATAAAATCCTATTTTTTTCTTATTGATCAATATTATGTTAATATAAGTTAAGTAAACAGTCATGTAAATTTTAGAACTTAACAATATATTAACTATAATTATAAAAATTTTAAAACAGCCTATTATGATTTTTTTTTCTTATAACTATAACTTAAGACTTATACCTGTTAAAGTTAAATTCACATTTAAGCAAGAAATGTGACAGGTTATTAGATTCACCAATATTGCTGTCATACATATCAGCTTATATAACTGATAAAAAAAAAAAACAAATTCTCCATACATAGTATCATTGATGATGTACAATGTAAGATTAAATTACGTTTTATCTTTACATGGTATTTATGAATATTAAAAATTTTTTATAAAATAAAAAAACTTGACCAAATAACATTATTTTATCAGACCAAAGTCGTGATATTTCATATTGTCTGACTATTACTTGCAAAGAAACAATTTATAATATAAAATATTAATAAGCATCTGTTAATCATTTTGAACATTATAAAATACATTTTCATATTTATAACATAGAAATAGGTCAAATCTTTTTATAGTAGGCCACACAATTTCATTAACTAATATTATTTTACATTTCATTTAGAAATCAATTAAAAATTGGAATTAATTATAATAAACAATAAATTTATATTTTTTACAATATAAAATTTAACATTTGTATCAACTTGAATAACCTTAATTAAATACAATGCATTTTAGTTGAGTTTAAAATTTTACCTTAATGACTAAAATTATTAATTAAATGTTTGATATTTTGTTACTATAAGTTAAGATAAATAAGTATTATATTAAAAATTAACTATTGATTATGCAATAGAACTTGATAGTCTGGATAAATTCAGATTAGTGTTGTCTGGTTTTGCGATTTTTCTGAATTACCAAAAGTTTTTCAATGATACTCAATAATCAAGAAACTTTATACTAACAGCATAACTTATCAATTTTAATAAAAATTATAAAATAAAAATATATAGTTTAAAAGTGAATTAAATAGTAAGATAAAATAACATATCTAAAAAGAGTAAAGTTAATTTAATTTAATCTGAGAAAAAATCAGTATTTTTTTTTTTATAATCTTAAAATTATTTTTTAAAAAACTCAGACAAAATACTATTAATATTGATTTCTTATTGTCCTGTCAAGGCTAAACAAATTATCAGAGGCCTTAAAAATGTATACAAATTAAAAACGACCTACTATACTGATTTGTTGGATAATTAAATTTGTTTTGAGAGCACATCATCACCAATTTCTTTATTTTTGAAAGTTATTAATAGATTATTTTCAGGTTTTTTTTAAAGAAAAATTAAACAAAATACTCAACTAAAGTAAATAAACTATTTATTATATTTTTAAAAACAAAAAAATTCTATTAATGGTTTGTTCAATTTATTGGTCATTCTATGCATAATATGAACCGAGTAAAATTAGTTTGTACACATTTGATTTTATAGTATTTTAGAGTATACTTAAATAAATCAGGGAAATATTATATAACCTAATGTTATTACATCATAGTTTTTATTGAAACACAATTATAGTATACAATATAATAATATATAACTAAATGTATAATACATACTATATTAAAAAAAAAAATATTACATTAAATTATATTCCATAGCTGCAAAATTACAACCTACAGATTTACTTATATATCCTTTCATCATTAATTTATACCAAACTTGTATACAAAATTACCAGTTATGAATTAATCAAAATGTAACAAAAACACAAATTCTATTACAATATTTATGTACTCCCGCAAATTTCATTACTTACTAGTAATTTTCTTAACGCTAGCTCTAAAAATTATGATAAATTAAAACGTAAAGGAATGTGGTAACATTACTAAGTGTATCTTTTTCTAAAATGATAAAAACATTGAATATCAAAATTGTGTTTCACATTTTTTATACAATTGACATATAAGATACAAACATAATATAGATTTTTCCCAGACAAAAGTAAACTGTGCAAATAATTGAGTAATCAAAATGGTGTAACAAAATACGATATATTACTAGTCAATATGTATCAGTATAAAATACATTTATTTGATTTAGTATATATCTAAATTTATTAAAAAATTATTATGATTATAGTAGTGATCTATAAATTATCATTTAAATTATACTTTAACATTTGAGTGAAAATAAAGTAATATCAAAATATAAAGATACATGGTTGAAAAGTGACTTCAGCATAGTATTTTAATATTTAACTTCTTTGTTCTTAATTATGTAAATGTTTAAAATTCAAGGCGGTTATTGTCAGTTAAAATGTTTATATGCAGATCTATGTAACTGGCAAAATGATAAGATTTTAATTCGATAAAAACTAAATCATATGGTGAAATATTGGAAGGTTTTTAAATTATAAATTTAAATTATTAATTTGATCCATTAAAACTGTTTTTTCTAATATCTTTGATTAAAATTGGTTCAATCAAAATTCATCAATTTTTAGCTTATATAATTTTAAGACAAAATAAATATGAATATGCCAAAATCTAGCTTTATTGGTATAACCACATAATTGGATCAACCTATTAACTGATTTTTTTCTTTTTTTAAAAAAAAAGTAGTTTAATTCTTATTTTTTATTATTTGGAAAGACCTAGAAAACACAGAACTTCAGTATGCTAACTTTGTACCCATGACTAAATAAACAAACATATAAGCTAAAATTTTATCTTTGCTAACATTGCATTATGTTTTACAGACACGGAAAGATCAATATCAATAGGATAATATCTATTATTAGTGTTCAATAGTTTAGCATTTATTCGAAGTCTAAGGAAAATTTTGTTTGCAATGTTATCTAACTGGCATGCCTGTTTATTTAGTTATGCTTGAGCTCATACTTGAAATTATCATAATACCATGTATTATTGAGATAGTATGTAGAAATTTAATTACAATCTTGACATGTATTTAAGCCTATACAAATAGAATATGTGAACACTGTCATTTATGTATTAATTTATTGTCAGTTTCATAGATAGGTGATATATCATAAGAGACATATATTAATACTTATTTAATACTAGACTAGAACCACTTTAAATTTTTAAGGTTTTCCTTAGACCTTAGCCTTATTCCAAAAGTTCCACATGTGTGGTTCCTAGCTAATAATCAAACACAATAACCAACTAGAAAAAGGTCCAAACTGATACATCTTATACATGACATAAAACTACCCAGTAATAACTATTATAGAGCTAGACATTTATCAAGGCTCAATTACTTAATACAAATGTATGACTTTTTTTATTGGTCTACATAAAAATGTATAAATGTATAAATCTTCAATCATTTTTTTTTTTATGTAAATATAATATATTTTTATATTCTGTATTTTAAATAATTTATAGTACTTTTACAACCGATCTTTATCTTACAAGACATATTTTTTAAGTAGCTATATTATGTTTTCTGATATTTTTCAGGACTTCAAGATAATGGTGAACAACCAATATTTTTAAGTTAATACATTAATCTAGAAAAATTAAGCGAATACGAAAAATCATATTTCAAAATGTACAAATGACTCCCATATTGCATATATTTGAACGAAGCAATACTCATTTTAATTGTAATCATTTAAAAACTAAATCAATTATTATAGTTGAAGTAAGTATATAAAAATATATACCAAAGGACAAATACAAGCATGTTAAAAATATATTAATTTATTTATATTTTAATTATTATAAACATAACAGAAAATTGGTTTTACTTAATAAATTATTAATTAGATGGGTCAAAAATAAGTTTTCAGTAACAAGTAATAGCAATTTAAATTGTATTGAATACAAATAAAACACAATTTTGAAATTATGAAACACAGGTACATTAAAATATGCTCATGTTTAAATATATTTTTACTATTTGGGATATAATCAAATTATAATTGCTATGATGTATTTAAGACAAATGTTGAGCAAAGCATTTATTCCCTGTGTACTTGATAATTAAATTTAGGTAAAATTATAACTTAAGGCACCATTATCTTAGATTAAGTTTAACTCGTCTGACTTACAAACACTAGGAATATGAAACATGATTCTGATATTACAAGTGTTGTTTAAAGACAACTGATTTTACTACCACATACCCTTAGTTTTAAGTACATTTAATTTTAATAAACTACTTTATTGGCAAATTATTGCAATATAATATTATGGTAATACACAAAACACAGATGCATAAAATAATATGCACCTAAAATAAATTAAGATTAATTTTATGTTTGAAAATATTATGACACATTTTCCCTGTATTGTTAAATTAATATATAAAATAAAAATTTTATCCTTTACAGGTAATATAATATTATTGGGTGTGATGGTTAACTAAGGGATGTAATATTTAGAAAAAATATAATAATATAAATTATCTTAATTATACAAACATGCATAAATAAATTTGTATGTGAATTTATAGGGAATGTGGACACAACAATAATAGCAGAAGCTGTTCTTTCCATATAAAGTTCTTAAAAAAATTTAGTAATACATAATATACATTGGTATGTAACTTAAAATTGAATAATTAGTTGGGGTTTTTTTTTACTCAATATTGTCAGATTGTAATATAATACAAATTGATTTAGAATAAAAGCATTAAATAAGTCAGTTAAGTTAAATAGAAAAAAAAAATATTATACATGTCAAATAGTATTTATGTTATATAAAAACCTATTTGAACCTTTTCACAATAAACTTTGTAAATAGTACCATTAAAAATAAATTGCAATTTAAATATATATGGTCTAATATCAAAACAACAGTTTACTAAGAATACCTTCTGGGCCATCCGTTTTGTAACCGTATGTACTATAACATTTATGGAACAATTCTCGAACAGCAGATAATCTGTTTTCTCGTCTACAAAATGTAAATCAAATTAATTCAAAATTCAAATAATTTAAACAATACTTTAACTTACGATGAAATAGGTCGAAATCTATTTTCAGACAAATCATTACCATTCAGGCTACCAGTTTGAGTTACCATCGACCATCTGACAACATGACAAAGATAAATAATAAACAATATTTTTAATTACTTTATTTTATATACTCACTCATCAGTCTCGCTTGAATTTGAATAAGTTCTTATTTTATGTGATGTAGGCATATCAACTGGCATAGTTCTATCTAAATTGGATGGAATTTCACAATCATCAAAATCAAAATCCAATTCAGGAGATCTAACTGAACGATGCCGCCTGCGAGGAGATGAACATTTATACCGCTTTGTTTCTACTTCATCAGACATAATAAAATCATCATCATCAATGTCCTCAATGTCTTCCATTTCGTAAATTGTTTCTGTTATGAAAAACTTCTCTGCTGGTTTTTTTATTGATTTTAGTTTAGGTGTTTGTTCAAAATCAAATTGTGAATGATTATCATCCAAATTATCATAAGATTTACCATTAGTTAAATCTTCATTACTATAAAAGAAACATTAAATTATTAAATTGTTCAAATACTATTTGAAAAATTAATTACATACCTGCCATTACTATTATTTCGTGAACGAATATCTAACTGATCCAAATCAGTTAAATCAAATTCACTCATGTGTGAAGAATATTTAGGACTACTTGGTGCAGTAACAGCAGAACTAATATAGTACAAAATTAAAAATATTAGTTTCTTGCTAATATTAATAAATAGCCTAGCATACTTACGGCATACTAGGTGTCTTAAAATCATCACTAAAAATGTATTTGAGAAAATGAAAACAAAAGTGCATTATATCTTCTCCTTTTTCAAGACGATTTTCTAGGTTATGGCCAAATAAATACCAATCATACCCAAGTGTTAAATAAAGAATCTGGCTAGGAGACAATGATTTATGAATAACACCATCAGCCCATAAAGACATTCTCAATAACGATATAAACATAGGTGTACGATCCCAACCACTAATACAATGGATTAGTATACCTTTTGATGAACACCAAACATATTTTAACATCAAACTTAAGTAGTTTTCTGTCAGTTGCCGTAAGTCCCACTCCTGTAACATCAAATTCAATATTTATTTATTTATGTCATGAGGTAAAATTATAATAAATTAAATATCATAATTAGGGAAACAGATTTTATTTTAATAAATGTTCTTATTAGAATGAGATATTTTTTAATCTGATGAAAAATGTATATAATTAAGATCATACTAATTGAAATAAGCCTCATTTAAATTAACATGTTTTATATATTTTAGTATAATTGTAAGTTGATACATATTAAACATATTTTTTTTAATTATTAATTAAATTTAAACTATATTTTTTAAGAATATCTTTAAAAATATTACTAGGTAAAAGTAATTTATTTATACAACAAAATTACATGCCATTTTACATTATCTAGACAAGAACTAGTTCTGTTATTATATTAGTATGTATAGTAAATTTGACTATTGTAGAATATAGATAGGTAATAATACACAATATAAATAAGGAAGTGATACATAACAACCGTTTTTCATAGTACTCACAGTTGGATTTAGTCTTGTATTTGTATATAGTATATATAGTTTTCAATTTTTTAAATAATGAAAATGATTGATGAAAACAAATTATTATTTAAAAAGAGTGTCTAATGACACATTTATAAGTGATGGAGCAATTGTATTCTGTTCATGCTATGAAAAGGCAAAACTAACAAATCAGTGCTTTCGAGTGATATAATATGTATATCTAAGCACTAGCAAAATAATTGTGAAGGTTAATTTTTACAAAAATGTTTATCAGAACTAACAACCATCTTCCAGAAATTTATCAGTGTTTAATACCAATTTATATTGTATGTTAATTCGAACAGATACCCTAATTTTTAAACTAAAAATTGAGAATCCACAGATTTTCTTGAAAATAAACTGACAAAAAATTTCAATGAAAGTACCAAGCAAAAATATTCAATATTCATTGTTTTTCTCATTGCTTTGTTTTGGAATAATAATCATAATTTTATATATTTAGATAATTTGTTTTACTTTTACTTAATATTTATATTTATAAATATAAATTTTTATTCAATGCTAATATATTTTTTCTATATTTACATATTTTGGATTTGTAATCCATATTTTAAAAAAAATTGTACATTTGTTGATTTTTTTTATTAAAATTAAGTCTGTTTTCTAGTTATTGTTAATTTAAAATGATTTTAGTTATTTATATTTAATATATTTGTTATCAGTATACTTCACAGAATTGTTAATAAATACATTTTTTTTTGTCTTGTGAAGTATATTTACAAGAAAAAATTCTCTAAGTAATTAAAAATTGGATAGATAATTAAAATGTATGCATGATATTCTAATATATTAAGAAAAAATATGTGTTAATTTTTGTTTTTTATACAAAAAAAAAAACTATTATAAGAATATAATTAATAAATATAATATTGAGCAATTTTCCTATTTACTAAATTTGTTGTTTCATTACTTAATATAAACTTGCCTAAAATAATTGTTATATTATTATTTACTAATTCTTGATAAATAAAAATTGATTTTAGTGAAAATAAATTGATTTTGAAGTGTGTACAAAATATGATAATTTTTATTATATGTAAAATAAAAACAATCTATAAGTAAATAGCATAGAATTACTTCCAAAGCTTGATCATGACAAGTTTTAGTGAAAAGCGAATTTGATACATGGGGAAAATTGAAAGTTTGGATACAATTGGATGGGCAATATGGGTAAGTACACCATGTATTAAATATAATACTCAAGGTAGTCAATTTTAATAATACAAATAATTAGATGAAATAAAATGATTATTATTTATCTAAAATATATAAATATTCAATAAAATTTAACCTTGTATTTACTCCATTGGATATCCAACTGATCAACAGCAGGATTAGGTTTCACATTAAGCGTTGAATCAATAGACGGATCAGACCAATCAAACATTAATCCTTCAGAATTATAATTGTTTTTCTTAAAATCGAGGAAAAATTCACATCCCGGATATGGTGTAGGTATAATACGGAACACGGCATATTTTTGAGTATCATCTACTTTTTCTGAAGATGTTACACTTAACATATGAATTAAAAAAGATAATTAATAAATATTTTATATTCAATGAGATACATTATAATAAATGATACAGTTTAAACTCAGAAAATCAAATAAGAATAAAGATTATACATAATACGTGGATAATTAATAGTAAAGAATAAGAAAAAGTTACTCAAGAGAAACCCGGATAAAGTATAATATAATATACTTAAGGGGATTTAATACCAACTGTTAAAGAAATAAAAGAGTACTCTTTCTTATAAACATAGTACATACCAATAACAAATTTAGTGAATATTAATATTACAGTTTTAAGATTCTGAGCGGAACAATAAATGTATTTTACAATAGTTTTTTTTAGTGAGTGTACACGATAAGTGATAAGGTTTCAATAAGATGCTTCAATTTTTAATTTTGAAGGTAGTTTAGAATAATAAATTAGATTAAGTTTGTACTATAAAAGTCAAAATTAAAATTCTTAGATTATCTTTTTTTTTTTTTGTAATAAAGGGAAAACCAAATATTAAGAAAAAACTGAAATTGTACGCTAAACCACCAACATATGACTTAAACTGATTTCTATATTTTGTTATAATTCAAAAAGTATAGTATAGTATTGACAAACAGAAAGGTATTTAATTATTGAAATATGAAACAATTAATTTTTTAATCTTTACCTAAGCTACACTAATAATTATATATATATATACAGATAATCATCAAATTAATCAGCATAAAATCAAAATTGATTAAATCATACAATTTGAATTCTGTTAGTAAACATAATTATTTTTCTAATATATTCAAAAACATAATTAATCTTTAGTCCATTTTTATTTAATACTAATATATATATATATATATATTTTTTTTTTGAACTATTTTAAATATCATCAAAATGGCTATATTGAAAATATAAAAACCTAATTACATAAAAAATTGTTTGAAAAAAAAAATTAAATGCCTGTTTTATCAGAATTTTCATACTTATTACTGTAAAAGACCTCCATTCAAATATATTGATTTTCCATGGAGATACTAAATATGGAACTTTTGGAAAATAATGTATATAATATAATTTTCAAAATATTTTGAATTTTTTGAGCTATTTATAAGCATTAGAAATTTTGTAGAAATTCTTATTAAATTTGATAGAAAATTAATGAATTTATAAAAATTAATAAAAATATAACACAAGGATCCAAATAAGTGGTTTATTTTCTATCAAAGATACATAATTTTTTAAAAACATTTAAATTTTGATTTTTGACAAAACTCATCAAACCTTAAAAATTAGAAATTTTTAATAAATGTTCTTATATCTAAGAATTAAAAATTGAATATAAGGTTCTTCATACATTTTGCAATCCATATTAAAAAAAAATGTATACTGGGAAGTAAAATTTTTTGTATGATAGTTTGAATTTAAAATTTTCACAACAACAAATGTTCACATAAATAATTATTATTTTTAATTAATTATTGATATTTATTTTATATACAAGATTTTTCATATGTTATTCATACTGGAATGATAAAATCTATAAAATATATAGACAATTAATTTCTATAGACCTTTCAAATTCAAAATCCAACAAAATTACTTATTTAAACCAAAAATAATGTAGATCAATTTGTTGCAATTTAAAAAATATCAAAACTTTTACATATATTATATTATTATGAACATAACTATTCAAAATAACATTTTTGATTGATTTTTAGATATCATTTATTTATACTATGAACCTATTTTTACTCTTTTACTGTATTTATAGAAAGATGTTATTAAATTTTGAGTTTAATAGATTGATATAATATTGAATATAAATATATACTGTTATAACATAATAAAATTTAGAATATTTTTGGGAAAAATTAATTCAACTACTAACAATAAAATAAATTACTTTATCTAATAGAAATAATATAAAACATAATAAGAAATATAGATAGACTGTCTCCGCTCAGAATTGTTTTTGTATTTAATGTTATTGAATAACATTACATAACAGTGGTCAGTACATAAAATTACAGTGGTCCACTAGATACCTTGCCTACCTTTTTTAATATAAAATTATCAATTTTTTACTAATTATATTAATTAACTTAAGTTAACTGATAAAATATCTGAATGTATATTTAAATTTGTCATAAAGTTTATTTTAAATAGTCTTTCTAACATTATTTGATTTTCTTTTATTGTTCAATATTATTAACATTTTTAAATTGTTTAGGTATATTAAAAATTTAAATCTAAATTTATCTAATTTTGAAAGAGTTAAATTTCAAAATAGTAACATTACATGACATTTTCATGACAAATTCAAATATTATTAAAAGTTTTAACTAGTACAGTTGGTACATTTAGCATAAGTTAATATATTTTGTTAGAAAACACAACCGATATCAAATCTCCACTACACAACAGATTAAACATTTTTTTTTAAATGAATGAATACTTACGCAAATAAATATTTCTGCTTTTCATTTTCAACCATTAAATCAATAATAGTGCCTACTTTCCAAGCGTTGAGTAATTCTACATCACATTTTCGTTTTTTATCAAGTTGTCTGAATTCTTCAAAAGATAGACCTTTTGCTGTTGCAGTCCCAAGACCTATTTCTGTCATTCTTGCTATTGTTGAAGACCTTATGAATTATAATAAATTAATATACTATTATACTTATTAATACATTAAATAAATTGAGAAAAAAAAATATTTTACCTGCAAATATATTTTCCTTGGTATAGTATGACTGGCACAACAAACCGGTTGCGACAACGTGCAAATTTGGCTTCATTGATCAAAGTATCAATTAATACTACATCAGTGCCAACTACTTCATTACTTTTTTTTGGGCTATTAAGTCTTGGTGATTGAGATCGTACATAAGGTTCTGGAGACGAATGATTACTAGGTGAAGGTGCACCTAAACTATTTCTCTTCCGATTACAATTTCCTTTTGGCGAAATGTCATCAACAGAACTAGATGAAGTTCTTGGTGCTCTTGGAAACCTTTCATGTTGTAAAATTGGTATTTTATGTGGATATTGCTCATTAATACGCCCTTTGCTGTTATCAATAATCTGAAAAAATAGTTATGCTGAATAATAATTTGAATACTTTATTAAATTTAATATCAAAATGACAAAATTATTTTCTTTTAAATAAAAATGATTCATCAATTTACATCCAACAATAAATAAAACACTAATACATTTAACTAATTGTGTTTTAATTATTATTGTTATTAAAATACAATTTTTATAAACAATTATTAAAAAAAAAATGTTTAGTCACTTTTAAACAGGTGTCTTTCATTTGGGCAAATAACTCAAAATTTACCTAAGTAAAGCGTATATCATTTGAGCAGAAAATTAACCAATCGTCTAGGAAAATTTATAAATAATTGAATAATAGGGAAGTGATATAGCTATACCTATACATTAATTTTTACATATTTACTACAACTAAATATTATTATTGTATCGTTTCGGCTAATTGGTGATAACTATTTAGAAGTGTCAAAACCAATTTACAAATATAGTTAGTAAAGATATTTGTTATATTGTACTAAGATGGAGAACAAAACATGTGGATTTTTATGTTCTACCCATATTTAATCTAATTAGATACTGAATTATGACATTTATTTTGATGATAAACACACTATGAATAAAGATTATAGTGTTATATATAAGAATATAGAATAGTTATAATAGTTATTATTTAGTCTGTATGTCATAGTTGTCAGGACAGTATCTATAAAACTGAACAAAAAATGTTTAATAGTTATAAATTTATAATAAAATGGATACAAAATTTGACATCAAATTTGATTCTAAAAGAAATAACGAAGTTATAGTAACTGAAAAATATAAATGTTTTCAATCAAATATTTTAAAAGATAACACAGTATGTTTTTGGTGCGCAAATAAGAAATGTGAATCTAGTATATTAGTGTTACCAAACAATAAGTCTAATATTATTAAATGTAATAATACATCTCACTATCTCCCTGTCTGTACTCCAAAGACTACTTCCGAAAACGTATATATAGTCTATATAAATTTCATAAATATCTTGGCTTAGCCAAACGATGTATTAGATAAATTGGAGGTCTGTGTACATTTCGCCCAAACCATATGTTATTTTGGGTTAATCGCCCAAATGAAAGCCGTCCCTTTTAAACATATCATATATAAATGTTAGTAATAATTTACTGTAATATAGTTATAATACATTAGCTAAAATAAAAGACTTATTTGATAAAAATATTACTTATTCCTTAAAACGTTATTAATTTTTTCTTTATTATCATTATTATTTAAAATTTAAGATAATTTAAATAATTAATACATTTTTAATTAGAACTTTTGAATAGTATAAACAAAATATTTTAATGAGGATTATTATTTAAATCATAAATGGTTAATTATTTTAAATAAAATATTTATTACTACAAAGTTTGTTATAATAATACATTTATCATGTATTTGTTTATATTATCTTATTTATGATGAATATGTCAATGTAAATATCATTACTTCTTGAATTTACATATTTTTCAGTGCTAGTCGAAAATTATTATAGGTAATGTACAATTGCTATCTATTTGTATATTTTTTGTATTTTATTATTTTTATAAATGTAATATTAATGAACAATACCATGATTAGTTAATGCTTTGAAAAAATGTGGTTTAACCAATGTGTTATCTACTGATAAATTTATAGTTTAACGTGTAATCTAGAAACCAACTTCTTATAATTGCTATTTAAAAAGTATATTATAAAGGTATATTTTAAACCAAGTACTTAAGTTTAAATAAATATTACATGCCACCATTCTATTTTTAGTTAATAATACATATATCCAATACTTTAAACTTTGTATTATATCTATTAGACTTAATTCTAAACATTTACTATTGCCTATGTAAGTAAAAAATGGATTTCTTGCACAAAATAACTGATATATCTGGCATACTTTTCTAATACACTTCAATCACAATATTTTTTAAGTATCATTTAAATGTCTTTTATTAACCAGCCATTAGTTGCATTCTTTTTTTTTTATTATTTCTTTAGTCGCGTGGTATGATTCTCTCACTTTTTTTAATATGTCATAAAATATGTTTTATACTACCAAAATATATTTATTATGTAATTTGTATTAACTATTCTTCAGTTTTATAAACTATATTATAATATATTTCAGTATTAATATTTTCTTTTTTATACATTACAATATTAATAATTGAGCATTAACATTATTATTATCATTATTACAAAAAAATAAAGAAGTTAAATGTTTTCTTCTAAAATTTGTGTATTAAAAATACACAAATCACATATGGTTGTAGTATTTTTTGTTTTGAAAATTTGATTAGAATATGTGCAAATTATCTATAATAATAATGAGAGTATAGAGAATTTCTCTTACTATATGTATACGAGTTGCATTAGACAGATACTGATAATAGATAATCAATTACAATTTTGGTTAATGCCATTCAATTTTTTGATTAAATGTATCTGATAAAGTATAGCATAACTCCTATGCAATAAATCGATATAAAAGACAGTTGTGACAAAAATAATATTATGGAGAGAGAATATCATACTATGAGACCAATGATGGGTTAATGATTCTTGTTGTTTCACATAATTATTCATCATGTTTGGTGCCATCAGTTATTTCTTTTGAGCAGAGTAAATCATATTATTATGGCCATTGTCAATTTAAAGGTTTTTATGTTTTAAATATTCAACACTCATAACTTCATTCACAATTATATTTTTGTATAAATATCCCATTGGTGTATAAGAATTCATTTTTTTTTTTAAATAAATCATATCAATGTCATTAAAATATTAAAAAATTATAATATAGGTTATCAGTAGATCACACATAGAACCAGTCCTAAAATGTTTTCTATTGAAAATTATGTTTACTTAAGAAGTATCTTTGTTGGTTAAATATACAACATTGCTATCAACAATTGAACAATTAAAAACTTAATGTCGTCTAGATTCTATACTGTACGAATAATTAAAAATTAGTATGTGTTCCAGTGTTTATGTATCAGTGATCACTATTTTGTATCCAAGTTCAATGCACGACACTCGGAACTATAAGCTACCTATTTATATACATAATTATTTTTATTTTTTAATTATTTTGTCTTATCAGTATGTATTTGTTTTATTATGTATAATATTAAGCTATAGACCTTACATATATTCTCATCTTCAATAAAAAATAACAATTGATGCAACCAACCATTGACACTAGATATACAAAGCACTATTTTGTGAAAATATAATATAATATTGTACTAACTAATGAGCATGTGCTATGTAATACAATAACATCCAACCAGTGCACGCGTATATTTTTTCATGAGATACCACATTTTTTGTGTAATATTATAAGGCCTATGTATAAAAAATGTGTATTTCAAAATTCTCACAGAATTTTGTATATTATATTCTACTACTAACGTAATTAAACATATTAACTTAAAAAACTTATCTTATTTAAAATTTCATTCAACTATATTGAGTCCAATGGTTAACAGGCAATATATATCAACCTGCGTTCTTAATTTTTATGATCACTGAATACAAATAAACAAAATTCAACATCATCAGATTACCAAATTATTATACTGAATAACTAAAATATAGTAATATATTATTATATTATAATGCATATAAGATTTTGTATGCCTAATCATTTTTTTGCAATTATATGTAGTAATTATTATTAATATTTTTAGTTTATTATTTTACAATTTTATGGTATTTATGAATCTTCTTAATTTTTTATAATATTAAGCCTATAGCTAAATTTTATAAGTAACATATTACATAACTTATGTACATGAACATGATATGTAACCAAATTCAATATATTTATTATATGTAATAAAGGGAATTTATCTCACCATAAATTTGTAGTCCAAGCGTAATAGATTTAAACATTTTTCCATAACATCAAAACCCTAAAAAAAAATTAAGTAGATATTTAAAAACAATTAATTAAAAAATAAACAATTTAAAAACACTAAAACACATTTACAAAATCTTTATCACAGTGGATTTTATTAAAATACTATAGATAAGAAATTATCTTGAAATTATGGACTAAATGCATATGGTAGCTGTACAATAAAATGATAAATTTAAAAAACTAGTAATTTAATTAATTTATAATTTCCTTAACGAAGTTACATTTTTTTATCTTGCGTAATAAATCATGATGAATTAAGTTACAAATAAAATATGTTATTTATGATAATTAAATATTATTTATCATATACCTAATATGCAATCAAGTTATTAAAAAATAAAATTGCCTACACAAGCAATGATAAAAATGTGTATCAGTATTGGCTAATGTTTAATATCAGGTCATATTAAAGGTCATACTGAGGCCAGCTATACTAGTTACAAAAATGATTTAATGTTTTTCAAGATATATAAAATAAAACATTAAATACTTAGGGTAGCAATTTTTTAAACATAATAATGCTGACAAAAACAAATCAATATTATATTGGTATGATATGATTAAGACAATGATAGAAAAGAACAATGATATACATTTTTCCTTAATGTGATTTGGCAGGAATCCAATAACCAAAATTTAATACAATGAAGATTAAATTGAATTGTTGTACTTATATCCTAGGGTTGTCAAAATAACTATTGTGAATAAAGAAACAATGACTATAAAATGACTATGTATAACATTATTATGAGAATAAACAAATGGAATAGGTAGTTAGTGTACTTACGAACGAATCGCTGTTGGTGCATTTGAACGTTTCCTTTGCGAAATGTCCGATCAACGAACTGATGTCGTCCTCAGACACAACGTTCTTATCCATTTTCGGCGTACTTCAGGTCACCAGGCAAACGAAAAAATCATCGCATCGAAATCTCTTTTGGTCACGTTTAATTCGATAACAATATAATACTGTTACCTCTAAACAAGTAAGCGCAGATAACACAAGAGTATGTTCCACAAATATTGTCTATTATTGTTCGACTTCGGCTTTGATTCTACACGACCAACTACTGCTGCTGCTGCTACTAATACTATTACACGATACAATAGTAATAACAATAATAATAATAATAATAATAATAATAATGGTGATGATGACGATGGCGGTAAATAATATTATTGACGACACGAGCGCATCTTAAACGGCGGTGGAAACTTCAAACAAGATGATAATCGAAAGTATTATAGCTGCGATCAACAGATGACTGTAAAATGAAGACAGGCGAGACTACGATAGCGAAACCGCTTAGGCGCTACGGGAGCAAATAAAATATCAAGAAATGAGAAAAAAAATGAAAAAAAACAAATCAACGTGCTTGTCATGAGGTCATGCCGCCGACGTTCGTAAATAAATTATATACATATTTGATGTGTATAATATCTGTTCCCCGACTACAACTACGTACACATTTATTGATAAGAATTAGTATGTTTTATCATACGACGACAATGACGCGTATTAATATTATATAGGTATTATGGTTACGGTAATGGTAATGCAAGTAATGATGGTGATGGAGGTACAAAAGTGGAAAACGATAACATTACTGTTTAAATACTATACTATATACTATATCCTATAGTATATTAATATTATTAATATTATAGTTATTATATAACATAATATACTATGTACAGTTAAGTAATGTATCATACATTTATAGATGTTTACTAATATTATAATGTTCCGATAGTTCTACTGGCCTGCAGGCTGCAGTAGTAGTGCCGCTGTCACGATTTTTAGACTCGCCACAACGGCTCGAAAATAATACGAATACGATAGATACACACTACACCTAGTACTAGTACATGATCTAAGCACTACACTCAATGGTAACAATAACAGTTCCAGCTAGACTGCATAGGTGACCTTATGTACCATTTTGAACAGGACAATCCCGTTTTTTAATTCCCTATAATATGGTAATCCTAGGTGGAATATTAAGTATAGAACACTTATATCATAGAACAATATTGAAATGATACTAGATTAGCTGATCGGATTTTTATTTTAATATAGGTACTCCTTTTAGAGAACGTAGGTTGATAAATACAAAGAATTTTATTTTTTGTTGACAAGTTATTTTTTACCAAGTACCGATACAATACGTATTCTACTATGGGAAAAATATTTTGCCGATGTTAACAATTATGAGACTTGGAGACAAATCATGAGAGAATAATAAAAGATAAAAAATTATATTGCAGCAGTATAGTCGCTGCGTAATGCAATATCAGCATTCAATATTTCAGTGTAAATATATTCGACTGCTCTCTTTACATTTTTAATTTTTTTTGTTATAATCTAAAACATATGGTTATTAAATGGCTAATAAGCAGAACAGTATTAAACAGTTATGGCGTGGGCAACGAGAGGGAGATCCCCGGTTTCTGAATAATTATGAATTTTACTAAACGTTATATTATTATTTATTATATATTAAAATTATAATAAGTTCATTACATTATTATAATGTTTTATGATATATCGTATCCGCCAATAAAAAATTGTTTATGAAATGTATTTTTAAATTGTATAAAAAAAATATTACTTTTATTACTATATTAATTAATAACAAACGTTTACTTTCAAAATGATTTAAAAAATCATCAATAATTTAATCTTCGAATGGTTGCAAAGTTCTTGCTTTTCTTCTTGCAGCCGCTCATCAAAGAAAAAAGGAAGCTTAATTAACACTGTATAGGACATTTTATACTATATAGACAATTAATATGCAGGGTATGGCCGGTATAGGTTCAAATTTGTGTCTTCAAATGTGGTCATTATTGTAAGTGATTAGTCTAACGAATTGTAGATTATACTAATTATTTTAATAATTATAATTAGACAATTGTAAAAGTTTCAATAGAATGGTATAAAACAACTTTTTTGATTTTAGCATTTCTAATAAACAACATTTTTATGTCGACAATTATGAAACAATCAGATTTTGACTATCTTACTAACTTTTATTTTTTAAATTATACTTACTATATAATATAATTTGTTTAAAAATTGCGATTGACTCGTAAATGGAAATTATTTACATTGTAATTATATACTTATAATTGTAACACAATAAATAATAAAAAAACTACAATTTTTATTCTGTAACTGTTTAGGGTTATTACAATGTCCGGTAAGTGTAATTATAATATCTACTGGCAATCAAACAACGATTATTATTTATTATCACCAATATTATTTGCCTCCACTGGGTTATATTATTGTTTTTGATAATAAAAGTTTGAACTCCCGCATAAATATTACAATCACAAGTGGAAATTTGTAATTGATAAAATATTATCACTTCACATGACCAAGACCAAAGTGTTAGCTAAGTTAATAGCGACTACTGATGAAATTTAATTTTTTTAGTATATTGACTATAAACAGATTTTTAAAACTTTAAAATTTCGTTTGTGTTTATAATCATATAGTATTAAATTTATTAAATCCTGTTTTGGAATGTCTATCAATAAGGTAAAAGCTGTAGGTTATCCATTGGCTGCAGTGTTTGATGCGAATGGTAAACTATTTTATATTAATACTTTATACTTGTGTTAATTATTTATGTTCTGATAATACAAGTTATGATTTTCATTAGGTTTGGTAGATACACTAGATACATGTATGATTAATCATTAATCAAATTATCATTCATAGTAAAACTCATTTTACAGTTATTTTAATATAATTTATATTTTTTATTTAAGTAAATTTCTACACATGTATTAATATTTTTTTTTAAATGTATTAATATTTTTTGTTTAAATCTTGATTTTAGTATTTTTATATAATGACTTAAGAAAATATACTATTATATATAATACTTATAAACTGTACATTACGGCTTGTTCAACACCTGTTTATATTTACAAATATCCAGTTAAATATTACTTAAGAACATGACTAAAAAAGAAAAAAAAAGAAAAATGGACTGTAGTATAATTAAGTGACTTAAATATGACTTTAAATGACTGAATAAAACAAAATTAAATAATTTTAATGAAGTAAATAATTATAGACCAATAACAAAATATTATATCTGTAAAATATAAGAAATAACCAATTTTAATTTTATTTATTACTGAATTTAGATCAAAAAAGTTTTCGGATGTTAATTTTGTGGTTGGAAGAAAACATATTACATACTTATGTACCAGAGAAACGGACAGAGTTACAGAATATTGATTCTCCTTCTTGGGACATAGCATTTAAAGACTATTGTGTATCATGTTCTAGTCCAATTAAAACTACCGAAGCAATAGATCAGTTGGAATGGTTATTAGGTGTGGCAATTCGACTAATATATAATAAACAAAGTAAATATAAACCTAAAATTTATAATTATATAAATTGTTAATATTTTTATATATTAAGTGCTTCTGTTAATAATTATTTTAGAAAATAAATTTGATTCTGAAACAAAAAAAACACTAGAAGTTTCTGCTGATGTTCCAATGATTATACCATCCGATAACCCAATTGACAATCTTGACGGTAACCATTTAATTAACATTTTTTATAAAATAATAATTATCTTAATTTAATTATAGTATAGTTATCATAATTAATATTAAAAAACAACTAACAGTAGTTGCACTAAGAGGACATGTGTTGTCTCTGTCTTACACACATATGACACATTTTTGCTTACCAGTTTTAATAGTGTGCTTTTTGTTTTGATATTAGAGTGAATAGACCTGTTATCAAACTTTAAGGTAAGAATTTTTAGATAAGAACAATATCTGTGTTCTTTCGTTGATTTTTAAGATATTTTAGTTTTTAGGTAAGTTATGAGTATGAAAAATGTTAAATATTTGATAATGCTCATAATTCACTTTAAAGTTAAAATATTTTAAAAACCAACAAAAGAACACAGATATTGTTTTTATCTAAAAATTTGATAATAGGTCAATTCACTATAATATCAAAACTAAAAGCACGCTATTAAAACTGGTGAACAAAAATTTACTATATCATATATATGTAAGACAGAAAGACAACACATGCAGGTGCAATGTTCTCCTAAAAAAATGTCAGCAAACCATTTATTTTCTCTTGATCCACATAAAATATAGTAGATATGTGTTCAGCAAAACTAATCTTTTATGGTTAGCTTTAGTATTAGAATGAATTGACATATTATAAAATTTTAAGTTAAAAACATTGTCTCTGTTTTTAAAATTAGCTTTTTAAAAATATTTTATGTACTCATAACTGTGTTTTTAAGTATCATACAAATTACATAGTAAAAACACTAAAAACAAAGAAAATGTTCTTAATTTAAATTTGATAATAGATAAATTCACTTTAATACTAAAATTAATAATTTAAGATTGTTCTTAGATGGGTCAAAAAAAGAAAACAAATATAGTGCATTGCCATTCTCACTTTAATCATTATTTTATTCAGTACCCAAATTTAAAGAAGTTATGTATTATAACAATTAGTTTTATATAATATACATTTTTATTGAATAAAAATTAATCAATAAAAGAAATTTAGAGTTTTATATAAAACAGCAAAGTTATTGGTGACTTCATTTTTGAGTAATTATTAGATATTTATGGTTGAGTTGTAATAATTAGACAAATAGTTTTTGCTACATTTTTCAGTAGTCTTTAGTAAGCTATAAATCCAGTCAATTTTTAATATGTATCATATTATAGTTTTCAATATTATTTTTAGTTAACAGTAGTGATTTCAAGGAAGGTATTGAGAAACTTGCAGATATACTAAATATTTCCAAGCATCCAGATCACAAAATTACATTAGAAGCTATTCATAAATTTATCATTAAAAGGCTTAATGAAGAAGCAATAAAAAATCCATCAACAATATTACCTAAGGTATATTAATTTATTGTGTATATATAATAATTAATAGATATTTTTTATAATATATTTATTTATACAGGGAGAAGCTTTTCCTTTAGAAAAAGTAAAAGGCCATAAAATAGAGTCCAAAGATCCAGCCATTCTACATGCAATGAAAGTATTAAGGTTAGCACAGCTGCATAGGTTACGTGATCTTCAAACATGTATTAATGAATGTATAGTTGCTATGCAGGAAGTTACTTCTGATCCAAAAACAGATACAAAATTGGGAAAAGTTGGATATTGAACATCAAATAGTTTTAATTTATTAATTTATTATTATATTTAATTAAACTGTAAGATTTATATGAATGGTAAAAAGCTTCTGTACAAAGAATGAATTTTTTAAATTATTTGAACTTTCATTTCTCTGATAATTTATTTAATCATAAATTTAATAATGATTATTAAATAATGATCTATTACAGAGTTAAGGTTAATCTAATTTACTACATAATAATAATTAATAACAGTTTAACAGTTTTACTCATTGAAGAATTTAAATACATTAATGAAGATATCTCATAACTCTAGATAATTTAGCTAATTTTGCATTCTTAGGGACGATTATTTTTACTAAAAATATTTGTATTTATAATAATTACGAATATAATATTTATGTTAAAAATAGTACATTAATGTATTGTCTATTATTATATTTTTAATTTAATAACTAAAACAGACAATTAAAGAATATTTACATTTATTTTTTTTAATTTAAAATAATTAACTATGAAAAGGTAAAATAAGTAAATAGTATTAAAAATAAAAATAATTTCACCAAACATTTTTTTTTATTTATTAACTACAATTTCTTTTATAAAACCTAAACACAAATAGGAATCAACAATCATAAGTTGTTTTAATCAAATTGAGAAAAATGAAAATACATAATATTATCGATATTTTTTTATAAGTGATTAAATTTTAAATTGTAACAAAATTCATAAAATCTCAAAAAAATTTTAATCATTTTATTTTTGTACTTGAGATTTTAAAATTGAATACAAGTTTCTTTATTACATTTTCAATCTATATTTATAAAATAAAACCAACTAGAAAGAAACAAATTAAATTTTTATAAGTATTTAAAATACAAATTTTTATGATATTGCATATTCATATATAAAATAGCTATTTCTTCAATGATTTTTGATATTTTATTGCAATTAAAAATCAAATAATTTATTGTAGATACTTTAGATACTTATGGTATATTAGAATATTTGGTTAACACTGTAGTGACCTCAAGTACTCGCACTATACTTGTAATAACTTCTCTGCAAATGCTAGTTGGTGTCATACATTGAGTTTAGGAGCTCGGGATTGGTGAAATTAAGTGAACAAAAGTGATAGGTTAATAAGTTGATTATTTATAATATAAAACGTGTTTAATATACTTTAAATAAAATTTGTAGACAGAGTGAAATAACTCTGCCCAAGAAATTAGTTAAGTTAATACTTTGGATCTGGACTTGGATAGCAAGCAGTGAGTTAGGGCGCAGATCAATGGCTCAACAAAATCCTGTAATTTGGGATGTAAGACTAATTCTAATCGTACAGAGTATCGAGACCAGTATATATATATATTAAGTTTTGGCTGGACTAATGCACGATAAAGAATAAAGGTGGTTGGTCAAAGAATCCAAAAATGCATTGGGAATGCTAGTAGGAATCCTTCGGTTGTTTCTAATAGTACAACTATTATTGTGCTATGATATTATACAAATTTGAGGAAAACGAAATGTCAACTAATTCATAAGCAATATACTTATGTCAAACTCATAGCAAACTAATAAAAAAAAAAAAAATATATCAATATAAAAAGTATAATAGTAATAGTAAAGCAATTTCGTCTATTTACTACAGCATCCTTCTCCATTATCCTTATTATCAAATGTTTATCAAATGCTTATAACATAATCAATTTCTTTACATGATTATTTTCAAAATATTTTACCCTTTTTAAGTTATTTATAGGCATTTGAGAATTTCAATTATTTTTATAAACGATGATAAAAAATGATGTGCTGGGTTAAAATACTTGAAAATTTAATATAAGATATACATAAGAAAAAAATTGTCAAAATCAAATTCTTTTGCAAGTAAAAATGTATAAGATATGCAACTTTTCTAACTAAGACTTGAAAATTTAATACAAAGTTTCTCATAAGTAATTTATACTGAAACCAAAAAATCTAAAAATATCTAAGCATAATTTTTTTTTATAAATATTTTAAGTTCAAATATGGTGAAGTTATATAATTTAACTATGAATAATGATATTCATTATTTTGTTTATTTTGTTATTGTTCAAAAATACAACTTATATTATTATATTTTATATATACAATGATATTTATTAAAAAATATATATATATATTTCAACCCATTGTATTATTAGTAGTGAAATAAATTATTTTAAATAATAGCAATATTAAAAAACATAAAATGAAATATACTTTATGATATAGGCTGATAAACTGTCTCTACTCAAAATCATTTTTCATATTCAATGAATATATCTATTACAGTATTACCTACTTTTCTCCTTTTTTATTTTATTTAAATATTAACCAAAAATTTGTAAGATTTTAAAATTTATTTTGTCTTAGTTACAAATTTGATATTTTAATAGTTTTAATTCGATATTTAACATTTTTTTTTAAGATTATCATAAAATAATAATTATTCAAGTAATTAATTAGATTTAAGACTGAAGAAATCTAATTTTGAGTCTTGTGTGGGTCTTTTTTAATGTTTGTAAACATTAAACTTAATATTTATTCCAAAAATAGTAATAGGTTATTACAATTACAACATATTATAAAATATCTTAAATTTGTTAAATTGTTGTAAGTTCTTTCTGGTTCCAATACAGATAATTCTAAATGCTATCACTCTTAAACTTCACAACAAGAGACCAAAGTAACAAAAGACTAGAAATAATATGTTATGATAACCAGGAAGCAATAAATTTAAAAAAAAATCAATTATTTTTATAAATGTATTTTATAGAAAATAGAAATAGAAAGTTTTTTAAACTCTTTGTGTAACTGATTTTAAAATACAATTATAGAATTGGTAATATTTTAACTTACATGATCTATGTTGCTTTAAATTACAACAATAACTGCCATTAACAATATATGGCAAAAAAGTTTCTGACATTTAGGAGAGACAAGTAATATAAATATATTCTCAGGAAATATTGGAATTAGTAGGAATGGATTATATCTAGGTATTTATATTTTAAATAACTGTATTAAGCAAATTCTCAATGAACCACACTAATTAAAACCAAAGGGGAGCAAACAATAAATATGAATTTAAATGTTTTACATAATTAAAAATAAGACTTATGTATGTATAATATATCAGCATAAAATTATAAAGCAAAATATGTATTGTTAAAAGTAGGTTATAAATGTATTTAAAAAATATAAGCTACAAAGGTTCATTGTGGATAATTTACATGTATATAAACAATGCTCTACTGTATGTTATTTGTTTTTTTATTTTAATACAGGATAAATGGATATGATAGATAAGTAAATACACAATTTATAGAATTTTATACATTTTTTTTTTATTTTATTTAATTACAATAAGGGGAAACAACAATTCAAAAATTGGTGTAGTTAAAACTGTACTAGATTAGGTGATCATCACAAATTCTAAAGCGTTTTTTTTTTTTTTTCAAAAAATTATTTAAGGTAATACTAGTCAGCCTCGTTTGCTTAAAAAATAATTTTTTTATAATACTATAACTTTAAGGACAAAAAATATCACAAAGTAAATAGATTTATCTAATTAATTTAAATATATAGATTGTAGTTACAAATTAATAAGCCAAATAAAATAATAAAATGAACATAATTATAAAATATTTAATTTAAGTAAACAATTTGAATAGAAAAAATAGTGTTGGAAAATATGTTTTTAGATATATAAATTAAAAAGTAAATCTAATTAATGGATCTTTCTATTAGTAAGATAATATTTCAGTATTGATAGGTTATAATTTAGATAAAAATTAATGTTGCCATTTAGTATCAAATACACACTTGACTAAAAAAACTGCTCTCCGTACTATTTTAAATATTATATTAAATAGTCTAAATTCTTAGTTGACCATTTGTATATGGTAATAGCATTAAATATGTAATATAAATACTTGATACTATTATTGTTTTAAATAAAAACAGTAAAAATCTATAATACACTACTATATCATATTAAATTTCCTACACCATTTTATTTTAATTTAATCATTTAGTTAAAATTTGTAAAATATGGAGAGCAATAATTGTTATATTGTGTATTCAATAGATTATAGCAAACATTTTATGATTTTTTTTTAATCTTATAAAATTTAAACCAAAATATTCAAAAAAATAATATATATATATAAATCTTAGGATTATTTGATGTGTGAATAATTTATCTTAAAAAAAAAAAATTATAACATTTTACTTAATTTATTAAAATATAATAATTTATAATTGAAGTTTTTGTCTATGGAAGTAATTTTTGAATAAATTAATCAAATAAATACATAATAGGAGATTATTTTATATTTATGTAAATTAGTTAGGCTTTTTTTTTAAATAATTTCGGTATTTTTTTGGTGCTATTTAATAATTAGTCATGAATAAAAAAAATGTATTTTAATCAATAAATAAATTGCAATATTACAATGCAAAATTAATTTTTCAGCAGGGGAAGAATTGGACAGACATTGAAAATTACTAACTATATAATTTTTAATACAGATAATGGAAGAAATATTGCTTAGGACAATAATATCTATTTTGTTACTTATATAATTCATTCATTATATACTCAGCAATCATAATGTAAACTGCTATAAATGCTCCAACAATACTTGCAATAGTTGTGTTCATTCTGAAAATAATTATTGTTGCTATTCCTAAACCACCATATGTTAGATAACGAGATTGGTCAGAGCTCTTCCATTTGGTGTCCACTAAAACAAAATAATAATATTTTAACATATTGTTGAAAAAAATTACAAAAAATAAAAATTATTACAAAATTTATAAAATGTATGATAATCAACAAAAATAAAATTTGAAACTAATTTGAACTAAATTTGAATAACTTAATAACAGTGAATGTTATAAGTAATAAAATATTTTAAAAAAATGGTTATTAATTATTATAAATCACACGGTGAACCATTATTAATAAAATAATAGTAAGTTAGTTTTTTCTATAAAACAAATGTCAAAATAAATAAAATAAATCTAGAAATATTGATTCTGATTTTTTTTAAAGAATTGGTTTTTATTTTTTAGAGGAGAAATCTTTTAATCTTTTATAGTTAACTGGAGTACAGAAATATAATTAAAATTAAATTTTTTTTTGAGAATTGAAGACCTTCTAAATCATACAAATTCGAATTGGAAAGAATATATTTTTTATTAAGAATTTCATGAATATACTGAATAATATAAAACAATAATTGTTCAACATTTTATGATCATAGAGTTATGTTATACACAACATAATTAAATTATATAATATATATTATTTTGGAGAATCTAATTAAGAAAATTATGAGGTAAGGCATGTGATTAATGTGATAGATAAAGTAGTATGGTTTCTAGATTCAAGTAAGATAGGTGATTTGAATATGATGTCAGAAATAAGATTATGTATTGATGTATCATATAGTGCAAAGTGTCAAGTATTTTGTATGACAAAAGGATGCTGTTAGAAGTTAAAAATTATAAAGAAGTTGTGTGACCAACAATATTGGTCAGTAGGTAAAACAAAATATAGAGTGGTAATGTAGAGATAAGAATACTTTGATAGATATATAATATGATAGGAAAGGGAAAAATTAAAAGTGGATTCATTAGGGATTTCTATTCCTTTTGTATAGGAGTGCCACCAATTGTAAACAAAATGAAAGAATAAATTAAGATGGTTCTGTCATTTAATGAGAAGAGATGATTCAGAAACAGTGAAAATGGCTGTGAAAAATAACATAGAAGGAAAGAGAAAAGAGGAAATGGATATAGAAAATACAGAACAGAGAATGGTGTTAAAATAATTGGTGTGAGTAAAAAAAGGTGCCTATATAATTAGGATTAAATAGCTAAGTTAAAGAAGAAGAAAACGAAATAATTTAATTGTACAGCTTTATGAAACACTATTATTAATGAAAAATCTTATACAGAAAAATCAATTAACTTATTTCAGTATTTTGGCATAAGTGATGCATTATAATTAGTTGTTGTTTTATTAAAATAAACAGTTAAAATATTATGCTCCTAAGTTATTAACAGTTCTTAAATCAGTATTGCCAATTAAATTAAAGTAGTGAATGTGTGAATATAGTTTAAGTAGAATTGAATTCAGCTTAATGCATATTGTTATATAAATTTATAATTATTTTTATATTAAATATTCAAATAGGAGTTGGAATTATTAATAAGCTTTTACAAAACACTGGCTATTAATAGAAAAAACTAAGCTATTAACCTATTGACCTAAAAGAACTAAAACATAACTTACTCGGTTTTCTCTTCAACTTCATAACCTTCACTAGCATCTACAATGTAAAAATCGTGCAAACAATCATTACTAAAGCATTAAAGTATTACACATGCTCTAATAATTGAGTATTATGATTCTTAAACATGCATAACTCATAATCATTAATCAATTTTAAAACACTTTCCCAGAAAATACAAAATTTAAATAAAAATAAAAAACTACCTATGCATTTTTTGTCTTTCATGATGTATCCTGCAGCACAATTATAGCACATATCATTTCCATCACCATAACAATCTGTGCACGATGGATCACAACCTGTAGATGTATAAATTAAAATTAAATGTATACAAATAAGTAAGTCTACATTTGGTACTTACTCAAACAAGAATATGAGCCATCATTATTAACACAAAATTGTTGTGAAGTACAAACATCTTGTTCCAAACACTCATCAACATCCACACAACCTTCGCCTTCACCCATGTACACCCAACCATCTTTACATTCATTACAACCTATATGTACAAATATATTATATATTACAAATTATAATTTAAATTAAAAAAATCTTCAAATTTGGATCAATAAACTATAACCTTATTTTTAATGATAATTATCAAAGTAAAATATAATTTAAATTTTGTGACTACTTTGAATACTTAATAAAAATGTTTGATCTAATTTATAAATTTAAGTTAAAAAAAATAAATAGTATATAATTTGAATAATTGCATAAACTATGGCAGAGGGGTGGCCAATATATTAGTAAATATGGAAGAAAAAAAATGAAAAAAGGTCATATTAATATATATATATTATAAAAATGTTATGTATCTTATGATAAAATATAAGCTGCATGAGTCTATAACACGAGATGCAATTTGGCTACCTCTGATATAAGATGTACAATCACAATCTCAATTTTAACTATGATGATGGTTACTATTCACATCATACTAAATTAAAATAACACTATTTTCAATAAAGAATGTAAATAACTGTACAATAGCTTTAATATCTTATTTTATACTTTTATTATCTTTCAAATCTTTGAAAAAAAAAAAAAAATGAATAACTATTAAAAGCAATACAATACAATACAATACAATATAGTATTTTTTATGATTAGGGCAAATTAATGGTTTATTAAACCAACAAATAGTGAACTTAAAAAATGTTGAGGCAAATAATTACAAAATGTATAGATTAAAATAATTTATTTACAACTATTAAACAAAAATACAGTGTAAGTATTACTTGCAAGCGTAAGGTGTGAAATAAATTTTATCATTTTTGAGCCAAGCATTATTTAAATTACTTCAAACATAACTAAATTATATTACAGATTATGCACACAAATAACATCAGAAATTGAAAATGTTCAAAAATATTTTAAAAACTTAGTCATTTATTAACTTAGGAAGTTGGTTTATTCATTGAAATCTATGAAAATTAGTTTATGATAAAAAGAGGATATCATTAAAAAAAATGAAATTGTAGGTTAATCTACTATTATAGTAATAAATAAAATTCTGAATGCTGAATCAAAGATTTAAAAGTTGAAAAATAAGAATCACCTTAATAGCCCTAAATTTTGAGTAATTTTTTAAGGGTGTAAAATAAAAATATTTTTATATTTAAACATCATTATTGAATAATTTATTTGTTGATTTTAATTTAGTATAGATAAATAAGCATTTTACAATAGATATATTTTACTGATTTATTTTAGTAGTATGTTGTAATGTTAATTGTAATAAGGGAACTGGTAAAAAAAATATTATATTGTATGTGGTAGGTATTTATTATTGAAAATTATAATAGTTATTTTAAAAGAAAATTTTTTTGATATTACACTATAAATAATTTAAAGTTAATTAACATTAAATTATACTTTGAACAAATACGAGTAAGCTTTGGTGGTTATAAATAATTAAAATGTTATAATTTGCTTTCTAGAAAAAATTAGCATAGTTAATATTAAAGAAGAAGCATATATTTTTGCCTGACAATGTTTGAAATTTATCCAAATTAAATATTAACTATTAAGATGCCACAAAGCTAAGCACAAATTTGTTTAGGGTGTTTTTTTTTTTTTTTGTCACTGACTAACAAAAAATTTAAATTATAATTTATAAATTTAAATTTAAAAAAAAATTAAAGTTAATCAATAGTGTAATTTGTACAATTTAAGTATTATGATTTGTTATGTATCATTAATATTATTATAATATAATATTTATACGCATAAGATATATTTAAATATATATAATCTAACCTTTTGGTCCGGAATTTTTACAGCTGTCTTTACAAGATTTATGACATTTTTCACAAGTAAAAGTATTGTTTTTTGATATTACAAAATAATTATTTGCACAATGATCACAGTTGGTACCTTCATAACCATTTTTACATTTGCATAACCCATTGCCTTTTCGAGTTCCATCGCCCTGAGATAGAATATATTTCATTAACAATACTAATATTTATTAATTAACAAAGGCTAGTAAGAACTCTATTACCTTACAAGTTCCATGAGAATTACAAACATCCGGATAACCAGTACATGGTAAACAATCAGGACCATAATGTTTTGATGGGCAACATACTTTTAACTTGTCAACACAAAACCATTGGTATAAATCTTCATGACGGCCATCTGTCCACCATTCTTTTAAATGATGTTCATATTCACTTGATAAATGAAAACACTATAGAAAAATAACTTGTACTTTAGAAATTAATCAACAATATAGGTAATTATTTATTTTACCATATCTTGGTCTTGAGATATTTCAGTGCACAATGAATCATGGATTTCTACAAATCTCACTTCACTTTTTGAATAAGTTAATAAATTTTTTTCCTCCCATGCTGTATTTCCACCACCAAAGTGACCATTTTTAGTTTTCTCGAGGCCCTAAAAATACACTTTCATTTTAAACATGTTTATACAAAATTATGGTTTATGCATTTTTTACCTTTTCAAAAGATTGAACTAATATTTTACAGCTTTTGCAAGGTGAAATATCAGCAGAAACTTTTGGAACAAATTTAGAAACATCCAAACCATGTAATAATTGAAAGAATGGTAGCATTAACAGCAAGAGCATTATCAATAATATCTGAAATTATTTATCAAAAATAATAAATATTTTAAACTGTTAATGATACCTAAAATTAAATATGATAAAAAGTATAAAGTAAATAATTTTCATGAATTTTTGGATTATTTTGATAATACTATAATTTTATTATTTCATTAACAATAACACTCACTGCAATTACTATTAACATTTAAGATAATTTAAAAATATGTTAGCCAGTTTGCACAAATATAAAGTAAATACACATTTTTATGATTAAAATTGTTATAATTGATTTTTTTGTCAAACAATACTCATTACTTTAAAATCTATTACCATTTTTTTAAATAATTTTAATCATTATAAATATTTAAGTTTTTTTTACTCTTTTGAATGACAAAACATACATTTTTCTGCAGCAGAATATTTTTTGGAGTATTTCCTGAACCACTCCGCTTTGTTCACTTTAGTGTTAAATACTTACAATTCATAAATTACTCATCCAAATTTTGATTTTTATGTATCAAAATAGTAATTTAAAATATTAAAAAATAAAATTTTTAAAAAAAATTGTATTTTATTTTGACTGAAGATAATGAGAAAAAAATGGCGATTTTAAGTCCTTTTGTTTTAATTATTTGATGAATATTACTGTAGATTTTTATAGATTTTTAAGCCCATAAATTTGAAATTTCAATAAAAAAAACAAATGTATGTACACAACATATGTATAACATACACATAACTGTTATCAATAACACTGAGTTAATAATTATTAACTCATGCTATACTCTACAATTTACAATTAGAACAAAAATAAAATATATGTTCAATAAATCATAAAAAATAAAAATTAAATAATGTATTTTCTGTGTAAAAACTTGTTCATACAATAAATAGACATAATATCAATACAAACTATTCTAAAGTTTTAAATACTTCTATATTCTTACAAATGTTGAGTGTTAAGTAAATAATAAATATAATAACTAGGATTAGGATGTTTATAACTTTTACATATTTTTTCTTTTAGTCATACACATTGCAAACTCACTAATAAATTTGTTTTATATGACATTGAATCAGATACATTCAATTTTATTTTGAATATTTAGGGATTTTTATGAATAAATGCATATTATGAAAAAAAATAACCTAAATATAATATAAACATCAATAAAAATCCATAGGTAGGCATTGTTGGTTTCACAACTAACAAATACGAGAAAATATAAAATGTGTAGTTAAATTTATTACTTACTTACTTTACTATATCTCTACGTTTATTAATCAATATAATCATGTTTATAAACAATGGCCGCGGTAGTGTAGTGATGCTGATTTAATCAAATTTTGATTTTATCAAATTTAATTAACAATATAATTATCAAGTAAAATAGAAACAATGTTTTAGTAGTCACAAATATAAAAATACAAAAAAAAAAATTAAATATTCTTAAATAATTTATGTGTACAAACACTAGTTCAATTATAATTGACAATCATCATACAAAAATAAAATACTGGACAAGAAACTTCCGTGCTTTTTTCTTTAAAACAGCATATTGTAAGTTGACCAGTCATCACTAATTAATTATGCACCCTAATGTCAGTCCCATCTCTCATATTTTGAATATTCTTGTTTATACTACCTAATTATTTTTATAAATTAATGAACTCATTTTAATTGTGCACTAAAAACGTAAACATATTATAGTTTTTATTCCAATTTTTATTTATGTATTTAATGTATTATTTGGCACTTAAATCATTTATTATTTTATATTTTTAACGTAGAAATTTTAGTTGCATAATTGCATACATTTTGCATTCATATTTTCATGCAGATTAATTCTGCAAGTCCTGATCTGTAGTATTGAATATCTATTTGTAACAACAAAGAAATTACTGAATAACAGAAAAAAAAATGCTGTTATTCTGTTATTTCTGTTGTTGATGATTTGAATGTACTAACTATTATATTATATTTATCATATAATATAAGTTAACTTTTTTTTAAGCTTGTAATACAATAATTAAGTACTGTTATTTGATAATATTAAATAAATTAGTTATTATGAAACTGTAAATAACTTTAAAGTCCTCAAAGTTTCTCTAGATATTATTATTTCTATGTTTTGATAATTATTGTTTTGCCTAGTGTTGAAGTAAATATCTATTTAGATTTTAATTATTCTATAAAATGAATAGAATAAAATAAAAATTGAATTCTATAATTTTCCTCCCAGTTGATTGCAGATATATTATTTTGATTGAAAATTGTTTCAATATAAGCAAATTAGAACATACTTAAGACATCATACCATTGTAGCTTGATTAATATTTAGGTACATTATTAACTTCCATAAACTGTTAAGACCTTTCTTCTATTTTTTTTATTATAAATTATTAAGGTAAACACCATTTTTATGATTAAAAAAAGTCAAATGGAAAGAAGTTGTAAATTTGTAATCCTTAAAATTTTCCCTATGGTTGCATTAATAGTTATAGAACATATGACCAACTATAAAAAAAATTATATTATTATATTATTAAAAAGGTTCTATAAGTCCTTAGTGAGTGAATTTATAAGCTACAGATTGACGTGATATATGTATGTGTTAAATGTCTCAATCTTCAAAGTACAATATACCTATATAAAAATCATAATAATAATACTTGACGAGCATGTAGTACTCACCAATTATGGACTGTAGAAATCCTGAAAATTTCTGGAACGGGATAATGAATAAAAAAGTGGTTAGGCGTACGATAATATTTAACACGCTCGATCAAAACATGAAAGTTGCATAGTGATTTTTGTTTCAACACAAAACCCCATCTATTATTCGAATCTGACGCCGCACGAATATTTACGTGGTCCAACCAGACCGGTACTGATAACGCGCAAGTGAAAAGCGTAAGCAAACAAGTAGAGAAGACGTAAAACTGTATAAAAACTTATTGGTTGGGTAGCGACACATAGTGGGTGCTATCATATTATACTATCGATCTGTTTTAATGATAAGTGATAACTTTAATATCGATTGAGTAGACCTAACCTATTCGATACTTCGATAGTTTTACCTATTCCGTTGTTACTTTTTACTTATAACTTACAAGTTATTAATTACTACTGTATTTATTAGTTTATTATCTTCTCAATGGGACGAAATAAATTGTCACTAATATAATACTTTTAATTATGAACTATTTGGTTATAGCACTTCGATAACATAAAACTTATTCGACTTTTATTTCACAACTAATCGATAGGTATTATTCAGTAAGTTTGTTTTCTCTTCGTAAAACCACTATTCAGATAGGCGGTAGCTTCTAGTGGTTAATAGTGTCAGGATGGTATAAAGCTTTGGGTGATAAGTCGTCATTACATTCATTATCACTCGGCCACGTCTCAGTGGTGACCAAACACCGATTCGGAGAGTTCAATGTTCTCTGTATTCGTCAACATTTTTTACACAACGTTTATAATTTATTGACTTGTATCAATATATCATTTAAATCTGATGAATTATGGTCTGGTCTTACCTTAGCAGAGCTGTAGTCTGTGCGTGTCTACTTAATGGTTAATTGTTTTATGTCATTAATATCTCTCGACCGTCGATTGCAAATTAGGATCCTGTTCTTCGTAACATATTATGTGTGTGTATGTCTTATGCAAGTGTGAAATATGTATAATCTGTAATATTTTTGTTTTGCAGTTGGAAGGGGGGGTCGTCAATGGTTGAATAGAGTAATATAATTTTATTGTAGTAATTTATACGATACACAAAACGTGTGCCCACTACCATCTTTGCAAAATATTTCAACTACTATTCAATTTATTTAAGCAGACGGTTCAAGTATACAGAGGGGGAAGCACGCGTCGTGTTTGGTTTAATAATATTGTTTTTTTATTGTGTTGCCTCATTTAACCAAAGAAAACTAAAAAAAATACGAACAATAGAGCAATTATTATCTTCCGCCCAATCAATTAGCACAACACATAAATTTGAATAATTATTTGTTGATTTGCAACACTCTGTCAAAGCTTTTTTTTTCTATTATTTAATAAGGTTTTTCAAACGTTTTGTAAAAAAACGCTATTCTGATTTCACTAATATCAATGGCAGCAATCTACTGGTTATTAAGCTTTTAATAGTAAAATTTTTCCTCGAGGTTAAGTAATTTAGCTAAAATCGTGAATATGTCTTTAAATGGTAAAGAAGTTTCATTTACCTCATCATCGGACGCCAGTAATGAAGTAAGAATTACATTTTTTTTGGTTTATTTTATCATTTTTAGTGATGTATTTAAATTTTACTTTATTTTTAGAAAATCACTGCTGCAAAAATGCCCTACAAAAGCTACAGACCTAGGTCTGTGTCTACATGTTCAACAGATTCGTGTAGTTCTGGTAAGAATTTTCTATAGTTTAATACTTTTTTACCATCTATTGATAAAAATTTGATGGATTTCATCAGTTTTTCACACATAAAACTGTTTTTATTGGTTCACAATTCCTTAAAAGATTTACTACCATTAATATTATTAATATAAGATATATTTTAGATATAACTTTACTCCATGTTTAAAATATGTTGTAGTAGTTAATCAGGTAGTAATAATCAAACATATTCTAGATAAGCAAGTACATATTGATAAATAATAAAAAATAACTATCTAATAGGTACCTAGGTACTTTAATTAAAATGTATTATATTTATGTATTGTAAATAATGTTTATGACTGTATTACCTACCCATTTAAAATTACCATTATGAAAATTGTGTTAAAATACTTTAATTAAAAATTATTTATATTTTACTTACAATAGCAATAACACTAGTAAGAAACAAGTAACAATTTAAATAATTTTAAGTTCAGTAGAACCAATATTATTCTAACTTCAATGTTAGAGTTAATTAACCTATTATCAAACTTAAATTGGGAACATTATATATGTTTAAACAGTGGTTATTTTATGATATTTAATTTTTTTCCAAAATATGAATATGTATAATATCGCATTCATAAAATGTTTCAGAAAAACTAAAATATCACAAAATTGCTATTATAAAAATTCTGATAATATTTTTAACTTACAGTTTGATAATAATTAATAAGTTAATTCACTCAAATATTAAAATTAACAACACAAGATTAAGCCTGCTTAACAAGTTTTCTGTGTAATACTTTGTTTATGAGTTAGAGAAAAAATAAGTAAAATACTGACATTTTCTTTAAATAAAACAACATTTTGTTCTTAAATATTTAATTTCCTACATTTTCTATTCTGTTTCTTAATACCTATATTCTCCAGTACTATTTCTAGTATTTTTGTATAGATTATCAGCTATTTTTTAATGAACTTATTTTTTTTTTTTTACAATCAAAATTTTATTTTTAAAACAATCAATCATTGATATTTCACTTTTTTTATTGTTATCTATTTTAATGAAGCATAATTATTAAATTATTTGTTATGAAAATATATTTCTTTACCAAATTATTTAATTAAATACATTATATATTTTCACAGCGAGTCTATCTGAAGATGATACTCCAGTTAGGTCTAAAATACAACAAAATAGTTCTGGATTTAGTGATTTTTGCGTTAAAGATATTAGACTTAAAGACTTTGGAAGACGTGAAATTGAATTTGCTGAACAAGGTAATACACATTTATAATTATATTAGTTGAAATAATAATTGCAATTTTTTTTAAAGTAATTAATTTTATATTTGTGGATTTATTCATACATACAATTAAGAATCTTCATAATATAATATATGACTACTGATAAACAATTTAGTTTCATATTTGTCCTATATTTTTTATATTGTACAATGTTTATAAACCATTAATATTTTCCATTTTCTATGCTAATAACAATTTGGTGACACCAATTAAAAACAATAGATGTAGGTATTGTGTTGTCAAATGTGTTACATAATTTTAGCTCTGTTAATTTGAGATATTTAAAAAAACACAAATTTTAGAGTTCAATATTAAATAATGTGTCTCCAATGTTGTGATGATAAAAATAATGTTAATAATATAGTATGGTAGGTTTATTACTATTACTTACGTAGTATATTACTATACACTATACAGATTATTTATAGATAAAGTTACCAATTGTCTTGTTTACTAGATAAATACTAAATAAATCTAAAAAAAAAATCATTAATATTTTTCATTATCAGTTAAATTTTTAATAAGAACTAACTACATTTATAATCAAAAATAAAAATTAATTAATGATACGTATACTTCCTATGTTTTCATTAACATAATTGAACATATATTTTTATATAAATATAAATAAAATAATATATTTTATCATAATATTTATTTTTCAATTATATTAAACAACAAATAGCATGCTAACTTGAAATTTATTTCAACTACTTAAATCAATTATTTTACAATCTATATAATTTTTGTTAAAAAAAATGTCTTTATATTTAATTTGAGAAGTAAAATTATGTTACTCAAAAGAAATTATTTTTATATATTCTAAACGTTTTAAAAGGTTAATCGCTAATATTATTAATTAGTTTCAACAAATGCATTAGTGTTAATAATGAATGCAGTATTTAAAATAATTTTATATGTAATTATCCAGATATAATAATTCTTATCCGAATTTATAGATTTTTTTGATTTTTTTTGTAACTAATAATTATTTTAAATTTATTATAGTAAATTTATTTATTTCCCAATGTCGTTAAAACTATTTAAATAGATAATTAATTTTATTGCCTAGTACAAGATAACATTGGTAGTCAAAATTCATTTAAAGTAAGGTATATTTTAAAACATTTGTAGAAGTTAAATTTATTAAAATATAAAAATAAGTCACAAAATGGCAAAATGGAGTCATATATTTGAATTATTTGGATAATCTGTGAAACTTGATTATCAAATCCAAAATTCTTAAATTCGGATAAAATGTCAATATGTCCATCATTATTTATATATAATATATATACTACTCAATGTATGAAAGCGACAACCAATTTTACTTTAGAATGTAAATCTATCCTCTTTATAATAATTTTCTTTATTTACTGTAAATTTTGATAGTCCTAAATATTTTGAAAACATACATTTTGTTATTTCTATTACCTGACATTAGTAATTGAGTTTTCATTAAAAGTATAGTTAATTTTTTGTTAATTAATAATTTGACATAACCAACATTGAATTTTTAAAAATTATTATTTCACTTGGTTCTGTTTCCCAAACTGTGAAGCACTTAACAGAGAAGGTGCTAGGTAGTACTTATATTGTACTTATAAACTATAGGCACTAATATAGTACAGTAATGTTGCAGAATCTGAAGAGAATTGGAGAAAGAGGTCATTCAAATTACTTATGATTTTGATACAAAATTGTCTTGTAATAAATTTAAACTTAAACATTTATTTTATTAATTTATGTATAAACTATTAATTATAAATAATTATAATAATTGATAACAATTTTTTTAAATTAATTAAAATTATTATTATTATTTATAGTATTAAATTATTAAAAATACTCTTATTGTTGAAATATTGAGTAATTTTTTTTTTGGATATTGGTTTTTTTCTCTAGTTTCTCCGGTTGTAATAATTGTTATGATTATTATTTTTTTTTTGTCTACAAAGTACAATAATAGAACAGTGACGATATACACTTGAAACCATTCAGATTACCACATTTTTCAGATAACTCTATGTTCAAATTACCACAACACTACTGAAAATACAGTAAATAAATTTTGTTTCATTTATTCAAAGGAGGTACGATAACATTTTTTTATATTTGGGGATACGTGAACCAAAACTGTTTGAAAACCACTAACTTACCTTACTAAAATTATTAATTTTTTATAGTTTAGATAACTTAAGAATATCTCATGTGTATCAAAATAAATTAATATTTTAAAGTATATATAAATATTTTATATTATATATTAACTGAGAATATCTTTACTTCTGTTAACTACTAAAAAAATATTATTGAAAATGACACAACACCTTTATTATTTATAATTTTACAATTTAGCAAAATTGTATTTTTATGTTTTTAAGGATTTCAATGTAGGTTTTTTTATCAAGTATGTACTAGCACGTGCCTATAATATCATTCAATCAAAACTAGAAATGCTATAAAAAATCTGAAATCATGTTTAAATGTGTTATGAAATATAACCTAACTTTTTTAAATTTTGTAAAATGTGTGGATTTGACAACATTTGAAATTATAGTCTCATTTATCAAATTTAAATATGATTTTGGATTTCATATCTTACTAGTTTTATTGGTACTATAAATATTAGAATTTTATATTTTTAATTGATAGGATAAAAGATAGGTGTATTAGTCTTAAATCCAAATAACTTAATGAAGTAATATTAAACATATAATCATAATTTTGAACTCCAATGACAATGCAATTTATAATATAATATTTTTTAATACTTAATCTGTCATAGAATATCATACAAATTGTTTTTATTAAAAATCTTATTTTGCACAATAATAAATAAAAATAATATCCATTTTTCCAAATTGTATGTAATTCAGCAGATTAGAAAATTGACAATTAAAATGAATTGCTGGAGTATACTCTATGTAAGTCATGTATTAATACTTAAAATGTTCATATAGAAATGCCTGGTTTAATGTCTCTAAGGAAACAGGTGATGGAAAATAAGCCATTACGAGGAGCCAAAATTATTGGATGTACACCTATCACTGCCCCAACTGCTGTTAGTTTAATAAAATATTTTTTCTGTAAAATTATCAATTATTGAACATTATTTTTATTATTTTATAGGTATTAATTGAAACATTAGGTTCTCTAGGCGCTGAATTGAGATGGTGTGCTTGCAATATTTATTCAACACAGGTACTAATACAAACTTTATTTCAACTAAGTGTTTATTCATTACATAACTGTATAACTATATAAGTGATCACATTTTAAGAATATTTTAAACATTTATTTATTTTTAGAATGAAGTTGGTGCTGCTTTAGCAGAAGCAGGTAATAATGGGCATCACAAGTTATATTACTGATATGAGAAAAATGAGACACATGAGATACTATGCTGAAGTGTGAACTCTGTACAATATTGTATCTGTTTGGTGAATGTATGAAGTTTTGGATGAAGTGGTGTTGCATATTTTTCAAAATCTTTATTACTTAAAGATTTGGTACTTCTATGAAACAAACCATTTATATGACTTTTCCAATCAGAAGTATAAATTTCTCGACATAAAGGAATAACTTCATTCCTAAAACTACCTTTTAAATTGTTATGCATTCACAAACCTCCCACAGTCCATGTTATACAACAATTTGACTCTTTAAAACCTATATACTAAAAAACCTTTTAGTATCTGTTTTGCCATGGGTTAATATTAAGAAAATTTGGCTTTGTATTCACTTGGACTGTCATTCAATGTATGCAAAACAGAAACTTCTTTTGTTTAATGAAGTATTAATTACAAATTATATATTGGATAGTTTATTTTTGAATCAATTTAATATGCATGTACTATGTGTCTATACTCTTTAACAAATGAGAAGGAATCATTGCGGTTACTAGGTACACTAGCTAATACCATTACTCATTTGAAGTATCAGGTTGATGAAGAAAAGAAATTTGTGTGTACAGTATGCCTTTAAAGTTTAAGTGATTAGACTGCTAGCCTAATGATAAGCATAACTTATAATTATTAAAAATAACTCAACTATAATTGTTTTTAAATTATATTATTTAGAGTTTTTTAATTTAAAGAGTGTTATAACTGATAATTAATGTAGTCTGCATAGTTATCTTATTATTAACTATAATTTATTTTTTTATTTAAAAAAAAGTTATGTTACTATGCCTCTGGTAATGAATATTAGTGGTTCCTTCTCATTTATAACTGAGTATATAAACATATATTTTTGTAAGTTTTAGTACTTGGTACAAAAGTTTACAACCATTATTTTGTAACGTGTTTATTTTGTTAGAAATTAAAAAGATAAATTGTTAATTTATTATTAATTATATTTTGTTGATTTCATTCATATTGATTTATTATTAATTTGCTTTATTCACAATACTATTATTCAAAGCTTTAAAAAATTTTCATCGTAATAATTTTAAATTAATTAACTTTATTATTAATTTCTTATTACAAAATGTGTTCCATTATTTTTATGTATTTTCAAATATTTTTAATTCTGTTATGTTATTGAACTGTTTTATTTCTTACTAATTTTTTTTTTATTATTATTATTATTATTATTATTTTATTTTATTTTATTTTATTTTTTAATCAAAAATAGCTTTTTGTATACTTAATATCCTATGTACCAGGCTAATTTAGGAAAATATTTTATAGTCCTTGTATCGTAAATTTATGATTAATATTTTTCCAATATTTTTGGTGGTAGGGTTATTATCCTCCTATCAATATTTGCTACTAATATATATTTTTATATTTATGTTATACAAAAAGATAATACTTAGCCAATGTTAAAAATAACAATAACTTTTCAATTGCTAAACAATCTGAGATTGACGTGAACATACTGAATATATTGATATATATATATCAATATACATTTTTAATTGGAGAGTGCAATTATACTTTTTTTATACAAGTCAAATAATAATTTAGTAATTTTTTTTAAATTGTTTTATCATCTTTATGGTTTCTTAATAAGATTGCATAACATTTGCAATTGCATAATCATGCAAATGCATAGCAAGTATAATTTATTGATTTTACGGGAGTACCTGGTAAATCCTTGTGATTCAAAAATGCTGTTAAGGATACTGTTCTTTAAAAGTTTTCATTTTTTTTTTCAATTAAATTATAGCAGTTTCAAAATGATAATTGTTCTCTGTATGTTTTTTAAATAATAAGTAAATTGAATTTGTTAAACCACATTTCTTAAAGATTTATTATAAAATACGTTTTTTATTTGATACTTATTTTTACACTATACAAACTGTATAATATACTTTAGGAACTAAATATAGGATTATGACATTAACAGAGTTAAACATTTTTGTTTGGTAATAACAATAATGTAATCATTGTGAAGTACATAAGGTACAAATATATGATAAATGTACCTATGACCTGTAACATTGCCTACTTAATATATCAGAAATATAATTATAAAACTACAAAACATTGAACAATGTATAACATCACCATGCATTTTTGACAACTGAAATAGGAAATAACAACAAACAAATAATACTAATAACTTTAAAAATATAGCAAACATTATTTTTTTTTCTTTTTTGTATAGTGGGCTTAACATCTAAAAAAGTACAATAAAGAACTATGATTTTTTTTTTTTTTATTAATGCAGTTACTAAATTTTAGGATTTCCAATATTTGCATGGCGAGGTGAATCTGTTGATGATTTTTGGTGGTGTATTGAAAAATGTTTTGAAGGCAAGAATTGGAAACCTAACATGATTTTAGATGATGGCGGAGACGCAACTAATTTTTGTCAAGCAAAATATCCTAGTATTTTTAAAAATTTAATTGGTAAATATCTACATGAAGATCATAGTTATAATTATTTATTTAAAAAAAAAACTAGAAGTTGTGTGTTTTGAATTTTTAACTAAAACTAATATTTAATTTAGTTTGTTTTAGTTATCAGAATATTATTTGTTATCACTTTTAGTTAATGATATGCAAGATATTTCACCAACCTGTCTCTTTGTCTCACAACAAGCAGTATAAAAACCCCTTTTTCCTTGTTTGCAGTAGATTTTAGAATTAAATTTGAGTAGGATTTTTTTTTATCAAATAATAAGAGTAGAATTTTTTTTTGTTATTTTAACAAATTTAAGTAAAATAATATTATCATATTAATTTTCATACCTTGAATTAAAATAGTAATACACTAAAGAATATAGTCAATTAGTCATTGATTAAATGTATTTAATTAAATTTCAAAAAAAATTAATTTACTTTACATAGTTTTAGTCTAAGATATAATGTAGTGGGAAATATAGAGAAAAGTATATGTTGTCTATTGGTAATAATAAATATCGTAAATGTTCATTTTATATACATAAATACAAATACCAAATTAATTGATAAATTTAATCTTATTTATTCTAAAAAAATAATTTCAAGATAACTAGGAGCGCACTAGTTTTGTTTCATCAATTTTAGGCTGAACAAATTTTATCTTCATTTGAAAGCAACAATATATTATTGTATTTGGAAAGGAATATTAAGAGAAGTGCTACACTTACAATAATGTTGATAAAATGTTTTTAAATGTGTGCGCTGAAAAAAATAATATAAAAATATATACTTTTTTTTAAACATTATCAGCTGATAGTAAAATTGAGTTACAAAACAAAATAATCTTAAGTTAATATTTATCAACATTCATAATAATATATTTTATCAAAAGTTATGAATTAAGAAATGTATATATAATATTGTTATCATCAATGAAAATAAATATTTTGATGGTTAACTTAAAACATTTATCACAACAATGCTTTAAATCTATTCTTCTGATCATTAAAATTATGTAGTAAAACTCTTTCCTATAACTTAGGATGTACCATTATATTTAAATAAATAAAATTTTAGATTCAAACTTTTATAAAAATAGTAATGAAAAATATATTAGTATAGAGAAATTTATTTACAAATTTTTATTTTTATTTAATGTTTATTAGGGATAGTTGAAGAGAGTACAACTGGTATTCATCGCTTATACAAATTGTTGAAAGCAGAAAAACTTTTAATGCCAGCTATTAATATCAATAATTGCGTAACAAAAACTAAATTTGATAACCGTTATAGTTGTAGGGAATCTGTAATTGTAAGGTATGAATATAATTGGTTTTTGTTATTAATTAATTAATGTATCTTTTAATATTATTATAAGTTTATATTTTATATTAAAATAGCTTAAAAAAATGTACCGATTTGATGTTTGGTGCAAAACAAATTGTATTATGTGGTTATGGAGAAGTGGGTAAAGGATGCTGTCAATCTTTAAAAGGACTTGGTTGTATAGTTTATGTCACAGAAATTGATCCAATATGTGCTTTACAAGCATGGTATGTATTGATGGTTTTTTATTATAAAGATTTAATATGGTGCTATTTACTATTAAAGTACACAAAGAGGCTAATGACCAAATTTATTTGGTATATTATCTATAGATAATAGTTTTTGAGACTAATGAATCCTGTATATATTTTAAACTATAAGATTATAATTTTATATGGACTAATGAAAAAAAAGAGACTGAGAATTTACTGTATAAATAAATTCATTAATGAGTTTTCTGTTTTATTGTTTCAGTATGGATGGATTTAAAGTTGTTAAGCTTAATGAAGTTATTCGACAAGTAGATATTGTAATTACAGCTACTGGTAATAAAAATGTAGTTGTTCGAGAGCACATGGATAAAATGAAGTCCGGTTGTATTGTATGTTGCATGAGTTATTGCCATAATGAAATTGACGTGGTAAGTAATAATACTTAAAAAATTCTGTTTTCTAATATATTATATTATGTAAATTCTTCCTTATTTATAGTAATAAAAATGTTAAATTGTAATTTTTTTATTTCTTGTAACTGACATATACAACAAATAAATATATCATTATAAGTCTGTACTAATAAAATATAGTAACATTTAGATGGTTTATCAAATTATTATTTAGTATCAACTATATTATCTTACTAATTACTTTGACTTAAAAATTAAAATTAGGTATACTTAACTTTATAAAAAAACTTATTAACAATTTTTCAAAAATGAATATAAATGTTGCAATTTTTGATATGTTTGATAAATCAATCAGTAAGTACATTAGATAATAAAGTAAAAAAGTTTACTCATAAAAATCATATTGTTGTATTAAAATGATTATACATTTATGTATAATAAATAAAAATAATTTTAATTTTTAGTATTTTATATTGATAGGCAGACTTGAATCTATATCAATTAATAAAATCATTTTTGTTTAGTTTGTGAATCATAGTGTGTTTTAATAATTAATTAAAAAAAAAAAAAACCATCACCTCTTTTGAATAATCTATATAAATAATATTTAACTAGTGTTCAAGTACTTAATTGTATTCTTATTGTTATAAATTATTATGTTATTTATATTTGAAGCTAAAAGTTTTCGGAACTCTTAATATTTAATGTATGAGATTAGAGAATATGTTTATCTAATTGCTCTAATTGAGTTTCTTGAAATTTGAAAAGGTACATATTTACTGTAATTGAATGAAAATGTTATGTATTCGTTGAATCATACTGATCTCACCATGACTAAAGAGTAAATATGTAGGTATGACAGCAATATTATTAAAATCCGTTTTATGAGCACATTCATGGATTAATGAACAAATCCTAATTTATTCCATGATGATATGAAGCAAATTGGTGAGGATTTTTATCGGCACAAGTCTAAAAGTATTTAGCCATGATATGGACGAATCTTGAAAAAAAAAACTGACAAAAAAAATTTACGAACGAAAAAAAACTTTTAGGAATAACAATACAACCATAGAACATAATAGAAGCGACGATCGAACAGCAGGCTGACCGATTTGTTTTCATTTTGCTAAAGACTCGGTATGATGTAAGTATCAAAGATTCGGCGTTATCATGGAAAATGATTTAATCAAGGTTTAAAATGACGTTACGGCTACAACATATTGCCGAGCATACAGCAAAATTGCAACGCCAAATATATATCAGTGAATAATGAGATGTGGCGATTCTTGTCTTTCATTTTGATAGCTGTCGTTTCTATTATGTTCTCTAATACAACTGAAGAATGGAATCGTAGATTTTTCTCTTGCAATTGTTTAATAACCATCTACACATTTGGACTCAGATAAAGAAAAAAACTAGAAGTTGCTGTAGATGATACCAAAACAGGCAGTACAATTTGATAACTATAACCAATAAAAAAAGAAAAGAAAATTAACAGTAAAAAATCATATTACATTAAAATGGCTATGCATAGATTACAGTAAAGAAAAAAGAACAATTGAAAAATGTTTAAAGGCTATTTTATTTAAACGCCGACTGATCTCGATTAACTTTGTTAACATTGTGTAGGTACTTCAATTATTAATTTTTTGATTATATAATTATTTTGTGAACTAACGAGTCGCATATCCCGATTATACGGAATTAAAAGGACGTCGTTGAACTGTGCAGATGAAACTATAAAAGCAGTCTAGAGCTAGTACGTCTGCCAAAGTACACATCGGGTAGTAGTGATGTTTTTATGTTTACAGCATAGGAAATTTATTGATTTTTCATTATTTTAATTTAAAGGTTGAAACTTCTAAATAATTATTATAGAAAAACATTTTAAAAACAAAATTTCTTCTGTCGAATCAATATATTTTCAATAATATACGACTTAGGGAATAAGAAATATTTTTTTATTTTAACTATTTTCTAATTTGTTATATTTAATAATATCAATACATTCGTATTATCATGACATACCCGCATAATAATATTGGTAATTAACGAATAAAGATAAACTGGTTACTCAACTATTTCTGATAAGGTGACATGAAGACTAACAAATATCTGTGGTTATTTTTACAGCTGTTTATCTTAAAATTTAAATTAAGATAACTAATGAAGTTATATACATATTTAAACTTCTGACTTCCTGAATCAATGATATATTATTAAGAAACTTGTTTATTTTTTTTTTTTGACCAGTGAGTTGTTAATATATAAATCCATTGATATAGTATATTTTATATTATAATGTATTTATTATTTAAAATTTAAAAGCATTTAAAATAATAAAATATTTTATGCTAAATGTCAATAATTGTTTTAAATACACTTAATTATTAAAATATTTGATAGAAAAAAATTTGATCTTGGAATTATGTAATTATAAGTAATTACTAATAATTCCTAAATTATACCATTTATGTTATAATAATAAAAAAAAAAAAACCCATACATTTTCTAATCTGTATGTCTATTATAAAAATGACATTTCTACTAGGCCACAACATTATAATATGGATGAATTGAATAATTGTAAACTTGAATGTGGTGTTTAGTTAAAATTTCAAAAACTAGGATAGACAAATTTATTACCTTGTGCAGATTCGTTTCTCAGAGATCTAAATTTCAGATCTCTGTTAACAAAAACCTAATCAGCCAATTGAGTGTCATTTCTATTTTATATTTTATTACTACTGCCTGAAGCACATTCTGATGAATGCATTAGACTTGGGCCATATATTGGTTCGCATTGACTATCCATGATCAACATTATTTCGTCTGATGTTTATGGGTGTCAGAATAAATGACATTGAATGTTTGATCATATTGGATAATATATATACATATATTTTTAATGTATATAGTCTTTTTGATACGTTGATATATAATTAAATAATTTGCTATAAAAATATTATGTGAAAGAAAATTGTGAGTATATTTATTATACCTACATAGTTACACTCAATTAATTTATAGAAAAAAAATTAAAGAAAAATAGTGACTTATTGATCTATAAAATATTTTAGATAAATATTTTATTTTAAATCATGAAACATTTTTTATAGAACCTAAAAGTTATAATAAATTTAAATACCATTGCTAGATAGTAAATATTATTTTATATAGCCTTATGGCTTTAGACATACATTTTATATTATATATATATATATTATATAACCTATATTATTATTAAATATTTACAAATATAATATAATATACTTAATATTAGTTTCTGAATTTTGAATTTAAATAATAATTATATTAACTTATTTTTATTTCTAACATAGGCTGCATTACGCACACCAGAGCTTAAATGGGAAAAAGTTCGTTCACAAGTAGATCACATCCGTTGGCCTGATGGAAAAACTATGATTTTACTTGCTGGTGGTCATCATGTAAATTATACATGTTCTAGCATTCCATCATTTGTCACTTCCATTACTGGTACAACTCAGGTAAATGTGAAATTCAAATTGTTAATGAAAATAATAATGTATTTTAATCTTCATGTTTTTTTTTTTTTAAGATACTAGCCTTAATGGAATTATTCAATGCTCCAATTGGTCGTTATAAGAGTGATGTTTATTTATTGCCAAAAAAAATGGGTAAATTATCATTTAATCATTATTTTATTAGAAAATTTAAAAATTATCATTTGGTTTTAGATGAGTATGTAGCAAGTCTTCATCTGGCTACATTTGACGCTCATCTTACAGAACTTAGTGATGAACAAGCCAAGTATATGGGTTTACCAAAAAATGGCCCGTTTAAACCAAATCATTATAGATATTGATTTATACTTCAACAATTCTGGTTTAGAAGAAATACAATTTCTTATTCTCTTTTATGAATGATATATTATTATTATTTTTATTCACTTGCATATTAATAAGGTTTCCTAAGATTAATTTGGAAGTGATAAAAACTTTAAAATTCCAGAAAAAAAAAATTACATTTTACAGAACTTATACGTATATTTTATACATTTGATATAAATAAATCAATAATATTATCTATATTTTTATTACACAATCACCAATAATAGAGAATGCATAACATAAAATATTTGACTAGATTTGTCAATTAGATAGATTTATTAACATAGTTGTTTAATATGTGTGCACGTGTTTCAAAGTAACAATAGAAAAAATTACTCCCATTGATCTAGTTTATAATAAATATTATTTGTGTGTTTATCAGGAACATACCCTGTTCAACTAATTAATTATGCACCCCTAAAAAATTTGGTATTATATACAGTTCAATTTTTACTTTTATATATATTTCAATATATTATATAATTTGATTTTTATGAAGCAGGAACCAATTTTTCTAATATTATTTTCCTCTCTCAAATTATTTATGAAAAATACAGATTAATGATGTCAAAAAGCAATTTTACCGAATATTTTTATATTTATTGAAATAAGATGTCTTGCTATCTTAAGTTAAAGTCTAGCTTGTTTAAGAATATTCATAAGAATAACAAACACTAGAATATTTTAAAGATAGTATCATAATGAAACTTCAATTAATATAGATATTAAATGTTAACAATTTTTATATAAAATGTATTGCAAGTTCAGTAAGTTTATTTTATAATTTGATCTGCCAGAGACTAAATATTTCTGATTGATGTATTTAACTTGAGAAATCTTCATAAAAAAATCTATATTATATTGTAGTAATAAATACATAGTAAAAAAATAATAAATTGAAACGAAAAAGTCTGATGAAAAAAGTTCAAAAAATAAAAGGATGAAAAAATATATCCTTTCATAATATCGATCCTCTTTTTTAAAAACTAAATTAAATGATATGTATTATTAATAGTATTATTTTAAAGTGTGTAGGTGATCTATATTTACATAATATACTTATATTATTGAAAAATAAGATAAACAAAATGTCTCTTTTAATGTAAAGATTCTAAACTTAATAAAAAAATGTTTATTATTATTTATGTGAGAATATATAAATTATTTACTCCTAGTGTGATATTTAATTAATAAGTTTTAAACCTTATATTCTACATTACCTATTTTAATTATATTTATATTATTATAGGTTTTTTTTTTTTTTATTAAATCAGATTTTTTTGGTAAAAACGACTGTTAAACTATTTGTTTAGAGTATCTGCACTATTTAAGCTAGAAAACATACTTGGTTGCCAACCCATTTTTAAGTAATCCCTCTGAGTCAATCATTTATGCGCCAAGTTGTAGTGAATTTATAATGCTTCATACAAGTTCTCTGCTGAGTATGTTTCTTAGCATAAAATGGGTATAGAATTGTTTTAATGAGATTGATGTTTGTTTTGTTATCAAATATATTTTTTTAAATCATATTTGTGAAGACAAAGTAAAGTTAAAGTTAACAACATATTTTATATAAATATGTAGTTTAATATTTTTTATTTCTACACTAATAATTGATTAAAATTGTACTTTGCTTGTTTTAAAATTGTTTACATTGTAATATTAAATTAACATTTTTTGAAAAAAAAATATTTTAAAATAAACTTTTTTTTTACTAACTCCTTTCCTGTATATGTTAACCTTTTATGACGTACAATATTTATTTGTAAGTTAAGTTTGTTTAGCTAAATATTTGTACTAATTATTACTTATTAGTTACATTAATTAATCATATAGTATTTTAAATTAATCATGAACATTATTTTCTTTTGCTAGTATCAATGTTTAATTAACTTCAAAATTTGAAGTTCTCATAAATAATGGGTAATGGAAAAATGAATATATTATTTATATAGTATATTAATATTTGGATTTTGGACAGAATAAATAATTTTAAAAGGAACTTCTTTGGTTTAAATAAAGACTTAATTATGATGATTTCTAAAAAAAAAATACAATATTTTTTAAACAATTGGGAAAGTTATGTTAATTATAAACTTATCAACTTAAAAGCTACTTAATATCAGAGACACCTCTCTCAACTCAGATTTATGTAGATTAAAAATTATGAAATAAATATATTATTCTAATATATAATGTATATTTATATTTGTATTTAATGTAATAAACAGTAAAATATGTTTTAAAAAAATCATAATTAAATTAAAAGTACAAATAATTTGGATTTAAATTAATATGTATATTGTAATATAATGCTTATTTTTCATTTATTAATGTAAATTCTAAATTAGAATAGTTGGTATAATAATTTAATTACATATTAAAATAATAAAAGAAAAGATAAAAATTTTTTATTCAGTATAATTAGAAAAATTTTAAATTATTATTTTTTGTATCTCTTACATAACTGATAATTTTTATTGAAATCTTTACTTTTAGTTTAATAATTGTACACACATTTTTACTTAATTATAAAATATTGAAATATGCCCTGAAAATACTAAATACCAAGGCTAGACATTAACGAATTAAAAGTTAAAATTAACTTGATTAACTGGTTACTTTTTCTCAAATTAACTTTTAACCTAATAAGTTACTTCTTTTTTAAGATTAACGTGTTAAGTTTAAGTTAATTTTATTCTAAATTAAGTTAATTTTTGTCTGAAAAATAATGCAAGAATAATTCAAAATTTTAGAATTTATTTTAGAAAATCAGGTTTTTAATAGCTAATTGATACTTGGTTGTATCATTTTAAATTTCCTAAATAATTTTCTTAAATGCAAAGAAAAACTATCTAATAAACAAGATTATGTGTCTGAAATTTTTCATTTTTTCCAATTAGAAAATTTTAACTTAACGAGTGAACGAAAAAAATATAAAAAACTTTAACTTAATTTAACCTTATTATTTTTAAAATAACTTAACGAGTTAAAAAAAATCATTAACTTGCTCAGCCTTGTCAATTATAATATAAAAGAATTTTTATTTTTAATCTCAATAATCTCATAATTTCTTTATAAAACAAATTGTATACTTAGTAATTATTAAGTGATTAATATCCGCTTTAGATCGACTAATAAAAATCAACTGATATATCCAATCCAACTAATCCAAACCCTACTAATATATTTACCTAGCTTAAATCTAATTTTTATTATCTATACGCTATGAAATATGGCTAAATATTAAATTATATTTAATATATTATAATATTTTATTAGCATATTTAAATACTAAGTATTTAGCAATGTTATAAAATATATTATTATTAATTATAAATATCTACTAATAATTGTTTATCGGTATAGCAGACATATACTTAGAATTTAAAACACTGAGAACGATTTCAGACAATTTTAAGTATACATTTTATAAAAATTTTAAACATGTTAGACAAAAGCAATTTAATTAAAAGTTCAGTACCTCATAACATTAGATTTCAAATGACTTATAGGTCATGGAATCTAATGCAGACAATTATGATTAATAAATTTTACATTTTAATTGAGTATCAACCTATTTCTTCTATTAATTTTTAACAATAAATACACTTATCAAATATATCAAATAATCATGGTCAGAAAATTATATAGCTATAAGTTAAAAAAAATAGTAGGAATAGGTATCAACTACCAATAGCAAAAATAATGATGGAAATATAATACAGTAACATTTACATATAAATAATGTAACATTAAAATAATAATTTTTAACATATTATAGATCAACAGAAAGAAATAATAGTTACGCAGTCCTCCCCTCCTTGTCCGGCGGTTCTACACAGAAAATTAAGTCAACAAACAGATACAAAACCATAGGTACGGTACAACAGTAGAATCATAAAAGTCTCCAAACGAAAATATAATAAAAATATACGAAAACAATATTGTGTTTGGAAAATGTAATACTATTGGATTTTGATACCATTTCGTCATGTAAATAATAGTATTGAGTACAACATAATGCACTAAATATATTTAAATAAAAATATTATAATATTATATTCAATTATAATATAGCTAATAAATACATTAAACATTTTCTGAGAAATTTGCCTATCATAGCGACGTATCAAAATTACAATCCGGTCCAAAAACTAAAACACCAATTACCGGTTATCACGATAATCAGAGTTATTGATAAAAAAATATACTGGTGTGTGATAAACTGAACTCTGTTACTTGTAACTTGTTACAGTGTTAATGATCTATAACCGCCATAACACTGTCGATCAAAAACACCTGTTCTTATGAGTTGATTAATTAAATTAATAATTTATCTTGTTGTTTAGTGGTTGCTAGTTAATATTTAGTGCTCAATAACAACAGATTAATAGCTGTAATCTTTGCTCGTACATTTTTTATTGCTATCGACGGCCACAATCAGCGAAGATTGTTTCCGGACCGTTCCCGAACATTGGCGTTTTCGACGCTCAAGACCGCGTCCGTTTTGTTAACTAACTCGCTACTTATTGTATTTTTGTCGTGTTTTTACCCGTTGGCGGTTTGTTGGGCGTTGTACTGCACACACTGGTAAGCTTAGTGTTAAAGTAAATAAATAGTTTCTACTAGGAACTTTTTTTTCAACGGTAGCTATAAATTATAAATATGTCAACTGTACTGATGCTCACTTTTGATCCAATACTGTATATCAATCATTACCTGCATTAAATCGGAGAACGATATTGTAGCGATATGTTTTTGTTTATTATGTCCACTTAATAGTTAGACTACCATTTATTAGTATTTTGTCGAATTGTTTTAATCTTGTAAGTCAGATAAGAGGAATTTGAAATTTTTGCATATCATACCTGAAAACAGGTCGATTACTCTACTTTGTACTAAATAGTTTTTTAATCTTCAATAATAGATCAGCAAACAGACGCATGGTTTATTTCAGTTGAACTGTGTTTATTTAAAAAGTATATATCTTAGTAGTTGAAGATTAAGTAAGTTTAAATGGATAATTAATCATAATGAAATGTTAAATTGTTGCCTTAAGACTTGATGATGATAATAACATTTATTTAGTTAGCAATATTGAAATATACAAGAATGAATAAGTATTTTAATATTTACATTGCATTTTTGATCACTAAGGATAAAATACTTGTTTTGATAGATAAGTTTAATAAAATAAAAATAATATTAATAATATTAATTTACAAATTTAATTACCTAAAAACCATCATTTTATTAACAACTTAAAAATTAAAAAATAGCAACAATTTTTCATTTGTTCAAGGAACTTTTTGTTTAATTTTAAATCAATTATCATATGGATGTTATAATATTTTAAGAAATATTAAATTTTTAAATCTTGTGTTCTAGATATTGATTTCTGCCTGTACTAAGTTATTTTTTGATATATAATGTACATTTTTTCATAATATATTTTTTTTACCTACCAACTTTGTTTATGAGTACAATTGTTTAGTAGGAAAAAGGCTAGGTTTATTATTTCTAAATTTTAAATTTGCATTCTAAGCTATCTATATATATTTAATATAAGTTAGTGTAGCTTCTTTTCATATTACTATACCATATTCCATTATAGATTATGATAAAGCAAAATATGTATTTTTTAAAAGTTCTTTTGCTATATTTTAGACTGTATAATATACATGGTTTCCAATTTAATCCCTTTATAAGTACCTAAGAAGTTTTATTTACTGTATTATAATATACTAGAGCTTTAATTGTGATGTCTAGCAAGTTTCTACTGTACCGTACTATACTCTGTCAAGCGAAAGAACAAACTGCTGCTCAACAAAAATCAATTCACTCTGACCGAACATGTCACTTAGTCATACCATTTCCAGCGAGATTGCCCCATCAACAAAAGTAGTAATCAGTCGGGATTGGCTGTATCCTGGGTAGTGCAGCAATCAGGTTATTTGAAAAGGGAAATAAGACCTTGACAAGCATTCTGCATCAGTCTACTTTCATAAAACCAGTGTGTTCTTTGGCTGGACAGAGTATACTTGTTTTATCAATTTAAATTGAGCATATTAAAGTACTTATTTGAGAAAATAATGTTTTTAAATTGTTAATTGTAGATGAGGACGGTTGATAATACAAATATTGTACAAATATCATACAAAAAAATCATATCTAAATAGTATGTTAATATGATGGAAACTGAAACAATAGTTATGAGTAGTAGAAGACGAATGGTGCTCAAACCACTTTCTCCGGGAGCAACTTTACAATGTAAAGAACAGAAATTTTCTAATAATACAAATGAACATGTTCCGGTAAGTTTATTATATACACAAAATATTTTAAATTTCAATAACGACTTAATATTGAAAAGTATAATATAAAATATTATATCAAAATTAATTTACTTATTTTGTAATATTGTTTGAAAAAAAATAACATTAATTTTTTTTTTATTATTATTATTAACTATACTAGTAGTAAATAAAATACAAAATATTCAGTAGAATAAAATATTAAGTAAAATGGTTAGTGGTTTGTAATACAAATGTATAATATATTGGAATGACATGTATTTATATTTTATTATTATAATATTCATATACATATCGTAGACTCTTGTATCATATTACATTAATTCTTATTATCATGGAGTCCAACCATATAAATATACTATTTTTGATCACTTATAGTATAATATTTATTATATTAATTGTTGGGCCCTGCCATATTTTGTGTACTAATGAATTGGTTTTATTTTATCACTTGCTCCTTGTATTGTTAATATTAATATATTATATTAACATTTTATTACAATATACATTAAATTATCCTCTTTATAATTAAGTGTCTTGTCTAATATTATTAATATCAAAATCCTCTTATATTTCTCTGCGTGGTATTTATCTGACATACTGATACACTTTACCAGATAAAGACATTTTAATTATTACCATATATTACATAGCATTGTTTTGGTTATAAATAAAACATACTGATTAGAACTATTATACTATTAAATAATATTATTATTTTTTACACCAAAAGTAAATATTATATTTTACTGATAATAATATATTGTTTAATGATAGCTTTTAAATAACTAATATATTGCTTTATAAGTGAATTATATTTTGATTATATTACATACTATTAATTTATTAATAAACCACATTATTCAAGACTATAAACTATTTTTAAAAACAATTAAAATATATTTTATTTGTATGCTATTTAAAACTGTTTTAAGAAGTTGTAGGTATAATGTTTGTTAAAATTCTGGCAAAAATCTACAAAACATATTCATGAACAATTTTTTTTTATATTTTTGAGTAATGATATATTTAAAACATCCATTACAAAAATTGTTGAGAATAATATTTATGATGTTATAATTTATTGATTTATTTCTAAAAAATTGTTTCAAAACAATTTAAATCAACAAATTTTTATTTTTTAAGTCAAATAATAATTTAATAAAATATAAAACCTGTCAAATATACCTAATTCTCAAAGTATCATTTTTGAAATAAGTGATTTAAATCTAAGAATATTCAAAAATCATTTAAAAAAATATTTTAAATGATTGGGTTTTGTCTTTGTTTTACTTGGGTTTGATAGAAAAAACAAACATTGTGCTGACTTTGACACATCATAATATAATTCACTTTAATACTAAAACCAATAAGGATATACGTGAACTACTGAGTATAAATTTACTATGTTACGTACTTATAATATGGAAACAATGAATATAGGTTTGATTTCCTTTTTAAGAGATCTCTCTTAGCATATTTTGTCCAGCTAACACACACATTTTTATAGTATTATTGATTATTGTATTTATATGTTGATGTAATTTGATAGATTTTTGATGTTGTTTAAAGTTATATGTGATAATATATATTTTTTTTATAGAGTCAAACACCTGCTACACTCATTTCTCCAAAAAATGACAGGAAAAAAATTTTGTTTCAAGACACTATTGTTCCTGAAATAATACCTCCAGTACAGCGTAATAAAGTCTTATTAACATGCACAATCAACAAAGATTTAACTGACTCTGATGATTCTGATTCTGGCGATTCTACAACAAACAATGTGCTTTCCAATAAATCACCAAAGAAAAATATAAAACTATATTATATTATTATGTTTTTATGTTGGGCTGCTGTTCAGTACTGGATGATTGCTGTAGTTGGTTTTGGAGCAGTATTTTTTGCTATTTCTGCTCTTATTGCCATTTATTTTAATACTTCAAACTCAGAAAAAAAACGTAATGCTTTAAGTGCATACTCTGTGTTTAATCCTCAATGTACACCTATTCAAGGATCAGTAGATCCTAAACAATTGGAACGTGAGCTGCTATTTGGTTAATTATGATGTTAAATTTATAAAATATGTTATTATACTTCTTCCAATTATTTATGGTGTCTAACTTGTTACTATAATTTAAAACACAAATTTTATTCAAATTCTCATTTAAATACTTTTATTTTTAACATAGTTAAACAAATGTTTTTACAATAAAATAAATAAAATATATTTTTAAAAGTTATTTTAGTATAGTATTTTATATTTAGTTTTACTATTTTTCAAAATCACTTTAAATTCATAATTATTTTACATTTATATTACAATTATAATATAGGTGATAATATAAAAATTGAAATATATAACTTTTCTTTAGATAAAAATAATATAAATTATATTATTGCAAACATATTATGATATATATTGTAATATAATATATTATTATATATTTTTATAGTCTGTTGAATATGTTTAAAATTAGGTAACCATATGATAACATTAATATAAACCAGATTGTGTTATTAATAGCCATTCACTTTGGCTAATGTAGAATTTTGTTTATAACTGAAGTGGAGCATATTCAGCTTGCTTTAACAGAAGTGGTGGAGAATATTTAAAAAAATATATACAGTGACTCACTATACAATCACATTCCCCGTTTATCCTTCAATAACAAATTTTATTCAAATCTTAATATTTGAAAATTTTTAAAAATACTAAAAAGTAAAACACTATATTTTAAATTATTAATTTCTTTTTACTGTTTAAGAAATATGCTGTGATGGAAAAAAATTTTTCAAATGATACCCTTTCTTTTCCATTGTATATTATGATATTTTGAAAATTGTTCTTCATCTAAATCAAAATTTGAACCATTAGTACTAAGCATACTTATGGTTTTATAAAAAGTTTAAAGTGGTTCTTAAGTTTAGCTATAATTGGATAATTTTTACAAATCAAAACATTTCAGAATATTAATATTAATTACTGTAATTTTTAAATTATCATATACTTATTACCATGGACTATTAATATATGATCCTTAATATCCTTAGTATAGTAATGGTGTACTAAATTACTATCAGTACTAAGAAATATTAAGAAATGTGTTGTTTTTCAATAATTATAAATCCTCCAACTCGCCAATACAAATCATAATATGCAAGTAGTATATAATCAGAATCATTAGTATTAAGCTGTAATGTACAAATAACCGGGTTTGACTTATCCATCAAGTATAATTACAAGACATAATTGTTTTGGCTTACACAATTTCATATATGATAACAACTTTTGAAAGAAGCAACAATAAATGTGACCAAATTATGGACTTCAGAGACAGGAAAAGAGGAATTGGGATCCGGAATGCTATATATATATAAAGAAATCCCCACAGTACCTTCATGCATCATTTTTTTTTTATACAATTATACACTTGTTATACCTAAGTTGAATCTAACTAAACAAACTATTTCGAACTACAATTTGACTTAATAACCAATTCATATCCACGATTTGAAGTGACGGAAAGTAGACGCATTTAAATATTTTATAAATGTGTTATGGAATAGAAATAGTGTCTCTTAAAACAATATAATTATATTTAATACAACACTATAATACAGCCAATGGTGGGGAATCGTCTTTGTAACTTGGATAGAGTATACATCATTTTCTTTTCTTTTTAGTTTTGGTAAGTACGAAGCTATGGGGATGTATTGATTTTATAATGATGCTTACAATTTTTGAAGACATTTTCTAGTGGAAAGAAATCCTCTGAACATCAACTTCAATAAAGGTTTCTAATAAAGAAATTGGATCTAGTTTTTTTTTTTTTTTTTGAGAGAGGTCAAAATTAAAAATTCTCAGTATATCTTAAAATACATTGGAAAAATAATACAAATATTAGAAATGTATAAAAAAAAATACGATTGAATAATATATGTATATATAGACATACTTTGTGAGTATTTGAAAAAATATTTAAGTTTCTAAACAATAGCTTTTTAATTTATTGATTTTACAGTTAAAACAAAGTATATCAATGGTACAAATATGTACGGTTATATGTCGGGCCTTTCATTAGAAGATGTTAGCATAGTGCTTACAGCTATCAGTCCCTTTTCAATTTCTATGATTGTGATTTTTAAATGTAATAACGAATAGTGACGTCCACCACATTCTGAACAGTATTACTACTTACATTGAGAACTTCTATGCTCACTAAATCATAAGTTACAACGGTTCAGTTTTTTATAATTTGATGTCGGTCCTTGGTGTCTTTTCTCTGAAGGGTAGACACGCAATCAGCAAATATACTGGTTTTGCCTGGCAACTTGGCACGAATAGTTACTTTTTCGTATTTTCCTAATTTTGTTTTTATATTAAACGCAATCGACTTAATTTTAAACATGTTTTAGACTTTTCATGTCTTTGTTCAGCTTGATTTACTACTGATTCTGCATTACGAACATTATGAATGAATTCAGTAACACTTGGATCCTCACCGGAGTCTACGCAAGCAGCTCCAACTGTACATTACTTAAGATCACCCGTAAAACGTGGTATGTACATTTTTCTAAAGGTTAGCTTATTTTTTCAAGTGCTATTTAATTTAATAAATATCTCATCTAAATTGTATCCTAAACTAAGTTGTTTTGCAGGTATGTATTCATCCGCCACGATCGTGGTTCTAAAATATGACTTTGAATTTTTCACAAAGGTCATCGGATCTGTTTGATTTATACTCTGGAATTCAACCAACTTTTTGAATTTGTCCCCACAATGATAGTGTTAAATGAAATCGACATCCTATAATAAATTATAACTTTAAGACGAAACGTTTAGGCAAGCTGCAAGCAAAATGAATAGCTTTTTCAAATTCAATAACTACAGAATAGTATTTCAACTTATACCCGTTTTCAATATATTTTTCTTTAAATTTTTGAAAAAAATTGATATATTTGCTAGTAGATCTATTTTTTTATAAACCAAACACCATTGGGTTAAAGTATCCACTAACGCTAAATAGTTGAAGGAAGTGCTTGGTACAATACTCAAATGTACCATCTATACATTTAACATTTTTGTTTTACATAATATTTTTAAATAAGCTTCACTATAAGTTCAAAATTTAAATTATTATAGAGAAGCATATCCCCTCCTTTCGAGCTTTTATATTATATAAAGTTTAGTTTTTGTGAACATAATGAGTTGTATTTGCTAATAATCTTTCACAGATATCTACGGTTACTTTCCATTTTGCATTAGTGGACACAGTTTGTCAATGTATTTTTTGAAAATCTATTTCATGATTGTAATTTCCATTTTTCAGTAATATCATGGTTTTCTCCCATCCTTTTCAAAAATGCTCTATGCGTTGTCACACTACATCATCATGTTGTTTCATCTGAAGACGATTCACATTTAAATTTTTAAAAAATTTAATTTTCGTAGATAATAACCGCATTTTCTTTCTGGCTAAGTTCAGTACGTATAACTATGTTGTGTTGGTGCACTGTTGCACACACAAGGTTTACTAAAATATTACTTACGTAAAGTCGTTGTAAAGTCATTGATATTGCTAATATCAGTGGTACTTACATCGCTTACTAAGTAGTAATTGTACGTGGGCTCAGTTATGTAAACGACTACATTCCTATACCACAGACTTCCATACTAACTATATTTAAAAATAAACGAGATTCCCTACTAATAACAAGATTCGTTGCAGCCCTAACCGACGGCAGTACGGCTCATAAAATACAGATTAGAAATTAAAAGTCGTAAATGTTATAAATACGTGTCATATTGTCTTTATTCTATGACGTGTCGCGTGTTACGTATGTGTGATTAAGTAATTTAGATAATTTCCTTAAAATTCAATATTTTATTGTGTTTTATTTTTCATGATCACTTTTAAATTTGATATTTGTTCGTTTTTTAATGTAAAGTTGTTTCTTTTGCATATTTAATTTATTAAAATTGCATATCTACAATCTATGAGTCTACCTATTTTTTAATTGTTTGTTCATACGTTAAGTAGTCTAGTAAGTTCTGTGTGCATTTGTAAAATAATGCAAATATAAATTACAAATGGAAAGGGAATGCGTCGAACAGCTTGGGTTACGGATGTATTTTAACACTAGTCAGCAAGTTTTCAAAGCATTATAAGTTATGACTGCTTATGAAACATCATTTTCACATATCTTCTCATCATTAAAATACAAATTTAAACAATCTACATTATCACTAATTCCAAGATAATTAATAAAAAAGTGATTCTTATAAATAAAAAAATCTTAAATCATTTGATTGATGTAACACTGTTTTTAGCTTATCATAGTTTAGCGTTTTGGAGGCACAAAGAAAATTGGCAATCTAATTTACGTAAGAATTTTAAAGATTTATGTTATTTATAGTCTAAAAGTATATCTGTATCAGCAAATTATTTTGGCAATTTTTTAAGCAGTTAAACAATAAAAAAGTAAAATATTCATTTATTTCATGGCATCTCCAAAATGAATTAATTGACTATATTATTATTATTATTATGTATTATATATTATTAATCAGAAATATCCAGCATAAATAAGTAGATTCTTTAGTATAGCTATTGATTTTATATTTGATATTTCCCACGAGGAGCAAGTATTTTTCATATTCAGGTTCTTGGATGAAGAAAATGTGAGGTTCAAGAACGACTTCTAAGCTTAATTAAGAAATACCCGTAAAACCACTGAAAAACATTTATTTGAAATGTTTAAAGATCTTTGCCAGCTACACAACTTGGATTGAACCAATATCTTGTCGGTCTATCGTATACTGATGCCTCCAACATTAGAGGACTGTACAACGATATTTAAAATTTAATCAAAACTGAAAAAAACAAGCAACGTTTATCTTGTGGTGTAGTCATCGTTTAAACCTAATTGTTGTAGATTGTGTTTTGGATTTCAAAAATGGCAATGGATCTTTTTGGGAACTTAAAGAGATAAAAATTGTATGATTTTATTTTAAGAAGTAAGTTCTGAAGTGTAGTACATGAGCAGCAAAAAAAATGCTATCCAAAAAAAAAAATAAATTAAAAAATTAAAAAAAGTATCTACTACTATGTGAATGTCGCATAAGTCGGCATTAGATTCTGTAATTGATACATTTGTAGCAATAATAGAAACATTAGAAAATATTCGTGATGAAATATGTGATAAATTTGCTTCTGAAGTTGGTGGTTTTTTGTATTATCTTCTTTCAAAACGTTTTGTGTACATCCCATTTTGTTTTAAAACTGTATTAAGTTTACTTAAACCTGTATAAAATCTGTTACAAAAAAATACTGATACCTATGACGTCAAATTCGTATCTATCTAGAAAAAAGTACCAACATTTAACAATCCTTTGATCTGACATAGTGTTCAACAAAATAATTACTGATACTGATATTTAAATTCTATTTCAGATCATTTTGAGCTTCAGCGTTTTATACAGGAACAAATTAGAAAATGCCCAACAAATAATATGATGATGATCCATTGATTAGTCCAAATGATAGATTTTGTGTAAATACCTATTTTTAATCCCACGGGTTAGTGAAAAATGTTTGGGCGCCACTGGCTAATATCACAACGATTATAACGATTAACATTTGGCTTTTCCACGAATAAATTAACAATAGTATTTAAAATAGAAATCGATGAATTTAAGGTTACCTAAATACTATGGGTGTAATTTGCTATACCTATTTTAAAAATCGAAAAAATACTATTATATATATTTATAATATTATTTATGGTCGAAGTGGCATAGCTCTACATTTTAAGTGCATGATAAATAAACTTGTAGCTACCCGGTATGCAATTCGGACAGACTCCTATAAAAAACGACATGCAATTTGGACTTAATTTTTTTTTTTTTTTTTTGGCATGCAATTCGGAAGTAACCATAAAGTTTTATTACCATAAGTTTCATTGCCTGCAACTTATCAATTTGTATATAATACCGCCTATATAGAGATTAAATATAAACTAAATTTATGAAGATTTGTTATTAAGTTGTAAGGTTGTACCTATAGGTGTTGGTAACAAAATAATAGATATAGATATACACTATATCTAAGTATATGTGGGTACATTGGTATACTTAATGTTGTATCTGCACCAATGACTTCCCAAGGACGGTCCAATATAGCTGCTAGAAAATAATAAAACATCCTACAGACACATGCGCTATGTTTAATCAACTGAATCCGTAGTGCCGGTTGTGCATAGTTATAAGGCTTTACCGAAACACTTACCATGCCAGGTATAATAATATACATTATGGGTATAATTATGTTTTATGTGTGGGAATGTGTTTAATTTTTTTTTCTCTCTTTTGGCGTTAGCCGTGGCCAATTTATTTACATCCGTCGTTAGAAACAAAAATTAATAATTTAGGTATATTAGTTTTACTTTATTACTGAAAACCTTATTTGAAAGCACAATCCCTATATTTTCTTGATCTATGAACAAAGTATCATGCCAAATTTACAGCCAAAAACATCGCGGAGCAATAGATACGCTCGTTGTTTTTTGGTCTAACAGCGTCCGTAAAAATTGAGGTCGACATTTTTTATTCGGGAAAAACTTTAATCACTTAAAGTAGTGCTATTAAAGTATAGTAGCACAAAAGTTATAAAATTTCTTTTGGCGAGAGTAACCGAACAATATCCAACAAGTTACCAATACATTTATTGGATAGGTTTCATAAATTATTGTACCATTATGTTATACTGCTAAGTGCTAACTTAATTAGGGTAAAATTAATAATGCAATAATTATTTTTGGCATAAAAAGTTAAGGATTTATCATTGAATTCAAATTTAACACAGTGCATTACACAAGTCTCAATGATGATGTAAATTCAATATCTATTGTACCTACCAGACGTGAACGCAGGAAAAAATTTCAGGGGGGAGGGCTAATCACTGGTTGAAAAAAATGTTCATAAATATTATAATACTATTCATACTGTATTTATTTTAGCCGTTAGGTACTTATTATATTATACTCCTACATTTTCAGTATATGCATTGTATAATAATAATTTTATTGTATTACAATATTATTATAATATTGTTTTATAACTAATAATTTATTTTTATCTATTTATTAGTTATACATTTTTATATCAGATAATTTACTTTTTGTTCCTGATATTTCGGGTGGGGGGGGGGGGCTAGTACCTATAGTTGGTGCCTAGTGACCAGGTGAAAGAAAATCGGGCAGTTTATGCAAATTTTAGAAGGGTGTGTATTAATGTTTAGCACATTATATACAGCGTGATTCTTTTATCATGAAACACTCATTATTTCAAAAAATACCTATTCATGTTTTTGAAAACATTTTTTTACATAGTTTCAATTTTTTCAAAAAACAACGTTTTTATCAAAAAATTATATTTATAAATATTTTTTTAAGTTTTTACTTTTTTGAATGACAACGTAGAGTTTTAATTTCATATTCCAAAGCAGAATAATTTTCTGAGTATTTTGATACATAAGAATCGAATTTAGGGCGAGTAGTTTATGGGTTATATGTATTTAAAGTATTAACAAGCGGAATAGTGGACAAACATTTTGCGGGGTTACTCCTTACCATTCCACTCCGTGCATCAAAACTTTAAATACTTATTACTCATAAACTATTCGTTCTAAATTCGATTTTTATGTATCAAAGTACTCAGAATAATACTTTGCTTTGGAATATGAAATTAAAACGATGTTGTCATTCAAAAAAGTAAAAAACTTAAAAAAATATTTTAAAATATAATTTTTTTAATAAAAACGTTGTTTTTTTAAGAATTTGAAACTATGTAAAAAAATGTTTTCAAAAACATGAATACTTTTTAAAATAGTGAGTGTTTCATAATAAAAGAATCACTCTGTATACTAGAAGTAATGAAGTTCTAATAGAATAAATAAAATAAGTAGCAAGATAATCTTATTAACAAGTATATTATTAATAACGTTTAAAATTAGTAAATTATCAATATGTCTGAAACTGTTATAATGTATGTTAAATGAATATGTCCTGCCATTAGAGTTTGTGATTTTCTTCACATTTTTATTTTTTGATGGCGTGTTCAAATAAATTGGAATAAGGTTAGAAGGTTTGTTTACTATTTTCCATATACTTGTATACATGTATTTTCTGTATAAGTGTTCCACAGGCCCCTTGTCTTCATTAAAAAATACAGCAATCCGGTATTACCCATTAACGATACAACCGTACTATTTTAAATTCTGTGGAGTGATGAATAAACTTATTATACAATATTTTGTCCGTGTTTGTCATCATAGCTACAATTTTTTTATTGTCGGGAAAAAAAAATAATTAAAAACTGGAATTTTCACTATAAACCAGTTTTTGACAAAATAAATTTCTTTATTTTGACAATTATTTTTATAGGCATTTGAAAAAGTTTGAATTTTAATAATATTTTGTATTTTAACAACGAATAACTATATTAATTATTTGGTTATAAATCAAAAACATTATTCGCGAAGATTTAAAAGTTACCTATATTATATTATAAATTTTATTATATGCAATTATATTTTTGATTTATTTTAAGTTATTATCTATTTATAGTATGACCCTTTTTGTACTTTTTTACAGTATTTAAAATAATATGTTATTTGAGTACACATTGATACACATTGATATAATATAGTATAAAATACATATATTATTATAATTAAATACTAATAACATAGTAAAATAAATGACTTTAATAGCTATATCAAAAAAATATATCATGAAATATACTAAGCGAGAAAGGTAGACACTTTGACAGACCATCTCCGTTCGGAATCGTTTTTGTATTCAATGATATATTATTGAATTTAAATTTAACATTTGACACCTAATGTACCGCAGAGCGATACCCACTTCCTCACATTTTTCTATATCTATCATCAGTCATCACCCTTTTGATCAAAATGCTTAGATTTCTAGTTGTACATTGGATTTAGCTGGTACCTACTTTAGTTATTAAAAAGCAAAAATTAGTTGTAGTTTTCAAGATAATCCGAAAAACTATTTCTGATAAATGCTGATAAAGCTTGATTAAAAATACAATTTCTTATTAAACGATTTTAGTTTTTTTTTGTAATTCAAAAAGTATTATTCGTAGAAATTTGAAACATTGTATTATTACTTAAATTTTCATTTTATTAATTTAGTGAAAATTTTAAAATATTTAGAAAAAAATTTAAGTTATTTTCGGATTTGGTTAGAAAGTTTAAAAATGTAATAAAAGATGTGTGTCTTTTTTATTTTTAAGGATTTTTATAACTTTTTTTATTTTACTAATAATATTAAAAATATAGATATTAACTATTACAATTTATGAGTCAATATGGTGTAGAACGGTCGTGTGAATATTTTAATTAATGGTATAAATAGTTTAAAATTGTACTCTATGTCTATATATTTCTTTATATTTTGAAAATGTCATTCCAAGTAGCATAACATAATGTACCTATGTATTGGCTATTGGCGAATAGTTTCAAGTCACCGTATGATTAAGATTTTTGAATAATAAAAAAAATAACTGAAATTGTTGGAGAAAAATCGTTATTATTTGTTAAGTATTCAAACTTAAAATATCAAGAACTTATATATTTTGATATTTTCTTTCTTTTAAAACTTGGTATGCATCTCCTCAACTAATTTTTTAATAAATTCATCGACGCTCTAGTTAACAATATTACTTTATGTTATGAAATATACACGCATATAGGTTTAATAATATGCAGTGGAAACGAAACCCACTATCCGCTTACCACAGTATAGTGGTCATTGTTATAGATAGGTATTATGCCGTCGCGGGATCGCGGCCATGCAGGCGTGAATGACTATAAATTCCTGGACGCGCGTATACATAGATACCTACGCCAATCTCATTTGATACGATAGCCTATAATAACGAAATATAATTCACGAAAAAAAAAAAAAAAATTAAAAAAAAAACAGTGAGAGAGAGAGTGAATGAGAGAGAATGAGAGACGGGAGTAATATAAACGATGACAGCGAGACGACGATAATATAATAACGTAAGCATATTATATAAAAAAAAAAAAGAATAAAAGAATAAAAAAAAGAATCTCATTAGAAACCCGTGGGTATCCATGAAAACTGAAACTGTCTATCCGGAGCAGACGGTAGCTACTACAGTACAGGTATATTACCACACACACACGTATATATATATATATATATATATATATTATTATGTTGTATTATTGTTGTTGTTGTTGTTGTTGTTGTTGTTGTTGTTGTTGTACGGTAGTAACCGTTCGACAAAAGAATAAAAAAAACGTGTCGTAGATCATTGAACCTATGTATTATAAGTGTCTAAAATTATATATAGGAAAAGTGTGTGTGTGTATATATACATAATATATATGCACTATATACTATAATATATATATATATATTAAGAGCCGACCGTGGCCACGTTGATTTCGGCAATTCGATACACACCGAACGCAGTCGATTGTCTCACGCCCGTAGTGTGTAGACAGTAGTCTGTAGATATTTATATAGGTATATTCGTACCTCACATATATAACAAGTCACAATTATATATATATATATATATATATACATATATCAGTATATACTAGTAGTTCCTAAACTGTGGTACTTGTGTACCGCTGAGATGGTATGCGTATACCTAGGGCGTAGAGCTTCTCAAAGTGGTCGTAAGCAAATATACATCAAGTATGACGGTTGATATTATAACATTTAGTTAAATACACGGGTACGGGGTACACCATAATGTTATCGTATTATAGTATGTATTATACTAGTATAAGTTAATTGTAAACGTTTAATTATTTTATCTATATCTCGATGTCGAGTTCTGCTTATCGGACCTCTGCCAGCGAGTCGGTTCTGTTCAAACTCTTTTTTATTCCAACGCCATAAGATCCTCCGGAAGAGTTCCCGCAAGATATAAGTTTGCCTCAGCCGAGATAGTGCGATATACACAGGGTGGATCCCAAAGTTCTGACAAATGAAATAACTTGTGTGTTAATCAAATTTTTTTTTCTTAATAAAATGAGTTCTTAATTAAAACTAAAATTAAAAATCAGTAATCAAAACGAATACGATAACCATATTATTCTTTATTATCTATGACCTTTCTGCTCTATCGTCACTACAGCTTTATCTAAATTTTATATATTATTATCAGTACTCAGACATAGTTATCTTTAACTCCACATAAAATTTTCAAAAAAATGCGTTAAAAAACAAGAAAAATGCCTTAAAAAATACGATTTAATGCACTCATAACAGATATTTTTTTAAAAAAATGCTCTTAAAATTATTTTTAACATTGAAAAAATTTGTTTAATTATATAAATTTTCATTCTTAGGTATTAATTATTCGTATCATTGTCGAATTATTGTATATACCTAAATGTCTATACGTGACAACAATAATTTCCTGTGGCATCACAATTCTTTGATCAGTAAAAACATAATACCTAAATAATAAAAATAGAAATACGACATATTATACGATAAATAATATTTCATTTTATCCTTTTAGGATGAATGTTAACTAAATTTTTAACGAATTTTAGCCATTCCTATATAAAAATGACTTAAAAACATAAAAATACACTAGAAATTTCAAAAAATGCAAAATCAAAGTTACATTTTTTAATACCTTGATGTATGATATGGACTTTGTGCTTGGAAAGCAATGTTTTAAAAAAAAAGGCAATATGCATTTAAATCCGTTCCCTAATCATAAGTAATTAATATACATAAATTATAATATTGTTATAAATTTCAATATATAAATAATAATAACATATACTTTTAAAATGTATTTTAATTTGTACTTCTTAAATTATTCACATAAAAAATTAAATTAAATATTTATTCGTCATGCATTAAAACATTTATCTTAATAAAATAGTTATTTGGATTATTCGACGCATCAAACTAAAATATTACCTACTAGATTTTAAACGGAATGATGGGATTGGCATTGTACAGTATATATATGTTTCCGTGTTATCACTTTTAAAGGCAACAACAATGTTTTGATTTTCTACTTTTGGGTGATTTCTAGTAACAAATTGGATCTAATCGACAATTTTGGGAGGGGGATCAAGAGATTTGAAATAGGATATATTAGAAATAATAATAGAAATAAGATTATGCATAATTTGGGAATATTTGAATCAGTTTTTGACAAAACTTTTTTCTTTTAATATCTATTTCTTTTTAAAATTAAAAAACCAATAGCCGTTGAAACTTGAAATTTTCATCAAATGATTATAATATTTTTTTACCCATTTTTATTAATTTTAAAAATATTTTGACACTTGTTTAGTTGTGTATAGATAATTTAAATTTTGGTTTTTTTTTTCATAAATGTCTATTAAAAATTATTTGCTCAAAAACCTTGGAAATTTTATACAGTAATCATACAATCATAAGTTGTTTTTAATAAAAATAAAAATTAAAAATTAAATGTAAATCTACAAAAAACCACAAATAATGTCAAAACTGCAAAAATCATTTATTATTTATAACTGTTTAAACATAATTATTTTTTATAAACATTAGAAGTTCAAATTTAGATGAAATTATAATATTAATCATATTATACTATGATTTATAAACATTATTCGTGTAGACTTAAATAAGTGGTACACGTGAAATAAAAAGTTTAAGAACCGTTGTATACAACAATATATTTTACACATTTTAATACCTATAGGTTTTTAAATTATGATATAAATTACCACCGATATATTAGTTTTCAATATTGAAAAATATTTATTCAGTTTTATTCGCATCTAAATTTTTATTTTTGAGTTCATTGACCATCCTAACAAAATTATCTATCTGAATCATAACCCGTACGTATCAATTAGAGCCACTCTTACCATACTCTTTTTATACACTAAAAAATAGTAAAACCACTAAATAATTCGCTTCGCACAGAATTTAAACTATTATAAATTTAACAATGTGACCTAGTTGTGTCAATAATGTATTCCCATTGTTTTAAATAAAGATTTTCATACATTTATTTTAGAATTGTATAATATAACAAAACCAAACCATTGTTAATAATACAAAATTCCATAAATGTAGAATTGTCAAAATTAACAGCTTGGTTAAATTTAACGAGAACTAAACAAATTCAATAAAACTTGTTGTAAATTTAATAAAATTAAAATGCAATAGATATGGATTTAAAAAACTAATAAATCATTTTTTTGAACTAAACTGTAATTTTAACGAATTAATAATACGGTTTGTTTAATCTATAAATTAGTATTATGTAAATTTTGAAATCAATTAATCCATCTGTAAGCTCTGTGTTAATAATGGTGATGATTTAATCATTTTTTTTTAAATTTTACCTAGATTTTCCTCTCTGTAATACTAATACTATGTCTAAATGCAAATTACATAAATTTATAGCTAATTTATTGTTAAATACGAATTATATATATTATTATAAAGTCTCCGGTTATGGCATTATACCATTTTATTATTTACTTGGGTACTGTACAATACATCTATACATCTATATATATATAAATATATATATATAATACAGGTATCTCCATAAGAGTGCGCACGGGAGAGACAAGAGAGGCAGCTGCCTCTCCTGCAAGATTTTCTGCTTTCTCAAGGTCTTATATTATCCATTAATACCTATAAATTTTTGATAATATTTAAATAATAATATGTTCAAATGATCAATATTGGTATGATACTCGTATATACTCGTATACTGGTACCTATACTATTTGAAAATAATAAATATTAAATAATATTAAAATCCACAATTTGTGTGAGATCACATACGTTAGCAATCCTTATAAAAATTTCATTTTGGATCCAAACAAAACAAAATACTCATTTAAAATGTATAAAAAGAGTAATAGACATTTTTAAAACATTAAACCCTACCGCTAAACAACGTAAATGGAACTTTAATAAAACATATTAGCTATTTTAAAAGTTGTTCAAATTATGTTTTCTTATTTATTAATTTTTTTATTATATATTCTTAATTTAATTATTTTTTATTATGTCTTCTTGATCGTTTAATTATTATTAAAAAGGACTTATTGATAACTCTTTTGGTAATTCTATGTTTAACCTAACTCTTAACCGTATGTCCGTATAGAATAATACTATGGTTTAATAGAACCCTATAGATACTTGGTTTTGTGTGATGATTTATTTAAATTATCGTTGTCTCACATCAAGGTCTTAGCTAGAAAAAATTGGGGGGAAGGGTACGGAGTCTCGACCTCCTTAGCTAAGGTATTGCCTCCGCTGCCAAAAAGACCTGCGCACGCTTATAGGTATCTCTACTAGCTATATTATTACTTTGTATTATATAATATAAAATGAGTGTGTTTGGAGTCGATATAATATATTATATATAAAACGTTCACATCACTGCGGCATATTCCTTCAGAGCTGTGATAATGACATAACAATAATAAAAATAAAAACACAATAGAGGGATACAAAGTGAAAAATTGTACTAGAAAATAAAAGAAATGGTTGACACGCAGCGTGAAATTATTGTTGTACCTATCAGATCTGTGCGTAAAACGTAGGTATACATAGGTGTCCGGCTGCTTTATATACGTACTGCAGCAAGACTATATGGTTATAGAAATCGACATATATGTTATATTATTATATTTATATATATTATAATTTATTATTTATATACCTACGTCGTATAATAATATTGCACAAAAGGCATTTCTTATTCGTAAATTCCAAAACACCATAATATTATTATACAAAATAGGTATTAAAATATAGGTACACCGCATAATACAAGAAGGAATATTATATTATTATATTATATCAAGGCTATAGTGGGTAAATTTACTAAAATATTTTTACACTAAGACGATTAATGGACATTTTTATGCGATATGACTACAATAAGATCTGTATATCTAATATCTATATCCTATTTATAGACATTAAGCAAGCATAATATTAGGATTTGCATTATTCGAGAACAGAATTAAGAAAATTTGGTACACTAAAGAAAATTTCAATTAGACAAATGCGTAATATTTAATTTTATTTTGTAGTATTTAATTTTATTCTATCTCTTAGATTTCAATAAATACATAGTTATATATTTTTAAACTTATTAGATTCTATGTGATGGGGTGAAGAATGTATTGGTTTTATGTTTTTTTTTTATATCTGTCATCAAGTTTTTGAGTAGAAATTTGGTTTTATTCTTCAACATTTGTAGTAGTCACTAGTTTAGTTAACACTTTTAGAAAGAGTAGATGGGAAATTTCAAAATTATTCAAACACATAATTCAAAGTAGACAAATTCTTAGTATAATGGGAATATTTACGAAACGGATGAACGGCTGCAGTTGTCTACAAAATGTATTTATTGTTTTACATTTTTTATACGTACTCAACCTAAAAACATTTAAATTTTTTTAGCGTTTTAATCTACACTAGTTATAAACTATAAGTCCATAGACGAATATAAAATTCAATGAATGTATGATACTAGGAAGTCTTAAAATAGTTGTGCTTTTTTTTTAGCATTATAGCCCTCTTTTGCTTTATTTTAAGTTTTTACTTGTTTTATAGTTTTTTTTTCAAACTTGAAAATTTACTAAAATTTCAAAATGTTATAACTATATTTTTTAATTAACGCTTTTAAGTTTATTGATTGATATCTTTCTTGCATTTTAATACAAAGCAATTAACTTACAATGATAAGATATTTGATGTAATGAATAATAATGATGATACCTATAATAGTGATAACTGCAAAAACCTAAACAATATGACAAGAAAATATTATTATTTTTGATTTTAAAAATGAATGGTTTAGTACCTATAAGGTATTCCCCCCCCCTTTTTTTTTTTGGTTATATTATAAGTTTATAACGATCTGAGCATATTCCGCATGTTATAATTTATAAATGGCACATGTTATGTAGCGTAGACAAAAAGACCGTGTATTATATAATAAAGGTCCACGGCGTACGGTTCGAAACTCAATGTAATCGCCGTAATCGTTTTATGTCATCGATTAAACATAAAAACACCCGATTACATACAACCGTTCAAAATTAAAATGGTCGTTTGATAGTATAAATTAAATTCAAAAAAATGAAATATTTTCTACGACTCGTGATTCATTTTTTACCCCTGCAGCAGCTAGAACACATCCGCTTCGAATTTTTACTATACATGTATAACATAACTGCACCAGAAAACACAGCATTAATAAATAGCAGGCAACCATAGTAGTATATTTCATTGTTGCGGAAATAGTGTTCCGGGTGACAAGAGCATTGACACAGAAGTATTATATAGTGTGGGGTAAACTGAAAATTTAATACTTTCCCATAAAAAATAAACTAAATTACAAAAAAAATCTCAATTCACCAGCAAAACCGGAACGCGGAAACGGCTAGTCGAATCTGTCGAATCTCAATTGTGCCACAATGGGATGCGGAGCCCGGTGGCGACAATAGGGTTAAAAGGGGTTCCGAAAAAACAACCCCTGCACATACACACACACTCACTCGCGTACGACGGTTTGTATAAAGCCTCCGAAATAACGGTCAGCAGCAGGTGAGACGTTAACGAACAAAAAAGAATAATAATAATAATAATAAAAAGGGGGCAGGAGATTATATGTATAAAAAATACTATATATGAATAAAAAAAAATTAGAACCTTGGCGAAAGAGAAAGCTGAAGGGAAACAATTCGGTAATAATGTATATAATAGGTATATATGTATTACGCTTTTTGTTGTTTACAAAAAAATAAACCAAGAGAGGGAAAAGGCGTTAGGTTGTAGCCCATTATATGAACGATCAGAATCATTATTAGAGTGTAAATTGTAAAAAGAAGGGAGTCCACGTGTAGGTAATAATATAATAGTATACTGGAGCACCTGGATGTCGATCGACGATTTCATATACTGCTGCAGGACGCGGAAGTGTCGCAAAATCCACGAACTATGCTATTTTTTTCCCGATTTTTTTTTTTTAAATTTATTTTTTATTTTTATTATTTCCTTATTCCGTCGATTTCATAACACTTAACGCTTGTCAGACGCTGTTCCTTTGAATTGCCTGGAGTGTAAACATATTATAAATATGTATTATTATTAAGATATCAGAAAATTTCTTTTCATATAACACACATTTAAATACAATCTGAAATTCTGCAATGCGATATATTATTATATCATGTATAATAAATATATTACAGTAGGTGTACAATCAGCTACGTATTTTGGGGGAGGGTCTAGGAGTAAGGTGTTCGTCTCGGGCGGAACTCTTTTATATGCATATATTCTCGTTTATAATAATTGTTATTCAACCATCATTATAATTATAGAACCTATTTTTTTAAATTATTTTGATATGTATTGGGCATTAATTAATTTATAGTTAATAATAATCATTAAAAATTACAAAATTTAGTTAGTAATTTTTATTTTTATTTGTCGAGTTTATTTTTCTTATTTAATTAAAATATAACACCAAAATACAGTATAATACGAGATATATTTACAAAAGCTTGAAAATGTTAATTACGCCTTTGTATAGCATATACTGTATTAATAAGTTAGTTCTAAGAAGTTTTTGGGCAAATAATGTTTGAATATGAGTCAATTTGTGGTTTAAATAAAAGCACTTAGTAAAAACTAAGTCTTGTTGTTTTACACTGATTAATATACCATTATAACACTTGTAGCTTGTAAATAATAACTATAAATAGTGATTGTAAACTGCGCCCATAGTATAGGTCAACACAAAATCACAGATGTGAACTATGCTCGAGTTCTTATCAAGTGTAAAAATGCGATATGTAAACTGTGCCAGGTAAAATTTTAAAAATGATTAGCTTTATTTTTGAAAAAATAAAATAAAATTTATTACAAATCTAAAATAAAAATCTATAATTTATACTTAATTTGTTACAGCTATTTAATATGAATATTAACAGAATAAATTTAAAAATTAATAAGCAATATAATCATAAAAAGTCCAATATTAATGCAAATAATAACATATTGTTAATACATATTTATCAGTTGGAGTTTCACCACTATTTTATATTTATTAATTAAACTTTGTAATTTTTTCTCGTTTTTTTTTTTTTTTGTTTAAGAATTGTTATATGTAAAGGATTTATTCATACTATTTAATTTAATATATATTTCTATTTGGATTTCTTTTATCTTTTATATAAACGCTTAAAAATATTTGGATAAGTTGTATAAAAGGTACAATTAAAATGAGAATGAAGTGAATCACTTGCATTAGTAATCTAAGTTGGCTCTGCTGATGTTTGAGCCCATATTTCAGATGGACACTTAACTTCTGCACTTATATATATAAATCAGGTTTTGATTTCATTAAATATACAAAATATTCAGATAAAATTTCTGGGCTTAGAAATGGTAAACCGTAGTATTGAATGGCGCAGTTTATATATTATACCTTTTTGACTTATAGATAAAAATTCGGGCGCCGTTTACGTATGCCTATAATAGCAATGATTGCAATATTAGAAAATTATTATCAGTGAAAGGATTTTCTGAAATTATGATATATATATATTATGATGTATAAAACATCTAAATCGGGCTAATATATTATTTCAACATTTCCGTATAATATATTATTATTATAATTACTATCATCATGAATTATATAATAACGCGTATTATTGGATAATTAAGATTTTTTATTAGGTAAACATTTATAAAAAAAATAAGATGATGTAACATATTTTATAAAATTGAAAACAATTGTTTATATTTTATATTAAAACACGTTCTCTATGCGTGTAACCATTAACCATAACGTCTTAAATAGTTCAATATGTATGTACTTGCCGATATACTATTACTTGCAGTGTATCACACACACGCACATACACACTATGATATATAATTCTTTTGTTATGATGATTATTTATTCTTTAAAAGTATATTAAATAAAGTATAAAATGTTAAGGCCTTAATTTATGAGATTGTAGATACATGTTAACATAAAATCACTCATCTTCATATAATGTCAATATAATTTTAATTCTCAACGTAGCAAAGTCTTATATAGTCTATTGAATAACTGAATAAGTGACCGTAAACTTACAAAGAAGAGTACCTAAATAATATATATATCAGTTGTTTAACGCAGTCAAATATCTCGTTCGTTTTTCAATTGTTTACTGTGCTAAGTGCCTTTATTGTTAAAATTATTGTCCGAGAAACAATTTTTCAATTTTTTCTGATTAATAATATGAGGTATTCATATGATACTTATATTTATTATTTACGTATATTAAAGGTATAATAATTGTATTTATTTAATTGAAATAGTTGTATTATGTACCTATTTAATTATTTCTAAGTTGACTAATGTAAATATCAAATATATATTATATTTAACAATAAAATATAGTAGCTATATCCATTTATAATAATAAATGTTATGAGCTTTTATACCAGTCAAATATTAAAATGTACCTATACCTAATTATGGATATTTAGGTTAATTTATTTATGTAGGAATTTTTACCTACATTGTTTTCAGCATCTTGATGTAGCAGGCATTGGAACAATATAGCTGCATCACTCAGCATCTAAACCCTGACCATATCCAGATAATTAGTATAATTGTGTCTGGACGACTGGACGTTGTATATTAAGCTAGGAGAATATACAAGAAATGCTTTGTTATTAGTTTATATTTGTATATACATTCTTTTACATCTTATTAAAAAAATGAGTTATTCATTACATTCAATTACGAAGATTTAATTACTTGTGATAAAAAAATGCAATTTTAATAATAAAATATGGTTAATTAATTATCTCGGTATCTAATTTAATTATGTATATATTATTTTATTACCAGTAATGATGGCAATTCAGGAAGTAACTACACTTCTTAGGAAATGCCTTTCAGAAAGTTGTTTTACTAATTAGACAATAATTAATTAATCAATAATTTATTATAGAAATTATAGAAATCTATTTAGATAGGATTATTAGGAATATTAAATTTGAATTTAACAGTAAATATCATTGTATACGAAAAACTATACTGAACGGAGATAATCTGCCAGTTTTAATATTGATTATTTCTAAGGATATTTAAAATCTATTTATCAAACATCAGCAATTTATTTTTCTATGAAGTATACAGTATTACTGTATGTTGAACTAATTTCAAAAAAAATATGTAATGACAAGAATAACTAACACTATTTTACGTATGCATATAATTTCAAAATTAATAAAAATAAATGTGGTTTTACACTAAAATAATTTATGTATCCCATTGTATGAAAAACTTTTGAAGATTGATAAATGTTTTGTTAAATTTAAAATTAGAAATTGCATGCATTTTTAACTACAAACAATTAATTAATTTTCGTGATTTTGATGTATTTTTTCAACATATTCAGTATATTTTACTGTTTAACTGCTTATAACAAAAAATTTTAAATATTTATTTTTGATATTTTTTAGTTACATAATTGCTTTAAACAATGTTATGCGAGGAATCTTGTATTAAACTGTCTATATTTTTCATAAAAAATAAACATTTAATCAATATAAATCTAAAAAACGCTGACCCTTTCAAATGTTGATAAATAACTTAAAAAATAACAAAATATTTTTAATATTACAATATAAATAATATGCTCATAAATATATTTGGTAAAAATTGAGAGTATATTAATAATATACAAAATTATACAAATCGGTTATAAAAAATACTGATGTAATTATCTTAAATAAGATTGTTATCTATAAATTTAAAAGTTTTCATACCTATATTTTATTTAACTCTCTAAAAAAATACCAAAATACAAAAATTATTATTTGTTAAAGGTTAAAAGAAATATATACGTGTGAATCAATGATTATGAAAATTCTGAAATTTAAAATCATAACTTAAAATGCAATTTCATCAAACTTATTTATAACTTCCTTAATTATTAATTGCGTAAATATACTGCTATGATATCCTACTAACAAAATAAATTTACCCACGGTAATAAAATTAATTAACTTCAAGTCTTCAACTAAAGTAAGTACTTATGTATTGTACCTACTAATAGTTGCTATTTGACATTTTTTCAAAATTTTGACCTGTTGTATTATCTATAGGTTAGGTTTTGATTTAATTTATCTTAACATTAACTATACATAGTTTCAAACATTTTGAACGAGCATTTATGCAGCTTTTATACTGCTATATTGGCCTCTAAAATAGTTATGAATTACTCATATTTTATTAACAGCAATTTACTCTTCAAAATAGTACTATATAAAGTATATATTTTACACTATACAATAAATTTGTAACCAATATATATAAATTGATAAATATATTTAGATAATAATTAAATTCTACAAAATATACAATTAAATATTATAATATATTGAAACAAACAATTTTATGTTTATTTCATATAATTATTATCCACTTTATTATATTTTAATCAGAGCTATGAATTTAATGGACTAAAAATGTGTTAAATATACACGCATTTATGCACTAAAAGATCCAAAACATGTAAAATTTTTTTTGAAAATAACAAATTCGATTTGGAAAAATGAAATGTAACGTTTTAATAGTAGGTTGGTAAGTTATAAATTATGATAATATTAATAAAATAATCTAGAGCTTTCAGCGTACCATGTAATTTTAGCGAAAAAATAACGATAATAAAATAAAAGTGACAAAATGATTCTAGTTTTCTGAAAAGTGCATATTATAACAAAAAAAATAAATAAATAATATAAATAATATGATGGACAATGGGCAAGCTGATTTGAAACCGGCCGATGAAATGGCGGTCTGACCAGCCTATCACCGTGTAACCGGTACACTCATACACGATGTCGTTCTGCCCTCTTTTTTCCCTCTCACTGTTTAGGGGGACAGTCAGTCGATTATTGTATATAATAATATAAAGTATATCTACTTGGAGTATACGCCGTAGTGACCAAATTATATTAACCCTCCTCCCCCGCTCTGCCCCGCCTACATAAATATCCAATATTATAATTATCAAATTATTTTGTATCAATAATTTAATATATCAGTTTCAACAGACATGATTGTTGTGGGATGAATAATTAATTTAAGATCGACTAAGACGACTAACAAAATTCATATTATTTTCGAATTTTTGTTGTTTGGATAGGTACACTTTTAAAATTACATTATTTGTCATTCAGACATACGAGTAATTGTTATTGAAAATATTAATTTTGAATTTTTACTTTAATATTTACCATGAATTCATTAAATATTTAATTGTATTTAAAAATTAGATGATTATAGGCTTATTAAACTAGTAAACAATAGGTAAAAAACATGTACATAGATACGTCAGAATAGTAAAGATGCAGCAATACAATTACAAATAATTTTTTATCCATGTACGATGTACCTATATAAGTCAAATGATTTATCACTATTCAAATTTGATTTTGGATGTTTTTCCCAGAGGTCTTGTCGTTTTAACTTAGTAATTGTATCGTGGTACTTTTGATATAACATGTCTTTATGTTTTTTCTTTGAAACATTTATATAATATGCTTCCTATATTTAGGTAACAAAATTATGAATTAATATTACTATTAAATAACTAATTTTTATAAGTATCATAAATAAATATATTTTTTTAACACGCACATTTACTTTAACATTGAAAAATTGACCTATACTATCAGCAATATTTTCCATGCATGTTGGGGAAGCATGTATCTATTTTATTTTCAATTAAGTGCTCAACAACAATTTCAACAATATTTTTTCTACAAGCTTCTGACATTATATAATTTTTATTAAAATAACTTAGTACTATATTTCCTTTGGGTGATTTTTTCAGAATACTAAGAATACTTTCATTATCAAAATATTTATTTTATGATATTAAATTATTAAATTGAATTATTAGTTTTTCCCAGTTATCCCTTAGCAAGTGCTAACTTACCTAACCACACAACATTTATAAAAGTATTTAAGTATATACCGTTTACATTTATCATATCTTTATCCATAGATGCTCATGATGAGCTTGAACTACATAAAATAGATTTAATTGCGTTTATAGAGTTTCTATAGGTACCAATTTGTTCCTGAAAAAATAAATACCTCTTTAAAATATTATATAAATTAATCTGTATAAATAAATATTTTTTAACTTATGATTATAAGTGTTTTAAGAATCACTATTATTAAAAAAAATAGGTAAATAAACAACTTGCCTGTCATTTTTCCAAGTTATGTTCAAAGATAATACGTTGCTTAAAAAGATGAGATGGACAAATTGTGTTCAAATGACCAGTGGTAATTTACTTTAGACTTTCAACACTAATTCAACAGTCTAAACAACATTTATACAAAATATATACAATTTATATTAAATGATTAATAATATACATATTATTTATGAGAATTAATTACTGGCTAGTCCCATAGTATAATACAATCTACCCATCTACTTCAAAATATACTTAGGTAATAAAAATTATTACTTAATTTAAGTAAAATAAAAATAACTTTCGATAAATATGTTGATAAAAGATTCGCCTTTAAGATCTATCAGTTTTTCTAATAACAGTGCAGTTTCATCGTTCAACTAAACATTGTCATCAGTAAAACTAATAATATTTGATTGATCGGTCGACATAACAAATGACACTTAAAAATATATTTTTTTAAATCAAAGGTTCAACCTTTATAATTGTTACAATAATAAACTTATGTAACACAGACAGTATGTACCTATTTTATAAAAAATTATGAAACAAATTATAGACGAGTGACAAAAAACTTGAAACTATAAACACTACTGAACATTTGTGGTTATAAATTTATTATAGGCGGAGTAATATAGGCACCATACGGAACTCCCGCAATATTAACCACATGGTAGGTATTGGATTAAAGAATATTTCCCTTAAATTAAATACATAATTTCTTACTTTAATATATATTTTTATATTATTAATGAAAATATGTTTAATACAATAGAACTTGCAGTATTATTTTTTTTTACAGTATTATTTTAAAGACTGTATACGTTATTAATTTGAACTTATATATAATATAATTTAATAACTTTTTTATAATAACTTATTACATTAATTTAAAGTTACACTGTTCACTAATTTAATGAAATTACACATACATTAATTTAATGAACATTCATATTATTTATTATTTGATAAAGAATTATTTTTACTATTAATTATTAATTATTTTAAATAAAATAATTTAATAAAATTAATACAATTACATTAATTTTATATTTGAATTTAAACTAGTATTCTCATATTAAATTATTAACTTTTATAAATTATTTCTTTAATATTAAATTGTTTGTGTATATTCAATTTAAAGGAGTACCATTATTAAAACCAAGATATATTTTCCTCTGAGTGAATATCTATGCGGTTTGTTATTGGTAAAAATTAGTTCTACTAAGTAGCTGAATTAAGAACCTTGGAAAATGATGATCCGCTCTTCTCCTTAACAAAATCGTTTTTCGTAAACAATGATTAACATTGAATTAAAAATTTAACACAACTATATTTTATTTCTAAAACAGTAATTTTATACATAACTTATATCATGACATCATATTATTGTTTGCATTATTTGACGTATTCGCAAATTTAATTAATATATTTAAAAAATACTGTTTTCCAATTAAATATCGACATTTTGATCTCCAATAACACATAAAACCATTTAATGGTTAAATGGTTAAGATTCCTGATTTATTTTTTGATAATTTAATATGAATCAATAATTATCGATATGACATAAATTACATTATTAAAATAATAAGGACCAATATTACTGTACACTTTGTTGTGAGTTTACCAGAAATATTTTTAGAAACATTCGTTGAACTACGCGTTATGTGTATTAAAAAAAAAAACTGACTTCAAAGTAAAAATATTATACACAATAATATGTTCAATATGAATCCAAAATCAAATTATTTCAAGAAGACAAAAATTCGCAGACAAAATTCTAAAGTGAATTTAATTTTTTTAAATAAAATGCATCATATTCAGACTTCAATAATCTTGCGACGGACATTATCGAAAGTGGAAACCTCCTGAACAATTGAAGCAATATAAGCGTATGTAAGAATTACGCACGTGATTTAATCAAGGATTTATTTTTAATATTATTATTATTACTATATATAAATTTGAAATTATCATTCCATAACATTAATCATAGTTATCTGAACAACGCATTTATTCGCACAAAAAAGACACGATTAATACTACTACGACGATTGAAATTTGTTTTGTTTGTTTAGTACCCACAACTAGCTATTATAACAATAATGACAGCCCCGAGAATATAATACACATTATAAACCTTGCAGAATCATGAAGTATGTTGCGTTTGAGAAAAAATCATCTGCAGTCAGTCTTTTGAGTTGGACAATCCAACCGGAAATCACTGCAGTTTACGTTATCAGTGGAAACCACAGTTATAGGGTTAAACTAATCGAAATTAAGCTATATATATATTAATTTTCCTTTATATAATATATAAAGCACAAATAATAAAAATATTGTGGTAGATACATAGAAAAACAATTTACGGAGACAATCCTTGCAAGTATTATACATAAAAAAAATATTATCTCGTAATACATAGTTATAATAACAATAAGAAATAGAAATAGAATACTCTTTTCTAAATTCGTAATAAAACTATTTTAGATTCTGAACGGAGTGATGAATGTATTCATTTTACAATAGTGTATGTTTTTTTTGTTTTTTTTTTTGTGTCTGTCATTACGTTTTGGAGAAGTAATAGTGCTTTGATTTTTGACTTTAAACACCTCTTTGAAAAGGAAAATGAATCTAGTTGGTACTTTAGCATTCCAAAAAATATTTAAAATTTAATAGAAGGTTTATTATAATAGTTATACTTATCGTAATAAAAAAAAAATCAAAAATCGTTAGTCACAATATTTTTGTTAATAAACATTTAAAGTACAAATTTTTATACGAAATATATTAAAATCGCAAAAATTTGGAAAAAATTTTGAAGTTGAAAATTCATAACATTTTTCTGATTTTTACGTAAGGTTAAAAAAACACAATACAAGGTTCTCCATAACGTTATATTCAAATAATTGTAAAAAAAAATTATAGCGTCAATATAAAAAAAATGTTATGAGCGTATGCAATTTAATTTTTTACAAAATCACGTAAAATAATGATATATTGAAATTTAAACATAAGTATATAATATAATATATCCTACACCAACAAATCATCTCCGTTCAGAATCGTTTTTCGTATACAATGATACCTGTCATTGCATTCAAATTTAACACATTCATTATAGTGACCTACTCTTTACCTCTACTATACTACAGCAGAGTGATATCCACTTGCCCACATTTTTTTTTTATGTTGTATTCAATATTTGATATTTTTACATATCAAAAGTTTTAGAAAATTGTGATTATTTTGCTTCTGATTATGAAATTTAAAATATCTAGATAAAGACAGGATAGATAAATATATTCCTATTGTTTTAGAAAATAAATTAAATTATGTAAATTGATCAGGTACTTTGTAGTCTATTTACATATAAAAGTTATTTGAATTTAATAGTATTTGAAAAATCATTAAGTGTTATCGGATTACCCTAATAAAGGGTATCCCATATAAAATGTTTAAATTATCTATTTTAATGACTTACTAAAGTGCAAAATAAACCAAAGTATAAAAATATATAATATAGATAAGTTACTATACTGTCACAGTGGAGTGGTGCGAAGTCCCCAGCAGTGTAAGCAATCACTAACAATTATACCTATCTATTTTGTACACACATGAATCTATATATGCAGAAGCTAATTTTAATATTACTTATTTTAAATATTATATAATATTGTTCTTTCTTGTTTACCATACTCACAAATGTTAAAATTATCTTAATAATATCTTTATTATAATCATCTAATCATTATTCGTTATAAAAGAATTATAAACATAAATATATTAGATATACACAATTATTTAAATAATTTATTATAATCACTAAATAAATAAAAAATATTGGCTATTGAATTCGAACTTGGAAGTGAATGAGTGATGGTGGTCGATGGCAGTTCCGATGTCGGATTAACGCAATAGAGTACATAACACATTTAAAATCACTTAAATGTTAGTAGGTAATACGCCACCCTTTATTCCATACACTAATTCCAGTGCAATTATTACGTTTATACTATAAACTGTAATATTTTCATTTACAAAATAGGAAAGCGAATTGGAATCGCTTATACACATACGTTATATTTCTCATATTTATAGAAAATGAATATCATACTATATTATTGTTATTGATTTTTGAGTTGATCCAATCACTTTACCGTAAAACATTGTGAATAGGTTCATAGTATAAATAGATAATATCTTATATTAATCTGCATATTTTGAAAATACCATTGCACATTTTAGTGCATTATAGTAAATTTATAATATACGTAATTGTTTTAAATTCTTGCGAATAATATTTTATAGATTCTTTATAAAATAATTAACATTCTTATTCACTGTTTAATTACGTAATTTTGTCCAAATTTTATAAGAATTTGAACTAAGTATAAAATGAATATAAATATATAAAAAAAAAATTAAAATTTTATTTTTAATATTTTTATACGAGTTTAAGAATGACTTATATGGAATCATGATATTTTGACATGAGCAACGAATAACTTCAAAAAATGCGAAATCAAGTTATTACTATTATATTTTAGACTTTTATTTACGTAATCCGTTATAAATATATTTAAATATATTTAATATATTTAAACGCCATAAACATGGATTTAAAAATAGAAAGTAATTATTGAAGTCCCACGATAGAAACAACTTGAATTATACGTCATTCCAAAATCAATTTTACTACCAAACATAGAAGTCAATTGAGTTACTTCTTTTGTATTTGGAATGTATTTCTTTTTCTGAGATAATATAATATTTTAATCTAATAATATAATTTTATTTTCTAGATTCTAGATTAATCTATTTTGTGATAATATTTTGATTATCAATAATATACATAAAATAAATGGCCAATTTCTATTTGATGTTAATAACAATGAATATAATGATAATACATTAATGTAATACCCAATTATTAATATTATAATTATTAAGATGATTATAATTTTATTAGTATTACATTAGTATTGTTTTAAATTTTATTCACGTTAATGGGTTAATGTGCTGCAGAGGGAATCAATTTATAAAATATATTAGATTTGGGATGTAAGTTGAACATTGAACAATATTGTCCGAGAACATATTTATAATTTCTACAGTAGTAGAGTCACATTAAAATAGAAAAAATACCAAAAAAAAATATTTAGAAAATATCTACCTTGTCTATAAAAAAAGATGCATAGATTATTCCAAAAACGGATTTTGAATATGAATGTTACTATCAAAACAAAAAATACAACTTATACAAAAAATTTTAAATTTACCTCAGAATGATGTTGACAGTTTTTAATACAAACATAAATTTGCAACCTACAATTTTACCATTTTCGATATTGCAATTTCCACGAAAAGAAATATGGATATTGTTTTATGAGGCATTAATCAGAGAGTAATAGAAGTTCTTATACAATTTCAACTTATTTATTTAAGTTTTTTTTCAAAGTTACAACAACTCATTAAAATAATAGAATTAAAAGTCAGAATTAGGTCTTTGGTTAAAATGTTTTTTGCTTTTAGTTTTTTTACCCGAAAATTTTGTCGGCGATACCTTTTCATGTTTAATTGAAAATGCTTCTACGTTAACTTTGATCTTACAGATTATATATTTGACAATTATGTATGTCATTATGCGGTTTTTCCAATCTAATGGACCAGAATCATTCCACCGACATTTTAAATTATAAATCACAGTTTTATACTTCACAATATAAACAAACTTCGAAAAGAACAAGATAATGCAAACTTGGCAAAAATTAGAACAAAATTAAATATCTATACTAGAATAATTGAAAGTAATGGGATCAAATTTTGTGCCACAAAATTCTAATTAGTAATTTTTGTAATTTTATTAAGTTTTTTATATACACATATATTTCGATAAATATTACGATATCATATGATTAAAAAAAAAAATTATTAATAGTTTTAAATACTTGATTGAGTGTACTAATATCAGAATAAGAAACAATTTTTAACTAATCCAAAAATTTAATTTTGTTGTCAGCCCTTAGATTGTAAACTGTAAAAAGGAAGGAAAATTATTAAAAGAATAAAAGAAATATATGACAAATGTGTATAGTTCCATTTATTAATACAGTCGAACTTTTAACTTCGACTTCGAGTTAATCAAGTTGGACTGTATTTTAAAATAATGTATTAGAGAATTTTTATAATTGCAATACCTATATTATATGCTCGATCACAATCGTAGTATTTTAGTTGTATACAAAAAGATAGGGCAGGCGCAATAGTATTTTAATGTTTCACCTAATATGCTACATACCTATACTTTAAAACTAAAAATCACACACCGATTTTTAGGATGAGAACATATATAAAATGAGAGTGATTCAGTGTATGTTATTATTGAAAATGTCAAAAAAAAAAAATGAATTTACACGTCAAATCATATGGGTCATATTAATTAAATGTACCGAACTAAAAAGTAAACTATATATTATACTTTCTTTGAAAAGTCTTATAATGATTTCTCAAATTTCAGATCACTAGTAGAAAATAAAATATTCAGCTGGAAAATTGAATCTGATAAAAAAGTATTGATTAAATTAAATAACATAGAAGAAATATAATATATATATTTAAATATCTGTTAATTTTTAACATCCTCATTTACTTGAGATAAAATACATTTTATATATTACTTTATTATTTCATTTGGTTAATCAATGTATTGTATCCGTATTAAACAATTAGTGGAAAACATACTATTGTGCACGATTTGAATAGATTAAACGTATTATTTGATGCAAATTATAGTATAGAAATTAAAAAAGCTTAAGACATATTGAAATCTCAATCGTTGGTTGAATTTTGAAATCGTTATTAGTAATCGGAAAAATTAGTTATTATTAAATAAAAATTATTAATTTTATAATAAAACGTAAATACTTAGACTCTTATAAATAACAGTGTGTTAATAAAAAGTGTACCTCAAAAATGTATGTTAATCGTAACATTAAGATGATTATAAAAGATGAAAGCTTATATAACCACGAAAATGAACCCAAATCTGTTAGAAACAAAACATTATTTTCAAATCGATTAAAACGAAAAGTGAAGATGAATTGGAAAGACCGTTAAAAATTATAAACATAGAAATTAAAAAATGTGCTGAACAATCTAAATTATTTACTGGTACTAATGTAAATAAAATATATCAATGCTTATATCGGTCTGTCCATCTTCTTATCCAACGTTACTAAAACGAATTTCTGAAGTCATTGAAGTATTGAAAGATTACAACCATAGAAAATGAAGATTTTTTACTCTATGTAGACTCTACAAACAATATTTTATTTTACTCTACAATTTCAAATTTGAAATTACTTTGTTTATGTGACAAAATATTTGTAGATGGTACATTTTATAATTGTCCTATATTTTTATCAACTATTTACTATCCACATTTTTAAAAATGGACATTATGTTCCATTTTTGTACTTTTTACTGCCGGAAAAATACGCATTTAGATTTATTATAAAAAAATGGTCAGCACAAAATTTACATTTCATTCCAACTACATTTATTGCTGACTGAATAAGTTGTACATGTAGGAGCAAAATTTGTATGGTCACAATTTTAGATAATTGGATACATATTTTATCTGACTCGAAGTTGGTGGTGAAATATGTAAAACTTTGGTAATTACTAATTAATTTTTTTTTTTGCATATATATATATATATGATATATATTAATTGTATTATAGTTCTATAAATTGAATATAAGAATGCCAACTGCGAAATTAGATAATGGTTGAAATGGATATTTGGTTTGCTATTATTAAATGCAGAAGAAATGAGTAAAAGTTTGTTGAAGATTTGAAGATTTTATGTCAGTTGTATTTTATATCGGTATTTGAATTATATAATTTTACTATTTTAACAAATTTTACTTTGTACTTAATTGCTTTTATTATCATAATATATGTATAATTGTGTTATATTTTCCATTGTGGACGATAATATTTGAATTGTTATTATTTAAATAAAAAAAAATAATGGTAAACTGGGTGTACCTTATACCTATACTATTGATTAAAAAAAAAATGCAGTCAGCGGAATCAACATAAACAAATATCCGGCGGAATTGATATTAAAATGACGGAATCAATAAAACCCCTTCTGAAATATTAACTGTTGGAGAGGAAAATATTACAAATCTAGAATTACCCGAAGACATGACCCTTGATAATTTGTTTATTTTTTAATATCCGCCAATCATCTCTACTGACGTCAAAAGATCATTTTCAATATACACCAATTTAGTCATACAAACCGCCGTTAGTTCAACCTTGACAATATGAAAAAAAATTCTGATAGTACAATGCAATTCTTTAGGTAAATAATATAAATTATTTTATTATATATGTATTGTATTAATAAATTTGTTTTAAAATTTTCAGAATTAAAATGAACGACTGAATATTTATTTTGTTAGATTATTAATAGATTTTTTTTTGGAATTACGTTTAAACAAATAAAATATGAATTTACATTTCTTGTTATTTTAAATATTACTTATAATTTCTTCTTTTTTAAATCTGCAAATTTTAAGTGCATAATTTTAATTTGTTAGTATATATAAATGCATATTGGTGAAATTTTCAAAGCATATTTCAATGCATATTTTACCAGTTTTTAGGACTTAAGTGCATATTTATTTAATAATGTTAAAAAATAAATATTTCAAAAACAAAACTTTTTCAAGAATTTTATGGCTATTTGGTGATTAAAGAATCACTTTATACCATTTATATAATGTATAATATTAACACGGGAATTTAATATAATGAGATGGGTTGTTTAAGGTCGGATGGCTATTCGTTGTAGCCTTGTTATTTGGGTACAACATATAAATGAAAACTATTATAATTCGTCCATTGAAACGTCGTCAAGAATAGAATAAATTTAAAAAGAATAAGGAAAAAAAAAGAGAAACTCTATAGCGGTAGCTGATGAGGAATGCTGAACGAAATATCGACGTTCACGTTCACGTTGTTCTGGAATACCCACGCGCAGACCCGGTACCTTTATATACTATAATATACAATATAGGTACATTAACCATGACACTCCGTCATGATACCATAACTAATTTAAATTGGGTACCTATACATCTAATTTCCGTTGTTGTTGCATGGATGTTGTTCAATCGACTAGTATCACGTTTAGTGTTCAATTATTATTTATTAGTTTATATAAAAATAACCTGCTGGTGTGTGTGAATGCTCGTATTATAGTATCTACTGGCTACTATTATCATCATAATATATAGTCTGAAGACTATACAGAGCCGACTATTAGAATTGTAAGCATATTCACACTTATAATAAGGCCTATTCGACGCATTCGGGGACATTTGCAGATACCAATTAAATATATATTTACATATTTATTTAAACGTTAGTATATCCGATAACTGTCATATAGTGCCATGTCTTACACATACATAACTTCTCTAATTATCTATAGGTGTAAATAAAAAGTTTGTTCTTGAATGTAAATTTGAATAAATTTTTTGCGAAAAAAAATTTCTAAGATATTAAATTTCTATCTTATTAATCTTATTAATTATGGACCTTGGTCATTGCAAAGATTAAATTCGATTTATTTATTATAATTGGTATATTTCTTAGTTATTAATACGAAATAACTGATGCAATGATTATATACTAATGTAGTGAAATTACAATTAAAAATAACTGTATAACACCAACAAATACTATTATTTCTTTTTGATTCTGAGTGGGGAGAATCGAATGTATCTATTATTTGTTTGACAATGATGGGTTTTATTTTAATAGATATTTTTGTGTCTATTACCTCCTTTAGAACAGTTTTTATAGGAGTAAAAAAAAAAATTGAGCATAATTCCATTGAAATTTTATGGGCGCTTAAGTATATATTTTGACAAAATTGGATATTCATGTGTAAAATAACGTTTCTTATTAAACAGTTTTTAATATTTTGTAGTAGTTCAAACAAATATTAATTGAAGAATATAAAACATATTGTTTTTAGTTATAAATTGTTATTTTTCAAAATATTTTATTTAATTTTAAGCAATTTATCTGTCTATTTATGTATTATAAAAAAAATATGGGCTATGTAAAAATGCTTGAAAATTTTAAATTTCAATTCATACAATTTTATATTTTAAGAAATAAAACTTTAAAAAGTATTACAAGATTCTTCGTAATTGCTTTTTTTATAGTAATTTTAAATAACAAAAAACGTATAATGCACATTTTTTTTATACACTTTTCAATAAAAAATAGTGATTAATAAATTAAAAATATCCTTACAAATTAGATATAGTCTAACAACTAAATAAAAAATAATACAATAATTAAGATGCTATGTACAGAATCATAATTATGATTTATCGCTTATGATATAAAATTTAATATATATTAATTAGCATGTATAATATATAATATAATTTTACTACTTATGCTTAACTCAAATCAACTAACAGTTTTATTTTTTCATTTTATTATATACATTCCATTAAAACTTTAAATTTCAAAGAAGTAATGATATAATAATTCATAGTAGTAGTTAAACTGATGTTTGTAAAAATCTTTAAGGTTAATTTATATTAAGTATATTTACTGAATTAATTATTCATTATTTTTATGTGATTCAATCAATATATGTTTATTTTTTAAGTATTAAATTTGTTTTTTTTTTTAATTGTAAGATCATAATATTTTAAAGTGTATTCAAACTTTCAAATTATAATGAATTTCATCAAACATACTGTGTTTTACATATAGTTGATAACAAATAAAGTCTTTAAATTTTTTATTTCAACATCATTGATTAAAAATGTGTAAATGAAATGTTCGGAAATCAAATATTATTCATAAGTCCGTGTTGTATGTAACGCAGCGCCGTTCAGCGATAGCACGGAAATTTTTAGTTTTGTTACTGCAATTATGTGTACAAAAAAAATCACTACATATTCAAGTTACTTTCTTGGTTAAATAGTATATACTATTCTGCTGAAGCATTACATTTTTGAAATGCTTAAAGGGCAAATGTTTTAAAGGAAAAAATAGGCACCATGTTAAATTTAATTATATTGTTTTAACAATTATTGACAAAAAAGTCTAATAAAATATAAACGAATATTACTGTTAAAATTTAAAGTATAATTTAATACCAATACTGCATTCAGTTTTCTATTAAATAAATCAAAAGTTAAAAAAAGGTGAATAAGTGTCGAGTGGACCATTCATTGCATGTAATGTATTACATCTATGGATATGTTCAATTTTAATTTATTTTTATAATATAATTTTATATACAATTTTGGTTATTAAACAATTTATAAGGAATCTTATATTCAATTTTCAAGCACCTTGATCCAAAAAAATGTTATCAACATTTAAAGAAAAAATATTGAATTTTCCAAATATCTATAAATAGCCCCAAAAAAAATATTTAAACTATTATTTCATATGTTGGAAATTCTAACATAAATATTATGTGAAAATATCAAGTATCTATACGGTTATTCATTTTTGAGCTATACTAAAAAACGAAAATCGATTTTGTTAAATAACTAATGGTTTTGTGTAAAAATCCCTATTATTCCTGATTTAAAAAAAAAAAAATTATATTTATTTATTATATTCTATTATATTTAATACATTATTCAAATATTATTATTTTCTTTTTAATTAACTTAAATACACATAATAAATAATAACATACTTACTGGTAGTGTAAATATTGTCGATATTCACCCTCACCTTCTCCAGACTACAATAAGGCAGGCACAAAGTATACGTGTACCCATGTTAGCCCGTAACGTTAGCACTTCATACATAGATTTTTTCATTTAGATTTTGTTCAACAGTAAAAGTAAACTGTTAATACAAAATATTTTAATATTTTATTTAGAAGTATATTCTATTTCTACCTTGACGTTAGGTTGTTAGGATATTTGACTGATTGTGCATAAATAATATATTTATATAATTTATAGCTTTCGTTTTTCTTTATACTGTTTATACTTCTCTATATTGTTTATAAAAAATTTAAATTATTGATTTCAATATAATATTCATTTATGGATGAATACTTTATTAGAAAAACGTATTGTGGTTTGATCAGTAGAAATCAATGAATAACAATTCTTACTATGCTTTGATAGCTAATGATGAATGCCTTGAAATTTATCTTTAGTATATATCAACGTTTTTCAACCTGGGTGTTGCCAATTTATTATATAAGGTCGCAATCGAATGATTTAAATTTTAAATCAATGCAGAAATTAAAAATAAGAATATATATGTAGGGTCGCTAAAAAATTGAAATTCAAGTGTAATTTGCGCCACGATAGAAAACGTAATGAAATATGTAATCTACACCACATTTTCAACTTTAATTGTTGGAATTTAGGTATCTATGTGTCGAATGTATTCCGTCATTGAGTAAGTCATTGTAAAGTGTAGGTACATTAAATTTGCATTTTATAACAATAAATCGTTGCATACGAAAAACAATTCTGAGTGAAGACGATTTGTTAGTCCTATATATAGGTATTACTAATTAACTATGTACAATTTATAAAGGTACACCTTTAGTGTTATAACTTATAAGTGATGAATGTATTATTTTACAATATAAAGGATTTGTAATACAATTGATGTATACGTCTATTTATATCTACAGTCTGTGTGATTGTGTGACCGTATTCATGTCGACATAATGTTTTATTGTTTGCATTTGATGTTTGTTTATACAGCTTACATATACTTTTATATTTATAAGCTACTTAATTTAAATCACTTTGGTATTGAAAAAAATGGATAACATAAACAGATAATAACACTAAATGAAAATTAAAGTAGGTATGTATACAATCCGTACATTTTTCGATAACAATACGAGTATGTATGATTGATAATCTTAACTTTAATATTTTATATTTTTCGTGATGTTGATAAATATTAAGAATTTTTTTATATTTTCAACTTCAAAGTACAAACTAGATTCTAATTTGTTATCAAAAAACATTCTCAAAGTTTAAAATTGAAGCATAATTTCAATTACTTGTGTAGTTGTGTACATACATATACAAAATATGCATTCATTGTAAAGTCAATACATTCATTGCTTTAGTAACTATTTAAAATAACATTTAATTGCATATATTAATACTGCAGTTAGTGTGCGACAAGAAAGAATAGAATGATACAGTTTTAACAGAATTTGTATTTGTTACCAAAAAATTAAAAATGCATGGCACATATGATTCACCCAAACATCGATCTCAATGACTCAGTTTATACCTGTACGTCTTCTGTGAATATATATAATATACTCTACACGTTCGTCATGCACGTCATATAAATCACAAGTCTGTGAGAACCATAGAGAAATAACAATACATTTTTTATTATCGTTTTATTATTCTTAAAAGAAGTCTAAATATCTATATAAAGTTATCGGTGAAATAATAACATCTGAGTTCGTCCGAGTTTTTTCAATCAAAATTAAAATACTTGATGATTATTAATATAATTTATTTTGCACTTACATATTATTATTTTTAGACTCGCGACATTTATTTATAAATTAATTAATGCATTTCAAGATAAATTTTAATTTATGTTGTAATATAATTTGGTACTTATTTTAAATTAATCATATATTCATAAGTATCTAAATAATTAAACTTCCAACTGTTATGACCAATAGGATATGGTAATTAAATGTACAAACATGGTATAGAAGGTACACTATAATAGTTTAGCTTGATCATTATTTAATAGTCAAGTTAATCATTTTTAACGGAATCAAATATTAATGTTGCATTATTTTTGGTATGATTAGCTGTTAACAAGTTGCGTTTGTTACGCAAAACTAACGGTAATAACTAATAATATGTATATAATTATTTTTACTGTAAATCAAATTCATATTGTCAAGACATATTTTTCGATTCGCATACAATTGACTATAAGTACCTTAATTTAATTTTGAAGATTTCTCTCTCAAATATAGAAAATAGGCACCAGAAAAAATGATACTTTTTTTTCTAATAAATAGAAATACAGTGGAACCTCGATTAACCGTGTCTCAATTATCCGTGTTCACGATTAATCGCGCTCACTCTTCCAAACATTTAAAAATAAGTATGGACTGTACATATTATAAATAGTTATAATCGAATATTTTATATTACAGAATACAAATTTTGACTTCCATGCGACGTTATTGGTTTATGAAAAATAAGAAGTAAAGTGAAGAAAATTATTTCAAACCAAAAAAAAAAAAAAATAAACAAAGGTTGATAACTTAATACTTTAAGGCCTAATAACTTATATATATTTAGATAATATGTATAGATGTTAAGATTCTTGTATTTCTAATTATGATTAAATAAAAAATTTCATTTTTATAAAAAGTTTCGGTGAACCGTGGTTTTCATTTATTTGTGCTGTGAGATTCCACAAACTTTGTACATTATTGATTTATTCAATTTATGCAACCATACAACTACTACTCATCAAACTTTTTATAATATACACGGTTATTTCTTTTAAAAAAAAAAAATGTGCAAGTGGGTATCACTCAGCTGTACGGTAGGTGTCGAGTAGATTACTGCAATGAATCATGGGACATGTTAAATATAAATTCAATGATAGGTATATTAAAAAAATTCCCAGTGGATACGATTTGTCAGCCTAGCGCTATATATTACGAAATACATTTCATGATATTGCTATAAAAGAAATTTATTTTGCTATTAATATAGGTTGATTCAATTTTTACCGAAAACATTGCATTTATTAATAATTAAATATAATAATAATAATAACAAGTATGATTTATACCATATTAAATTATAGTTATTAACTATTAAGTCAATACCACCTTACCGTAAAAAAGTGTCAAAATAGTTACTCATAGTGTAATATCTTAGAATTAATATATATATACATTACGTAGAGTAACACGTATAATACATGTAAACATTGTAAGTTACCGCAAATAACATTTATGAGTTATAAAAAAATAATGAATGTCATTATTCGACGTTTAAATATGCAATTTCGCCCAAATTTGAACTTAAAAAATGTCTATACAAAAATAATTTTGCTTATATATTTTAGTTTCAGTGCAAAATACTTATGTGTAATATTGTATTACGTTTTCAAACCTTAGCTATATAAATTGTTTTCAGCAAAATACTTATAGTTTGTATATTTTAATGATTTTGATGAACTTTGTAAATATTTGAACTTAAAATGAATATAAAAAAATTGAATTTTTAATATTTTTAAACAAACATAAGAATTACTTTAATAGGGTCTCGTATTAAATTTTCAAGAATTTTAACGAAGCAAATATTATTTTATTGACAATTGAGATTAATCATATCATACATCTAAATTGCTCATGCCAATAAATGGTTCAAAAAGAGTTAAATCGTTTAGAACATTATATCATGTATAGATAATTATAAAGAAAATAGAAATATTTTTACTGCTTCAAAAGGCGATGACAGACTCATAAAAAAAAATCAATATTAAAAGTAAAATATATAAATAAAATGATATAACCTATCGATTGTTTTTTTGTTCTTTTGAAATTTGACATATAAAGAATCTATAACAGTTGTGTTATAATTCATTAATAAATAATATTTTTCGTCTTCGCTTATAATAATATAATTTCTTACGTGATAAAATGTGAACCGTGATAAATCGTATTACGTGATCATGTTTATTAGAAACCTGTGACCAAACGCTGAAAGATTTTACCGATTCACATACGATTTCATAGAACCCGAATTAAAATATTTTATCTATGATATGTATCAGATAATTTAATTTGAATATTCGATTTCAAAACGTTTTATCATATATTTAGATTATTTACAAATAATTAATTATTAATTATTATTACTGAAGAACGGATAAAATAATTTTACTTTTCATCGGAGATAGTTTTGCGTCCCGTTCCGTAAAATCGAGTTACCAATGAAAATAATTGACATAATATAATTAACAAAATATAAAAAAATAAAATGTATTAAAACATTGTGCTGTAAAACTTAGTTCAAAATTTTAATTTTATTACTTATTAATAGAAAAGTTGCTATTTATCCGTGATGGAAATGAAACTGCTGAACAATTCAATAATATCCCTATCTATATCAGATAATTCTTTTGCTACTATTACATCTATCTTATACACTTACACACACACATATATACTATATAGGATCAATATAAATATCTTGGTACTATGTATATTTAGAAAATATAATAATACATTTAGCCGGTATTTAACATGCAAGTATAATTTTCCAAAGGTAAAAACGAATATAATAATATCACATTGTTTATCGTGATTAATTATCACGAAAATGCATACACGCGTCTCGAATCAATCACTCATTTCAGGCCTATAAAACGTGTCTTTTTGTAGTACGTCTTTTTGAAATTGCCAGTAGCTATCTATACATAATATGTTTCAACACACACGTGTATATACGTATATTATATGCCAACGTCATATGTCAGGTTAATCGAAGTTTTTGTCGACTGATTCGACAATAGCCGTCAAAAACTTAAATGGGACCGGCGTACTTGGTCCCCGACACACCAAGAGAATAGTTTTTTTTTTATTTATTTATTTATTTTTTGTCCGTATCGTACATTTGGGTAATCGTGTATACGGTTGCTTCAAAAACGAACGGAACAAAAAAAAAAATAACACATCGTACCTGGCCCTCCGTGGTAGACGAACCATTAATCTTAAGTAAGGGGGTTTTCCTGCTGCAGCGATGTCAATATACTGCAGCGAGAGGGAACTATCGCAGTACACGGCTTTAAACATATACCTATATATATTATATACCTATAAAATAGGAACACGATACAATATAATATATACCTAACCAGAACGGATCCGGTCCACGTAACAATTCGTAACAACCAATTTGATGCACCAGCTGAAAGCCACCGCTACCTATATATGTATTGTATTATATATTTTTTCCTCGACTGCTATTCTTTTTTTCTATTTTTTATTATTAATAATACATTTTTTGATTCACGGTTTCTAGATTCAAAAAACATCGTGGGTGAACATTCTCAAATGAAATTCAAAATAAAATGTTCATTGGACACCTATAAAATAGAAATCGAAAACTCATCGAATATTATGTTTCTAATCTATTGTGAACTTTGGATGACTAAACGTATGTAGGTTTACAGAAATGATTTAAAAAAACCGCACATAGAAAATATTAGTGCTGGTAAAACTAAAAATATTATAGATATTATAATCAAAATTACAATTATAATTTTTGACCTAAAAATAAACAACGTTTTCATACCAAGTAAGTATTGCTATAAGTATTACAACTGTTTATTTTGCGATCATAAAGAGAAACGCTCCAAATACTTTACATAATAGGTAATTGCACTATATAAACTATAAATTGTATAAATCATATTTACAAAATAAACTCTTTGAAATTCTAAAAAAGAAATAAATATGTGTGCAGTATTCTGAACACTATATACCTACTATACATTTTATATGTACAATTTTGTTAAAATATAAGAATATTTAGCTATTATGTAAAAAATGTATTTTAGTTTTAATATATCCTAATAAGATAAAAAGAAATCCTATAGTTTTTAGATAAATATTTATGGATTTTACAACGTGTTATAAACGTTATAAACTGGCTTTATTTTATGGATTTATTATAAAATATTTGCAATTGTAACCTTATAATATTAAATACTACTAATTACTATATAAACCTACTACTACCATGTAACTTCAATAAAACACAGAACTTACTACCAAACTATTTTAACCATCTTAAAAATTACATCCATAATGAATTTACTTTTTTTCCTATCTAACCTGATGGAACCGTGGGAACTATTTCTGACAATATTTTCACGACGCCATCGTTTATTAAATTATACTAACCAACATACATACACGGACCCTCTTCAAGTAATCGCGACAGTTAGTGTTTTACAATTGAAATGTCTCTTAGGAAGGACCGTCACGCCGTTATAATTGTTATTAAAAACATAGTAGTTGTTTGAAACTTGTAGGTGTCTTCTTCCGTTATCCTATCCTTTTTACGGTTCGGTATAGTACACTAGCCATGTTGGAATATTGTTTTTGATGTGCTGTGGTGGTCGCTCATGGAGGAGTTACAACATGATCAGTTGCATTTCTACAGACTCGCGCTATGCGCGATCTTTATGCTGTCCCGGTTTTTCGCTAGAGTTCACCGAACTATAATATAGAGTCATTTGGGCCAACTCTTTTGATGTTCCTTTTTGTCTTGCCCCTTGGTTGTTATAGTTAGGTCGATCATCAATATTATCTTATTCAGGTTGATCACAGTCTGAAGCAAGGTTTATTTTGTAGAAAACGCCTTGGAGTTCTATGAAATTATCTTTATTTTTAAATGCGTAAATACAAATTTATATGATTTCAGTTTTCAATCAAACTAGAATATTATTATGAAGGGTATTTAACTAAAATTAAATTCACCTTCACTTAGGTGACGAATCTCAGTCTACTAACTAGGAACTTCGTGATTTACTTATTAAAAATACATTTTTATCGAATTCATTGTCTCATTCTTACAAATGCGTAGTATAGAAAATATTATACAATCATCAATTTACGTTAAGTTATATGTTAATATTACAGTAATAATATTGACCTATTGTCAAATTCAAAGGTGACACCATTTTATGTTTTCTAGATACTTTAATTTCAAAGTGATTTATAAGTGTGTAAACATTACAATTTAAAAACGAACATAAAATAGTAATAATTGTAAAATATTACAATTAAAAATTATTATAGGTTAATGGATATCTACGTTCATTTTACGTACAAATATACAATATAATACACATAAGTGATAAATAAGCATTCAATTTCATAACTCACTTTAAAATCAAAATATTAAAAAAGCACTTCCGACAATGTTATTATCTTAAGTCATATAATAACCAATATTTAATTTGATTTTATTGAACAAACAAAGTAAAACGAGAACTGCTAAACTTAAATTTGCTTTGTTATGCTCTCGTAAGAAAGATGCAACAAAATGTGGTTATGATGTATTGAGGTCTTCTTAATATAATATTAGTTATTAGTTTATAATCTTTGTCGTATACCAGTAGCGTTGCAATTTCCGAATAGTGTTTTTATCAATTTTATCGCGGTATTTGATCAAAAAGCATTCTACTCATAAAGTAACCTCGGAAAGCATACTTCAAAGTACGCGACGCGTCATCCGTGTTTTCTTCGTTAGATAATATTAATTCAGTAAATTATTATTAATATATTTAAATTTTACATACAGTCCACACATAAATAAAACGTATTATTAGTTATTCAAATTTACGACGTTCAAATAACCTTTGATATTTAATTGTATTAACGATTCCGAGTCTTATATAGAAATTTTCATCATTAAAGTGTTTAATTTGTATATCTAACGCATAAATACTAATATATCAAGCATATTATATGTCATTAATATTGATTATAATTTATTTCAACTACAAAATTTAAATACGAACGTTTGAGACAAAGTGATGTCATAAACATATTTAATTTTGATCGGAAATGTTCTCATAAGATTGTGTATGGTTATATAATATTTAATAATAATTGTACGAAATTATTGTTATAATAATATAATAATTATTATAAAAGTATAATTTGTTAATTTTTCTAAGGACATTTAACTGTGAAAATATATGTGGAAAAATAATAAGCATTTATTTTGAAAAGAAAAAAATACAGTTGAAAACGAATTGAGTTTCATATTTTTATGATGTTATTTGATTGAGTGTTCACGAATGCGAAATCCCGTTGGTCATATATTATATATAATAACCGTTTTGATGTTCTAGATGTTTCTATACATATACACACACATTATATTTTAAAGGGGTGCACCTTATAATACTATACGTTTATCGGTTTTTCCGTGTTCTGCTCATTCGCAACGATAGCGATGTTCATTTAATTGACCCCGTTACACCAGTATGAGTGTTTGTACGAGTTTAAGTGTTTACAAATAATATTATATTATATATATCTATATATAATATTAGTTATAGTGCACTCACTACATGAAATTGTCATTTTACCCGGAATCGACCAAAAAAAAAGAGAAAAAAATCTGTAAAACAGTATTTATATAAACGGAAAGAGCTTCAGGATATAATATTATATTGTATTGTGGAGAAACCCCTTTTTATACTTTTTGTTACCCACAGGAATATAATGTGATGTATATTATATATATAGCTATAACAACGTGAAGCTAGACGCCCTAAAAAAATAAAATAAAAAGGGTTTAAACCAGTATTTCGTCATCCCCTTCTGTTTCGGTAACGTACTCACACGCGTACCACATATTGCTCTCCAGCCGGTCGATCTCCGCCACATCATCCGCGACAACAGTCACTGCGGATGATGGGTTTCGTGGTGGTGTGCAGTCACTCCCAAAGGAACAGCACTATTCACATTGGGATGCGTTTGTTTTACGGACAATATTGAACAGTGACGGTGAAATTCAATTTTGACAAAAACTTATTATCTCGAGATATAACGCGCTGAATTCTGATGATATAATATAATTATTTACGTATACACCGTATATGGTTTTCCGGTGTAATATTTTACAATTTGGTAACCATCATCCCTATAGGTATATATTTTTCATGATGACATCAAGTGACCAAATACCACATAAATGTCTGTAATTTCCTGAAGGGTTAGGTCATAATATATATTTTTGTGTTTTACTTATATAAATACATAACATACATATATTATAGTTAAATACTATTTATATTATTTTTATAATATTTACAATTAATATATTACATTAATATGTCAATGATACATGAATTGTACTCGAATTTGGAACATTATTAAATTATGATATCATTATCGTATATTATACCTAGGTACCTAATATTATATAATTTATAATTACTCCTAAATACATTTTAAATTAATATTTACCTATATTAATATATTCAATTTATATGGGAAATGTAACATTAATACAATGCAGGGACATTATAAAACAAATGTAACTTAATGTTGAATTACCATTTTGTACTATTAAGTATAATAACACAAATTTTACTTTAGAAGATTTTCAAGTCTATATACATATAGTGCTGTGGAAAGTTTTAAGTCCCTATAAGGGTACAAGTAGTACTTTTAGAATTATAACAAAATACCTAACTAAAATCATTATTTTTTATTAAATATAACTAAATTTTGTCAAAATTTGACCTTGAATTATTACAAAAATAAATTATACCTTTATATATATATATTTAATATTTTTAAATCACTGCATAATTTATGATAAACCTTATAGTATTACATTTTTAAACGATTTTACTGAGAATACAAAATTTTATAGAATATATTATTTATTTAATTTTCAACAATCATAGAAAGAAAAAATTCTAAAATTTAAAATGTCTATGTATTATTATTTATTACCCATTTTAAGGACCGCATAATTGTATTAACCAATATTTTTTAGTAATATTAAAATGTTTCAAGTTTTTATTCGATAATATTTTTTAAATAATAAAAATTATTTGTAAATAAATCGTTATTATACGTTTGAATGTCCATTAAAAAATATCATAAAAATGTTATGAATTTAACTTATTGTTCGGTTAATTTTATCATTAATTTGTACAAGTGTTTATTTAAAAGTAATATAATACCTATATGACAGAGGTAGCAACCTTTTGAGATATCTGAGCCAAAAGTTACAATTTACATAATTCCCCATTTTTTAAAGAGCGATAAAAAATTTTTGTTTCAATATTTTAGTATTTACTTATATATGATTGATTTTCGATTTAAAATAAACGGATTTATACACGAAATAATATTTATTTATGTAAAAACATACAAATATTTTTAACACAAAACATATTCAAACATTTTAGCAATAATAATAAATAATAAATTGAATAATAGATATAATTAGGTATATTGTTACACAAATGGGAGAATTATTGGCTTTGCATGCATTAGGAAAATTTAGTACACACTTTTAATTTTAGTTAATTACAATGGCCTGTGCAGATATTTCATATTCTTCAAAGCAACAAAAATATAATAATTTTTTTTTTTTAATACTATATTATAAGACAATTATTTTCGAGTATGGACTTAGAGAGTCGTAACTTAAATCGAAAGAGCTACAGGTTGCCGACCTCTACTATATGTCCATATCGTATTATACATTATATAGTAATTTATTTTCGAATTGTCATTATGTTATAGATACTTCATTTTTGTACATGAAAAAATTATATGGATCTTACAATATTCGTGTATTTGATGTTTAAGTAAACGTGAATAATTAAGTATTCTGCACATTATTGTGCAGCAGATGTCGATTTAAGTACCTACATAATTATACAAACAATTTTTTCATTTTGATTTTATACTTCATTTGATGAAATCAACAAAGATCTTGCAATGATGGATTTCGTGGGTGCCTGAAATTATACATATACATATGTATATTAGCTTATTTTCTAAAATTATTTTTATTTTTTAATGTTTATTTGTCAAGTAAAACGGGATGGTAGGTATGCATTGTAGTGCTTAAGCAAAATTTAAAAAAATATTGATCGGAATGGGGGACTAGGGTTCTCATTTTTCATACATCAGTCCCTTTTAATGTATAACAACTACTTTGTCTAATTCGTCTACCACTGTGGCTCTGTGCAGATAATATATCATCGTACAGAATAAATGGATACAAAATAATATGATAACGACAGCTCGTAACACGCCTCTTATTATCGAATTTGTTGAAGAAAATCTTAATTGTGAGTGGCCAAGCGAAGAGGTTTCCCCTTATTTTAATTTAAAAATTACGTTGAATATAATTGAACAAACATATTTTTTATTTAAAATCATATAATTTGTTTTATAATTAACATATGAAAAAAATCTTTGATCAATCATAGCTTATATAATATACTCTATTCATTCTCTAAAAGAACATTTGCTCTAATATTAACTATAAATTAACTGTAGTAAGAATTCGTAGATTTACAATATGTTAAGCGTACGTGTGGATTATTATCGCGACTGGATAAATAAAATATTCAAATATATCCATATCATTAAATTTCGGACGAGTGAACGCAACATATAAAATTTTATATATCTATACCTAGTATTACCTAAACGAATAAGAACAATGCTTATTAACTATGAATTCATATTTTGTATAATTATATAATAAAGACCTTTTATGACGGAGAGTTATTATATCATACTTATTGTATATTTGTTATAAATCTTATAATATACAATTACATATTTATTGAACATAGGCTAGCGGTCCATGCAGTAGAGATGTAGTTCTTATAAGTACTATATATATATTTTTTTCGTCATTAAAACTTACGCCGCGATCGGTGCTATCTATGCCAACCCAGTCATTCCCATTTCCCACATACATTAGTTATTACTTATTACGATAACAAAAAATAATATAGTACCTTAAGCAAATCAATTTTTTTGATGGATAAAATCGATATTATATTTTCATTGTTTTGGTAGCTAATTAACTTGTATTCATATTACACGCGTTAAATATAATAATGTAATCATACAATTAATATATCAAACGAAATGTTTTTTTTGTTTTATACATTTCTATTTTAAAAATTTGATACGGCTACAGCAACTATGTTTTTACTATAATCCCAATTTTGTAATACTAAATTAGTTTTCGCATTAAGTTTTTCTTTTCGTTTTCTACTTTCACTATTGAATTTAATGTTAGTATTAGATTATAATTTATAGGTACATGTTTAATGGGCGATGGCGCAATACTGCAGGTCTGGAGATATATCACACTAATGCGCAATAAATCGAGTGCTCAAATCCAATTGTATATCTATTGAAAATTCGCTACGTTTTTATTATTTCAGATCCGCAACTCTTCGTCGAGTATATTTTTTTATTATTCATTGGTTAAAGCCTCTACATGTTAGTACTGCACAAATACACAATAAGTAACACATTATTTAAATAATTTAACTACTGTTCTCTGACACGTTATTGTAGTACATTATGAGTAGTCAGTTGTCATTCGAGATACCTAGTCGAAAATAAGTGTAAATGTGTGTAATCCAGGTTAACTTCAGACTTTTCGAGCTAAATATTATATTATTATTTCTTTAGCTAAACAATGGACTTATTCGAGTTACCATCACAATAACTTTGACTATTATAACTTGACTACTTAATGTTTCCCATTTACTTGGCCATCATATTTCAGTATAATATATATATATATATAGGTATATTATTTTAATTAGTAGGTATAATATATTATCATCGGTACGCAACGTACATCTATTTACAAACTCACATAATATAGCCTACTAAATAAAATGTAGTTGTATTTTTGTTGGACACTCGCGGTCGAAATCAATTCTCACACAACATAGCACCTCATATACCTATTACTATAGTAGCTGATAGCCCTGCATGCAGGTATATATTATATACATATATACTATACAATATCATGTGCTATGTAAACCTAATATTTCCTCAGCACTCATCACCAACGCAGTATAATATACTTACTTAAATACAATCCTGTGTACGCATAATAACTATATGCATGTATGTTATTATTATTATTATAGGTAGGCTGGTAATATAGATACGACTGTACGAGTATATATATATATATATATATATATATATATATAAGTACATAATACATGACGTCGGACGTCGTTCTCCGATTAGTATTGTATTCGTCGACGAATATAGGTATTGTAAATATTGAATGTATGTGTGTGTGTATGTGCGAGTGTGCAGTGTCTGTACATAAAACATCCCTTTTGCGAAGCCCTTTCAAATGTGAGTATGTATACATATATATATATATATATATAATATTCTATTATATTGTCGTCGGTGGTGCGTCAACGTCGTATTATTATTATTGTAATATCGTTACGGGTAAAATGTAAGAGTGAATCATAATAATAATAATAATAATACGGTCGAAAGAGAAATATACGCGCCATTTTGAGCGCACGTTGTATGCCGTGCGCGGGTAGGGCGGCTGCCAGGAAGAGCGGGTAAGTCACGCACACGAGTGAACGATACGGTCCACCGCCGCGGCGGACAGGACGGCGGGACAGTGGCTGTGGTGGGGAGGGGAGAGTGTAGTGTTTGTCGGCCGGTGGCGGCATGGCCACGTTTCCGTGGCGTGGGGGTGGTGTCGTCGGCGGCGGCGTCGTCAGCGTGGTGAAACGGTGGAAGGGGTGACGGTCGGCGCGCGGACGCTCCGCCGGCGCAACGACGATTCGTCCGTCGTCGGTGCGGCGGGACGGACGCATGAGCGTACGGCGACGACACGCGCGGGGGTGGGTGGGGTTTGTAGGGGCTGCGGACTCGTTGCGGGCCGCTGCCGTCGCAGGCGTCGTCGTCGTGTCCCGTCACTGTTTTATAAAGTATAACCGCCGGCGCGGCCTGTCCATTTCGCGTGCCGTCGCGCCATCGTCCTGTGTGCTCTGTGATCATTCCGCCGCGGCGAACCGCACTTGCATAATATTCTATCATTATTATTATTCGACACTACAAGTAGTAACCTCGGTATGTAATATCACTTATTATTACGTTCAACATTTTGTTCGGTCATGTTCACGTTATGTATTTAACCGTCGACTCGAGTGTCGTACGCCGAACACAGTGGACTCGTTTCGGTATGTCGGGTAAGTATAGTATATGATAGTATACGATGTACTTAGATATTATTTCGATTTTTCTCTCATTTGTTTTCGAGTGCGTATTGTTCGCATTACAATATAATATACAACCAGAGGTAAACAATTATAAATTGCAATAATATGATCAAAAAAGAGAAAATAACAATCGCTATTATAAGTTTTCGAAATATCTAGATATCTTTATATTATTGTATCATATGGACGCACAGTATTATTATTATTATTGTTGTTATAATTATTATTATCATTATTATTATTATTATTATTATTATCTTCACTTTTATCATTCAAACAAATATCCTGCCGCAGTTATTGTTATTATATTTATGGGACTTGCTCCATATTTTTTTATTTTTACATAATTGTATCATTTTCACCAACGTATACTTATATGCCATTATCATTTTATATTAATATTATATTTTATTATACATATAATATAATATTAATTATAATTTATAAAATATATTACAAAGTCAATCTGATTTATACCTAATTTGTGTTAGTGATCATTGTTGTAAGAACTAAATATAGTCACGAATCAAGTAACTTTAAATTAAAATTATAATCGTTACTAAGATACTTTTAGATAGATACTCGCGAGCAACGATGCCATTCTAATTGTTTTAGATTTTTATTTATCAAGAAATAAATCTCCTTACAAGCATAACTTTAAAGTAAAATTAAAAGGTAAGAAAGAGGAAAAATTTACTAGAATTAACACTAAAAGTTTTAAGTGTAAATTTAAAAAAATATTATTATATTTACTTAAATAAAATAAAATTGTTTACAATAAATAATTAGGTATTTTTGCGTAGATGATGCTATATATTATATAATATTATGGTATACGCATTAACGCATTATTATATTATACACCTACTATATAATTATAATTTATGAGTAAGTTACTTATAGTAATTGTGTTATTGTGTTAACTATATTTTTCCTGTATTTTGATTTCTACCATAACCTATTATCTACTTTTTAAGCAATTAATACTCGAATACCTTTGATAGGTATATCGTACCTATAGGTAAATCAAAAGAGGCGCTCCTCTTCACGTAAGTTTATTCAACACAGATTTTATGATTTTACTGATTTTAGGTATATCAAATTTTACATACAGAATAGATATATAATATACGGTTATACAAGCAAATAACTCAAATACATAAAATATAAAATATATATTATACTTTAGTTTCATAAATTAAAAATATAGGCACAATAATATTAATATAGTTTTAAGAAAAATTGCAAAAATAAAACAATTATCTTCGTAAAGACAAAGATAATACACAGACGACAAGGCATTTACAATTAACAAACACTTATACATTACACTAATATTATTAAATACAAATAAATTATTGATTTTTCTTTTAACTAATACGTAGATTCAACAAATTTTCGAAAAATGCATCTCATATATTATTTTATATTTTATAATAATAATTCTTAAAATATTATAACATATCATTATTATTTATTGTTAATTGTTATTAACTTATATAAGTTATAAGTCACTACTCACTACCATGTACAGTAGAACAGCGTGACTAGGTTTTTTATATTATACTTAAATACTTTATAAGAAAATGTTTTAAGTTCCTACAAATAACATTTTTAGAATTCCAAGATAATAATTCATATTGTTAGAGGAAAAATCGTTTTTTTTTTTTAATTATCTGATTTCGTCAAAATGATTATATTTAATCTTAAAAATATAATAATTTTATTTTCAAAGACATAATATGTATTTAATTGTAGGTACCTATTAAAATTTGTTACTAATATTTCTATAGTTTTAAATACTTATAACTAATTAAGTAATTCTACATCTACATATTTTCACAAATAAAAATCACGTCAAACGTTTATATAAATAAATAATCATTAGTTTTTGAATATTTGTACTAACGATATAATAATTAAATTTACACTTTTAGTCGTATTATATATATCTTGTCTCGTTCATTGAAACTGCTTTTGGACGACATAATGTGTGATGTAACAACCTATAATATTGGGTATACTATTCGTTTATACTATATTATACGTAATGATGTGATTTTTTAATGTATATATTATATTATCATTTATAATCTGTATGTCAGAATATAATTTTTAAAAATTCATATTTTAAAAACAGTCTGAAGATGTACCTAATATACTATATTACTGCAAAAAAAATTCTGTATTGTGTGGCTATTTTACTTTTTCGTTCTGTTCAAAACCACAGTCAAATAACGAATATTCGATGTATATCTAAATTCTAAAGGAGGGTTCTAATAATCTATACTATCAAAAATTAAAATTAAAATTGTGGTATGAATTGTTTTTAACTTATTATTTTGTAATTTGGGTGAAGTATTTCTGGATCCCCCACCCTCCCCGCTGTAAATCTACCACTTGGAGGGCATAACTCGTGTCCCAAATTTATGTGTGTAGTTTGTTTGGTCACATCTTGCATTTGGCCGGCCTTATTATATTTTATCAATTACCTATTGTACATTTTTATACTCAGCGTGAATTATTTTAGAATTTTTTTTTATTCACAAACACACTTTATGCCCATTCCAGGAGCATTACAGCACTATAGGTATACATGACATATGTAGGTACCTATCTCACCCCTCATAATATTATTTCCACTTCCTGCTACTGCTGAATAGTAAATTAATTCACCCTTTAAAAAAAAATCACAACCCTACTTATGGTTCTTATAATATGATATTCGATATACCCTTTCTACCCATTACCCGGGAAATCGGTAAAAAAGAGCTATAAACTGTGCCAGTGTGCTTACTGTATACGAATAAAACTAGTATACTACATATTATATAGGTAGTATAGGTTAAACGTATATGTATTAGTTGCAGTATCTACTATCTATCATAATATTATACATAATGTACGTTATATGTTACGTATAAAATCCGAAATAGTACATACACCGTAATTTTTACAGTTATACAGTAATTTTTATTCACATTCCGAAATATACAATATTACTGTGCATAGAATAGATATATAGATTTTACAACCTACAATTTATAAATTGTGTTTTAACCATATTCTTACAATTTTATTCACAGAAAATAAATTATAAGACATTTAAAAAAAATAGTATAAACTTCCCTAGAAGTATTTTTTTTTATAATAAAATTCCAAATTGAGCCCTTAAAAATAAACATTTATAAAAAAATCTTCATATAAATCTTATTTGAATGTAATATTTTTTATTGGATGATACTTAAAAATAGGTTTTTATAATTTGCTTTAAAATATTATATAGTTATCAAAGTATTCGTAAATATTGTATCATATGTAACACTTTTGCGCTGATATAATTGAACGAATTTATACTATATTTAAATAAACAATATTTATAATAATAGTTAATGCAATGATTCAGTATTTTTTTTATAATCTTTTAATATATATTTCTAGGTATTTAAGAAAAATAATATATTTTTCTTCTTTTTAAAAATTCGATTTGTGCAAATTATCAATTTTATAACATTTTTCACTATACATCTATACATATAGTAATGTATAAAATTTCGAACTTTGTACGTAATAAATGTATATTATAAATTATATTTAATTATGTATGTTTTGATACATATACCTTAATAAACGTTGCTTACCTAGATAGCTAGATAGACGCAAAGAATTGAAATATTATTTTTAAAATCTTATAGCTGTTTTTGTTAAATATAACAGACAAAACTACAAAAGTATTTAAATATATAGTTATACAAAAATTTTATAATTTAAAAATATCGTTTCTTTTATTCTTTACGAACCCAACATATTTTTATTGGCACTTTAATGATCATCTAATAGTTATACTTTAACCTAAGTATTAACACAGCACATCATCGTTTGATATGAATTCTTATCGAATTATAAATTATTTAATGTTCAGTCTTCTATACATAAAAATTATAAAATTAAATTATCTTATTATTTTTATGCTTGAAATATATTATTCTTAGTAGGAGGATGATTGATTGATGTTCAGATGCCTATTATATTTACTAGAGTATTTAAAAGTTTTAAAAATGTATTTTAATTATTTATTTCATTTTTTTAAGCCTTTAAACAGCATAAGATAATTATTAATTTTCGTAAACATATGAATTAAAATATTGCGCTTGTTAAAACATGTATTGTTAAATCTGAAATCGTAAGCATATGGTTAGGTATAATTACTATTAAATTAGACATACGAGTATATCATCGATTTGGAAAAACCTTTATTACAATTATAAATTGTGTTATATAATAATTATTTTATAAAAACTTCAGTAATATTTGAATGCAGAATAAATTTCAAAACAATAGGCTAGTTTCTGTTTTTTTTTTTTTTTTTGTATACATTTAAGATTCTATAGAATAATAGGTAGGTAATATCTGTGTTAGTTATCAATAAAAATAAAAACAAAATAAATTAAACAAATAAATGGGTTTTTAAAGTACCTGGGTATAGGTACATGCATGTTTATTAGAGTTAGAAGTTCCTAACTTAAAATATTATCTTTATATGTTTCTACTAATCCAAATAGTAATATCTAGTTTGAATATAAAGAAAAAAATCTTTAAAGAAATTATTACACACCTAATATTTTATTGTCAGTAAACCAATTGCACCTACCTTTTAGTTTTATTCTTAGGTATGGATTTTTGTCCAATTTAATTCCATCAACATACATCAAACTATTCATCATACAAAGTATAAACACATAGTTTATACTTTATGTACCTATATTAAAATAATTGAAAATTAAAAATTATATTAGGTATATTGATCAATTGATTATTATGTAATAGTCTAAAATACATTTTTTATTCCTGAATAAAAAAAAGATATTTTTGCATTTAAAATGAAACGTCATTATAATCAATAAATATAAATATTTGAGTTATATCTATGGACAAAATCAAGTTTTTATTATTGTTATCTATTCATTGGCCTAATTGTTACATTGTATTACACAAAACTATTTTGGGTAGGTAATACAATGTTTATTGTTTATACTATTGGGTACCTTTATATAGAAAATAATTTACATTTATTTCTATTATATTTATATGATAAGTGTTCATGATTTTATGTATCTATTTTATTCGAGTAAATTAACAAAAATTGTATTGAATATAATCAATATGATTTTTATATAATATTTCAAATTTATATGACTAATGACTATTATTTAACGTAATCATTGGCCTGTTCACGGAAATTGCAATATGCAACTGGTCCACCGACCATATATTTTTAAGCAAAATTTGTACATAATAATTAAAAATGACCATTCCAATTCGAACTCTATTGGTAAACTCCAAATGCTATAATAGCTATAATCAAAGTTTTAAGTGTTCGTATACATTATCATCTATTTTTATACACTATTAAATACATAATGTATCCAATGAGTTAAAGTACATTTAAATCAAGTATTTCACGTTTTTATCTTAGGTGTAGCCATGTAGGGAACATCAATACTATTTGAAAATTATTTTTAATTTTATAATTTTAAGTTAATTTCAAACTTTTTAAATAAAACACCAGTACTAGCTTACCTATTTACTGTATGTGAAGTAATTCGATATTATGAAAATATTATAACATATTGTATAGTAAAACAATAACAAAAAAACCACTGGATAATCAAATAAATTCTTATCGTAAATCTGATGATCCGTATTACAGTGATGGCTGGCACGTTTGCAAAACGTCTGCAGAATATAATCTAACAATTGACTATGAAAATTATAATGTTATGCAACCTAAAAATAACTAATAGATTAGTACTCAACAATCATTATTGAGCTTTACAATTCCAATAATTAGATAGTTATTAAGTATTGTAGAATAATTTAGAGAAAAGGGAATACAATAGTCAGTGGCACCATACAAAAAAATACTAATAAATTAAAAAAAAAAATGAACAAAAAAAAACCAGGCGAAGTTAGATAATATGAAATTTAAAAACCAGTAATTTGGCCAATTTAAGAAAAAAAAAATTAATTATTGTTTGTTATTAAATGAATGTAATGTCCGTATGTTTGTAATAACTTATAGACTCAAACTATAAAACCAAAAATACGAAATATTTGTTTTTCTTAATAAAACGTTTGTGCGAATAAAAGGAGAATAAAAAATGTTGATACCGAACTCCATGTCATGCAATACCTAAGAACGTGTTAATTTTACAATAAAACTGTTTTTATTTAAATTAAATTTATTAATAATTGCAGTGTTAACAATACAATTTATAGTAAATATTATTATTATGTGTATAATTTGTGACTTAAAAATAAAGTAAGGTATACCTAATAATATTTACTTAAAATATATATACATATAAGAACGAACAATATCATTGTTTATCATTGGTACCTATATAATATTTTTAATATCTGTACATCATATTATACCTAGTCAATATTTAATGTGAACTATGTATCTAAATCCCACATTTTAGAGATTTTTTAGGGCCTCTCGTGAGATTTGTTATTTTTTACTCCATTTTCCACGTAAACAATATCTTGATACCATACAGAAAATATCACTAATTCGAAAATTTTAAGAAATAATTGATTGTAGAATTCAACAACTATTTTAAAGGTGAAATATTAAATTATAATATAGCAATAAAATCTGTTTTAAAAATAAAAAATATCTAATCTTTGTTTTTTCAAACGATGAACACAACTAAAATAAAGATTCATAAAATTTGTAATATTAAAACTAAAATTGTAATGAAATATTGACTATTGAGTATGTTATTAAAACTCTATTTACACTTACATTTTTAAGTGATTTTTTTTCCATATTTTGAAACATAAGTATACACGTATTTGAATATATTAAGACTATGTTTTAATACCAATATATTTTATGAGTTTTTAGTACATATGTTTTTACTTATTATAATCGAACATCATCATTCTTGTTGTAAAAGTATAGTGTTGATTATATAATTACTAATTATGCTTACAAAAATTACGACAAAATTGATTTTATCAAATGTTTTTTTTTTTAAGTAGCCACTAGAAACCACCCTTAAAATGTATACATTAAATATACATTTTTTTTAAATAGTTCCATTTCAAATTTTTTATTCGGATTTTTTGTGTTATTTGTTAATTTTTTAACTGGATTTTTTACCCATAGAATAATTTAGTGCATTTTCGCCCTATATTTTCCCCGTCATACAATCTAACACCTAAAGTTTTTTTTTTTACATCAAAATATTTTTTTATTTTATAAACAAGAAATGTTTGTTTATGTTTATGTTTATATAAATATATTATGAATGTGATTATGATTTAATAAACTATTGTCGAAGTATTGTTATTCGTCAATAATCCATCAAGCATCATCTTTTTATATATATTTTACAGAGGATTCAAAACTTTACACTTTAATTAAATTATAATTAAATGATTCAAAATTATGGTTTTTTAGGATAAAAAAAATAAAGTTTTCCACAAAATACGTTATAACAAGACACAAGTATTATCTAATTGGCCACTATGCCAGTACCTATGCCACTATATTATATCGATTGAAAAATAGACTATTTAGTATTTACTAATTCTTGGGTATTTAAGGTATTTTGATTAATTAAGGTTTCATAAATTATTGATACCTGTTGTTTTCGCTCGTTCACATATCGTAAATTGAATATTGCGACTTAAAAGAATTTGTTCAATATTTCTACTCAAACGAGCACTCAAATGTATTACTGAGAAACTTTTCAATTAAATTCTTTCAACAAATTCGGAAGTAATTTGACATCATTTTTGTTAAATAATTGTGAAGAAAAATCTGTCGACATTGTTATGTTGCTATTCTATTTGTAATATAAATTAAAGAAATACTAGAATAAAGTCATTCGTATGTTTACTTTGCGTTTTCACTAGGTACACTATATTAATAATAATGAACACTAAATAAATTGCCTCTTTTCGTCAATTATTTCAAAGTTAAATTTTAAAACAAACTTCTTTGTCGTATGTATAGAGTATACATAAATACATTTGTTTATTTAAGCACAAAAAGGTAGGCAGGAAGACAACCAAATAGTGTGTTTGAAACACTGCAATGTATTTTTTAACTAAATTGTACGATCATATTTAATAAATGAATTGATAAAACATAGTTCCAAACGTTTGGTTCCAATAATTAGCAAAAACTGAGGTTGTATGTTCCATTCTCATTAAAAATTAAGACTGTAAATTTGAAGTAATTTGCTTTAAATATCGTAATAGAAACGATATTAATCTTAGTAGATTGATGATATTCTATTAACCTAAAATGTCTGTAGTATTAGGTATTTTATAGTATTTGTGACTGTCAAAAAAATATAATTGAAATATCAGTAACAAATTAACAAAAATAAAGCAATCAAAACTTATTGAGATATACTCGTAATATTTGATATTAAACGAGCATTTGAACATTTTAAATATTAGAATACACATTTATAATATATATAATTTAAAATTTCATAACTAAATGTAATAGTTAAAAAATTATTGTTTTAAAATTTTTTCTTTAGAAAATCACTATTTCATTCAATAATTTTAGATATCAAGGTTCAATGACATATGTAAATTTTAATAAATTCTTTATTATAATTTACTACTATATTGTTGATTATTTTTAACTTTCCTTTATATTCATACATAATACGTAACACTAACTCGTGTAGCTGACATATATGTCTACTATGTTCATTCATTATTGTAAAATGCAAATAGATTTACAGATTGTATATTTCTAATAAATATTATTTATTAAGTAAAAAAAAAAAAATTGAAAAATTGAAAAAACAAAATATTAAAAAAACAATTATTATAGGTTGAAATATTATAGGTACTCTTTTTATAACCAATTGTTCCAAAAATTTTTCTCAAATATTTATTTAAATATAAACAAAATAATTTTCTATGATTTAGATACATGTTGTAATCGTAGAAAGTAAATTCAAAATAATTGTTTAACCATTAACATTCATTAGGTACTTTACTTGCAATTTATTATTATATAATTTTATTATTAAGTAGTTTTTTTTAATTATACATTTTACAAGTAATTAAAATTATAAAATTATTATAATTTTTATTTTGTTTCAGCGATTCTGTGATTTTCAAAATGAATAGCCAAAGGGTTATTTTTTCAGTTTCATTACTTGCAGTTGATAAACGCTAGCTCTAAATGATTTTGATTGTTGCTCAGAAAGCCTTTCATATAATTTACGATGGCTTTCTAGCAATAATCATTACCAAGAAAGAGCCTATACTTCTACGCTATATAGTTACCTATGTTATAGTCCATTACCAACCACAATCGTTGTACGAGGTATTAAGGCAAATGTGACAAAGAAGTTGAACAACATTACAAAAGAAGCGTTTCAGGCGTTCCAGTACTGTTTCAATAAATGAAGACATAGCGTTGGGAAGGAAAATATTTTGAAGGGGACCCAGATATGTAAATTATAAATAAAGTATATTTTGTTTTTTGACGTTAGTCCACGTAATTTTTTAACAGATATTGTGTATAGGTATAAACCAGATAAGTTATCAATATTTAATTAATCAATAAACATTATTAATCAGAGAATCTAAAGTAATAATAATAACAATAATTATTTAAATTATTAATTGTACCTGTAACACATTTTTTTATCTAGTTGCAAACACACTAGACTCACTGTCTAACTACTTTTACTATTTTGTCTATTTTCTCATTAGTCCATTTAGTCCTCAGACTTCTCTATATAAACGTTATTCATTAGCTTATAGATCTAATTTAATTTCCTGTATAATTACAATACAATATAATATTTTAAAAATTGTTGCTGTAATTAGTTTTTTATTATTTTTATCTGTGAAAGTAAATATAATAAAATAATTTGAACTGTATACATTTATATTTAAAAGTTTTAAACCTTGATGTGTGCGTTGCTATGTTGTTGATGTTAAAAATTTTTGCCTAAGTGTAAAATGTTCTTAGATATTATATTTTTTCTTAATATATAAATATATAATTACGATATTACCAACGGATACTTTTTAGATTAAATTGTACCTTCGTAATGTATATAAATTTTATACGTGTAATATAATTTCAACAAAAGCTATGGAAGTACACTGATATGATACTTATTTTATCGTATAGTGGAAACTACCATAATGATAATTTTAAAGATATTTGTCAGTATCTTCAAAGATGTATATATTAATGTTATTGCCAATAAGTAAATAGCACTAGATTTAAAAATTAAACAACACCTAATATTTCATGTCTACTATTACATGGTACCCATGTATTAAAAAAAAATTTACTGCGCAGGTCCCCTGTAAGATGTTTCTATTTATTTACAAGTAAGTACGCGTAAGTATACTTATTTTATTATTGTATATGAAATGTAAAAACAATAAGGTGTGTTTACCAGTTATTTTGTTGATATAATTTTAAAATAGTTGACAAATATAGTTCATTATATTTATTTTAACGCACAGTCGAATTGCGACAACTCGAAGTTGAAGGTTTTCGTTTTGAGTTATGTATTATTTAAGATATCTAACTCGATTTTTTATTAAGTTATAGATAATTTACATTTCTAGGGGAATAAAAGAAAAAAATTCGAGTTGTCAAGTTTTTTGAGTTATTGAGGTTCGACTTATCGTGACTCAATTGTACAATCATAAATTAAGTACTATTATTCTAATTATTATAATCATAATTAATTGCTCTATACGTATTTTCTTTATACTTAATTCTTTGAAATATCTTAAATTTACATACTTAATTAAGTCATCTAATTCATAATTGGTTATTCGTTAATGACGACAGCGAGCGCTAGTCTCCAATAATTTAAGTTTGAGACGGCTTATAATACAAATATGAATAGTAAGAATAAATTATGTAGCTCCGAGCCACAGGTCTGATTTGAAAAAATCCTTTGCAATTGATAGCTCAATGTCAGTTAATAATAAAATACGTTTTAAAAGTTCATAAAGTGTTATTCATCACTCGTCAGTCGTAGATGTTTGTAAATTGATAGTAGCCACTACCATGTATAGGTTAATAACGAATTGAACAAAATTTGAATTATATAAGAGGTAGCATTTTTCACGGGCAACAAAGTGCTGCATAGCGACAGCTAGTATATAGTCACTTCGTGAATGGTTTAATTAATTAATTTAAATAGTTTAGGTTATCATTAGTGTTTATTAGACCACTAGTGAAAGAAAAAATAAATAAAAGTGGATGTGTGCGTGATAACTGCGGTTAATATGGAAATCAAATATGTAATCATTGATTTAAATTTTATTACAACATTTTTAACGATTAAACTAAGATTGAGAGAATGTTGGATATATAGGCGTTGTTTGAACGTTCGATTATTAGCTGTAACGATGACTTAATTTTTTTAAGTATTAGAGTTAGTTGGAGGATCTGTTGAGTGTTGGTGATGAGATTATTTCTGTTAAGTTTGAATACTTGAAAGTCCGTAAAGCCTAACTTAATATCAAGAAAGTTAGCCATATTTTGATGAGAATAATACTGTTGTATGAACACAAAATAGTGGATATCCACAGGACCATTATCCATTTGATTATAATGATGTAAAAACATTACTAATAGTAAATGTAACTGAAAATTGTTGATTAGGCAATTTAACCTACACGCCTGGATATTCGGCGGTAGACAATTTGAATAGTATTTTGCTATTAAATCTGTTATTTTTGGATTAAATTGTGAAGATGCAGTTTCTATAAAAAATGTTCAAAAACTTATTGAAATTTGGAAATCAATTTAGTTTATACTAAGACTAATTTTGGCTTTTTACCAACGGAAATAACTCTTTTAGAAGAAATAAGGGGACTATTATCAGGTACTAATTGTATTAAAATAATAAAGAAAGTTGAAGAATTATTGAAAAATATACCAAACAATATTACAAATAAAATTAAATTTGTTTTGAACAATAACCCAGGTATCAAAAACAATACTTAAAATTAGCGACATTCTTGATGAAAAAATAACTTTAACAAACATTTTACCAAATGATCTAAGGTCTAAGAGTCAAGAGTAGATGATTTTGCATATTTTCAATATGCATCGGCCTCATAAATCGATGTTGAACGCAGTTTTTCATCCTCCAGAAATTTGTTATCCGACAACCGAAGCAAGTTCCTGTAGGTAAATAGGTAGTCATAAGCGCAATTTGAGTTTAATAAATTAGGAGAGGCTATTATAATTTGCATTTATGTACTGTGTGTATGATTCCTGACATATATCAAGGTAAAAAGGGATATTAACAAACCATTTAAGGGGGCTATAATTGATTTTTAGGGGACTTAGCCCCCCCCCCCCAAGCCACAACCACACTGAAAATTCACAACAGAGTGTTACGGGAAACTTTTAAAAGAAAAGCAGATAATACTATTTTTTTCAGACCTGTAAAAATAATTAGAACCGAACTTATGGAGAACAATCACTCTAAAATCGAGCATAGAGATAGATGTACGGTCAATTCGGAAAGCAATGTACGATAAACGTCGAAAAAATTATCCCACTTTTCTAAAATCACTAAGGGAGTCAATTGAACAACTTAAAACAATGGAAGATGACGATATAATAAAATTTCAAAGTAAAAAAATTGTTTTCATTCTCGGCAATAAATTATTTGGTTTGTGTTACTACGGAATAAAATCTTACTTTTATGACAAGTACAAGTGAATTTTTCGCTAATGGTACTTTCAATTATGCACCAACATTTTTTGCTCAACTTTATACAATTAATTGTTTTAAAAATGGGTTTTATGTACCAGTGGCATACTTTTTATTATAAAATAAATCAAAGCAAATTTACGTAGACATGTGGTTGTTTTTACAAGAACTATGCAAACAAATTATTTTCAAAAATTTATTGGTTCTAACTACATTTGGATTTTGAAATCGGTGCCCATGAAGCGGTAAAAGAAGTTTTTCCTAACATTGAAATAGATGCATGTCGATTTCATTTAAGACAGTCCTGGTGGCGCAAAGTGAGTTTATTGAATTAAATAAATTATAATCAAAATGTACATTTGGGATATTTGTAGATTAATTCTAAAAAAAAATTTCGTTTGGCCTACATTAAAAACTCTGATTTGGGAAAATGATTAAAACTTTGTTTTGGATTACCATTTTTACCCTTTCAAGATATCCAAAATGCGTTTATTGAATTTTTATCAATTTGTTCCGATTTAAATATTAGGAGTTTATTTTTTGACTACATTTTAAATACATACGTGGAGAATAGTTGTTTATTTCCACCGGAAATTTTGGCACAAGAGCCATCCGAAAATCCCTGGTAAAGATTCAAATATATCATCGCTATAATAACTATAATTTTTATTTGTTGTATTTTTTTAAGTACGACAAATGGATCCGAAAGTTTTCATCGAACGTACAATGCCCAATTTCATAGCTCCCAGCCTTCTGTCCATGTAGTTATTTCAATTCTAAAAGAAATGCAAGAGGAATATGCACAAAAATTAAGTCAGTATTTAAAGGTCAAGTCAAAAAATAGAAAATGTTAATTTCATAAAAGAAACTATAAAAGAATATTAAAAGTATAAAATGCATAACAATATTATAACATATTTATCAAAAATTAATTATTTAAGAGCTACCAATGTATAACATTTTAAATTGAAATAACTATTATTATTTTTAATTATTTTATAATAATTTTATTTATTTTACTATATTATAATATTTATTATCATATTATTTTTAAATATTTTGATTTATGTTTTTGAGTTCAGTCATTTTTTTTTAATTTAATTTTTACTGAACACAAATAAAAATTTAAATGTGGCAACGTTGCACAGCAAATCGTAAGCAATCATTTGACTTTTGGGGTAAATATTAAAGTTAATTGTTTAACGTACGCAATTGTGTGGTAGATATCCATACAAAGTATCAAAAATGGACTCTCAAAGACTTACCGAAGCAATTAGAATAGATACTGTTGTCTGTTGACCATCTACCAAAATTCAATGATATGAAATATACTACGAAATATAAAAATAAAAAGTGCGAAAGATGATGGACGAAGAACTAATATAATAATTAATTTTAACTATTTTATAGTTACTATACTTACTTAGTATTTACGTGGTACTAACTTATAAGAATATAAAAATGATAACGAAAACAAAATTATCAAAAAGGTTATTTAGAAACAATATAGAAAAATAACGTTTTAGAAAATGTTTATCAAAAACGTAATAATCAAAAATGTTAAACAAAAACTATATTTTTTAAATTAATAAATAATAATGAAAACTAAAAAATTAAAAACATTTTCCAGCCCCGATATACTATATTGTTTAAAGTTTAAGTATAATATCCATTTTTGTCTTGACAAAAATAGTAATTGCTTTGAAGAATTTCATATTAAAAAATAAAATATTGTATATGTATATTATATACTTTATACATATATTATATATATTTAAAAATTTTAAAAAGGTTATTTAAAGTATTATTTTACAAAAAAAAAAATGTAATTTTTTGATTTATTATTTATTTATTTTTTATCGCTAAAATACCACAGAAAAGAACTATATTTATTTACATTTAAAATGTCCTAAAAATAAATTGTACTCGATTTATTAAACTAAAGTTGTTTTTAACATAAAAGAAGATTAATAATTTTTTGAAACAATAAAATATTTATTTATAGATAAATATTGATTCTACGAAGATCCGAGGTACATAGATACACTATAGTGTAAGTTAAAACTTCGCGAAAACCAATGCGAAAATTCTGAAACTCTCAAAAATTATTTTTAAGGCTAAAAACTATAAATATGATGAAAAAAAAATTGATATTTAAAAAAGGCGAGTCTAAAAGGGTTAATAGTTAAGTAATAAGTACCGTTACAGAAAGGGTTAACCATGTGTCAGTACTGTCAGTATATCAAGAATCATATAAATTAATTATAAAAAAAACAGTAGACTATTAATTATTATTATTCTATTGAAAATAATTAACTAATGATACTCATTTTAAAAATAATCAGTAAAATTATAGTTTTAGTTCTGAATCATTATGGACATTTTTGTGTTATATATTTGATATAAAATAAAGATTTCCTCAATGTAAGGCTTATTGTAGTTTAATGTAGTTTAATGTTTATAAATATTATATATACATATATAAAATTATTTTGTTCATTTGTTGTGATCGATTAAATTTCAAACAACGATTATTTTTAATAAAAAGTACCTACATCAATAGATTTCTTAAGATTAGGAGTGGTTAAAGCTTATTTTTCTATTATTCTTAACTTCTATAAGTTGTTATAAAATAGCTCACCCTTAAATTTAGTTTGGGCTCAGAAAAATAGAATATTGTTTTGCTAATTTAAATGGTTGCTATTGGTTACAGATTAAATTAAATTATTAGAAATGGTGTGGGATATAATAATTTTTACAAAGACTTATCTATCATAAAATAACGCTTAATAATTTTCAGACTCTGAAGAAAATGAAGATACCTAACTTTATAAAACTAGGTGATAATTAACAATGATCTGGGATTCATAAATCATTTATTATTATATATGGTGGAGTATAAATTATGGCAAAAAAGTTAAAAACTAGAAAATGCAAAAAAGAAATCTACCCAAGTGTCTTTAAATTATGTTATTATACCTTTTTACTATACCAGTTTTTACTGCATCAAACAAGCGCATTTTTCAAATTTGAAGTGAATTAAAAATTTTTAAGAAACATTATGAATGAAGTTAAGATAAATTAATATGTTAAGCTTTTAAAAAAATGATCCATAAAATTAATTAACAAAAATATAATTTTAAATTCAGACTAGATTACATGGCTAAATGCATATGGATGAAAACTGTACATTGATGCATTAAGCTGTATTGATTGAATTTGGTGAAAATTAAAGAAGAATCAATTTTATTTTGTAAAATATTTATCCTTAAGACTTTAATTAATATAAATTAAATCAGTATAATGCATAAATAAAAAGTTAATACATTTTATAAATAAAAATATGCCTTTGAAATACATATTTATGAATCCCAGGATTATTACCACAAGAAATTGCTAATAATATACAGCTCGAGTGTCTATACAATTTTGAGATGCTTAGATATCTAAATCAAATTTATCATCCTAACATAATAAATGTTTTCATTGGATTTGAAATGATGAATTCAAAGTCTAATACATTAAATAATTAAATACCAGTATAAAAATTAATTTGACATCAAGGAAATAAGATTAAGATTTGCATCACTTTTAAATTGTAATAAAAAAGATTCCAATGTTGTGGAAATAATACAATGTTGCAACCTCAATAAATCATAATCAATTTTAACAAAACTTATAAATAAATAAAAACTTCTTTTTTAAAAATTATTATTAGTCAATTAATGTATTGTATTTTATAGCAGATAATTTATATTTTTTTTTAGATTTTTGATACTTCTAAATAACTAGTATTCAAGATTATCTTTGTGTAAAATGATATATTAATATATTTTAATTTTCAATAAATTACTAATGACTATTTGAAACACTTAATGAAGAGAGTTTTAGTTGGTCATATTCAAAGGTGTGTTGTATAGATAATTTTCTGTGATAAGGCTTGTATGTGCAAAGTAAATTTACATTAGTGTGTGTATGTTTCACACCTTGCCAGCAAATTGTATTAATTCTCGCATAAGCATATGCATGCCAAATAAATAAAAATACTAATATAAATTCTCCAAAAATTAATCTAATAATTAAGACATTCTATATAAATTTTTATCTAAACATTGTTTTAATTTTCACTTTTACAATTAAGTACAAGATAATTTAATAAACTCTTGAATACATGGAAAACAGCTCGGCCTAATGAAAAGAAGAGTTAATGTTTATATATCCACCCTTGGTTAATTATTATAAAGTGTTTTGTCAGTTTGATTAATCTACAGGCTACAATTGATAATACTGAAAGTGCACTAAAATGTTTCAAATAGTTAAATTATTAAATAATTAAATGAATACTTAATTAGATAATATAAATGTTATATTTGGAAAGAACTATTACTTAGCATCAATTCACAAATAATAAAAATAATAAGGAGAGGTAGTTTTTCTTATAATATTTAATAATCATGCCATAATTGAATTATTTAACAAATTATATTTATAATTGTGAAAAAAAATATATAATAATAAGTTACATTACAAATGTTTGAAATGACTTATTAATCACTTATTATAAATATTTATAAATTAAATATAAATGAAAACTAAGTTGCACATATTTTTTAATTCAAAGTTATTCCATGGCTCTTCAATTTTTCTGATACTAATGTTTCAAAGTTATTATCAATTCCCAACTCTTTAACAGTAAACTGAAAAATAAATAATTAAAACCATAAAATTATTTAAGCTATGTACAAAATTACAATAATAATTTCATTATTAATACTAATATACCTATATTCTTTTTGGAATGAGATCGTACCTCTGTAGCAACCAGTTTTTTTCGAGTGGCAATCAGACAATACCTGTTTGTCCACCCCGCCACGTCAACTATCTGTAAGTAAAGCCATGCCTATGTACACAAGTTGGCCGCTGAGGTATAATCTCATTCCAAATAGAGTATATAGGATTATAATAATATTAATTAGATGTTGTGCATTATAAAATGTATGTTATTTTTAAAATTATCCATTTTATTGCTATAATAATTATGTTGTAAAATAAATTACTTAAGCAATATTATGAAAGCTTAAATATTATTTTAATTTTTAAAACGTTAAGACTTAAAACACAATTCTTATAAATAATTTATTGATTTATTCAATTACAAACATAATCATATAACACATTTTCAAAATAAATAAGTAAATAAACAGAAGAAATTTATATTTTAATTTCAGTATCATAAAGTTGTTTATAAATTGTTCTGTTAAGGGGCCATTACACCAAAATTTTTTTCTTTGTTTATCTCTCACATAATGTAGGAACAAAGATATTTTGAATTTCCATGATTAAGAAGAGTCTTAGACATGTTGGTGTTGCGATTCCTCTTTAAGGAGAAATTTGAATGCAAAGTTAGATTTTTAAATAATAATATCAATATTATTTGCACTATAATACTTTAAACAATTATGTATACACAAGTTCTTACCAAAATTGGTTCATAACCAAGTTTCTTAAGTTGTCTGATTTTACACAATGTTAAACCATTGTATTCATTACTATAATAGAGCACTGAATTTCTTACAAGAGTCATTATAGCAAACCATTTTCCTAATTCTAGTGGTTTCTTAAAATCATTGAATGCAATCTTATTTTTCATTGTTTCAGGAATAGATACTGGTTTACCATTAGTATCAATGCAAAATAATATATCTAGAAGTATAAAAAAATAAAATGAATAAATTTAAAAAAATTAAATAAAAACTAAATACACACGAAAATTACCTGGTTTTGGATGATGGGGAAGAGGGTAACACACATGTAAATATGACTCATTTTTGAATAGGCTTAGAAGTTCCTTGTAAAGTTTAATAAAGTTCTTGTCATTTGCACTTAATTTAGCCATAGTACTTGAAGTAGGTATATGCCAGGCTAAATGCTAGAATATAAAACACAATATGTTATAATAGAATTTATTATTTTTAAACATAGAAAATATTGAGGCATGCGTTTAATTGGAATAAACAAAACATTGCAATTATCAATTATAATGAATATTATCTCCAAAAGTATATATTATACATATGTAGTATTTTAATATTATGCCAATAAAAATACATCCATTGAATTTTTAAATACTAAAGGATTAAGATGTTATTTTTATTAATGTTACAACAAATACAATTTGACTATAAAAAACACAGTAAGTAAAATTGATCATATTTTTCATTACAATGGATATAAATATATTTTGTAATTTATTACGATTATGAAAAATTTGTTGTTTGATCAGTAAACATTCTAATGACTGTCAATGTGGTGTTGGTTGATTATACAATTAAGCAGTACATCAAGACTATAAGTATAGGTACAAATGAAAGGTTTTAGCTTACAATTAGACATTCATTTCTAAATAATTTAATTTAAAAATAATTTTTATATGAAATAGAATTACCTATTTATTATTTATTATTGTTGTATTATATTAAAATTCAATGATAAAATTGCTTAAAATAAAAATCATTATTAATGATACTAACTGTATTATCACATTTATTTTTTTTAGTGGTTGTTACATACCTCTAACAGTCAATTTGTGGGCCACCATTATAAAAAGATTGGTCCTCATAAGATATTTGATATTTTAAATTAATTCAGATTACGATTTTATGATATTCATTTAATCATAAATATAATTTCAAATTAAAAAAAATTACTTTGCTAAATTACAAATAACTACCAATTTGTTAAATCATAAGTATAATTATTTTTTAACAAATTACATTTATTTCTCAATTCTTATTAAAATAATTAAATATAGATGAATTAGATGTAATTTTGCAAACAACATTTAAATTAAACTTAGAATCAAATATTTTTAAGAAAATGCTATACTCTCAATCCACATGTGTTATTTATATTTTATAGATATACAAAAAAGCAAATTTGAATTCAGTAGAACTGATTTCTTGCTGTTACAATTGTCGAGAAAGAGTATTTATATTAATAATAAAATAAGTAAATATACATTATTTATGCAAATATGTATATAATATCAATTACTCTTAAAATTATATTGATAAACACAACTTACTTCATTACAAGATTCTTTTAATGTATCTGGTAATAATGAACCAGAATAGTCGGGACATTCTGTAAGCACACTATTGTTTAAACTTACAATATCACGTGGTATATTAAATCTGGATAATCTTTTTCCTAAAAAATGTTACACATTATTTAACATTATTTAATAAAGTTAATTAACAAAATAACTATGTTTGTAATAACTAAATTATAAAATAATACTCTTATTACTCTATTGATATTAAATTAAGCCTTACTGAACACCATAAAATATACAATTTACCTATATTTATGAATTATGGCTATGAATCAGTAAATTCAGTTTATTTTTTGTCTAGTAATAATTAATTTTAATTAATAAAGTATATTTAATAATTTTACTTTAGGTCAACATAATTAATGATAAAAAAAAAATTAATCCATTTAAATAACTAATAATAGGTTTTCTGGACTCAGAAATGAATAGAAAATCATAATTTCTTGTTGTTATTTTAACTAAAGTATTTTAAGGTTTAATATTTTGCTTTAATTCAATATTTTTTTAGTTATTATCTATCTTAATTTAGAAATTATTTAAATTATATTAATTAGTTTAAGATAATAATTAATTCTTTATATTATACACTAATAGAGTATATACAAACATTATAGAACAGACAGTATCTAAAGTATTTGTCAATCTAAAACTTATTGTTAATTATTCAAATTATACTTTAAATAGTATATACTAGAAAACTTCAACAATATCAATATTACAAATGTTTAACTTATTTTTTGGAAATTTAAGTAACAATTATCTAAAAATATTGATAATCAAATTCACTTTTGTTAATATTAAAGAGTCTAACACATCTTTGAATATTATTAACAATCTTATTAGAGTTATTTTAAGGATATTTGAGGAGTTTATAGCAGAATCTGTGCAATAGTGTATGATAATTCACTAAATAATAATACTGTTCAAGAATTAGGACAAGTTAATCTGATCAGATTTTCTTCTTAAAGCATATAGCTGTCTATTAGAGCTTAACCACCAATCGATCAAGAAACTACTCATCAATTTATGTAAAATAGTTGGCCATTTTTATAGAAGTATAATATTTTAACATAACTAAACAATAAAAGCAAATAAACTTCATATTCTTAAAACAAAATTGCGTAACAAGGTGGAATCCTACAAATTACATGATGTTGATTATAACAAAGAATCAAGAAGCTGTGAACAATTATTTGAGAGTTGTATACATATTATAATATATTTAGTGTTTATGGATTGAAAAAAATGAAAATACTGGAAAATTATTAAAGAAATTCAGTCATGAACCATACTAATAAAAATGGAAAACAGTAATCTATATCATAAGAAAAGACTAATTTAAAACACCTAGATGTAAAAATGAATGCATAATTAACTTGTAAAAAGTAATGACAAAGACAAACAAGTTGGCACTCTACAGCAGCTAAAATGGTACAAATAGTTGATAAAAATAAGTTCCAAAAATTATTAATCCCTTAAATTAATAAAAAGCTAATACATACTAATTGTCTATTATTTCCAAGTTAGCAAAAAAAAACTCAGTATTGTTTTCACAAGATATGTACAGAGTCTTTTATGTCAATCTTGGCAAGTTATTTCTCAAAATAGAACTAAATTGATGTTAGGCGATATAAATGTCTCATATTAGTCTTAATACTTCTTAATTTATTCTAAAGAATAAATTTAAATAAATTAAAAGTAATATAATACAATATCATTATTGAAGTCATTTTTTATTTAATTTTGAATTATATTTTGAAAAGTCTAAAATTATTAACTAATAATTTAAAATTCATTATTTAATAATTTTATTTTATTAATAAATTCACAATTGAAAATATAAATTAGTGATAAAAACAATAGAAAATGCAGTTTGCAAATTCTGACAATTATTTTATATTAATGCCAAAAACCTTATATTTATAAAAATAAATGTTATTTGCTAGTGGTTGGGATATTCTTCTTCTTCTTATTATTATTTTTATTTTTTTGATAACTCAAACTAATATTGAAAAAAACAAAATAATATCAATGTTCAAAAAAAATATTGTTGAACATTCCTAGTATATAATATAATATAATATACTATATGTATACATATTTTTTTTGTAACTTACCATAACATTTATGAAGTGTTTCAATTTTTAAAGCTTTTGAAATACAATCTTTGGGGTAAAAATTGTTCACAGCTAAGTATGACAAAGTATAAACATAACATCTAGTGTGTTCTTCAAATTCAACATTTCTTGTATCACTCCGAAGTTCCTTAACAATCATCTTAAATATGCATGGTGTTGTTTGTGGATTATAATTTAACATAGTTAAAGCTAAAGTTATTCTTTCTAAATCCTTAAAAAAAATATTATTATATTTATTTATTCAGATAAAAATTATTGTTTTATTTTTTTTTTTATCACCTTAACCCTTGCCAGAGCTATTTCATCAACTATACGCTGCGATATTTTTTTCAAAAGTTCTTCGTGTTTAATCAACAAATTGGTACCCAATAGAGCCATATGAACACAGCATACTAATTTTACTTCATCAACTTTATTTGTTAGAACATCCATTAATCTGTACATATTATCGGCATTCTGGTGCTTTGAGCAATACCTAAATATCTAAATAAAAATAAAAATGTGTTTAGAGAAACAATGTTAATATTTAATTGAATGATTTTGCATATCGATAATTTCATTTAGAAATACAGTAGAATCCGCTTATTTGGGACACCGCATAAAGGGGACAACCGCTTAATGGGGACAAATTGTCATAGTCCCGAACGGATGTATAAGTTTAATGTAATTTAACTTCGTTTATCCGGGACAAACCATCGGTTATAAGAAACAAAAATAAAATTGTTGAACTAGATATTTTTATTAATCCCAGTTTGTGTTAGTATATAACAATATTATATCTCGTAAAGATTTAACATTGATTGAAAAAATTTCTATACTGGATAAAATTAAGGCTCAACCTCATAATAGTCTTCGTGAGTTAGAGAAATTAATAGGCATGTCTAAATCGGTACTAAACCAATTGAAAAATAATGAAATAGCTATTCGTGAACAATATGAAAAATTAAACGACAACAAAAGTGCACCTGTAAACAGAAAAAGAAAACGAGAAGGCAAAGATCCCGAAGTAGACAATAATAATAATAATAATAATAATAATACATATGTAATTTTTAAATAAAGTATGAATTAAGTGTGTATGTATGTAATTTTTAAATAAAGTTATTATGTATGTATATATGCACTTTAATAATTTTGGTTTATTAGTTATTCGGTTAATTGGGACAGTCGGATAATGGGGACAAATAGGTCACCGCCCGATGTGTCCCAATTAAGCGGATTCTACTGTATTAAATTTAATTTTAAATATGCATATTTTCCATAAAACTGTTTTATTTTATTCTTAATATATTTAAATACATCATTAATACATGATAAATATTATTCAAGAGGGCGCCACACCCACACGTGCTCTCTATCTTACAAATGTTTAACATAGTAAAAACTGTTTTACACGGACAAAAATCCACTTGATTGTAGTCAATTTTCACATTATAAAAAGTAAAACATTGGCAACATCGTTTTTAATGTTTTGACATCCCTAACACAAAAAAGTTCTTATTGTTTCAGAATCCATTATTTTTGCACTTTTTACAGTCTTTTGTAGAACTAATATCAAAAGAATAAAAACGATATTGTACAATCTAAAATCTCTTCTTTTAGTGTGAAAATATTTGATTGCAAACTTGGACAATAGCCTGAAGAGTCATCACCCGCATGAAACGGTTTTTATTATGTTATATGTTTGTAGGGCGGAAACAATACATGCAGGTTTCATCTTAACAGTACTATTTAAACCATAAAAATAAATTTATTAAATAAACATAATCGTTAATTTATGTCATTAAGTTTATTTTATATAACTGCATTTTTCCAACATATGTTACATAAGTGCATGCATACTTCATGTTTTTTTTTAGTGCATTCAATTCACAGCTCTGATGAATAATAACTTGAAATAAATCAATAAAATCACAAAGTGCCTTTGAAAACATCAAGTTATTAAATTGATCTAATATGTTATTTTACATCTACTACTGGAAAAATAAATAATATTTTAGTTTTAAAATTTTACTGCTGACATTAATTTTAAGTATATTTTATAGAATAATTGTAAAAAAATATTATAAGTTATTCTGCCAATAATACCAATATTTATTTTGATGGTGAAAATAAAATAAAAATAAACAACATTTTCAATTAAAAGAAACTCATTCTAAACAGAGATATTTTAGGAATGAATTTTGATGCATACACAATTTTAAAGATGAAACATTTTTGCACCAATACCGACTTTTGAAAATCTTGTAACTAGATTTTTGTTGGGGGGCGATATATTCTTTGTTGGATTAATTATAAGATTCTAAATTAAATTTAAAAAAAATAATTAAGTACCTTTAAAAATGCAGCCAATTCTACACTATTAATGTTTGCAATTTCTTTGATTACAGAGTTGTATAGATTTTTTACAAGCTCTTGATTACGTATAGGTGTTTGAGTTTTAAAGAATCCTAAAGATACTATGCCCAATTCTTTAATATTAAAGTCGTTGTAATAAGAACATATTTCTTGTTCAATATCATACATTGGTAATGTTGGCAAAAACTTTCTACTTGTATTAGCATAAAACATCATCTGAACTAATTGCTTGGGAGTCAACCTGAAATATTAGAATTTATATTTCAAAAATATAGTAATAACTTAAAATGAATTATAATGCATCAAGATACAAATTGTTATACATTATTTTTTCCTACAAATAACGAACCTTTTAATATTTAAACTGTTAAAAAGATTATGAATTGTAGTTTCTCAAATATTTTTATTAATTAATATAAAATATTACTAATTATATATTATGTGCAAATATTTAAGTAGGTATCTAAGGATATAGATACAAAATTATTTTTAATGTTCTTTCAAAATCAACATATAACTCAGTGGTTTTTGAATTGTGGTATGGAGTAAATATTGATATTGTAAACACTATGCTAATATAGTATTGTAAAGTAATAATAGAAAAATTTTTGTTTCATTTATTCAAGGAAAGCACAGTTAATTTTTTTATTTTTTGAGATGATAAAGCCAAAAAAATGTAGGAGCCACTGGTCTAGCTTGATACACCTACCAAGAGTTCTATTTGTAATATAGTTATTGTATTATCTTAAATTGATCATTGATACTTATATTAAATATTTACTAATGAAAAACATTTTATTTGAGAGTACCAAATTTGTTATCAATGTATTTACCTTGATGGCTTACGTGCTAGTTTCCTGACACCCATCCAAACAAAATTGCTTAGTCTAGACAACCTCATCAAGTACCAGTGGTCCATGAACAGCAAAAGCTTGTTAAGAGTCCAGCGCCTATGCCTTTCAATACACTGTTGGTCAAACTCAGACCACAGACGGTAGTAGACAGGATCCTTGGCATCTTTGGTGTCCCACAATGATACGAGTGTAAATATAGACAGCAGCTGCTGGTCAGTCATTTGTGGTAGAACACCAATCAAGCGGTCACGTAGACCATCATACACCGTATCAGCCAGTCGGTAGTCTTTGCCCCTAGCATACGAGCTGATTTCTGTAAAGGCTTTGTGCACCTCGTCAGCCGTCTTAACACTAAAGTCCTGGCTGATGAGCGCGTGGTACTGCTGAGCGGTAATCCCTCTTTGCCAATTGGCAGCGGATACGTCTGGATTTACAACCGTAGCGTGATATCCAGGATCTTTGACCATTGCGTTGTGAGCGTTATGATTTTCGTTGTTCACGTGCGAGGAAAATGCTGAAAAAGATGAAAACGTTGGCCAAATTTGAGCGAATGCATTCCGACGTCCGCAATGGTTCGCGAACGCCCGCCCAACGAAAGCTAGGCGGCTCAGTGTTTGATTCATGGTGTAATTCGATTGACGTCGAATAGATTTCAAAATTTCAACGTACAATTTCGATCAAAGTTGACCATCGTCATTTGGTGGAAACCTGAACGGATAAGCTAATTGACATATTTGATAACAATTTTATTATCTATCATACTAAATAGACCACAAAGGAAATTGATAAGAACTAAAACGATATAAGTTTTAATAAATGCAACAATTTTCCTTCCAAGTGCCTACGTTTATGGGCATGAATATTGAAAGTATAGCATTTTTGAGGAGGTACCGAACATTTTTTGACGATAATTTTATGTCAAAACTGTTTAATTTTAACTAAAATATTCCTATCACTAACCGACTTTTTTAACAATATTTTTGTACCACTGATAATAATGATACATTTTTAATACAAATATCGTTTTGGATCATTTTGGAAACAAACAAATTTTAAATGTTTTCTTGTTTTATTAGTAAAGAGACAGCAATTAGTAAGTACCAAGAAGTGATAAGAATAATCCAATAATTTTAATATTCGAAAAAATATAACTGAATATTTAAATGGTAAATAGTCGTAATATATAAAATCAAATAATCATTAGATTAATACACAAAATATAAATAATTAAATACCTAATCGAATAATAAACTATTTGTGCAAAGTTTATTTTTATTATAACAGTCGAAACTATTAAATAATAAGGTTTTATATTGCTACGACTGTTGTCTGTTACAAATATTTGTCATATTAACTATATAAAATGAATAACATACCAATAAATGAGTATTATTTAGTGTTTGGTCTAAACTCTGAATATAAAAACCACTGAAAGTGTAAGTTATTAACAAAACATTATTATTGAAATAATAAAATCATTCGATTATTCCTATTACTATTAGAAAGTAATTTGTTCAAAACGCAACTCTCCTTAAGAATTCATAAAAACCAAAATCCAATGTTGGTGACAATAATAAACTATTAAATTTATGTCACTAGCATTACAAAAAGAAAATAACAAATTTTAAGTTTTTAAATTCCTTATATTAGCTATATTATAATAGATATGTAGTTTTTAAATTATTTTTCAATATTATTTATTTATATTTATTTTGTATAAAATATTTTTAATTTGCTTTTTAACATAAATTTTGATAAAATAAAAGTAAAAAATTTAAAAAAAATTGATTACTTTGACTTGTTAATATACTACAATATTTATTATTTTTTAATGTTTATAATATTGACTTAATATTTAATTTTTACATTTTAATAATTGATATTTGACAGTATATACTTCTCAAGTAACAACTAAACATTCAATAAATAATACACAAATATTTAATTTTTAATATTGTAAAAATTAAATATATTTTCAACATTAGTTTTTGATCAACTAAATGTTTTTTAATAGTTGCCCAATATTGAATAATTATTGAATGAACCAAATTAATTAATTTATTTTATATTTATTTATTAATATTTTATAAGCATTTAAACCAATTAATTATCCAATACTATAAAATATAATATTAAATTATATATATTTAAAAATATTAGCTATTATTAATTTAAACTATTTATTAATATTATGCTGGCGACATATGCAGATACACAGTTCTACAAAAAGTACAATTTTAATTTTAACTCTGCTGTCATAATAAATATGTTATTTAAATTTATAATGAATGTATACCTAATGTACAGCTGTAATAGTTATGGCTCTTTCATACTCATATCATAGTGAAATATGGAAAAACTATGTATAGTAATATGCAAAAATGCATTATTATGTCAAAACCACTTAACACAAATGAAGAATTAAAGTATGAAAAATAATACTATTAGTCTGTGATATTATTAGTACAATGGCATACACAGTTAACACTTTATTACAACTCAGTATATAAAATACAGTTAAGAATATTTTAGGTAAATAAAACTAATATATTTTATAGATCATTTTATTAACTTTTATAAAACAATTTTACATATTAATCTCTTTTTTTCTTTTTTCTGAAAATGGAGCATGAGCTAGATATGTTTTAATTGGTTCTTCGATATCATGGTCACTGATGTTTGAATACTTGAGTTGTTTCTTAATAGACTCTATATATATAAAATAACATTGTTAATATAACAATATATATACATATATACATACAACATAACACATACACATAAAGTTTCATTTCACAAATTATACAAAAAAAAATTGAAAATTTCACATGTGGTATTCTTATATATTTATTATGCCTACCATTATTAAATAAATATTGTAATAATATATGTATATTTCACTGACAGAAAACTTTATGTTTATAAATATATTAAAATATTATCATTAGTATTGTATAATATTGTTTAACTAAATATTTTTTTTTTTAATATCTAAGCTTCGTATCGTGTATTTATACTACTATGTGGGCCTATCTTAGTCATTTGAATAAATTGATATTATTATAATTATCATTTTTATGTGTAATAATTTATCAGATGTAAATAGTTTTTTTAAATTATGTTTTAGTAGATATCAACACATAAATTAAAGCTGTATGCATATATATAAAAGCAATAAGTTCAAACTAAACATTAAAATAATATATTTATGAAAAAGTATGTGTAAATAGTAAAATAAATAACTCATTTATATCAGAATACGTATATCAACAAGGGCTAAGTTATAATAATCACATATAAGATCACTATTGAAAGCACCGCAAGTTGAAAATCAGTCGTACACTGAACTGCAATCATTACACACACATGTATGCACTATCTCACTACATTAAAGGCATTGGCCCAACCATCAGAACATTGGGACGCGTGGTTAATAACTATAATCATCAGCTGTGACACCACTACAAGTTACTGTTGATGTCAAGTCAACAAGACACTTCATTGCTTAAATATGATGATCTCGAAAGATTCATAGCGTCCAGGTATTACCATGGAGAACTCGGAAGTTTAGTCAATCAATAGGGGAAAATTAAAGACTTCAACGTCCAATTAATACTAATACATAATAACCTTTGCTAATGAATGGTTATATACTTGATTAATAATTTTGTAAAACTACCTGTATTAAAACTAAGGAACGGATTTAAATGCCTTAAAAAACAAGAAAAATACGATTTAATAACAAAAATTGTTTTAAATTAAACCTAATATACTAAGTTTAAAGAAAATGTACCTAATGTAGTTTTTATAGCCTCAAATAAATCACGAGATTTAGTAGTATCATTCAGTGATACTAAAATAACCCATCTCTTCAGTTATATTGAATTCATTATCAATACTTGAGATTATCAACATTACAAATAGCAATTAGAGAGGTGTACATTACATCAGTACTTTCATCAATAGTCAAACTGTATTTGAAAGAACAGCATTTTTCCTCCAGTTTATTTTTGATAGGTTTCCAAATGTCATCAATTCGTTTGCTTACAGTCTGATGGATCGATTCATTTTTAATAAGTGTTTTTTGATTAGAACACATTATATCTGCAACACTTTTCAAACTCTCTTTAATAAACTCGCCATAAATAAATGGTTTTGATTTTTTTGCAATCAAAGATGATACTACATAATTAGGTTTTTTAACAGAAAGGAACTCAGAAATTTTAATTCTAAATTTTTTTGTTTCCAAAACAATATATTGACAAGAGTCCATTCCATCCTCTTTTTAAAAATAATGTCTTAAAATTGAAATGTTTCCTTACAAATGCTCGATTTTTCATTTCTATAAATATGTATTCTACTGTCCACTTTTTTTTTAATATTCTTCCTTCATATGTAACTTTTATTTTCTTATTTTGGGACACTATTTCACTGTTTGCTTTAATGAAGTAAATTTGAAAAATAAATGCCCAATACTGATGAATATTCTGCTAACAATATTTGATAAGGAATTGCAGGATTTTCAAACACCACTAAATACACTAAAATCGCCGTTGACAACATACCAGCAATACTGATCATCTTAAATAATCACAAACACAAGTTTGGTAATTTTTTAAAAATACTTACAAGTCCTTTGCCACTTTCTAAGTGTTATTCATTATGATTATTAAGATTATTCTGTAGCATCAAATCGATCTATATTACAGGGTAAAGTATATTAAAATGCTTCCCGTTGAATCAATAAGTTACAATTCAAGTTGCCTATGCAGAATTTATGTAAACTATTTCTTAGACATAATATTTATATAATATTATATTTTTCATGTATAAATATCTATGAATATCCATTTTCTTATATAGTTCAGACTAAGTTTTATTAAATATATTCATGAATAGAGTTGCCATAATATCATCAAACAAAACCGGGACAAACAGAAAAATAGTAAATACATTTAGAAATAAATATCATTGAATTCTATAAGCCATTGCCCATTGGGTATGTATTAAAAAAACGATACACTAGGTAGAGTTATAACTTATACATTTTATTACTCAATTACTGCAACAAATTAACAATGTAAACTTTTTATTTTTTTTATTTATTTACTAGTACTTGGGCCGGCGTGGCTAGGCTCTTCTATCTCCTTTTCTTTGTACCATTCATATTTCTTAGATGATTTAACTGATGTAAGTAAGGATGGAGTTTTGGAATGATTTAAAATATTTCTGTAGTTAATATCCACAAATTCACAGAAATCTTTTAATTTTTCTGTTCTCACAGTGTAAATAGAAAAGTATCCAAATATTTTAAATATGATCATTTCAGCATCAAAACTAAACGTATTTGTAGCTGTAGTAATAGTATTGTGCAATATGTGAGCAGAGCAGCCAACACCTTCTAGTTCATTTTGAATAGATTCTTTTAGTTTAAAAAAATATTATTTTGTCCTTTTCTATCAATTCCTCCGAAGTTCGTGTTTGCATTATCTGCACAAAATGCAATGCATTTTTTTAAAGGTATGTTCAAATTATTTAATGTATCAATACAATATTGCGAAATTGTTTCTGAAGTTTCGTTTTTAAGGGAACTCATTTTTATTAATTGACTTTTTATACCATCTAACTTTGTAAAATATTGAATTATAATTGGAAATATTTTTTCTGATTTATGATTACTAGCGTCCGTCGCCAAATTAAAGAAAATCGTATTTTCTAAATCTGATTTAAATACATCAACTGTATGTGGAGCTAAAATGTGTTTAACTATTGCAGTGCCTTTAGTTCGTGCTATTGACATTTTACAAGCAATTTTTGAGTCAGGAAATAATTTTGAATAAAGCGGTGTAGTACAGTCCAATGAATTAAATGAATTATGGTGAAAAATTACCTTATACACATTGACCAGCTCTGCAGCAGCTACCAATTTTTCTTCTTTTGTATCAGGAGTTACAAAAAACTTTGTCATTTGTTCACTAATATTTACACTTTGAGAATTTTTTTTATGTTTGTTACATTTAATATGATCGACTATGTCAGATTTTCCACCATGGTAAACTTTAAAATAGCTTTTGCATAAAGTACAATATGCTTCCAATTCATCTCTACCTTTTTTTAATAAAACTCCAAGTAAGAGAAAACTCGTCACGAAAATGACATTTTCTTTTTGATGCCATAATAACGATTTTAACGAATAAAATAATAAAAACGAACACGGAACAATCGAAGCTACGACTTATACGTTACGCTACGTTCTACTGATATAAAAGTCATTAGTTTGTCTGTATGCCCGTATCGGATTATCGATAAAATATAAAAATAAAACATGTAAACAGTTTACTGCACAGTGCGCACGACATGTTTGTTGTCCTGGAATATACCCGATATTATTATTTTATATTTAGCCTACGGATTTATCAATTATTCGTTATATTTAACAATAACATTTTGACTCTTTACTTCAATTATTATTTAAATTGAAAAAAAAAAATTGTCAAAATTAATTGTTTTTTTCGGGACACCGGTGACAGTCCCGGTTTTTCGGGACGTATGGCAACCCTATTCATGAACAGTGTCGGCTTGGCCCAGACGGCTAGGAAGTGATCGCATCCAAGGCCCCGACCCGTATTTTTCAAGAAAAAATTAAGAAATTATTTGCTAAAATTTTTATTCTGTGTCCAGTGGTATGCGTTCAAATCCATTATATCTTTTTATAATGTACATTTTATTATTTTAATGATATGAAAATCATTTGTAATAATAAAATAAAGCTACATTTTGTAGAGACAGTTAATGAAAATCACTACCTTAATGAAAACTTAGTTGATATTGAACACGATTTTCTTAAAAAAAAATTTCTAAAAAAAAATAACCCGGTGAAAATTGTCAAGATGAATCCAGAAGTGTTAGCTAGTTGATTTGATAAATTCAGACTAAATTATTTTGTTAATGCTGTAGAAAAAGATATAGAAATTGACTGAGAAAAATGTATTGATAAATTGGCTAATAATTATATTATATTTTTTGTATTTGATACAACAATCTAGTTCTGTTCAATTATATAGTTTTAAAATGTTTTTATACATATTATAATTTGTATGAATATAGATGTTATTAACATTAATGTTTGAACTTTTTTTACTAGAGTGAAAGTTGTCAAAAAAAAGTTTTTTGAAATACTATATCTGTCTTCAATTTTATTGATAGCAATGTCTAATAGTGACATTATATAATTTATTAATGTAACATTTTTTTTTTTAATGAAACATGTTTTTCCTGTATGTCTTTTTCATCTAAATTATATTCTATAGAAAATATTTCTGAGTTATTGAATATATTTCTATACGTTTTATTAATACGCATTTCCTGTCATTGTTGTTTTATGTTCATAATAGGTTTCATAGCTTTGATGAAATTCATGTCTGGAGCTTGCAAATACTTAGTAAGTGGTGTTGTTATGAAGAATAATTTCTTCATTAAATACATTGTAAGAACAAAATTGAACTTATTTAAGTTTTTTAAAAAACTTTTAACTGTGTTCGCATCCCAATAATAAGGGCTACATGGAGGTTTATTTGTGACGCCCGAACAACAAATTACCTATACCTGACCAATGCCTGCACTATCGCCGACTATTTATGAAGTAGATTTTCAATTCTGCCTACGCCTTTTATATTCCGGATAGGCAATTTTACATTCACAACGACACCAAGAAACGGGAATTAGAATGATGCAAATTAATTATGGGGAGAGGGTCTCTATGGACCTATGGTCGATCCGGTTTGGTGCAATGACCACAGAGCTCACAAAATAGGAACAATACTTAAATTAACTTAACAACTATTGAAGTCTGGTTATGGTGATGGACTATGGGCTGCTGAAAATGTGTACAGACTACTGAACTAGACGACCTGGGCGGCCTCTCACACAATGGATTAGTTGCTGGTGAACTTACGCGTTGGCACACCGTAACTGGAAGATGTTGTCTATGTTGATCAAATATAATGAGGTGATATAAAATAGCAATGACTTACAAGACGGGTATTTGGATCAAATTTTATTTATTTGTCCTCATAATAAATAGGTAATATATATGTAATTGATGAATCACTGAATAATAATAACTAATAAGTAAAAAATACTATGCACTCAATATGACTTACAATACAGATTATAAAAAACAAAACGACGAAAAAACGCTGCAATAGCAGGAACAAGGGTTAGTCTGTCGTACGTACAAAAGTAATAATAACAATAAGGGCGTTGTTCGCAGAACAACAACAAAAAAATAGTAGTAAATAACAGTAATATAAAAATTAGGCAAAAAGACGACCAATAAATGATTACACAGAATACGGAACAAAGAAAATAATTAATATATATAGTTATATTATAATAATTAAACAATTAAAGCCTAAAACATTGAGTGGTGTGTGAAGGATACGGGAGAGGAGATTAGGAAGGTGCCGTTGCGCGGCGATTAGAACAATGATAGTGCATCATTGTCGCGGCGCCAACTAGTAGTATCATGCTTTTTCTTGTCAATTTCATCAGTTATAATATTTTTGAATGCTTCAATAATAACCTTGTAAGTACTTAAAATGAGATATATTGACTGATTTCAGTCCATTGAGTATTAGAAAAGTTTTTTAAACGGCGTGAACGTTCCTTTGGATATTTTTTCTTTAATTCGACGTAAATAGCAGTTCTTTTTCTAGCTCCAATAAAGTAACTAAACTACCTATTATACTGAAAAAATCTCGTATTAGAGTATTAACCTGGCAAGAATCACAAACAATAAGATTGAGACAATGTGCAAAACACCAAACATGTAAAGCATTTGGGTTGTCTTTTTGGATAATAGTTCGCAATCCAAAATTAATAGCATTTTGCATATTTGATGCTCTATCAAATGCTTAACCAATTAGTTGTTCTTTCCAGTTCAATGAATAAAAAATTATCCCAAATTTTACAAAATAAAGTAAATATTCCATTACCTGTTGAATCTGCAGTTCCGTCTGTTCACAAAAATCGTTCATGAACAGTTCCATCACTTGGATAATATCTGAATACGAATGCGAATTGATCAAGCTTTGTTATATCGGTTGTTGAATTCAAAATTAATGAATACATGCCAGCCGTTTTAATTTCGTTTAAAATTTTATCTCTAATAGTTTCTGCAACACTTTCAATCATAGCATTTAGTGAAGTCATTGATAAAAATGTAAGTGATATTCGTTTAGAATTAAAATTGGTACGGTCTAAATGTAATGCCAATATTGGATGGTATTTGCAAATACTATAACCCAATCATGATATTTACCTTGAATAAGATCTTTATTTGTTGTTTATATTCTTTATTTGTTTTTAGATGGCCCTTGTATGCATCATTATGCTTAGTTTAACATAAAAAAACTGTGGTCCATTAGTACTTTAACTACTTCTCCATTTGTAGCCACACGGGAATTTGATAATTTTACTGTCAGAATATCAATTTACACCACTAAGATGGCCCCAAATATTACAGCCCGAATTGACTAATCCGTTTCAGAAAATAGTTAATTTATTTATGAATAGTGTATAAAATATGCATACTTTATATACTATTAAAAAAATGTGTATTATTCTTCAATATATATTAATTATTTCATTTATTAGTTTTACTAATTGTTCTTAGTAATTAACTACAAATAATCATAATAATATATTTTTTCATTTTAGTTAATTTCTGATGATGTTGAAAAATTAAAAATAGAAAAACAAATGGATATTTCAATATCATTTGTCAATACTCTCAAAAAGATAAAACATATATTCTCCGGTACTTAATTATTATATTATCAATTTTTAATGATTCCATACATAATTTTATATTTTTGTTATTTTTAGAAATCTGCTACTAATGTTATAATTGTAAATAATGTAGATGAGATTGCATCATTGTTATCAGTTGATTCACCTTTTGCTCTGTCATCCGTGAATATAGAAAGCCCTTTCGATACATTTAGTATTAGAAAACCTTGTGTAATTATGAATAATTTAATTTGATAATATTCAGTGAACTAATTTAAAAAATTATATTTAGATATATGTAATTTTAAAATTATTATTTTAATTTAGGAAAAATATGAAACGTCACTTATGGTACCAGCAAAATTTATCTTTTAGATACTCCACCATATTGTCGATTCCTTAAACAAAGTACTAATATAACGGATAAGATTGTTATTAAAGATGTGAAGCTTAAAGCAGTACAACCAACCGTTAGATGACAGAAAAAGAAAATACAATAATAAAATTACCACAGTGCTTCAAAAATAGAACCTGATTACAATGTTATCTGCAAATTGTGGGAATCTTTAGGCAATAAAAAAATGTAATAACTTATTAGGCCAAAGAAAATATAGGTGAGAAAATTCCAAAAAAGTATAGTCCATCTGTTAAAGAATTTACTTTGTCATTGAACTTTTTCTCGGTTAAAACCAGTGGCGTATACAAGGGGGCACGTGGGAGGTCAGATCCCCCTATTAGCTTTTTATTATTTTTTGTTTTCTTTTGTATTATGTAGTATGCACTATAATAAAATATTTTGTGATATTATGAATTTATCGAGCTATTGAATTTTGATAATTTTGTCAATGCTGAAAACTATTATAATTTAATTTTCGTTTATTTATAGCAAAGTAATGTTTATTTGGTATTTTGGTCGAAATAGTCAATGACGACTATGATTATACTTTATTATAGCTTATGTTAGTATTTATAGAGACAATAGTATTAATAAAATAATATGTTTGTAGGCTCGACTAAATGAGCTAATGGGCTTCCACTAAATGTCTATATTCAAAATATTATCGGATAGTATTGTTGTTATAAGAAATGAGAATGAGATCATTATCGCTACGGATTTAGTTCACCGCGTATACGAAGTCTGGCTATTAAATAACGAGACTGCCCCCTAGCGGGCGCCCTAGATGAGTGCGAAAAAAACGATTAGTGCGTTGGATATCTAGACATCTTATCTATGCACGTACCAAAACACGTTTTCGTCACTATTATAGTATTTGTGCAGTAGCGTTTTGAAATGAACGTGTTTTTTTCTCGTGCCGAAAAACAGGAGCAACGTATCAATCTCTAACTGCTCGTTAAATTGAATAAAACTCCGACTGAGTGCTAAAAATTGCTATGGGGACAATTCTCTATCTCGTGCACGTGTTTTTGAGTGGTATAAGCGCTTCAGTGAGGGCCGAGAGAGCACTAAAGATGACCAGTGCCCAGGTCGCCCTGTCTCTTGTTTCAACTCCAAAAACAGTGACCAAAATCAACCAAATTGTGCGTGCAGATCGTCGAATGAGCATCCGGATGATTTTTGAGGCTGTAAACGCCAATAAAGAAACGGTTAGAAAAAATGTACACGAAGAATTACACATGACAAAAGTCAGTGGGAAGTTGGTGCCAAAAAACCTGACTCCTGACCAAAAGCTTTTGCGCTAACAGGTCTGCTCAGATTTCCTTGAAAGGTTAGAAGAAGATCTTGGACTAGTAAAAAACATTATTACTTGCGACGAAACGTGGATTTTCCCTCACCAAAGAAGACTTCCAGCATTGCTACGATCAATGGAAAAAACGTATGGAAAGGTGTGTGGCGAGGGGAGGGGAGTATAATGAAGGGAAACACTCAAAGTAGAAATATTTTTATAATAAAACCCTTTTTCGTAACCAATCTCGTTATTTAATAGCCAGACCTTGTACATAGTACATACTATTTATTTATCTGAAATCTAAAAAAAAGAAACTCTCACAATATTATTGATAATTTATTACACTTATCGTGGATTCGTGGAGAAACATATAGTTCATAATTGTACCGGCATTTACAAAAACAGCAGTGCCGTCAGACGTTAATGGAACATTTCGGTACCGAGTATAAAACACTACATCAAATATCAATTAATCTAGTTTTGGTTAAATTTACGTTATTGCACTCAATGCGCACTAAGTACAAATAATGCGTCAAATTGAAAACGATTTAATTATAACTTCTACTGCGTGTTTATAACCATGATCTATGACATATTTTAACCTACTAGCATCTGACTACACCCGACAGTGAATAAAAATAATAAAGTTATTAAACAATAAAGTTGGTAACCGATTAACATTGTTATAACTTGTAATATTAGTTATTAGTGTTATTACTGTTATATATTAATCAAATATGAGCAATAAAAGAAAAAATAATACTCTACTTTCATATTTTAATAAAAGTACAAAGTCAGTAGTCGATTCAGATCCAGATTAACATGCAGATACAGTAAATTTGGCGAGTATAAATTGCATGTTTGACTATCTGACTTATCTGAGTCTTTTAGTTTCTGATTTATGGATTTCTAATGTTTCTATTAACAATATTATGTTATAATTTTTTTTAAGATGACATGTTCTATTGCAAGGAAAAAATAATATTGGTTTGTTTGTCAATTTTGATTTGAGTGATATTGACAAAAACCTAGTAAGTTATTAAAGTTATTTAATTAAATACAAATAGTATTATACTATAATATTTATATGAATCATTTTTTTAAATTAACAAAATTAAAAATTACATTTATTTATAGATTCTGACATATGTGTGAGTTCCATCAGAAATATATATATTTCCTATAATTTTATAATATTATAATGGATTATAATAAGGCAAAAGGTTTTGTCGATATTTCTGATTTGAGAAATTCTTACCATTCACCACTTCGTCGATCCCTAAAATGGTATCGAAAAATTGCATTCGAAATTCTACTAAATACAAGTTTATTAAATGCATTGACATTATTTAATACTGTGACTGGTAATAAAATGGGCGTGACAGAATTCAGAGAAAATATAGTTCAAGCTTTACTAATGAAAGCCAACATACCAATGATACCCAAACCAACTAAAGGATAAATTCATAAGATTGTTAATTCTATTCGTGGTAGGTGTTCAAATTGTTATTTCGAAATGGTTCAACAAGGTGGAAGGGAACACACACAAAAAATTACACGTAAAGTACTAACGAAGTGTCCAGGCTGTTCTAAACATCTCTGTTTGGATTGTTTTTTTCAAATTGCATTCTACAAAAAAAATTTAATTTATAATTATATATTTATAATTTATAATAATAATAATATTTATAATATATTTATGTTTGATTTATTGATATTTTAACTAAAAAAGCTTAAAGCGTATAATATGAATACAAGTTGTATAAATTTTTTTTAAATATATTTATGTTTGATTTATTAATATTTTAACTAAAAAAGCTTTAAGTGTATACTGTTGTATAATATTAATAAAAGTTGTATAATTTTTTTTTTTTTGATAATTACATTTTTATTTTAAAAAACATTGAATTTGAGCGCTGTTTGTTGTATTCAATTTGAAATTTTCTCCTCTTTCTATTCCATTAAACGAATTGAGCATCAGAAATGGTTCTCAGTGACGTAATCACGAAAAAAAGTGAGCACCAAAATTGACCCTCAAACCCTGAGAGTCAAACGGCGTGAGTACCAGAATTGATACTCAAAGCCTGTAGAACAAAATGTGTTTAAAATGTGTGGCACAGAAGACAAACCACGTGAGTACCAAATATGGTCCTCTTGGCAGTCAACTTGTTAATTTTATAAGTTTTAATATTAAAATATGTTAAATTGTAATATAATTAATCATAATAAAATTAAAATATTGTTTAATAATTAATATGATATATTGTTGAACATATTGATGTGGTTGATAGTCTACTTGAGTCTGAAATTAATAAATTAGAACCAACTGTGCCAAAAAAATCAAAAAAAAAATTTAATAAGGTAATTGGAAAAGAACAGTATCAAAAAAATCTCAGATTGAAAGGTTTAAATTATACCAATATAAGTGGCAAAGAAATCTCAGAAAAATTTCCAAAACCTGTTGATTGTTCAAATATAGGTAAATATAAATAGGTATATAAATTGATTGACATTATTAGTATTTTAGGTCATAATTATTACATTATTATTAATAAATATATATCATTTTTAAGTTTAAATACAATCAGAAGAACAACATTTTATTATTTGTAAAGAATACTGGAACTTGGGAGATGACAAACAACAGAAATTGCTACTCAGCTCATTGATTATAAATAAACCAATTAACAGAAGACAAATGTTATCAAACGAAAAACGACAAACATCTAGAAAATTTTTCCTATATAATTCATTTAGAGAAAAAATAGTGCGTTTGAAGTTTTTTTGTGCAACCTTTTCAATTAGTCATAGGGTAGTTGAAATTTGTATGAAAAAAGTTAGTAAAACAGGAGTTACTTTTATGTTGGCTATGATGGTAGATCTGAGATAAGCATAAAAAAGTATACTTCACATGATATTAAAAACCACGTTAAAATGTTAATTGACTCATTTCCAGAATAAAATCCCATAATTGCAGAAAAAGACACTAAAAATCATTATTTAGCACCTCATTTAAATTTGTCTTTAATGTACGTTTGTATTGTGATGAATATTGTAAAAAAAAATAATATTAATCCAGTTTCTGACTTTGTGTATTGCAGTGTTTTTTATGATTATGACCCAAGACTTTCATTTTTTATTCCAAAGAAGGATCAATGTTCGAAATGTAGTTTATATCAAATGACAGTAGATAAAAGTATATTAAAAGAAGAGTGGGAAATGCAGAAGTTAAAAGAAAATCAAGTAATGAATATGTAAGCTGAGGACAAAAAAAAAGCAATTGAAAATGAAGGCCTTTGTTTACTTTTGATCTACAAGCAATATTGAGTATCCGTTTTGCAAGTGATAGTTAAATTTATTACAAACATAAATTGAATATGTATTAACCATTATGAATGCGAGCAAAAATTATGGATTTTGTTTTGTGTGGCCTACCCCAACCAAAAAACGCGGACGTCCGACAGTATCACCTAGTGATTCGAATATTGAAAAATCGTATTTACTGCCTAAGTGTGCCAAGATTTTGGAATTTAGACCTTTACCGAGTGTAAGTCAAGATCAGATGTCGCACTATCCAAAATATTACGGAAAAAAAAGCTACCTGAAAAATGCTCAGGTAAAACACACGTTATACGTAGGAAGTGTAATATACATTTATGCTTTACTTTAAAAAATGACTCTTTTTATAATTATTAGGGCTGTGAATTCATAGGAAAGTGCATTTTTTTTTTGGTGATTGTAAAACATAGCTTTGTGAGTACATAATTTGAATTATGTAATAACGAATCCATCTATGAAACTTTTATTTTGCATATTTTTGCCTTTTTTGACGTTTTTAATTTTTTAGGTCATTTTTTCGCATTTTTAGGTCATATTTTGCTTTTTTAGTTCATTTTCTAGTATTTTTAATCAAATTCCGTCAATTGACTTGTTTGAAAACATTTTTTTTTTATTTTACACGGGCTGTATATATTATGTCAAATTAATATTTTATTAAATAATATTTTACACAAGTCATACGCTATATACGGGTTAGGTAAAAATAACGATTCGATAAAATAAGGCAATTGCTAGAAAACTAGATAACTTAGATAAGTTATTGTGGCATATCGTATACCTGTCACGAATTTCCAGATTAAGTTATTAGTAGGTATTTCAGTATAATATCGTTTAGTACCTATTCGGCGTTCGCGAGTGTACAGTGAAGTGTGTTAACAGTAAAATGCCGAAATCAAAACCAATCAACATTAAGAAAAACACATGTACACGAATGTTACGAAAACACTTTATGTGAAATCAGAACGTATACATCAAATAAAAAAATTTGGATTTCAATTGACGAGACAACAGATACAATGGGTAGATATATTGCAAATACAATAATTGGTACATTAGAATTGGGCCATCCCGGTAAAGTTTTTTATTAGATTCAACAGTGTTAGAAAAAGCTAATAGTGGTACAATAGTTAGATGTTTTGAACAATCACTTTCGCTATTATGGCCGGGTGGTATTCAACGGGAGAATGTCCTACTATTTTTATCAGACGCGGCACCATCATGGTGAAAGCAGGAAAAGCTTTAAAATTACTTTACTCTAAAATGGAACACGTGACATGTCTTGCCCATGCTCTACATAGGGTAGCAGAAGAAATACGAAATATTTTTCCGAAAGTAGACGATTTAATTTCGAATGCAAAAAAAATATTTTTAAAAGCACCGTATCGATTACAAATTTTTAAAACTATTGCTCCTAATATACCATTACCGCCTCAACTAATATTGACTAGATAGGGAACTTGGTTGAATGCAGCCATGCATTATTCTGAACATTACGTTTTAATAAAACAAGTAGTCATGGAGTTCAACCGGGAAGACGCTATATCCATTGGAAAAGTACAAGATTTAATGGCCGGTCGGAATTTAAAGTGCAATTTAGCGTACATTAAATCTAACTTTGGGACACTACCTGAAACTATCATTCGTTTAGAATTGTCTGGTCGTACTCTCGCAAATTCTATTCAAATTCTGACAGAATTTCAAAACAAAATTCAAGAAATAAAAAATGAAAGAGGAAAAATCGTTCAGTTAAAATTAAAAAATGTATTGGAAAAAAATACAGGATTTAATACAATTTGCAATATATCGAAAATTCTTGAGGAAACTGAACTGTCCAGAACGTCTCTCCCAGATGACCTCAGCTTCTATGACATGGCTTTTATGCGATATACTCCTATTACGTCTGTAGATGTTGATAGGAGTTTTTCGGCATTTAAAATTTTGTTGACAGACAATCGGCAGTCATTTTTATTTAAGAACATCAAACGAGCACTTGTTGTCCAATGCAACAGTAAAGGTACTTGGAAATAAATATCTTTAAGTTTGTTTCATTATTTTAACAAAATATATACAAACAAAATTTATTAACTTAATGCAAATGTAAATTCAAATGCAATTAACATTTTTATTATATATTTTTTTTTTTAAATAAACACTTTTTTGTACTAATGTTTAATATCCTGTACCCAATATTAATATAAATATAAAAATTAAAAACCATTTTTAATAAATTTTATACTATAATTTTTGGCATTTTATATTCCTTTTTTTTTGCATTTTAAGTGCATATTTTATTGCATATTTTTGACATGTTTAATGCATTTTTTAAGGTTTTTTAGTGCATTAAATTCACAGCCCTAATAATTATCATAGTTAATTAATTATGAAAATCATAATTAACTAATTGTTTTTATTTTTTGTTTAATTTTTATTTTCATATATTTTGAGCTGTGACACTTGTCAAATAGTCATTATTAAAGTATATTTTATTTTATTTTTTATGATTATATATTATATATATTGTAATATTAATATTATTTTATATTCAAATGTAAGACCGTTTTAATAATTATGAAATATAGATGTTTAATTTGTTTTTATCGTAATATTTTTTATTTTCATATACATATACAATAGTTATTATTAATTTTTAACTTAAACTCCCAATATCCATCAAAATGGACAATCCTGTAAATCCTTCAAATTTTATCAAACTTTGTAAGATTGATCCTAAATAACCATAAAACAATAATAATAAGTACAGAAAAAAAATATTTGATGTCATTACTTAACAAAAAAGTTATACCAGAAGAGTATATATACTTCTTTGAAGAAATTCTTACTGCGAAAAAAATATTTCAAATTAAGTCTCTGATGGTAATTATGATGATGAGTAAAAGTGTAATTGAAAATTACGTGAATCTAAAGTGCATTACTACTGAAGTATAATTTAGTTTTAGTTTATTTTAATATTTTAATACTTACATTTTTAGTAAGGGAAGACATTTTTTTTTTATTTTGTATTTAGCAACAATATTTTTTTATAAGTTGATGACTTAAAACTTTAAAACTTAAGTTCTTTACTTTCAAAAGACTTAACTAAATTAATTTAGGTGAGTGATAAATTCGTTTCAATGGGTTTCCAATAAAATTACTCCTTTAGACATAGTCAAAATGCAATACTGTCAAATAACATCAGTGGAAGTCGAAAGATCATTTAGTCGGTATAAGGTAATTTTATGACCAAATAAAGATCTTTTATAATTGAAAAATTAAAAATGCATGTTATCATAAATTGCAATCAAGATAATTAATATTTTTATTTTTTTTAGCTTTTTTTATTTATATTTTATAATTTTTAATACATTTTTTTAATAATTTTACTATTTAAAGTATAATATGTTTCACTAGAAACTTATATGGATATATTATATAATTAGTAAAATATATATTTTGAATTGTTTAGCATATATTTATGTACTTATTTTGGTTTCATAAATACATGTAAATCCAAGCACTAGTTATTACAGTAAATTGTTAATTATTTAATAAGTTATAACTTAGGTTCAAATGTGATCAATACTTTAATTAAACTGCCATTTGTGTTATGTGATGTTTTAATTAATTGAAATCAATCATTCTAAGTTTGTTATTATAATTTATGATTTTATTTTGTTTCATTATTATTTACAGGAAGTTAACAGTTTTAAATATAATATATTTGACAAGAAATATTTATGATAATTCCTCTTAACACCTTCCTAATTCTTTGAATGTCATTTCTAAAAAATGCATAAATATGTATTTAACATATGTGTTTTTAAGTGATGGTAATTTGAACTTAAGTATTGTAAAGTAACTAAAACAAACAATATTATATAAAATAAACACATTTTTATAATACGTTGACCATTACCGAATGTACACTTCGAACTGTTGTTGTCACTCGTCAGTCTGACAGGTTCGTGTTCTGTAGACTGTAGTATTGACAAATGACAATAAGTCGATAATGTTAGTCGAAATAGATAAGATAAAAATATTCGATATGAAAATCACTGTGCAATGAATTAGGTATCTACCACTAATAAGTAATAATGATTTACGAAAACGTAATATTATATTTTTAAAAATATTTTCAATTTTTGAGTTGTAGATCAAATTTATAGATAATAATTATATATAAAATTATTAAACTAAATTAAAACATTTAAATGTATACGTAATATGCAAAAATATGCGGTTTTTTGGAAAATTTGCACTTGTACTCAAAATATGAAAAATATGCAAAATAAAAATGTGTAATATTATTTATTTAGGTATGATTGATGCACATCCATTTACTGCATGTAATTGCTTATAAAAATATGAAGATGCATTCTTTTTGAAATCCGGTCTTTAACTATAATGTTATATATACCTTAAATTAATTATTTTATTATTATTTCGAACATATTGAATTTCATAAGTAAATAATGGATAGTAACACAAAACTCCAAAAGCATACGAATCAAGTTAGGAACTAGAATTAAAATTTTTTATAGTCAACATAATAATATGTCTGTTTACATATTTATATAATATATTGTCATATTGATAATAGATAATTAATTTAATTTAACTATACCTAATACTTATTTAATACACTTAAGAGCTCGAAATGTAAAACAAAATTATTGACCTAAAATATAGAATTAATAAACATAATGGGTTTATATTTTATAATCCTATTTTAGTCCAAACAACTGTAAACATATAGAACACTTATAATTTATATCAGAGAACGTAGTTAAAATAATATGAAATATCAATCCAATAATTTTTTTTCGAAAGTGACTTTTCCATGGAAACGGGTTTGTGGAAGAAATATATTTACATAGGTACAACAACCATACAAATCCGATTATTATCTTTGGAGTTATTATAAATTTCGCGTCTTTAGGTATATTAGGACGTCACATTCAGGCGTTTCATTTTAATCAGTCGGTCACGTGATTAAATATTTTTGTCATACCTCCAATAAAGAAGTATTACTTAAAAAAAAAATTTTAAAATATTTATTAAAACAAAAGTTGTTCAAAATGTCAGTTATATTTGTTACACTCTGTATAATGATTTAATATAAAACGGTTTTTTTATTTTGTTGTAATTCAAAAACAAAAAAGAGAGAAAGTAGATAATTTTTCAGCTAACAGTAGGTTTTGAGTGTATATTGTTATTGATGAGTAAGAAAGGATAATAAATGGGTTCAATTTGAATTCATTGGTAAACCATTTCATATGAAAAACGATTCTGAGTGAGGACGGCCTACTATATACAGTAAGTTGTATTTAAATATTTACCTTTTACCTATATAAATAAGTAATAGCTTAACAAATTAATTTTAATGTTTTGAAAATGTCATTTTATATATGTATAAAATATAATAAAATACATTAACAATTTCTTCAAGTACCTACTTATAACATTACCTAAATTCCTGCAAAATAAATAAAATTGTTGTTTAAATATCTAATTTCGCCCAAATTTATGATTAAAATGTCTATAAAAAAACTGTGTTTATAATTTTTTTTAGATTCTTTGGTTACAGTATAAAAAATTTATGAGTAATCTTATATTCAATTTTCTTAGCTGTAAAAATTCAAAATTTTATAAATTGTCACAAAATTATTAGAAAACGTTCACGGTTTTGATAATTTTGTCAAATTTTAAGCTTTAAATATTTATAATAAATCACATTATTTAACATTTTTTTTTCAATATCAATAGAAAAAAAAATTAAATGTTTAAAATGTCTAATGAATAACATAAAAATATACAATTTATTTAGGAAATTATACCATACATGGAAAATGCTAACATTAATATTTTGGTAAAGTTTGCAAGTAAAGTTATTTATTTTTATTATACCAAAAAAAATCAATTTTGTGTTAACATTATCGTTTAACCTTAATTTGATTTTGAAATTATTTAGAGTACTGAAAATGTATTACTTTGGCATAAATAACCAAACCACACAAAAAAAATTCAACGATTTATAACTTCTAACATACACCACTTTTAAAGTTGAAAAACAAATAGTTATGAGTATAGCGCGGATTTCTATACAATTGCATATTTTTTTCCTTTACAAATTTTTAAACTTTTGTCAGTAATCTTTACGAATCATATTAATTTGAAATTACTGACCAAATTTTTTTTTACATATTTCTGCATATTTAATGATCATTGTATATTTTCACATATTTTTATGAAATTCAAAATGTATTGCATTGAAATAAAGTAAAATTTAAAAAAAAAATTAAAATTAAATTATATTAAGTAGAAAAATTTAAAACGTTCTAGTTATAATTTGAAGATGGTAATGTTATTAATGAATTAACATTTTATGTACACTCATTTGCAATTTTTAGTGATAGTAATAAAAAAAATTACCCATATAGAAACTTAAGACATTATATGAAAGCATTTCAATAATTAATGAAATAAAAGAAAAAAATTAAGCTATTTCTATTTAACTATATATAGTTGTTTCAAATATTCCCCAACCCGCTCAACCACTTGGGTTGACGTTGAACAATCGTTCTTGTCTGTATTGATTGTATTTAAAAATATGTTGACAGAAAATGTCACAACTTTATAAAAGAAAAAATTAACAACGCATTTGTTTATTCATTTTAATAATAAATAAAATATAAAAAAAATATATTAATTTTTTTAATTTATTATACCTTTTTTAAATTATTTAAATATAAGTACCAATATTAATATTGTAAAAATTGTTCATATAAATAATTAGAATTGTCTTGCATATTTATTACATATTCACCGCGTATTTACATATTTGTTACATATTTTTACGATTTTGACTGTGATACTGTATATTATATAGCATATATTGATACTTTTTAGTGCATGAAAATTCGCGCTGTCGTGATAAGTGAAGTCAGAAAGGAAAAACAGATAAACATAATTGTCAATTATGAAAATCAAATCAATACATTCGGAATATAATATTGAATAAATTGAGTTAAAATACAAAATGTATATAATATAGTATGTATAATATTGATATATTATAATATGTGTGTGCATGTACATGATAAACAATAGGAAAAATGAACTTTAACTTGACGGTGATTTTAATTAGAAAATTGAATTGAATTTTTACTTTCAAATAGATTAAAATTAAAAAATCTAAGTATTTTTATAATAACAAAAATCAAAAAAAAAATAAGGGAAATGAGAATTTTTATACGAATCCAATTTTTAATTTTTAATTTTTACTAATTTGTTTATTAGTATGGTTAAGATATAAATACCAGTTAATAATTGAAATTTTCACAAAATGATAAATGATCATTGATAACATACATGATATAACGTTTTAAATACGTTGAATATTTTTGAAAAATTTATAGATTTTGAAATTTTCCATTATTTTTAGTTTTTTTTTTTCAAACGTCAATAAATAATGAATATGCTAGAAAATATAATACAAAGTTCATCATAAGTTGTTTATTTACAAAATAAAAAATTCTAAAATTTATATTCACTGTATTTAAATTTAGAAATTTGTAAAATTTTTAAAATATTCACACTATTTTGTAGTAAGAAATTCATAAAAAAATTTCTTTTCATATCGTTTTATACGTTTTTCAGCTTATATGTATATTACTAAGCGAAATAATAAAACTATTTTTATACAAGCATTTGAAGATGATATTTTTGATATTTTATTGTAAATAATTTAAAAACTGGATACTTGAAGATATATTATTAATTTTTATACACAAGATTTTCAAAATATTTCTTTTCATTTTTTTAAATTTTTAATTGTTTTTAGTTTTTTTCCTTCTACAAATTTCAATAAACTTTTTTAGCTTTATCAAAAAACTTTAAAACTTAATACAAGACATCACATAATATATTATGTAATGATGTTTAAAATACGACTACATATAAACAATTTATTTTTATAAGCATTTTAAGCAGAAAATTGGTCAAAATTACTTAGATTTAAAATTTATAAGATATACAAATTTATAGTTAAAGATTAAAAAACTTAATACAAATTTTCTCATAAGTATTTTTTACTGAAACCAAAACATCTAAAAAATATATAAGCATAATTTTTTTTTATAGACATTTTAAAATCAAATTTGGACAAAATTGTATATTTGAACAAATGAATAACGATAAGAATTCATTAGGTATTATTTTAGGTATTTATTCAATGATATTTTTAAATGTAATGTTTTAGTCAACAATGTATTCAATCTGCTTAATAAGACTAATTCAATTACATAGCAACAATATCAAAAAATATAACATAAAATATACTTGCTAATATATGCTGATAGACCATCTCTGCTTAGAATTGTTTTTGTAGACAATGATATTATAAAATTCAAATTTAATATATCTATCACAATGACCTACTCGGCACTCGTCACCTAACGTTCAGCAAAATGATAACCACTTACCCATTTATTTATACACGTTTCTGTGTTTCTAAATACTAACTCAAAAATATTATTTAGGTATTTGTGAAATATGGTTGTAAATACTCCTTATTTATCCGCGTTAAAAAATATATTCAATCTTAGGAACAAAAATGTATGAATAAAGATAAATGTATTGTTTGTTGGGTAGTGTATGTATTTAAATAAAACAATTAAAATTTATTATTTCAACTAAAATAAGTTACCTAGTCTAACAAAATGAATTACTTAATCATTTATATTACGTATTGATAACTTCATGCCTGTTTTATTATTATTAGTAGGAATATAATTATTGTTTTAATCAACAGCCAAAGTTATCTATGCTGCTATAAAATGTTTTATTAATAACTATTAATTAATAATATATATTAATTGTTAATTAATTTTATTCATGTGATGAATTAAGATATTTTTAACCGTAAAACATCTATTGTAATAAACAAACGAATAAATTCGCTAAAAAATGTATCTATACATAATGTATAAGTTTTAAAAAAGTACTTAAAATATGTTATACCTACCTATCTATTTACTATTTTATTTTTTGCTATTGAAAAGAGAAGGGGACTACTAAAATAAACAATACAGTTAGTTGCAGGAAGAGAGTATCTAATGTAGGTTACAGTGTAAAGCCGTTACAAGTGGAGGATTTGGAATATCGTAGTAAAAGTAGGACGATGACTATAAACGCACTCGGAATGCAGAAGACCAGTTTAGTCGTACCTGTTAATCATACCACGTCGCAGTGTGTTCGTACGGTCTTCTTGTAGAAGTCGGCTATCGTAAATAACCGTTTCTGTATATTCAGGTAAGAAAAACTTTCAAATATATATATATTATTTTAGTTTTGTTTCGATACATCATTCGGAATATATTTTTTATAACGCCAAGTCAAATTATGTAAATTCAATTTTTAGTAAAAACATTCCTAATAAACAATAATTATATTAATTTTAATTAAGGTGTAGGTTAATACTCACAAAATGTATTTTCAAAACGCTCCATTTATAACATTTATTTTACGAAATCTTACGTGAATAAATCAATGTGATAAATAATAATAAAAATCCGAAATTTCAAACCATGGGTAACATTATAGTTTGTTATTTCATTGTTTGTTTTAGTATAAGCTATATTGCTTCCCAAAAACAATGTAAAATTTTAGTAAATCATATGTAGGTAAAATAAATAGTAATTTAAAAGAAATTTAACAACATCTAATCTTTCTAAAATATCTTTGTACCCATATGATTTTATCTGTATATTTCTGAAATGTTCATAATTTTCTTTTAGTTGATGCATTTTAGTTTTACATTAAAGTATTTTTAATATCTTCAAGATACAAATTATAAATGATTGCATATTTTATAGTAAATATTTTTTTTAATTGGTAATAAAAATAACTTAATAATAGTATTATTGTATCATTCTTTCAAAAAAAATATATTATTACCTATTGAATATATAATAATATATTAATAATATATATTAAATATTTTGTATACGTCCACTTTAAATAAATAAAAATATTGATTAATCGCAGTTACCATTGTTTTAAATAGATAGTTTCCAAATCATTCATTTTATTATATTTTAAAGCAAATTTTATTTTTAATATATTTTAATACGACAATTTTAAATTCAGTCTCATACAGTCATACATAAAACTGGTTCACCTACACAGAATAATATCGATAGTATAACATGTACACTGTACAGTATACAAGTCAATGACCTACAACAAAATGTTTTATTTTGACCGCGGAAAGCTATTGAAAAAAAAGTCGAATTTAAATTATGATATTCTAAACAAAGTATTTAACGTGTACTAAAGTATGTACTTATATTAATATTAAAGTTTTTTTATCGATACTATATATTAAGTAAGTTAACTTATATTATAACTATTAAAAATCTATAATTATAGGTATCTAATTGTTCGAATACCGTATAGCAATAGATACAATTGGGAAATAAAATATAGTTAAGCTATGTTTGTATTCTTCTAATAAAAATTAAGTTATAGAATAGTATCTATTAAAATTTAAATTGTTTTTTTATTAAATAGAATGATCCAAATCAATTATTTTAGATTTTGTGCAGTGTAAATTTACTAATTATTTATATATTCTTACATTTTATGACAATTTTTTTTTAATTAGTAAACTAAATAAAAAGAAAGCTTATTGGCTTACATTATCATGATTTTTTTTTTATAATATTTTAATTTTCAAGTAAGTTATGAACATGTAAATTATTAAAATGTATAAATTCTCACAACTCACTTATAAATTAAACTATGGTAAAAAAATAAACACACAAGAAAGCATTTAATGTTCTTAACTTTAAGGTTTATAATAGGTCGATTACTGTATTATTAAAACTTAGTATACAAAATTGAAAATGTTGAACATAGATTGTCCGTGTTATACGTTTGTAAGATGGATACAACACAATTTGTGTGGTATTCTCTTAATTTATGGTCTTTTATTCGAAATTAATAATATTTAAGGTATCTTAATATATTATAATTAATTATTACCTATCTAATAATCTATACGTATCTAAAGATACTGAAAATCTTTTTTCTTTATTTGATTTTTGTTTTTGAAATAATTGGTATTTTATACTGAGAGAGTATAGTTGATACTTAATCAATCAGAATATCTTCAAATATGTCAAACACCTGTAAAACATACAGTTGAAATAATACTTGTAAACAATTTTGAAAAATTAAAATTTGATGTGGGTAAATACTAGTTAAAAAATAATTATTCTGAGTAGATACTTCAAATTCTATTTGTATTGTTATAATATTTTATGATTAAAAATTATATCTTATTAAAGTCCTGATTATTGTGTAACTTTTATTTATTATTTTATTATTTTTACTTTAAATTTTAGTTTTAGTTTTTTCCTGTACCCACAATGTGTAGACTATATTATTATAAAAGCCAGCATTTATTGGTAGGCAATGTAATTGTCACGCTATTTTTATTATATGATATTATAATAAGTTCAATCAATATGATAAATCAATACAAATAATTATAAATAATACTTACAACTATAATAAAAACATAAGCATTTTTGAAAACTAAAACGTATAATTTTATGGTTCCTCATGAGTTCTACTTTCAAAAGTATTTAAATAGGTTTACCGAAAATAACACATAAGCAAAATTTATTTTTAAAACCGTTGTATCGTCTAAGATAAGATAAATGTTGTTTTTGATTTTTTTTAATTTAAATATCGTTAACATTAAATTTTACGTTTGTTAAATTCTTTAGGTACCTACAATATTGATGATTGAGTAGGAGTGAATGTAAATTACTATATTTATTATAACAGAAAGTCGCATCAAATATTATTTGCATAAAAAAATAATTCGGAGCAAATTTAAGTCATGGAAAAAATTTAATTTTTCAACCGCGTTGGTTATGTGTTTACGAAAATTATATACAGTGAACCAGTAAACGTGTTAATATTGGGTTAATTTTCAGTTTGCCATATTATATTTTTAATCAAAAAAATTCTCAATTTACTGACAACGATTTATTTAGGCACTGTCAAAAAACTTGAAAATATAATACAACGTTCCTTATACCAGTTATACTTATATATTACTGATATTACTCTACAAATATATAAGTACAATTTATTATATATATAAGTTTAAATTATGATAGGATATTTAAACGCAGGTTAACAATTAGGTATTATTTATAGTATTAAAATTAAAAAAAAATATTATCTATAGAACTTGAATAATTTACATATTCCCATTTAATATACATTTTACTTATTTTACTTTACAATACACGATAATGTTTCAAAATATTTAAATTAATTTTAAGCAATTTCTTATTAATACAACGAACCTGTTCATAGCGTCTGTTAGTATATAATTAATTTAGAAGTTAAATTATAATAAATAATATAAAATGTATATACCTACTATTATAATAAATACACATTTTTCTTTGAAAAAAATTGTTCTGCCTATCGTATTATTAATAGTAAAATAAATTACCATTATATAAATATAAATACTAATAATATTGGCTGATAGGTTTCCGCTCAGAATCGTTTTTTTGTATATGCAATAATGTACTTATTATCCGTTACTAAACTTACATCCTTACTCAATGACTAGGTACACTTAACTATTGTAGAATGGTTGCATACTTGCCTTTTTCGTATTATTCTCATTATATCTTAAAACTACCTTAAATAAATTATTGTATTTATAGTAATTATGAATAAAATTATGTGAATAACAACTTAGGTGATCTGGGTATCGGCAAATTGAAATCACTATAATATGAATAGCAATTAATTCCTGCAAAACTAACACATTTAAAAAAGCAAAATTCTGTGTGCACTACTGTCAGTAAGTACTACAGAATAGTAATGTATAAATAAATTATTAAATATCATTAGAAATAGAGGCTAATGCACCGTTTCCGTTCAGAATAGTTTTTTAAATTTGCAATAACATTGTTCTAATCAAAATGGCCATGCCATAATTTTCACCATTTTTCACAATTTTTCCATTCGTTTAGTGAAACTCTTTACCGTGAAAACGGAAATATAAACTATCCGAAGAACCAATTATATAATATTTCTGAATGGTACTATTGCAGTGTACTTTTAGGTCTATATGTAATTTTAACTTACCTATTATAATAGACTAAATTATAATTTTGTATGACAATTTTCTTTCATTGTCCTAGAAAAATCAATTAATTTTTCTTTTAATTTTATAACCAATAAAAATAATTATTCTTTTCTTCATAAAAAAAAAAATTAAATTGAATATAATACAAACATTATTATTAATTATATTTTATCATAAATGTTATTCACATTAAACAATAACCATGGTTTTTATGGTTAAATCATACAATTAAGGAAATTATTTTTTTTAATATTTATAATTCTTATTTTTTTTTAAGGATTTTTAATAGTAATAAAAAAAAATATCAATCGACATTTTTTTGAATATTTATTCAATTTTAATTATGATTGTATGAGCTGAAATTTCATATAGCAGCATGATTTTATTTATAAATAAGTTAGTATTTTGTCTTAATTTTCAATCAAAATAAATGTCAAAAAATAAGAATATCAATAAAAAAATTATATAGGTAATTAGAAATTTTAATATTCTATTTAATTTGTAGTTAAGAAAATTAAAATTAAAAAAAATATATCACATTTTAAACACATAATAAAAGTATTTAAAAATACCTATTAAAAATTTGCATAATGTTTTAATAAATAATTTTGGTGAACGTTATAATTATCGACTATCATTATTTTTATTTTGTCTAATAACTCGGACTAGGATTTATATATAACTACCAAAATACATATATTTTTACATTATTTGTAAAATTTCTGCTTTTTTACATATTTTGTAAATTTTATTCATAATACTAAAAATTGAAATAATTTGTCAATTTACATAATCAAAATTGGTGTTTTAATAGTATTATGAATGTATACATCGTTAATAGTATTCATGAAAATATTAAATGTGTATAGGTATATAATTTATTTATATTTAGTAAATTATTATTGCAAATATTATGATAAAATTAAAAATGTAGTGTACTTTTTTAGAGACCTAACATAAAATCTGCTGTATCAGATATTTTTTGGGTTAATCAATATCAATGCTAGAAATTACCAAGACCCCGTTAAATGAAACTTTAAAAATTATTGATTTATCAATTAATTAAAAAAATAAATAATGAATCGGAGGGTCCAACAGCTGAATTATTAAAGTATAAAATAAACGCAGTTTAAACAAATTTAGGTTTGGAGCCCATTAAATATTTAGGAAACATTCTTTGTGATATTAAGAATGAAGAAACGACGATACTCAAATTTTCGCCAAGTAAAGTAAAAAATAATGCAATGAAAAAACAGCTATACACCGTTAACGTCTTATGATGTGGAACGTTCTTTTAATATACATATAAATCCAAATTGTCGTAGTTTCAACTTTTAAAATTTAAAACACTAAATGATTTGCGAAAGTTTTACTTTGAATTGATTAAAAATAAAAACAACGAATTATACTATTCAAAAATTATTTAAAATTGCATTTAATTCAACACGTTTACATATTACAATTTTTTTTTTATTATTATATATTTTGGTAATTTTAATAAAATTACATTGCGTACATATTTCACGTGCATATTTTTTGGTTTTCTATTACCTATACATAAATCCCAGCTCTATTGATATCATATAAGATTTTAATAAATATTAAATCAATATGCCAGCAAACATAATTTAAACCGGGGTCCACACATTTTTTAATGCGATGGTTTATATCTTTATTTGCTTTTTCTTTTTATCTATCATTGCTTTTAAATTTATAATATTCGTGTAGATATAACCGTCCTGCATCAATATGAGTAAATTATAACAGATATGACCAACCATCGGCCAGTTTTTTTCTTAAGTTTACTAGATCTAGATAAATAAATTAAAATATAAGAATAATCTAAATAGCTATATATAGGAAGTTAATAAATTCTTCTATAGAATGAAAAAAAAAATATTATTGAAAAAATCACGAATTAATGTTTATAGTCGAAGAGAAATATAAAAATAATTATTTACTATAGTACTTTGAAGCTTGAAATTGATGATAATATTGAATAATCGTTAATTATCGTAATAGAAGAAAGTTTCATAAACAAATTTGTAAAGAAATATTTTTTACATTTACCTATGTGCACATCGTGTTATATTTTGAAATTATCTATAGATTAAGAAACTATGAAAAGTACATATAATAATCTTATTTTCTTAGAATAATAAAATTAGTCTTCATAAAAGTATACAATACACTATAAATATACACACAAATTGCAATAGCGGTTATGTTAGGTAATACATTCAAAAAGTAAAAGTAGATTAGGTATTAAAATAGTGAATTAAGTGTTGAGTATTTTAAATTACATTTTTGTTCAAACAAACTATAATGATACGTCCAATGTAGGTACGATCACGAGTCTACATAATACACATTAGAAGTACCTATCAAAAAATATTAATTGGATGTTGAATAAAAAAAAAATCGTCAAGAGTAACAAAAATATGGCGCCAGATATTCACAGATAATTATTTTAAATTTTCATGAGAATAGAATATACTCACATCATATAATAATATTACACAATAATGTAACTCAATGGGAAACCTAATTAAGCGGTGCACAGTCACAGGGCCTATTGATCTTTATATTTTTTTCTAATGTACACATTCAAAATACATTTCAAAAAATAAAATAAAAATATTCATATCACGAAAAATAACCAAATGATAAGTCCATAATAAATATTTTCATGATAATTAATAACAATATGATAAAGTTTTTAAATTAGTGAAAATGGAAATTGTGAACAAAGTGGCTTAATGTAATACCTACCTGGTAATAGTATAAAGGTACATAATTATTATCATATAGTTATTGAATTATTCAATAATTAATATAATTAAAATATTCAATTATTATACGTCGTTTTTTATTTATTCACGTAAGGTAACAATATTTTATAATAATGTCTTATATTAATAATTGAAAAACATAATTAATATTATTATTGAATACATACCTATTTGCATAGTTACTTCATATTTATCAGTCAATTGTAAATTATAAATGGCATATTTTACGTCAGGATTATTTGTATTACACAATTCAGCAAGTTTCTTTCAAATAATTTTAATATTTTTCATATACACACACATATCACATTATAAGTAATTTTATGTGCTATACACTTTGTATCTATGTATATATATATAATAAACGAAATAATAATTATTTATATTAAATGTTTTATATTTTTATCTATCAATATGATCATTAATGATTATGAGTTACTATATATTCACACATTTACTAGGGAATGATCCACTCACAACTTATTATCATTTCCATAAAATCGCCACTTTTATGAAATTTTAAATTATTTAACTATAAGTAGATTATCATTGAAGAAGCTATACGTACAATGACATTACGACAATGACTAGGGTCAGCGTTCTGCGTGACAATAATTAAACATGTCACGCCGTAAACGGAAAGCTCAAATTATGATTAATGTGAGCCAGTACATATCATATTTTGTTTAACTGTTATCGGCGGGGCATGAACATCTCTTGCGAATGTGTCCACTGAATATGTTCTATTGTTCCTGCTTAAATATGGCCTTGTGGTTATAAGAGTACATTGGATTTAATTTAATTTAACTTTTCAAATGATATTGTACCCATCAAAAATATATAAATTTAAATATTTCAATGAGATGTTGTTATGTAATCTATGATAACTAAACATAATATAAATAGCTTTCTCGTTCCGTTTAAACCCTCGCTTAAAATGTAATACTTTAATTATTGTAAGATTTTTTATGATTATGAAAATTTACCTAAAAAAAAAAATTAGTTACGCTCAATCACATGATTCTCTAGGAATTAATTTAATTATCATTGATCACAAAGTTTCTATAGCTATAAAAATTACAATTACCACAAAATTAATATTGAACATATATAATTAGGAACATTTAAATATTTTTTTAACGTCATCCATATAATTTTAAGTATAGTATACCTACTCATATACGTAAAAGAGGTACCACGAATAGTTAAGATTTTACTTAATATATGATTGTCGATTTAATATATAACCCTTTTTTACACAGTTATTATGATTATCATAATGACAGATTTCCGTATCTTCTTATTAGATACTTTTTTTCTAAAAGTTCTTAATTTAAGCAATACAATAATTATGCTGTCTATCAAACCTTATTTTCTCAACGTGCACATACACTGATTAATTAAAATAATTACTATTTAATGATAACGATATTATTCTAAGAACCTCAAATTGGTTTATAATTTTCTTTGAGTTTTTTTTTATAGACTCGTAGTAGTTTTCACCGAAACGGTTATTAAACGGAGAGATCAATTGGTCACACAAGTGCATTTCTCTTCAGTGGTCCTAATGATAATGATATATTGTTCGTACTTCCACCGATTAGAAATGCTTACTATAAAAATTGTTCTAATAAAACATAGTATTTTAACTAAGAAACTGAATACATTTTTAGTTAATTTAATAATATAATATGATACTGTTACAGTTTATTTCAGCTAAGAACTCTTTTTTTCTTATGTTTTTCAACAATTTTAATATATCTATAGGCTACAAACATTACTATTTCCATTTTTTTTTACCTAATTCCAAGTTTTTATTAAATAATTATATTGCAATAAATAATAAATATTACCTAAGTATTATATTATGATGGCTTCTAAATGTTAATGCAATTCAATAGGTAGATATCATAAGTACATACATTTCAATACTTATTATTATTTCGTAACGATTTACGATATTGTTCATAAGTACATACTTCTTATTTTTATGTAGGTACACATGAATTATATTTATATACTATTTATATCACGTTATTTATTATTTGTATTCATAGTTAACTTGATAGTTATTTGAAGATTTGAAGTGTATAAATTAAAACGACATTTGTACACTACAACGTAGTTGTAGAATTTTATTATTTATTGATAAAGTTAAATTAAAACCTGTTAATATATTAACATATTTCTCCTTAAAAGAATCATTATATCATATCATGATACACAAATTATTACAACTTTAATTAATTGATACTAATTAATGCCTAACTAGTATTTACTGATGTTTGGTTTATGGTTTTATATGCAGGCCTATACATTTAATTTGAGACATTACCATTTAAAGTAAAATATTTTAAACGTTAGTCCATGTAAAAGTATTTAAATTTCGTTTCAATGTTTTTATTGCATAGGTATTTTTTTTTATTTTTGGAGGAGGATAAATGGATTTGGCGTCTTCTATCAATATATAATATATTATATGATAATATTAATGCAAAATAATTGTTTTTTATTTATAAATTGTTTCAAAAAATAATACTTTATCTTTTTCTTTATCTATTTTTGTTTCATAGTATACCATTTAATTTATTAACTTTATTATTTTATACATATTATTTGTTGGTATCTTGTTACAATCGTAAGCATAATAGTGAATGAATTTATTTTAGCTAGTATATTTTGCATAACAGTTTAGAATTATTGGTACATTTTTCTTTATTGTTTGATAAATTTTTTAAAGTTGGTATCAATATTAAATTAAAAAATCACACAAGATAGATGACCTGTATCAAAAATCTGTCAAAAAGACATCAGAATATTGTAAATGTATATCATGTTTACTAAGAATAGCTGTTATTGGAATTTTTTAATTAAGAATGAAATATTGAAAAATTAAAAAAATATATTTAACACATTAATAAATACAATTAAATATTGATTTATACATTTTGTCAAAAAATAAAAATAATATTTTAAAAACTTGTTAAATCTAGATGTTTAGGTGTTAGCTATCGCTTAAGAAGCGTAACCAGATTTTAATAAGTAACTATAAGTATACTAATAACAATTTAAAAAAGACTTATAAAACAACAATAATTATCAGCGTTATGTTTTTTAAAATTTTAAATATATATATTACTTCCCCGTAAAATGTTTTACTCGTACATTCTACAAATTCGAGCATAGGTATTTCAAGTTGTAACAAAAAATAGACTAACATACGTATGAACTCCTAACGGTGTTTGGCTTACTGACACAGAAACTATTTAATTGGAATGTAACCGGTTAAAGAGCGTGTGATGTGCAGGTATTTGCTGTTTGCATGAGTCGTGCCTGTATGTGCTACAAACAAAATATTAGGTTACACAAGATTATCGAGTTATGATTAAATGTTTATATTCGTTTTAATAACGTATTCTTGGACTTGATCATGAAAACTTTTCCGGTTTCGTGTAATAACAATAAATACAGTATGTACCTATAATGGCCCCGAAAGATGATTCGTCGTTGATTTCTCTTTTCGATGTTTGACGTTGATTGGGATATAGGTACCTACATACTTTAACACTGGCAATATACGTTTCTCTTATAAATGAATCATAATGATACTTTACAAGAGAAAATATATGTTCATAAATATACACAAAGTACACAGTTGAATATTTACTACCATACATTGAATGATAAAATAACTTTCTAATGGGCTCGATGGAATAAAAAAATTCCTTAAGGAAAATAACGTTGTTTTTTACTGTTGGCAGTTAGTTTTTTTTTTTATGCAGTCACATCATTCTTCGTAGTGACCTTATAGTGACCTTTAATTGTGTATCTAATTAAAATAGTTAAGTTAGTTTCAGCTATATTCAGTAAGATATATTACGATATATGTTTACTATTAGAGAATTAGATATTATTTGAAAATGACCTGTTGATGATGATGATGTTTTTGAACCATGTTGGTGGTGAAATTACAAATATTTTACTAGCATTAATATAAACAATTCATTTATTAAGCAGTTTTAAATATTAAGTATTATTTAATTAACTTTTATTTTATTTTACATCACAAATATGTACCACTTAATTTATTTACCATATCTATTATAGAGAAAATAAAATATATTTGTAAATATTGTTTAAAATTAATACATATACTGTTTAGGTTCGGTACACATTTTAATAATAATGGCTTTATAAATAAATACTACCTGTCAGTTTCGTGTTAATTGGATTGAATGGTAAAAAGGTAAGTTTTCGTGGGTGAAAAATTTGTTGTGGTGGTGACTTTTTGAAAACAAATAAATAGTAAAATAGATTTTTTTCTAATTTACAATATTATTTAGGAAACGTAATTAATTATTAATAAATGCCCATGCTTAATGATACATTGGTGACTATACATTTTTGGCCTTAAAATGTTTATTGTTATGGTGGTGGTCAATGGTTATAATAATATGATGTATTCACTATGACGGAGCGAGATTCCGGTTTCATATCATTGTACATTTCGAATACATTTATTAACTTTATTTTGAAAAATTCAAAGCTCTCGGTTCAATATTTATTCATTTTATTTTCGAGTATCCATTATACATATCGAAGAAAAAATTGAATGAATTAGCTGCCGAGTAGCTGGATACTATTTTTGTATTAAACATTAAAACAGATTAAATTTATAACTGATTTTTACTGTTGCGTTCACTTATAAGAAAGAGAGAGAAAGAGAAAGGAGAGCATGTGGGTATTATATATATGTATGTATGTATAATAAACATTACAATAAAAATCCAACATCCATGATGTGCAACAAATGCCTAATTGTTTTAACTATTAAAATATATCATCCAAGAATGTCCAGAATTCTAAAATACAAGAAATATCTTATCAATACCGAATAAACTAGAAGAAGCTCTCAATGAATACAACTTAGACAACACCTCAAAAATCCTAACACTTCTAACCAAAATTAATATTTTAAACAACTTTAAAACCTTTTTTATTAAAAAATAAGTTAATGTTAAAAAAAAACTTTTATTTACTTATTTTTTTAATTTTTGTATGGTATACACAGGGTTAATAACCTCAGATGTTTAAGACTATTATAAGCATTATAAAAAAAAATTTAATTAAAATTAAAAATTAGGTATTTCTAGAATGAAATTATTATTTAGTCATAATGAATTAAAATAATTTTTAATTTCTTAAATTACTTTTTATATCTTTCTAATTATAATATTGTACGTGTTTATGTATATTAGGAATAGAATTATTAAAAGTTAAAATTAGTATTTCGTCGACCTCATGTAAAAAGTGATCAAATATAAATTTTTATTATTTTATTTTTTAACTTTAAATTTGTATAACGTCACAATTCATTATCTATATATATATTAATAACTAGGTATTGCAATAGATACTGTTATACGACTTATACGGTTAAAGCGATTAATAAGAAATTAGTAAATTTTACATCACCTGATTCATTAAACTTAACAATAGTTTTATTTTTTAATTGGTAAGAAAAATCAGGCAATTATGCAAAAAATATTTATGTAACAACTGCGTCTAATAATAGACTATTCTCATGAAAACGTAATTAGGTATTTTTTATTTTCATTAAATTATACTTCGCAATTTTTCTAAAACAATAAGAGCCTGAGATTTTAAAACCTTACTACATTTGTTATGCAAAAGACTACAAACTATTTTTTTAAGTTAATTGTCTTCCTTTAATTGATTGCAGTAATTCCGAAACTCACTTATATGTAGAAAATTTTTAAATAGTGTAGCGAGCTGTGATCTTATATATAATATATATATAAATGTAAGTATGAGTATATATGTGTATAGTAACCATGTAGTAAACGAATATATTAATAATAACACCAAAGGGACTATAAGCATGTAAAATATCTTTAAATTAAGAGTAGGAGTGGATGATAATTTCATTATTTTATATTTTTAACACTGTTATTAAACACAAGCTAAAATAATGTATTTTTTTACTGGATTCACGCAACACACCGAATAATCATGCAGGGACATCCTTTACGTATAAAAGTAGAAAATCGTCTCGTTAAATTAAATTCGGCACCAAGTTGATGATGTGTTATAAATATAAGAATACAATCATAAATTATCGAAGTACTTAGGTTACTAAAGTTTCTTATCGCGGTAAATTCGCACGATTTTTTAATATTTGTCCATTGTTTTCTCAATTAAACAAATACTTTTATATATAAATATATAAAAAAAGAAGAATACTTCTGAAGATAAAGATAACAACTAAATTTAGGTATTTATAAACTTAGGTTTTAATAGAATAATATGCATAAACGATTTATTAATTTCTTTGAAACTTTTTTATTACCCAAAAAGTATTTTGATTATACATGCTTAATTGTAATAATAAAATTTCAAAATAATTATCCTTCATGGGTGGTATAATATTATTTATTATTTAAAATAGAACCGATTTAAAGTTTATATAAAGTTCCTAACGGCTGTTGAACTTTTAAAAGTTTCAAGGATATAACTGTTTGAAAGTGTGTTATGTATTATCATTATTATTAGGTATATATGTTATGGTAAAAGTACGAATACCTGTAAAAACCTAGGATTAACCTAGTATACACAAAATAACTTGGTCAAATATCGAATGATTTTTGTAGTTCAGACTTTTACAAACTAGATTAAGAAAATCTTAGGATAAACAACTAGCGTTGGTAAAAGTCCGAAATTGTATACTAATTATATGATATTAATAATAATTATTATTAAAGTATATTAGGTATTAAATTTACTATTACCTACTAGTATATTAGATAGATAACAAATTAATATTATTATTATTAAATATAAAAATTATTTATTTGTGCAGCGTTGGCTAATTTGGCATTTTGAGTTACACAATATATTTTTGAATTGGCCCTTACGTCTAATTGTAAAATTATTTTTTTAAATAGTCACACCTTGTCAATCCCTGTCAGCTGTCAAAGACAATTGTGATACTGTTTGACGAATAGCAACTATATTGTCTGGAATTATTGTCGATTTTAAAAATTTAGTTATTATAAAATATAATACTAAATTATTTAATCGAAATTTTTTACCTGACTTTACATAAATTGTGGTATTTAATTTTAGTTAATCTTAATATTATAAATAATTATTCTTTTGAGTATAAAGATTGATGTATTGTCATCTGTATGAACATACGAATAAAATAATTTCATCACTAACTTAATAAATAAACATTAAGGATATTACTCATTTATTTAATTACACATTACATACTAAACTATATTTGACAAACTATTGAGAGATTGTAATCACTAATAGGTAGAAGCTATTTAATTAACTACTAGCTAATATAGTGACTAATAAACTTAAGTTATAATTATTATTATTATAATCACATAATTGGTAAAAAAGTTTGGAATTTTACCAACACTGTTTATCCTAAAATTCACTAAATATCGTTTGTATAAGTTCGAACTACAAAAATTATTTAGGGTTGATCAAACTATTTTGTGTATCCATGGTTTTATCGGTATTTATGATATACCGTAAGATTTATATCTTTTGAAGATCTCGAAATCCGTACTTTAATATTTTCGCATACATGTATTTATTTTTAAGCGTTCTATATTACTTATAAAAGCAACCTTTTCAGACATTGTTAAGCATACGATAATAAGTTCGAATCAACAATACGTTATATCATAAATCATTATTAGATTCCTATTGACAAGGAACACGATACGAAAATATAGTGTATGATTCCAATAATTATAAAATATTGAATATAACTGTAATGTCCACATATACATAATACATATTTCATGCATGAACTATGCCGTAGGTACGTGCCCTTCACCACGAAGAAAGCTATTATGATATTTACTACCATATGGACGGCACATATAGTTATAATATAATGATATACCGATGACCAAACAACGAAATTTCTGTAGGAATTTTTATGTTTAATAAGCGTATATTTCCATATTAAACAGACGTCGACTACCGTTACAAAAAAAAATATTATAATTGTTTTTTATAAATTAAAATTTATTACCTATGTGATGGACGATTATTAAATTAATTAATACATTTTTTTTTACCATCCTATAACTATATGAAGCATAAAATGGTCCATTGTTTTCAGTAGGTCACATACGTGTGAATGAGTAAGAACTTGTGGGAATGTATTGTAACTGCTTTGTTTTAAAATGCATATATATTGTATGCATAAAAAGGTCGTAGTTTACTATATATAATGAAAATAAAAGAAATGTTTGAGTCATAAAAATTTAATTGTTTTTAATTAATATTTGGTAATTAGGTAAATAAATAAAAAGAAAAGTACATTCGTATTTTTATATTATAAATGCAACACTCTATGAATTGGGTAATTGTTAGACTTGAAAGTTGTTTACTATATTATCTACGTTTAAGTAATAAATTAACATTGTGTAAATTACTTTCCTTATACGACATTATAGAAATGTGTCTTTTATTTATTGAATCTATGATGATATAGACAAGAAATATAATGTATGCCAATGTATACAGTTATTATTACTAACTACAACTATGAAGTAATAATTATCATCGTACAAAGTTTTCAAAGTCTTATTGAAGTAGTCACCATAAAATAATTCTTAGCAAATATTATAGTTTGGAAAAATGGTTAATTGAAAAAAAAATAGTATTATTAAAGATATGCATTTGAATAAATAATAAACTATCTATAGACAACTAAGAACACATACCTATTGTTTGCGAATAAAAATTTAAAAAAAATAATGCTGAACTCTGAAGATATTATAAACTATAGACTATAGTGTTATAACTGAAAACTAATATACCTATCTATCAAATTATTCAAATTAGAATAGGTAACAAATTAATTTTAAAATCCATTTTAACAAAGAAAATTTGAACCAAATTGTTTTTTGAAAAAGTATTTAAATATCAAACTTACTCAAATTTAAGTAGAAATCGGCTCTCTAAAGTTATACTTACTTATGTTTTATTTTAGTTCTTCAAAACGTACCTAACTGTAAAGGAGTTTATATTTCACAATATACGACCCTCCTAAATAAATTATATTTTATGACTATCATACCTACATAGTTATACAATTGTATTGTATATTAATTTTTACTTTTATTATTTTACAGCTTAAAATGATAAAACAAATATTTTTATTTGTTTTTGGATTGACAATTGTTGTAGCACAGAGGAGATTAGCATTGCCAGATCCACGTAGTTGTTCCAGTAGTAAGTTTATAAATTTAATTTTTATTATAAAAATAAACTCTAACTGGTAGATATTAGATTTTCATAATTGGTATTAATTATAGTATTGTATGACCATTAATATTGTTTATTTAATGACTCAAATCACATATACTTTCCAGTGATAAAATTAAATATAAAAAATATAATTATAATATAATATAATATAATATAATTATATATAACATACACAAGAATATGAGTATATGACAGAAACATGTCATATTTTCTGTTAGGTAACAATTTAACAGTAGATACCATAGTATACAATAATGAAGTAGTGGTAGTAAGCATACTACATTCATATTCCCCTAATATCTATTATTATTATTTATTATTCTTTAATTTGGTAAGAACTTATTACTAATTCACTGTGTAGATACATACTAATTACTAGGACCTGGATATTGATCCACTAAAAACTATCAAAAAAAATAAAAAAATTCATTTCAACTGCAAATATGTTCTTGGAAATAACTCTTTTTTACATTTTTATTTTATTTATTTATAATTTTTATTTTATTACAAAAAAAGTGATGGTTTTGAGCGCTGGCAAGTGAAAAATCATTTTTAAGAGTAAATTATTCATTCTAAACTTACCAAAATTTATAATTTAATTTATATTCAACTCTACGATTATTTGAGTATAGGACACATTACAATAGTAAATCTTGCTGTAGATAGATCAAGAATAAAGATCTTATCGACATATCGAAAATTATAACTCGAACGATTGACAAATATGAAATAATAAATGGTCGGAATCAAATTTCAATTTCTCGAGCCAACATTTTAAATTAATAATAATTGTTGATTTAAATATTAAATTGAAACTATAAATTCATATAATGTATAAATATGCATTAAAAATGAACAAAATGATATACAAATTATAAAAAATTGCGAAATGAAAGTCCTCCTCTTAGTTGTCTGATGTATAAAATGGATTTTGTATTTTAAAAGCATTCCTATATAGACTTTCCAAAAAGTAATACATTTTGAATTCAAATGTGAGTTCACTAAATAATAATTGTAAGGCTGAGTGGTTTGATTACCATTGCTTTCTATCATACATCTTCCAACGTCGTTATTATCACTCCATTATTTTTTCAACCAAAATATAAATATTTTTTATATATTGGTCTCGATTTTAGTTATTAATTAAATTGTTATTTAATAATAATGCATGAATGCATGATTGGAATTAAAATTCGTGTGTGTTTAAATAATGTAACAATATATATGTTGATACGCACATAAATTAATAATACTGACATTTTTTTTTAGGAATTCGTCATGCTTCATATCGAGATGCTCGTGGTGTTACGCATTCTTATTTTTTCAGCTGGGAACATGCCCCCACTAAAAGTTTAGAAGTAGATTGGCTTGATGCTAGAAATATTTGTCGTAGACATTGCATGGATGCAGTAAGTTTAGAAACGCCACAAGAGAACGAGTTTGTTAAGCAAAGAATATCTAGAGGTAAACCATAATATCATAAAATATTTAAAAACTACAAAAATGTTTAAATAAAATTAATTTTAAAGGAAATATAAGATACATTTGGACGTCCGGACGAAAATGTAACTTTAACGGATGTGACCGTCCTGATTTAGTACCTGCTAATGTAAACGGTTGGTTTTGGTCTGGTTCTGGTGCAAAAATTGGTCCAACCACTCAACGTAACTCTGGTGACTGGAGTCACACTGGTGGATTTGGGCAAGCACAGCCAGACAACAGAGAAGCACCACAAGTAAGTAACATTTTTTACGTGAGCATAGGCTATAATTTTAATTGAAAATGAATGAATATTATATAAAAAAATAATATTGTCAACAAGTCATACAAAAGTTATTAATGATTACTTTTTACGCAAAATAATGTATATAATATTTTCAAATAATATCATGCATCTATTATAAAATGCAAAATCATATACTCGCCGCTCATTAAAAGTATGACCGTCCGTCCGTTACTTACAGTTGATTTCTAATTAGTATTTCAAATTTCCGACAACCACCAACTATGGCAAGCGGCGCACAGTGGTGCAAAAGCAATAAAAGTTGGCCATTAGTGATTTTTGTAAATTTAAAAAAATTACAAACTATTGTATACAAATACTTTTTATACCCCTTCAGGTATTCGAAAATACCTAAGTTAATCAAAAAAGTAACTTTTTTAATTTCAAATTGATGTTTGAATTAGAAAAGATATATTTATTTTATCCATAAAATGTGTGTAATTTCGGTAATATTTAAAATTTTTGTACGCTATGAAATGTTATAGAAATACAATAAAAATCAATTTGTTCATTTTTATTTATTACTATATGGGTTATTAAAGTATTTATGATCATTATTATAGAAATGTCTGTACGATTAATAATTGTAGCGATTTAATACTTGTTGTAGCTTCAGTTGTATCTTTAATAATGTACGCTTTTAATCAGTTTTTTCACTGATCTTCACGCCAATATATATATCCCAAATATTTATAAGGTGTATAGAATCGGTTAATGTTAGATAGTTACCCATATTTGCCCATTACTTAATGAAGAGTAATTGAATTGTAATAAAGTGTAATCGAAATAATAAACAAAATTGGCGCGTACAACATCAAGTATTGATACAAACACAAATATTTTTCATCGATTATTATTATCTTCTAATCTTCTTTTAAGTAGTTTAAAGGAAGTTAAAAAAAAAGACAAAAATTACATCATCATGTAAAAGAACTAATAATTTTAAATGGCGATAACAATGAATAAAATGTATTATTTTTTTTATTTATAATAAAAATACTTGAAATAAAAAACTTTGTGTATAAAATTTTTTTATAATTGTTTTGGAAAATTGTTGACCATTTTGAGTTTTGGCCACTTTTTTTAAATTTTGAACCCCTGTGCGGCGCAGCGGATGAAGTTATTTTGGATATGCGACTGGTCACGTCTACGGCGAGTATAATATAAGAAATTGTGTAAGTCGTATGGTTAATACATCATCAGTATTTTTTATTCAATTTTTAAACTGATAATTACTTTGAATAAAATAAATAAAATAGAGTTTTACATAAAATGTGTTAAATAAAAATACTTGGCTGAGTGAGCAACCAATTTTTATTTAAAATTTCTGTGGAAAACTTTTTGTATAAAATTTGTGATAAAACTCTTATTTATAGATTAAAAATAAAATATAAAACAATGTTTGTCATCCACGAATAATTTAAAATTAACAAACATTAAATTATATTTTAATACTGGTACTTTTTTACTAATACCTAATTTGGTAGTTATTTTACTATTTTAGAAATAAAAAGATTTTATATTTATTAATGATAACTAATAATTGTATGAATTTTTCAGGGCAATGATGAATCATGTTTAGCTGTATTGAATAATTTTTACCAAGACGGAGTGAAATGGCACGATGTCGCATGTCACCATTTAAAACCATTTGTGTGTGAAGACAGTGATGAACTTTTGAACTTTGTTCGTTCCCGTAACCAAGGAATTCGCCTATAAGATGCTTTGAAAATTTCTATTTAAGTAAATTATATTGTTAGTATATTCATTAAAGCACAAAAACAAATACTTAGAAAAATCAATTTACAATGATATTTATGTACACCTCAACCTATAATATATATTATATAAGTAGTTTATATACAAAAAATTATTTATTTCTCTGATTTGGCTTTTTTGTGTGTAAACAATTTTAAACTACCTATCATTTATTTTTATTTTTAAAATTTATATTTTAAGTTTATGATTTTGTATGTATGATTAATAAAGTTTTTTTAATGTTTTATATGAAATTAATTGACTTATTATTCATTGTTTATTTGTACATAGATATTTTAAATATTTTATACTTATTTCTTTTTTTTTATTAGTAGGTATCTACATTGATTAAATAGGTATTAAATAGCCAACAGTAAAAATATGAAATGAAGCTTTAAATTAAGTAAGCTTATGTATGAAGAAATATACTAATAACTTTATTGCAACAATAATAGATTATACATTATATAAATAATTATTAAAATTTTAAAGATTGTAGTACCCATTTAAGCTGATTTTGTGCTGGAAGACAACACATATTTCAAATTATGTAAATTATTGTTAATTTTATTTGTTTATGTGTATCAAAAGATAAATTAAATATTACTAAAAGATAACAATTTTGTAACATTAGAGTTATAAAAATATTATTAAAAGTAAATAATAAAATAATTCTAAGGTTCCGGCTTAAAAAAAAAGTTTTTTTATATTATGTTTTACTATAAATTAACAGTGCTATAAAATTATAAAAATTGAATAGTTAATAATAAAATAATTTTGAAGGTTCTAACTTAAAGTCTCGATTTCTCTTTATAATGCTGTTTCTTAATATGTTATAATACTCGTAAATTGTAAAAATTAATGGTAAATAATAAAATAACATTTAACATCATTATTATGATTCTAATTTAAATAGATTTTCATAGAATGAGTGATAAATTTTTGGATTTTAAGCATTATTTCCATTTTACAGGGCAGCAAACCCTTGATTTTAGCTTCTTCAATAGGTAATTTATCTGTTTATATAACTTATGCTTTATTTGGCATAATTCTTTGATCATGTCTCCTCACTGCCTTTTTTCATAAGTGAAACCGTAATGTAATCAACTGAGTCCAAATTATACATAGTTAGAGCAAGTTTTAAAGGTGTTTTGAAAGATGTGGACACCTCTTTTATATTATTTCATTTAAATTTTGATTTATTATCAACTGTAGATCAATTAAACTGACTGTCCTCGACCAAAGATTTGAAGTTCAAAAATTAGGTGTTGGACATTTTGAAAACTGTGTATGGATCACTATTAACTTTGCACATCGAATTAATGTAACTCATTAATCAGGTATATAGATCACTTTATTTTTTTTCGAGTTTACAATGACAGCATGCATTGAATCCTCTTCATTTTGCGAATAAGTTTCCAAAAAACGATGTGTTATTTTTAATTTTTAATTACATAATCATTAATCCCCTCATCATATAAATAAACCGTTTCGATTCTATCTACCATAAGTTGTCCAAGTTAGTAACTACTACGCGATTATCTATTTCTAACAATAATCGAATTTCAACTGTATAATTTTCGATTATAATAGATTAATCAAATCTGAGTATAGTACAATTTACTATAATAGTAACTTAACTGGTTGAGGTGTTTGTGTTCTACGTAGAGAAAAAAATACTGCTTGGCTATTTGACGGGTTTATGATTATTCTCCATTTTTGGCACCATAGTGAAATTTTATTGAGATGATTTTGGAGTGCGGTGGTAATTATCTGAGTATCCGAAGATTCACAGTAGATGGTGGTATCGTCAGCAAATAGGGCGATGTTTGTGTCCGTAGTTTGTGGAATGTCTGAGACGTAAAAGTTAAACAGAATAGGTCCTAGTTTGGATCCCTGAGGAACTCCAGATTGAATAGGTTTGTAAGATGATTGCGTTTCGTTTATTCTGAAAATAAAGTATCTTTCATTGAGAAAGGTTTTTTTTATGTGCAGAATATATTTTGGTATGTTTGCACATTTTAGTTTATAAAAAAGGCCGTCATGCCAGACACGATCAAACGCTTTTGCGATGTCCAAAAAAAACTGCACCTGTGTGTTTTTTTTTTCAAAACCGTTAATTGTTTCTGTGAGTCGAAGCAGTTGCTGAGTTGTAGAACAGTGTGACTTAAACCCAAATTAGAATTTCGGTATCGCTTCGATTGAGTTAAGATATTCTAAAAGACGACTTTGTATAGATTTTTCGAAAAGTTTGGAGAATGCCGTCAATAAGCTTATCGGTCCATAGTTTTCTGGATTTAACTTGTCTTTGCCCGGTTTGTTTAACACAATTATTATTGCCTTTTTCCAGCATATCGGGAAGTAACCAATATTGAGTAGGCCGTTGAACATATTCGCTAAGTAGGTTATTGCTTTATTAGGAAGTTTTTTGAGCATTTGATTGGTTATTTGGTCCACATCAGGTGACTTCCTATACGTCAATGATTTTATGTTATTTTTAATTTCCGTAGTGTTAATATATGCAAGCATATTTTGTGGTGCAAAATCTTCCATTAATGCACTTTTTACTAAATTGTAAGTTGGCCAATGAGTTATGTCGTTAGGTTTAAATGTACTTGCTAGAGTATTCGCAAATAGTTCACATTTTTCTTCATCAGTTATAGCTTTGGATAGCGTTGAAGTATGAAGGGGGGGGGGAATATTGTTGTAATCTTAATTTAATTAGTCTTTTCGTGCATCTCCAAAGATTAGGATCAACTGGGTGGATTTCAGATAAGTACATTTTATATGTATTGATTCTATAGTTGTCTAGAGTGTCACGTATTTGTTTTGTTAATTAAACGACGATCCTCCGGACGTCTGTATTGTTGCCACGATCGCCTAATCGAATGCTTTTGTTGAATAAGGATTAGTATTTTCTTTAGGATCGAATTTTAAGTGAGACGTTTTTGTGATCTTTCGGTGCAGTTTTGGGCGGCCATAGTGATTGTGTCAGTAAGATGACTTATTGATCGGCGGTAGTCATTGAGTTAATTTTGTTTGGAATTTGTAAATTATCAGTTATGTACTATATCTAGAATATGTGGGTCTATTTATGTCGTTTGGAAAATATGTTGGCGAAGGAGGAGCTGAAATAACTGCCGAGTTAGAATTTATAAATTCTTGCAGTTTGCCTCCTCTTGAATTTATCGATGTACGGTCCCAACTGCTATGTTTAGAATTAAGGTAACCTAGTAATATTATATCATTGTTATTGGAAAATATAGTTTCGTAATCTTTTGTGTGCATTGACTTGCTGGGTGATTGGTAAGCGCTTATGAGTGTGATTAGTTTATTATTTATTGTTAATGAAATTGCTACTACTTCTAGTGATCGAAGGTTAGAAATAATTGGCATTTGATTATGTTTTATGTTATTGCGTATGATGATTGCTACTACACCGACAGGTCTGCGATTAAGCGGGCGGTCGTATCGGTAAATTCTATAGCCCGAGAATTTGATTGTGTCTGAGTTAATCAAGTGTGTTTCTGTAACACACACGATATCTACATTGTGATGGCTAAGAAAAGTGGCAAAAGAGTTTCTTTGTTTTTTTAAGCCGTTCGCGTTCCAATTTATAACTATTAGATTATAAGAATTCATTGCAGTTAATTCTTAGATTATTTAAAATTGATAGAAGATTATCTATGATTTGTTTCATTAACTGTGATATAAATGAGTTAATTAACAGCATTAATGACTTAAGAAAATCATTATCTATGTTTTGGGTACGTGTTTTGCTTGATTTCGATTTCGTATACGTTGCTGAGGCATACGATTTATTTGTGTTAACATTACTTGTCGCAAAGTTATTAGTATTTACATTGTTTTTTTCATTTTTGTTGTGATTATTATTATTTATGTGTTTTGTGTAGCTTATTTTTGAATGGGTTTTTTTTTTTGATTTTTTGATATGTTTTTCCTAAGGTGCTTTGTAGTAGCTGCAGCCTTTATAGCTAGACGGGTGATTTCTCTCATAGTTAACGTACTTAGCTACGGTTTCCTTTGTTTTAGTACAAGTACTATAGTGATGGTTTTCGGCACATTTTACGCACCTCGGTGGTAAATGGCAATATTTTTTTTATGTGAGTAACGTTGGCAATTTGAACATTGAGGGATGTACACGATTGATTTGCATAACGCACGGGTGATTTCGCGGCGATCAGCCACACTCCAGCCGTCAGCTACTGGACAACAAGATACTAAATTGTTATGCTTGAAACTAGCAGGGATTATAGCGGGTGAGGTGGGTAATGCAATGTTCTAAGTCTCAAGTCGATCGCACAATTATAATTATAATATTATAAATTAATTGGCTCGTATCATATATTATTATGTCATCAGTTCGTCACCTGTTTCGGCGGAATCAATAAATCCCCGTCGGTCATCAATCGTCATGATAATAATAAAATTACTATAAAAACCAGTTATACCCACACCGCACCCGATCATAGTTACGGCGGCTGTAATGAAATATGAATTTATTAGTATTGTTTGTTCTAATCGCTATCTACCGAGGGTTTTATTGTTTGCCCCCATACACGTCAAAAAAATTTGCGCAACCTCTATGCTTGTGCAAACATTTTGAGCGTGTATGGTGTAGTTTGAGTAGTTGCGCAATGGTTTGAAACAAATCGGTCGAGTTCGAAATTTGTTGCGCAAACGCTTCACGATTGACAATCTGTTGTACGTGTATGGCAGTGTTTGACAAACATCGGCCGTTAAAATCCTCCAGACGATTGGAAAAACATATGAAATATTGAAATAGGTAATATCAATTATTAATTATTAATTATTATACTTACTTTACTAGTAATAATAATTAATATATTATAATTAAAATATAAAATTTAGTTTTTAGAACTATGGCGACTAAAATTGATGACAATAAGACATTTTGGCTTGAATTTATCGCCCTTTATCAGACGTTTTCTGAATTGTGGAAAGTTAAAAATGAAGTCTATAAAAATAGAATTAAGAAAGATGCGGCATACAAAAAACTGGTCGAGAAAATGAAAGAAATTTATCCACAAGCGAATAGGGACTTAGTGCGTGTCAAAATAAATTCTCTTCGTACTTCATACCGTAGAGAATTGAAGAAAGTAAAATCCAGCCAAAAATCAGGTGCAGGGGCTGATGATATTTATGAACCAAGTTTGTGGTATTACTATGAAATTGATTTTTTAAGAGATCAAGAGACTCAATTGCAAGGTACTTCCACATTAGATAGTATTGATGAAATTGTCGATGTAGTCGAGGAAAACAACTATGAAGCGGTAAGCATAATATCAATAATATCACATTGTATTCCACTGTGGCACTGTCGATGGCCTCGGCCTATGACTATTTTTAGTATTTATATTTTCTCTAAAGCGACAATGGTCTATTTTTAGTGATTATAATAGCAAATGATTAGATTAGATTAAATAAATAGTACGCCGTACGCGACTGTACTAATAATATTATTAAAATAGAATTATAATAGATATTTTGTTACTAATTGTCAAATCAATATAGTAAAATTCTGTTGACTATAAATAAATGCAGGTATAAACTATTTGGTACTAGTTATAGCATAATATATTAATTCATGTATAATCACCCTGTATATATATTTTTAATTTTCCTTTTATTTATATAATATTAAATTAATATATTCTTATTGTTTAGTCAATTTGATTGCAATCAATAACTGCAACTATGCACTCGATGACAGTGAACCACCCGTTTGGAGGGTAATAAAAAAAAAACGAATTGTTAAGAAAAAAATTAAGAAGTTTTATAATGAAGTAAGGTTTTTGTATAAACTTTGGAAAAAAAAAAATAACTAATAAATTATTATATTATTTTTAAAAAGTTATTCATTGTATTAGCAATGCTGTAAAAGAGCTGCACGTCATATGTCCTAAAGTCATACATATTGATGATGTAAATTCATATTTACATATTAATAGTATTTTTAATGTTAACATACAAATTTATTTTCACAATAACAACATTCAAATACAAAATTTCATTAATGCCAAATCAAAAATCAAATGGTCACATCAATTATGTTATGATAAAATTCTCGCCGTAATTAAAAAAAACAACTTTTTCGATACATACATAGCTAATAAAAATACCATTATAAACACGATTATTTCAGAAGATTTGAACCTTAAAAAACAAAATATTAAAACCGTAAATATTTATAAAAAAAAATTTTATGATGCTTTAAACAGCTTGAAACCGAAAAAAATTATAGAATCTGAAATTAAGTAAGTTTATTATAAAATATAAATATATATTTACCTAACCATATTGTTTTTAAACATTTTTTATGTACAGTAACCAATGAGATTGCCCCTTTCCTAGCCCAAGTCTAAAGTTATTAACCAGTGCCTGAGTACTCGCTTATTTTCGAATACTTGTTTCCTTATCGAGTACTTGACTTGAACAAATCAATACTCGACTCGACATCAAAAAATCAATATTCCCTGAACTCTATAAAATAAAAATATGATAATTTCTCCTTCTAAGCCTTTTGGTATTCATCATTTTAATAATGGCTTAAAACCGTCATAACTAACTAATATTAAAATGATACACAATGTACAATAAACAAATATTAAACACGCCGAAAAGGAAATATTAAAATCCAAATATTAGTTGCCTATTACTATAAAATTATTATTCGTAGATTGATAGATTTATTTATTGATTAGATTCATAGATTTTCTCCTTGGAACATTTTAGAAATTGTATTGCAATGTAACATTGATTTTATGAGCTATTAAAATTATTAATACGCCGTTAGCTAATCATTTGTTAGTTATTTAATGAATACCTTTAATGTAACCGGACAATAGACTATGAATAATGGAGTCCATACCGTAGCTATTCTATGCAATAGTTTTGACGTACGGAAAATGTTGATCATCAGAGCAGTGTTGTTATGTAATTCGATACTTACCTAACTATCCAATATACGAGTTACAACAAATTGTTTTTTGAACTTAATTAATTTACCTTCATATATCAGAAGTTAGTACACGTTATTTTACTATATTTCTCCATGTGGTTATTAATTTTTTTATTTTGCTGTAATTATAATATGCCGTTTTAGTTAATTAATACATTTATCGGGTGTAGCTTTACTATTGGAAACAGCAGAAGTAGCACAACTAGAAAAACCCAAGACCTAAAGTAAGTATGAATAATAACAAGTTAAAATATCAAATAAAATAATGTATTCATAACATTACATAATATGCTTTCACTGCTCCATAAATGAGCATATAGCCCGTAATGTCTTTTATGTATTTATAAATAATCTGATGCACGTTAACAATATATCTGAGTTATTTTGCATAATTCCAGACAAAAGACCAAAAAGCCTGATCAGCGTGCGCGACACCCGATGGCGACAAAAATGGATAAAGCGGCGAACGGCAATAGCTAACATGTCTGTAGACGACGGCTACAAATACAATAGTTGTGTGACGGCATAATATAGTGTATTAGTGTGTTGCAGAAAAAAAACGGCATCAAAAACCTCCAGACTCCTAGTGCTTTTAGCAGAATTTGCAGTGTATTATAGCCGTCATATTAGTTTTCAAATCCCGCTTTTTTTAAAAATAAAATTTATATATATAAAGGAAAGTGTACTTTACCAATAATCAACGCAGAGCCAAACCTATTTGAGTTATCGACTTGAAATTTCTAGGATAGATTTTTATAATAATTTCATCGGGCACTAAGAAAGAATTTATCAAAATTTTGATTTTAAAGGGTTGAAATCGGTAAAAATAATTTTTAAATATATGACGTAAAATATTAACACACAAATATACCTATTATTACAATACGTTATATATTTTTATTACATTATTCATCATATATTGTATGTATTTTAGTAGTATATAGCACGGCTGCAACCGCTAAACTTATGACGTAAAATATTGGCCAATATATCTAATACGTATTATAATACGTAATTTTTAGTGAAAAATAAGCCTTGAGCCTCTAGCTGTACGTAGGTATATCACATTTTATGTATAAAGATTACCCGGGTAACGTTGGAAAATTATTTAAAATATTATATTTATTTAATTTAATTGTTTGAATATTTTTTTTAAAAATGTCATAGATTGAAGACATTTTTGTCAATGGAATGTTAGCACCTCAAATAGTTGTACCAATTATCGGTGATGGTGTTTGCCTTTTCCGTTCAATATCATTTCATTTGTTTAACACTCAAGAAAGTTGCCAGGAGATCCGAAATACAATTGTTTCGTATGTATCTGATAATTGGAATAACTTAATAACTATGCCTTACAATTCAAATAGTGACAACTTTTCCACTGCTGAGGCTTATGTTCATGAAATGGTCAATCCTACTGTCTACGGTGGTTATTGCGAATTGGTTGCAGCTGGAAATATTTTCCCATTTTCATTTCAAATTTATTATAATAATAATCTGTAAAATTGTTTTTCAAAATGAACCCTCTCTGACTGAGGAACAGTGGTTTGTTTACAAACAGACTTTAAATAGTATCAAATTAAATTTAGGAAAATGTATATTTTTAGACGCTCCTGGCGGAACTGGTAAAACCCACTTAATCAATATACTTTTGTCTAAAGTAAGAAGCTCATATGGGATTGCAGTTGCAGCTGCATCATCAGGAATTGCTGCTACGCTTTTACATGGAGGAAAAACTGCTCATTCTGCTTTCAAGTTGCCACTCAATCTGAACACTATCGAGATTCCAACGTGCAATATTAATAAACAATCTAATATGGCAAATGTTCTGAAAAAATGCAAGCTCATAGTTTGGGATGAAAGTCCAATGTCTCATAAGAAAGGCTTCGAGACTTTAAACAACTGTCTGAAGGATCTAAGGAATTCAAATTTATTAATGGGAGGAGTCACAGTACTGCTAGCTGGAGATTTTCGACAAACTCTATCAATCGTACCCAGAGGAACTCGAGCTAATGAAATCGCAGCATGCATCAAGTCTTCATATTTGTGGCCTAAAATAGAAAAATTTTCTTTGACCAAAAATATGCGAGTACATTTAGAAGGAGACAAGACTGCTGAACAGTTTTCTGAGCTAATCTTAAAAATAGGAGATGGAAAATATCCAGAATGTGAAGAAAAAATTACTTTGCCGACAGGATTAGGTACCGTTGTTAATACTTTACAAGAACTCACATACAAAATATACCTTGGTATCGAAAACCTCAAAGAAATATCAATGGACTGGTTAAGTGAGAGGGCCATTTTGACATCAAAAAATGATACAGCAGAAGAAATAAACAAAATATTATTGGACTCTTTTCAAGCAAAAAAAATGGAATACAGATCGGTGAATTCGGTGCTGGAAATAGATGATGCAGTTAATTATCCCGTAGAATTTCTCAATTCACTCAACCCTCCTGGATTCCCACCACATTTATTAACATTAAAAATTGGTACTCCTATAATGCTTCTAAGAAATCTTAGCCCACCAAAATTGTGCAATGGGACTCGTCTACGTATTACTGATCTTCAAAAATATCTGATAGAAGCTCAAATTACGACAGGATTGGACGAAGGTGAATCAGTTTTTATTCCTCGCATACCAATGATACCATCAGATTATCCATTCAAATCTAAGAGAATGCAGTTTCCTGTCAAAGTATGTTTTGCTATGACAATAAATAAATCACAAGGACAAACCTTGAAAATTGCAGGGATCGATGTAAGAGAAGATTGTTTTTCATATGGACAATTTTATGTGGCATGCTCCAGAGTCATTATGTCCACAAATTTAGTTATTTTGGCACCAACAGGAAAAACATCAAATGTAGTTTATAGAGAAATTTTTTAATAAGATTGTTGTCATACATTATTATTTTTTATTATATACCTATTAAAATTATTGTTATTTTTTATTATATACCTATTAAAATTAATCGTCTGTCTTGGTCTGCGGCCGTCCGGTTAAAGTTGGGCTATAGACATTTATTATACTTAAACCCGGCAACGATGGGTAATTCAGCTAGTTGATGTATAAATAATTAATCATAATTATTGTTTGTTGATAATTGGTATTGTTTGCCGCAAATAAATGAGTTTTTGTGATTCAATGGACTATTCATAATAACTAAACCTATTAGCGCCCAAATATATATATTCTTTTAATTTTCAATAAATGTTGGTTGACAACTTTTATAAATACACTCATATATTATCTATATATTTTATAATTTGTTTTTATAAGTCAGTAATAAATATTGAGTAAATAGAAAAAAATAATTTCCTTATTAGGTACAGCTTGTACAAAATAAAGAATCTAAAAATGTTTATAAATATACATCATTAGGAATGAAAAGGTTTAAAACAATTAATGCATAACCCAACAGAACATTTTAAACACATTGTTCGTACAATTGAGTTGCAATTTTTTCCAGCACATCTTCTTTTTTTTTTCTTCTGTATTTTGTACCAAGTGATCAATTTTATCAAACCATAATGTATCTGATATACGAGAGTGTGATGAACAAAATGATTTTGATATGCGTCATTATCCTATAGGAGTATTTTTGTATTTTTCTAAATAAACTTTTCTTCTAAATTCAAGTTAAGATACTTTTGGTTTCCCTATTTTATTGTATAAAATCCAACTGTTTTGCATTGCTACATCAAACATCCATGTCACTAGAGGCCAATAGCATTTTTTCCATGAACTCCAATACGATAACTTTCAAGATTTTGATCCATTTGGACGGTACCTACCATTTACGTGTTGTACTTTGCAATTAAGTGTGGTCTTTGAACCAAAGTATTTATTTTTTTTTTTTGTTGAGAATATCTTTTAACGTAACTTATTTCTTTAGTACCACATGAAGTGGATGTCATTGTTACCACAGCATTGCCCATCCATCGAACATACAAAAGACCATCATTTTTATCCATGGCTGTTTCAAAATATCCGCGTTCCTTTTTGCAAATATTTTTTTATTTTTTAAAGGGCAGTCTTTCTGAATCCTATTTTCATGGATTGTTCCTATTACTGAATATCCACAATATTTTAAAAACGAATGTAGAATTTTACCAGAAAATAAGTTGTCCATATCAGTATCGGCCCAGCAGTCATAGTGTGAAGTCGCGTTTTCGGTTTTTCGCTTATCGCAGTGTACCTTGTATTATAGGTTGTTATAGCCGATTTTTTTATGCCGTCGTCTTCGGGCGGCGTTTTACGTGCAGGTAAATCACCTGCGCCTTCCAAAATTAAAACTCATTTAAACTCTCGCCACGATTCAGTTTCTGACTTTGAAATGGTCACCAGCAAGAAAACTCTACGTCAGTTGAATAAGTCGAATAATACTACGTCTAGTCCTACCTCTCCGAACTTACAGCAGGTTATTGACAATACTCCGCTTTTAACTATGTCTAATTCTACCTTAAATTATGATAATTCTTAAATGAAAGAGAAGCATCATTCCATACCTATCAGCTTCAATCAGAAAAACCTTATAGAGTGGTCATAAGAAATCTCCACCCCTCTACCACAGCTGCTGATATCACCTCGGCAATTGAGGAAATTGGTTTTTCAACTAGACAAGTTACAAATATAAAGCATCACCAAACAAAAACTGCTCTTCCCATGTTCTTTGTTGACCTCGAACCTGACCCCTCAAACAAAAACATTTTCAACGTCAAATTACTCCTACATACAGTAGTCAAAGTAGAGGAACCCCACAAGCGCCGCGACATTCCACAATGTCTCAACTGCCAATCCTACGGGCTCACAAGAGCTTACTGCTCCTATCCTCCACGTTGCGTTAAATGTGGGGAGTCCCATCCAACTTCAGCTTGCAAAAAAACGCCAGACACTCCTGCCACCTACGCTCTGTGCTCTGGCAACCATCCAGCCAACTACAAATGTTGCACTGTTCATAAGGAGCTCCAAAATCGCCGCCGCCAGCCTTTCACCTCGATCAACCCTAATCAGAAATCTCAACAAAAGCAGAACACTCAACGTTCTGCACCACCAACCAGCTCACCAACTTCCAATCTTCAATCAAGCTCACGTCATAAATCTTACGCCAATGTAACAGGTTACGACACCACTCAAAACCAATGCCCCCATAAATGATAGTGACGTTTTCTCCAAGTTCCTAGACGAATTCAAATCAGTTATCAGCATTATCTGAAAAATCACAAACCGACATATTTGCCAACCATCTATCCAACACATTTCAGCCACACAATAATATTATCTCTTCAACCAAAAAACAAGAAATTGAAAACTAACTTAACTCTCTTCTTCCAATGTATCTTCCTCCTAGAGCCTTCCACCCTAGCGAAGTTGAGTTTAATCTAAAAAAGAGCACACCTAAAAACTCACCTGGCTTTGACCTTATTACAACGGAAGTGTTCAAACACCTTCCCAGAAAAACCATAATTTTTCTAACTCAAATTTACAATTCAATGCTTCGTTTATCATACTTTCCTATATTATGGAAATACTCTATCATAATATTCATACTTAAACCAAAAAAACCACCTGACTGTCCTTCCTCGTATAGACCTATAAGTCTCCTTCCAACATTCTCCAAACCATTTGAAAAACTCCTACTCAAACGAATACTACCAATAGTTGATGAAGTCAAGATACTACCTGATACTCAATTTGGCTTCCGCACCAGTCACTCAACTATCCATCAGGTCCATCGACTGGTTAACATTATTACATATACCCTAGAGGAAAAATTATACTGCACTGGTGGTTTTCTCGACGTCTCTCAGGCCTTTGATAGAGTCTAGCACTCAGGTCTCCTCTACAAATTAAAACTTCTCCTTCCTAGCCACTTACATTTGATCCTTAAATCCTACCTCGAAGATCGGTTCTTTTCTGTACGCGTAGGTTCTTCTTTTTCTTCTCCTACTGAAACAAAAGCAGGCGTACCTCAAGGCGAAGTAATTGCCCCATTGGTTTTCAATCTTTTCATCTCAGACCAGCCCACTTCTCCCTATACTCTAGTCGGTGACTTCGCTGACGACAAAGCCATATTAGCAACCAGTACAGATCCTGTCCTAGCTTCCTCTTATATACAAAATCATCTCAACGCCCTCGAATCGTGGTACAAACCCTGGGGAGTTAAAATGAATGAAACTAAATCTATCCACGGTACCTTTGCACTTCGCCACGGCATATGTCCAACAATTTTCCTCAATAATCAACCGCTCCCTCGTGCCCAGTGTGTACGATACCTTGGCATCCTTATTGACCGCAGCCTCACCTGAAAATCTCACATAATTAACAAAACCCGCACACTTAATGACCGCTTCCGTCTCCTTCGACCACTTCTAACATCCAAACATATGAAACTTTCCAATAAGCTTCTGCTCTATAAGCTCCTACTCAGGCCTATCTAGGCTTATGGGATCTAACTATGGGGAGCTGCCAAAACTTCCAACATCAACCGCATCCAAAGATTCCAATCAAAAACCCTACGTGCAATTCTAAAAGCACCATTCTTTGTCACTAATCACACCCTCCACTCCGACCTCAAAATCCGGTATGTCTCTGAACTGGCGAAAACACACTACAAACGCTTCAATAGCCGTTTAGCCCACCATGCAAATCCCTTAATCTCTGACCTATCATCTGTTTCTATCCCAGGTAACCCAGTTATAAGATTAAAAAGGCAGTGGTGTCGCGACCTGCTAGCCTAAATAAATCTTATTTCACGTCGTAGTACCTCAACTGGGAGGCCTCTGCAATCTTTTAATCTGTCTTTTATTTATTTATCTTTATTTTAATCATCAATTGTTCTTATTGTTCATTTTTGTGTAACATATTGAATAAATATAACTTATAAACAAAAAAAAAAAAAAAATATGATAATAATTTTCCCATGAACGTAACGTAACCGGCAGATATGGTCACTGACGATTCTACGATCTCCGATAACACTGCTGAGTCAGCAAATATAATCTCTCAGCTTCTACGTCTGTTCCCACCGCCGACCTTAATGTCATTAACAACTCATTACGGCACAATCAACAATCTTTCCCGTCTCATTATATTGGCCCTATATTTATTCTCGTCGAGTGTATCAATACCGAAAAAAACTTGGATAAATGGCACCCAGTAAAGGCGGCCAAATTTTTTTCAACCAATTTTATGGGCATCACTAATATTAAATCCACTGGTTTTAAAAAAATTAAAATTACATTCGACTCTATTGAACACGGGAATTTGTGCCTTATGTCCGTATTCTTAACGGATCATGGATTCAGTGTCAGTATCCCTTCAAACCTCATTTACTCATTTGGTGTAATCAAACTCGATACCGATTTCTCCTAAGATGATTTCTGCGAAGGTCTATCTTCACCCTTTCCAATTGAAAGTTTCAGACGTATAACAGTAAATAAGGATGGTATTATTACCCCCACTCGCTTGGTTGAACTGAAATTTATTTCTCCTAACCTACCTCAAAACATTACTGTTTTCAACATGATTTTTGAAGTCACTCCGAGTATCCGGTCTCCAGTCCAATACAATCGTTGTCTCCGTTTTGGCCATACCCAAAAATTTTGTCGTAGTGACCCCAGATGCAGTTATTGTGGTGGCATCAAACACTCAATCGTCGATTGCCCACCGTTTCCGCCACCGACACTTCCTATCTTTATTGTCACCTACCACACCTGGCCACTAATTGCAGCTGTCATGAGTGGTCTGTCTAGAAGGAAATCAAAAAGATTATGGCCACTGAAAATATCTCCTATCAAGATGCAATCATTTTCAAAAAAAACAATTGTTATTCTTTTGCATTTAAGTATTCTGATGTTACGAACAGACAGCCTCCTGCTTCTAATGTAATTGTACCAAAACCCGCTCGACACGTTGAGGACTTTCTAAACCTTAACGACAGCCACCATTTTTTCAACTCAAAAAAGTCTAAATCCAAACCTCGTCCCTTATCCCCTATCAAAAAAAATTTTTCTTTTTCTTCCAGGCCGTGTTACTCTCCTCCCAATGGTGTTATTTAATTCAATCCCCAGCATAGGGTCTGACTCCTATTAACAATGATACTGATTTCTCTTGGGTTCAATACTTATGCAACATTTTAGCGAATGATCTTATAAACTCTCTCACGCTGTAATCACCTTTTTCTCCTTCCGCTCTCCAATCCTTAATTGAATCTTCTTTACACTCTCTCCTTATCGTTCCTACCCCGAACGATAATTAGTTCCCCATAATATCTAACTCCTATAGCCCTATCAATTTAACCAATCCTACTAATATCCTTCAATGGAATGTTAGATGCTTGAAGGCTCGTCTCCTCTTCTTACAATATGTTCTTTCCTGCCATAAATGCTCCATAGCCCTCCTTTTGGAAACCTGGCTATTACCTACTCGTTTAGTTAATATTCCTAATTATGTCAGTTACAGGTCAGATCGCCACGACGGTTATGGCGGTGCTGCAATTATAATTCATAACTCCCTTATGTCAATATCTGTTTCTATTGTTTAATCCCTCCATAACAATTTTCTTAAATTTAAATTTGATATCGTCGACGCTGAGGTGTTCCTCCCGAGCTCATCCTCGCCTCTAACGATATGGTCTTGCTTCATTCCAAGTGATTCTAACATTCCCATAGGGGTCTGGGACTCCTTTTTTAGTCTAGTCCGTCGCAATTCCCTGCTTGGTGACGACTTTAACGCTTTCCATCCCGCCTGGGGCTCACTCTCGCCATCACGTCGTGGTAACCTCATATATGATACTATTAGTCCCCTAGGTCTCTGTTTTCTCAACAATGGTAATCCTACTCATATAGGACGGTCGGGGTCTTAGATTCCGCTATTGATTTATCTTTTTGCTCACCCGATCTAATTTGGTCTTTATCCTGGTCTGTCCTCGATGACTCTCATGGAAGTGATCATTTTCCAATATTGATATCTGCAACTACCGGCAATGATTTCCGTGGTACCCAATTGCTTGATCCTCTTCACAATCCTATTGATGAATTACGTTGTACTTTCAATTTTAACAAAGCTGATTGGTCCTCTTATTCAAGTTTTATCCAACACTTGATTGCATCCGTACCTACTGATCTCCCTCTAGTTGATTCTTATTCTACTCTTACTAAGATCATTGATAGTGCTGCTAAACAATTTATACCATAAAAGAATACTAATACGAAATCCTTCCCTTCCTCTCCTCATTGGTGGAACCCTTCCTGTACTAAGGCGATTAATAATAGATCTCAACTATTCAAAATATTCCGTCGCTCGGGTTCGATGACTGATTTCTACAATTATCAAAATTGCTGTACAGCTACTATCCGCCTTTTCAATGACGCTAAAAAAACTGCTTGGAAAAAATGTTATTCAAATTTAAACCCCTCAATTTCAAAACATATTGTCTGGTCTACAGCTAAACGATTCAAAAACTGTGTTAATCCATCTCACCGGCCAACCAATGATAACTGGTTCCACAATTTTTGCTGTAAGGTTGCTACCTGTTATGTCCCTTATTCATCGGACGTTTACCCCTCCTTCTACCCACAATTGCCATTCCCTCATATTCTTACCAACCCCTTCACTCTATCCGAATTGAACTACGCCATTTCCACTAGGCGGTCTATAGACACCGGGCTGGATAACATCTCTCCATTATTGTTGAAACACTTACCGCCTTGTGCTATTGACTTCTTACTTAAGGTACTCAATTATATCTTATCTACCAATTATAGTCCTCCTACCTGGACATCATACAAAGTTATTCCTATTCCTAAACCTAATTCCAATAAAGCATTTCGTCCTATCGCTCTTTCCTCAGCGTTATATAAGTCCTTTGAACTTATTCTCAAAACTCGGCTCGATTAGTGGGTAGAACACAACTCCATTCTACCACCTAATCTCTTTGCATTCAGGAAAGGCATGGGCACTATGGAATGCCTTTCTACTTTTATTGGAAATATCTATCACTCCTTTAACTCTAAGGAATTTTTTGCTGCTACATTTGTTGACATTTGTGGTGCTTTTGATTCTGTTGACATTCCGACCTTAGTCTCAAAACTTCGCTCGCTTCATATTCCGCCCACTTTTTGCAATATTGTTTTCTCTCTGTTTTCACATAGAAATTTCTCCTTTTCTTCCCCTTTCGGCTCACGTTGCACCCGTTCAACTTTCTCCGGTCTTCCACAGGGTAGCTGTCTTAGCCCGATACTTTTTAATATTTATATGAGTACCATCGTAAATCATCTTACCAGTCTCGGCCATAAATGCCTTATTTATGCGAATGATATTGTTGTCTTTTCTTCCAACAAATTCCTTGATCTGGCAATTGAATCCCTTAATCTCACCCTCATAGATCTTAAAACTATTTTCAATGATCTATTTTTTACAGTTGCTTATGAAAAATGTAAATCTGTAATTTTTACTAGACGCAGGTACCATAATCCACCCAACGTGTACCCCGAGAATAATATTATTCCTTTTGTTGACAACACAACTTACCTAGGTATTACTCTTGACTCCAAATTGCGCTGGCAACCTCACATAACTTTCCTCATCTCTTTTGGTGCTCAATGGTCAAATTTTCTCAGGGCAATTACTGGTACTTGATGCGGTTCTAACCCGGCGACCCTTCTTTTAGTTTACAAATCCATTATTGTTTTTAATCCATTACGGTTGTTTCCTTTTTGGTTCTGCCTCATTCTCCAACTGGAATAGACTTAACAAAGTTCAAAGCCCTTGCTTGAGAAGCATTATGGGCTATATAAGATCATCCCCTCTACCAGCAATTGAAGTGGAATCATCGTGTCCTCCTTTTAACATGTCGCTGGCTTGCAAGTAAGTTTCTTCTAAAATCTTTATCTGTTTTTAGCTGTCCCATCTTTGATTTATTCTATTAACGTGGCGTTATATCCCCAAAACCCTACCTGTGTTCTCTTTGGTAGCTAATTCAATTTCACCTTTTCGTGACTACGTTTTTTCCAATATCTAACACCTCCTATATGAAATAGAGTACGAAGCCCTCCGGTTCTCCGCACAGGTACATTTGATAAATCCATTTCCAGAATTTACCTCCCCTGAGCTAGAGTTACCTCTCTCATAGTTATTAACAATCTTTTTTCGGGTTTTATTGAAAACAACTTCATAACTTAACATTGTTGTTTATACAAATAGTTCCGTCTCGCCTCTTTCGGATGGTTACTCATTCTATATCCCCAAATTACATATTTAATTTACAAACAATCTACCACCCTCCTCATCTTCCTTCGCTGCTGAGTGCTTCGCTATTATTGAAGCTCTCAACTGTATCTCTTCTTTCTCAGATAAAAAGTTCTTAATTGCATCGGACTCAATGTACTGTCTCCAATCTCTCAACTTTTTTTCTCTTCATCCACATCTATCTCCATTAATGCTCCGTATTAAATCTATTCTTTTTAGCCTTAGCCAATCAGACTTCAATATTCAGTTTCTTTGGGTTCCCAGTCATGTGAGAATTCAAGGTAACGAGTGCGCCGACTCCTTAGCCAAATCGTCCTCAAATTTTATTAGTCTATCTTTTTCCTTAATCCCTTGGTCAGACTTTACTCCTCTACTACGACGCCATTGTTTTAACCTTTGGTCTGTTTACTGGCATAATCTACCCACTAATTTTGCCTCCCGATTTAAATCTATTGTACCCAATATTACTAATAACATTTGGTTCAATAATGTATTGCTGCCTAGATCATATATTATCCAATTTAATCGTTTACGTATAGGGCATCATTTATTACCCTCACACTCCTATAAGCTAGATTTAAACGATTCCCTTTTTTGCACTCTACATATGGAAGAACAAATTTGCGATTTGTCCCATATTCTTTTCGACTATCCCCCACTTTCCATTAAGCGTCAGAACCTAGTTACTTCACTTAATTCCATGAATATTCTTTCAATCTTCATTCCATTTTAAACTCTAACTCCGAACAGGTTATTATTATTATTATCTCTTATATTCAGGAAGCTGGCTTTACTATCTGAGTCTTTTGTTATATACTTATTATTTTCTTAGCTATATATTACCTAATATTCCTTATTATCTTTTTGTTTTGTTTTGTTTTTTTTGTTTTTTTTCTTCTTACTTTTATACATACATTGATTGTTAATACTTGAATGCATTGTAATAGTTGAGCCATATTTATAATAAAAAGCTATTACAAAAAAAAAAAAGTTGTCCATATAGAAACAGTAATTCAATTGCTTCTTTTCAGCGGGAATTTCATCTATATGAACTAATAATGAACTCGCAGCTTTACCAAATAATTGTTCGTAAACAGTGTTAGCTTTAGGGCTTTTGCCTTGATAAAGTTCAAAATTTACTAAGTACCCATCTTTTGTGTTTATACACCATACCTTGTATCCAAATCTAATCGGTTTCCCACAAATGAACTGCTTGCAAAAATTTCGCCTAAAATATTTGACCATACTTTCATCGTAGGCAAGATGTTGTTCAGGAATAAAATTATAAATACATTTTTTTTTTAGCATATCCATAACTGGACATATTTTCCATACTTTGTCAATTTGATTGATGTCAATATTATTTGCAAGGTGTAAAAATCAACAAATCTGCAAAAATCTATTTCGTCGATTTGATTCAGATAAAGCTAAATTTTTCATATCACTTTTTGAATCCCAATAATGTCGTTTCGAAGGAAAATTATTATATCCAAGAACATATAATATCGCAATAAAACAACGAATTTCTTCTGCTGTTATGTTTGGATCAGGGTAGTTTAAAAATAATGCATATCGTTTAGTTTCCACAAATTAATGTTCAATAATTTCGGTATCAATGAAGTTTTCAAAAATTTCAGTAGCCAACATACTTTTATACCTTTAGTAATCTGGTTTGGGAAATAAAGCGGGTTTTTCGATGTCAAAATCTGTTTCCTTTTCCCAGCGAGGTATTTGTTTGGATTTTTTCTTAGTCTCAAATGACTTTTTATGTTTTCAGGTGTTAAAACCGATATTTCAACAGACAGTGGTATTTGACTCTGTAGGTTGAACTAGCTCACAAAAGTTACCTATACTTTCATTGTTTCCCAGTCGAATTTCAGCGTTTGCCGTCAATTGTCGTGATGCCAGATTATCTACTAAACTATAAAAAATACGGGATTTATTAAGAAAATATTATAACATCAACTAGTAGGTATGCCATATCTTACCCACTCCTGTCTTCATCACTCGAATCTTCATCAGTGTCGACACTAAGATGTGGTGGCTCAATGAAGATATCACCCTTCATCTCATTATCATTTAACAATATTTCCAATGCTTCAGAAAGCGTAAAACCGTGCCTTTTGAAATAAAAAAAAAAATTATAACGGTTTATGTTTCGAAACACCTAACGTTGCTATATGGCAACACCAAGACTTAGAGAACTATAACTATTTCCAATATTATCAAAATATTTTCAAACTATTGTGAAATTATTTTTAGAATGTCTTACAAGTAAATATAAAAAAACCATAACCCAAAAAAAAATTTACGTATGCTAAAATTTACTTACTCGAAACTAAGATTCATTTTTTCATCGATTATAATATTTATAAAAACAAAACTGTGTTTTAGAGACTACAATTAATGATAAACTGATTCTATTTGTTCAATCGCAAACTAGACATGTTATTACGTCGATAAACATCCATTGTTTCGATTCCGATAACGATAATATACTGGGAAAAAAGTTATAAGTAGAGTCTATAAACGTTGTCATATGTTAACACTGGGTGCTAATGAGCCAATCAGTCATTACTTACTATTTATTGTAGTAATAACTATAGAGTACTACATATTTGAATAATGTATTTCTTATTTTAATAAAATGTAAAAATTTTTTTTCAAACATAAATATGCCAAACTATTGTTGTGTGTGAGAACCTTAGACCATCTCTACAATTGATTTGGTGAACTATCTTCATGCTAATTGTGATTTCACATATGTGTTAACAAATAAATTTAATAAAGACTGTTTGAAAGTAAAATATTATTAGTCATGTCAATTTATAAATACCTACTATTCATTTACACACTGGATATTTATTTTGCATTATTAAAAATCAATAAAATTGTTCAGAAATTTGTCGGTATTATTAAACAGACATTTGGTCCTAATGATCGTCCTTCAAAACCAACTTTCTTATAGTTGTACAGAATGCGTGTGTATTCTATGATTAAACTGGTAATTGCAGGATTCTAGAAGGTATACAAATTTATATTAGATTTAAATTGTTGTATATATAAGCTACCTAATTTCTGTTCAATTGCCTTTTTTTGTTTAGAAAATGTTCCAATAATCACCTTAAGTGATTAAAAAAATATTGTAAATTACGAGAGTAATGTAATAGAAATAAATGAAAAGATTTTTTAACTGAAACAAAAGCTTAATAATATTGTTGAAGAAGACTGCTGAACTATTAACGATGTATTCACTGAACACAGTCACAGTAATATAAATTCTTCAATGTTTAAATGTATAGTATACTTTTTAGCCGGGTACTTATTAAAAAATCATAACAAATACAATTTATAATAGCTTATATTTATTGATATCTAAAAATGACAATCTATTAATTCAACAAATATATTACAAAAAAAAATACAAAATCTGAAAAGAGCATAAAGATGGATATACATATATATATAAGATGGGTGAAAAAGTTTAAGGTGGTCCAAAAAGGGGTGGAAAATGACCACGGCTCTGGAGGGCCCTCCACCAGCCAAAAACAATGATGATTTTCTTTTTTGACGCCAGGGGGATGGTCCACAAACAAGGACAGACCGTTAATGCTGCTTAATACATTGATGTTCTGGAAAGACAGAAAAAGTTTCATCCGCATGCGAACAGACATTGAAGCTTCCTGGGTGCTGTATCGTAATATGCTCAGCCACACATCCCTACGTGTCCGTGTGTTATTAGCAAAGCACAACGTGGTAACGTTAGCTCCGGCCGACTTCTTTTTGTTCCCGAGGGTCAAGACCACATTTAAAGGATATTATTTTAACAACATTGAAGCTATCCAAGCCGCCGTGACGACAGCTTTAAGAGAGGTTCCCGTCGAGGCCTTCCAGAGGGCGTACCGGCATGGGAGAGTCGGTGGAAAAAGTGTATAGATGCTCATGGACAATACTTTGAAAATTATTAATACAATATACCTATAATGTTAATAAATCTTTAAGAAAAATATATATTTCATGACTTTTGGGACGCACCCTGTATTGTTTAAAAACATAGTATGGAAAATAAAATAATCAAGCTGCAAATTTGGTTAACTTAAAAACAATAGGATTCTAACTCATCCAAACAATACTCGGTACAAAATTCTAGAAACATTAGGAGTATGTGTCATAAAACATATAGCATCCCTTTATCTATTTGAAGACACGTACGAAGAATTTTTCAAACAAATGTAAATAAATTAACATTCCCATGTGGAGAATATAAAACAGATATGTTGATTGATATTTGTGTTACATACGTCACTATAAGAATGAGACAATTTAATTATTTAAAAAATCAAGATGTAATAAAGTGAACAAGTAAAAAAAAGTTTCAAAGTTGGTTCATACATAAATATATAATGTATTCTAATATACTTTTATTTGAATACATTGAACCTATTTTGTGTAAGTATTAATATTTAATGTAGTCTAGTAATTATTACATTTTATAATAGTGAAATTAAAATATCGATACTTACGGAGTTATTAATTCTTTTATGTTTATTTAAGTTTATTAAATATTCATAGCACATCATAAGTGTTCTCAATTATCCTCCCTGAGAATTTGGTGAGCCTCCTACAATTAATACGGTGTCAGTGACATCATTCGTGCATCTTAAGGCAAGGATTAATAGTTTTATAATTTTGAAAAATCGTTTAAAATAAAAACCGGGACCTATCGTCTTGAAAGTTGCATCACAAATGTTCCTGGCTACTTCCTTGATAATTTTATGTATAGCACTTAAAAACTGGAGTCCAGGAGTGGACAGCTGAAGTATGATATTGTTAGTTATTTTAGTTTAGTATGGTTATTTTTTAATAACTTGAAACTGTGTAAAAACGTAAATACTTTTTGAAATAATGAGTGTTTCATGATAAAAGAATCACTCAATTTACAAAGGAGACATACACGAAAATTCAAATAATATTACAAATGATTTAGATAAACAAAAAATTAATTATTTAACTAAATATATTTGGGATAATGAACATTTTGATTTCGTTGAAATATTAATCATTCGCACTATCAAAATACGAAATAATAATACACATCATAAATATTCTACGGTGTTTGCTGGTTATAAAACAATAATTAAATTATATACTTAAACTTATTTTTCTAAGTTCAACATTAAAACAACACATTTTTAATTACAACAAGTTCTCTACATTTAACCTTAAAACTTACCAATTACAAACAATTAAAAAATATGAAAAATCTCCCTACACCTACTTCATCGACTACGACAACAATGATACAAATTACATTCTCAAAAACTCATACTTATATGTTTATATTTAAAACATTTCCCCGACAACTATTTTATTTTACTCAAAAAATTTATATTTACCGACCAAACTATTTAATAATTCAATTTCATTTACATCTTCTATACCTCATAACATCAACTAAGACGACATTAACAAAAACATTACCAACATGAAAACTTTTACTGACAGACTACTTAAAACCGAAATTGACTTAAATGACCATTCTATTTTTTATATAACTTTAAATTAACATCAACTCATTACCGACAAAAACAGACTAAAATTACTCGAAATTTAACAAGCTGACAACAATACATAATGTTAACTACAATTCGTGTTTATCGGTGATACCTGCAAGTTCATCAAATAAACGTGCTCATCCATATAACATTATATGATATATATTTATAACCTTGATTGTCACGAAACTATGATTATCAAAAATCAGCTGACTAAGTGGGATGATTAATTTTATTATCAAAACCTTATTAAATGTGGTAGTTATCAGTTAAGTTTTATCGCCAAAAAATTGTTATAAAAGTTTTTTCATGAATATTCGGTAAAAAATTGTTTTCGAAAAACATTTTGAAAGGTAAGTTAATTAAATTATATTTTCCTTGGATGTAACTTAAATAACAAGTAATTTTTCGAAGATTACGAATCTCTTTTGAAAATTTGTTTAAATTAATTACCAATAAAAAAAAATTAATGTTTTAAACAATTTCAGTGTGGGGAATTCGCAATCAGTGTGAAAAAATAATCGGGTTACATGGTTCTCAAAGTTGTGTCACCCATATTATTATGTAGAGGCAAATATTAATAAAGACAGATGTGCCACTCTCGATGATTGCCGCCCACCCTATCTTCTGTCCAAGCACATCTTCGCCACCTGGACTCACCCTGCAAAACTTAACTCAAGTTTTGAAAATCGCTTAAAATTCTGCAATTTCTTACATTTCAACTTTCAAATTTTTGCAGAAATGAATACCATGGAATTTGGGTGGGGGGGGGGGGGTAGTTTGATGGTTTAGCGATCGGAAATATTACATAAAATTATCAAAATCATCAAAAACCTCCCTACCAAATCAATTATTTAGCTGATACTTATATATTCAATGCCCTACTTAATACATTATTTATCATATTTCTCTCCTGCATGGAAGTATTCCACCATCACAACGTCCACGACTCAGCCATCAATTTCTACAAAATGTTTCATGGGAAACTCCTTATGAACTACAACCACCTCATCTCACAACAAGCCTATAAGACACTTTCCGATAACCCCAAAAAATGTCTCATATGCAAATGGTGTAGAGTTCTTCTTCATAAATTACCTTAACTCTTTGTAAAAGGTGATTCGACTGCGAGTCTTCCTTCAAGTTGCTCAAAGCCATTATATATTTACTACTTTATATTTACTTATCCTATATAATGAACAAATTGTAAATTTTCAATAAACACCATTAAAAAAAAAAAAAATACATAGGTAATTACATAATAATGGTTAAAAAATATCAGCCCTAAATGATTTATATTAATTATTATTTATAATTATACAAATATTATTATTCAGTATAATTCTAGTAATAAACACAATTAAAAATAATTATATCGGAAATCAAGTAACGATACTCGATCACTTACGAAAATACACACGACCATTATACGATCGACGTTTTTACTATTTTTTTCTATTATGTTTAATCAATATGAGTACATTATATTTTTAATTTTCAAAGTTGCCAAATTATTATTATATAATATAATAAATATTATTTTATAATATAACACTTAACTTAATTTTATATTTTCAGCTATTTTTTCCTCGGGTAATTTTTCCTAGATCCCATCGTCATTTATTAACCGTAACTACTAACCATTAAATATCTTAAATTGTATTGCCCTAAGACATATACATATCCTATATATCTGCATGCAGCGGAGATACTCGTAGTATCGAATTTTATATTACCTAATTTTCACATAAATATAAAATTTGATTCTGGGACCCTTGATTACTCTCCACGGCCTCGAGTATTCATTATACGTTTACTTTTATTTATCACCCTTAGTGGAACTTAGCAGAATGAGATGCGAGATGTAACTTTTTTGGTCGCATTATTTTGACTTCTGAGAATTATTCTGATTGGTTGACTAATGCGTGTCGTACATCGAATAACAGTTGAGTCGCATGGTACACAACTATCAATTTCCTTCCATTTTAACTATTCTCACAACATCGTTATGGCATAACCTTCTGCTTAAAGTAATAAAAAGCCTTAAGAGTTACAATTTGTTCATACATTAAATAAAACAATTTACGTTTTATGTTAGAACACAGTCTTTTATTTTTGGCACGTACAAATATACAAAATATGCACCAATTGCACTTACAAAAGTGAAAATGTCCATTTCATACATTAATTTTATATTTTTGTAAAATAATTGATTATTGATTAAACTCAAGAAAGCGTATAAACTGACTGTGACGCCAGATGTCCACAATCTCGACTGAAAAAATAATTGAATTGAATTAAAAACTTTGAATACCTGTTTTTACATATTAGCAATAATAATATATTCTTATCTATTCAAATAGTTAAATAAATATCTTATAGCAGTAAAAATAAAGTTTAATTTAACAACTATTATCAATAAAAAACCTAACATTACGGCACTAGAAATTAAATTGTTAACTTACTGATCTTGGGCATATTTCGGACATCAAAATCCACGGAACTGGACCATATCCAATTGAATAAAATATAATATAAATTAAAATTAAACTAGGTAACCATAGTTCATCTTTATCTATTATTTCTATATGGTATGCGGCATTCATTAATAATAAAGTTATTGCCATTCCAAATCCCGAAATGATTAATAAATTTTTCTTCTCCGAAACACCAACAATGAATAAACATATAATAGACGTAATTAGCTAAAAAACAATATATTACATAAAAATTTAATTTTTATAAGATCATACTACGCACCAAAAAAGTTACAACAGGCCTATGAGGAACAATCTTTATCCCGAGCCCAAGTTTTTCGCTGACATAAATCATTTTTGAAAGGCAGAGAACACGTTGAAGATGAACACCGTTCAGGTAGACCTTCAACTACGAAAACTGACGAAAACATCGAACGCGTGAACACTCTTGTGAGATCAGACAGTTGTTTAACATTAAGAATGTTGAGTGAACAATTAAATTTGAATTGATTTACTGTTCATCAAATTTTAATCGAATATTTGCATATGCGAAAGGTCTGTGCCAAAATGGTGCCGAAAAACCTCACAATTGATCAGAAAGACATTCGAAAAAACAAGTGCCTTGATCTTCTTGACAGAATCGCTAATGAGCAAAATTTCTTTAATCGTGTGATCACAGGTTATGAATCGTGAATTTTCGAATATTATCCTGAGACCAAAAGGCAAAATGAGAAGTGGCACACTGCAAACTCTCTTCGACCAAAGAAAGCTCGAATGAGCAAATCGAAGATCAAATCAATACCGATTTGTTTTTTTTGACAGAAGGGTAATCGTCCACAAAGAATTTGTTCTTCCAGGATAAACAGTGAACCAAGTTGTTTATAAAGATGTTATTGAAAGGCTCAGAAAAAGAGTCATTCGCGTACATTGCAGACAAATGAATGCTTCATCATGATAACTCCCCAAGTTACACTCCCCTCTCCGTAACAGAGTTTATGACCTCAAAAGGGATTCCTGTAGTTCTCCAAACCCTCTATTCACCTGACCTCAGTCCATGTGACTTTTCCTTAATTGAAAAATGTTCTTAAAGGACAACATTTCGGGACTTTAGAAAATATCCAAGAGTGTAACGAACGTGCTGAAGACTTCCAGCGCAGCTATTAATAATGCAAACAACGTCTCTATCAATGTATAGCTCACAAGGGAATTACTTTGAAGGCAATAACATTGATGTTTGAAAAAAATAAAAACTTTGATAAATACAAAATCAGTTTCATTACTTTCTGCCATATCTCGTATTATGATACGATAAAGTAAAATAAAAAATGATAATTAAATAACAATCGTAAAGTGTCCTAATTAACTAAACAAATTCTTGAATAGTTCTTATTAAAATACCACTATAGCAGCGGCGAAACGTATGCGCGGTCTATCGCCGTCAACAAATTAAAACCTGATATTTTAGATAACGTTCACACATCAAAGGTGAACGTATTTCAAATGTATATGATTAAGTAAAATCATTTTTTGCTGACTCCATGTGAGTGAATACAAAGTATTTCTCAGGGAATTGAAAAAAGGCGGTAACCAAAAACGGTTACTAAAGATATCTGTTTTCAAATATCCTGCCAACAGCTGTTAGTGTTTGAAGACTATCTTATATAATATCACCTCGACGTAAACGTAGTCACCATTCACACATGCTACTCTACACATTAATATTTCCTCAAAAAACCTACAGACTCTTAATTCTTATCATTGTGCTTCTATTAATCATGTGATATCAGTATTGTATGCAAATTCTCACGTTCATTTTAAAATATTGGATATAATCTATAAACTATAGCAGAGGTTCTTAATCTTTTGTGGTACGCAGACCTCTGTAAAAATAATATTTGAAGGTACGACCGACCCTCAAGATTATGAGTAATAAATAGAATAATTTCAGTATTTGAAAATTTATTTACATAAAAGTTTCTTTTTTCATCCCAAATTCCATTAAAAAAAATCAAGTATGAGTAAATTAATTAGTGAGCATATTGATGATAAAATTCTGCCACGAATATTGATGTTTCAGGTTTTATTTAGAATAATTTTAAACAAAATTTGAAAACTTTACTATGAAAATAGTTTCGATGATTCCTTTTAACATACACTAGAACAGAAAAAATGTTGATGAGGTATGAAGTGGGAATGGTATTAAAACTTGAAGAGCCTTATTTGATTTTTTTAAAAAATCACGTTGTACATATAACCAAAAATGTATTAAGAACGTAATTTGATTGAATTTATTTTTTTAAATTCTATTTATATAAATGTCTATTACATATTGATCTGATGATACCAGTTAATTTAGTTATTTGATATCAATTTCGAAAGGATTACGAATTTAGTTTCGATTTGTACTTGGATCAAGAAGATAATCACCGAAACTGCGTTTCGTATATTTTATATATTTGCTGTGAAAAGACTCATGAAGAAACATGGACTATTGGGTGTGTATACAGGTATATTTAAAATAAATTTTAATTTTATTCTAGGCTGTATGCGATAATGAATTTAATAATATTGATGATTGATTGTCTGTGGTTATTAAGTATTTCGGCTGTCGATTCGAGAAGGTTGTGGGATTATTCTGACGTTGCTATATATTCGGCATTCGGTTTAATATATTTATTATTGTGACTTGTATTCCGCAGGCTACTCAGTAAATTGGTGGTTCTTCCTTAGACATAAAGTAACTGTGGGAGATTTTTGTATGCCCGATTCTAAGTCTTGTTAAGATCAGTTCATATTTTGTTTGGTATTTCGATAAGAGATATTTATAAGTCTATATTATGGTATGTATATCTCATTCAATTTAGTGTTAAGTGATGTAAATTTGTATAGTTATATTCTTGTGAGAGGTGATTTGTGTGAGCATTAATAATGGAGAGTTACAGTATGCATCATGAAAATGTACAGATGATCACGGCGGGCAGTTTGACGATATAACAATTTTCCATAAATCAGTGGTTCTTAAAATATAATCCATACCGGGGTAATCTGCCGCAATATTGCTATTATATTCTTTTAACCATTAACAGGAATGCTGGTAACTCAGTGCTCAAGGGAATTTGTACAACAGAAAAATATTAACGTCTGGCAAACATACTTCTATTATAATTTTTAAATGATTTTCTGACTCTTAGTGAAGTATTGGTTAAACATTTTTAATGGAGGAGTACTATATTGTGGCACTTGGAATCAATTTTTAAGAATAATGTACGCGAGTCGTGATATGAGATCTGACTTTTATTTGGACGAGATTTGAGTAAAACAGAACCATTCAAGAAATTATACTTGGCAAACTGAATTGAATAATGGAGGATTTAGAGTTCTAATAGGTAAAGAACGTTACATTATAGTATATCATACCAGAGCGACCATGAGTGCAATTTGAGGGGGCTCGGGGGTCTAAACCCCTCTAAATCAATTATAGCCCCCCAAATGGTTTTCATATATTCCTTTTCACCTTAATATATGTTAGGGAACATTCACACAGTACATACATAAAAATTATAGTAGCCCCCCCCCCCAATTTAAAACTCGAATTGCGCCTGTGGGAACAACTTAGTTTTATTGTATTTCTGGTTAGAGCGTTAATACTTCGAAACAAATTTGACGGTGTTTACCGTTGATAAATGAATAGTAAAATATTTCATAACCTGTTTGAATATATGCTACATTTTTTTCAGGCTCTATATGTTATTTACATGTAAAATTTCTCATTATCACAGTGTACTAGTCGAAAATGTACCAAAGTCGAACACAATAAAAGTCGATGATCAAAAAAGGTTGAACAATTAAAGCATTGAATTTTCTCAAGCAGAAATTTCAGCTGAACTCTGGTTATCAGAATTCCACCTTACCACTTCTAATATAATTCCATAGAATTAATTTGGGCACATGTGAAAGGTGGCTACCAAAATAACTACTTTAAAAATTGTCGATGTCGAAAACCTCATAAATGAAGGGATAGATGCAATCATTCAAAATTATTAAGAAAAATGTGTATGGCATGAAGAAACCTTCAAGAGACTGACTACGAATAAAAAGATTTATACTCATAAATATTAGAGCTCATCATTTTAACTATAATTATTCCATCAATAGCAACTATAGCATTTTAGAGAAAACGAATTTTAACAATTACTTTAGAGTCTAAATATTACAATTATGTTTATTTTTTTTTTTGCTATGTTAAATTAACCATAAAATATTATTATTGTTAGTATTATATTATTACTTAATAAATGATTGAATTAAGTAAGTATAATGGATTTTTTTTTTTATTATTTAAAAAGATTATACAGTCTTCAACTGCTAGTTATTAGCCACTTTTTTTTTAAATAGATTTTTATTTTTTCATTTTTGCAAAATACTATAAAATTCATGAATTTATTGTTCAACATAAATTTATAAGTGATCAATTATAATTTTTACCGGAAAACAGTTTTCAAGTACAATCTATGACACATTTCTACATAGCGTGCTATGGTCATCTACAGGGCCGGATTGCTCTGGCGAGCTACCGAGGAAAACTCGGTAGGCCGCTCAAAATTTGGGCTGGTTTTGAGTGTTTGGTCGTATTTTTTAAGATAAATTAGTTCAAACATTGGTAGAAAATATAATTAATTTTAATTATTTTAGCCGTACAGTAGCTGTAGTTGTTATCAAATGTTAGAAATTCCAAAAATTCGGTAGTTCGATATGTTTCCAATCCGACACTGGTCACCTACACATTTTCATGAAGCGTACTAAATTATGTTTTTGGCTTTGAGATCTTCGTGTTCATTTCTTTTATGTTAGAGATACAAAAAAATTTGATTTTATAATTATTATTATTTTGTGGAGTGTAAATTTTAAAATGTATTTTTAATATTTCTTATAGCACTGAGAGAGTCAGTGAAAATGATGGCGTTGTATAATTGGTGTTCAGTTATTACATCAATTACTTTTAGCTTGGTCGTAGATTCTACTGAAAAGTCTGATCAATCATTGAAAAGTTTTTACATGTATTCTGTATTGTTCTATTTAATTGTAGATCTAATCCCGTTTTAGTTTTTGACATTTGAAATAAATATTCCGCTTGTGTCATTTTTTTATCAGATGATGTATTCTTGTTTATACATGTAGAGTAATAGTCCATAGATTGTTTTTTTTTTTTTAATATCGAGAATTTGATGTTAATTTTGCTAGAATCATTATATGTGGGAGTCAGTGTAGGTGTAGTGTTTAGTAAATTAGATATGTCTAGATTTTTCTTCTGAAGTAATTTTGGTAATATTTGAAACTTTGATTTGAAAAATCAAGGGTGGATAGGGTAGTTGCTAGTTTTAATTCATGGTTTAATGTCAATTTCAATTTTTCTTGTCGAGCACTGGTATACCAGCTAAGTATCAATTACTTTATATTGAGCTAGAAAAGTATGCGCCGAATGATTATATGGAATCTCAAATTATAGATAATATGGAGTATTTGTTTGTGACTTATTAGCAGTTTTCCACATTAAAGATCCGTAATCAAGTTTTGAAAGTATTAGGTACTTGTATATTTTTTCAAAACGTGAGTTTTGGATTCTCATGATGCGCGGCTTAAGATTTTTATGATATTAAGGCGTGGAATTATTGAACTTTTCAAATAGATGATATTTATATGATGGGTATAAGAGTAACTTTTGTTGAACAGTATTCTAAGTATTTTAATTGTGTTATTATTTTGTACAATTTTTGATGTTTAGAAGATTTTAATTACGTTTATGCTTAAAAAAACTGTGCATTGAGTTTTTTCAGAATGGCTTGTTTTAGGTGAGTTTGAATGGTTGCTAGGCTATTGGAATATATGTTAAAGTCGTCTAAGTAAAGAGTAAATTGGAGTGGCAAAGGTATGTTCTTGGTTATTGTTATTGATAGCGGAAAAGAGTAACCACTGTTGCTAATTCTTTTAATTTGTGGGAGACATTTTGATAGTGATTAGTCTACTCTTACTTGAAATGTTCTTACTTTGAGAATATTATTAATACAATTGAACATTTGATTTACTGAAATTATCTATTATGTATGGTTTCTATGTCATATGCTTTCATTATAATATGTAAATTAAATAAACTTATGTATTAATATTCGGAGGTTGTATTTTGTATTTCTGTATGTATTTTGAATTTATAGTTACAACAATACTTTTATTTTTATGAAAGGCGTTTTTTCAGATGTGAAAAATCATATTAAATCATATTAGACGTAATTTTACTTTATTTTTTAATAAAGTTTCCATAGTGTTTATAAGTGAAATTGAATGGTAAACTTTCATATAGTATTTGAGATAGATAGTTTGAAATCTTTTCAGTAAATTCTGTACCTTAACCTAACTCAAGATTTTTAAATGGATCATATTTATCTTGAAAATCAAAGACTAAAATTTTGCTTATTTAAATGAGAAAATATACCGAATAAGTATTCTAAAATACCTATCGAAAAAAAAAATTATGAACACGTCCCACACAACGAAAATTCCAACTGACAGCCAATAAAAAATAATAGTATATCATTCCTCGATTTGTAAATAGACAACTTTTATACAAGATACAACGAACTTTGGAATGAAATAAAAGTGGATTACGCATGGTGTTAATCACTATTTATGGCTTTACAAAATCTGTGGAAAATTCTTGAATTATAAACATAAGTTTTTTATCAAGTTAATAATTTATACTGCTTCATTCAAGACTTCTTTCAGTTCGTTTGGTTTATTTTTAGAGACTATAAAGCTTTTTGATCAATTCTAACACATTGATAACTCATGATACCCATTTTCTGATCTCTGCAACTAATCCAGTACATTTTTTAAACATTAATCTAACGCTAATAATACTTCCTCCTACGAATTTCTGTATATCAATAAATAAAATGTATTCCCCGTCGTAAGTTCATTTAGTTTGCAAAAGTTATTTTACTGTTTTGCATATAACATTGGTATGCACAAAATATCCTCGACAATTGTATTAAATATGTTTTGTAACATAACTATAACGATTTTTTATTTATACTTTGTAGTACTTTCATCCAAACTTAAGACTAAAATATTTCACATAATATTAATAAAATATCTATAAACGAGTAAAGCAAATTCAAAATATGCTTTAACGGAATTTTCATTCTTTCAATTAGTTGCCGATTGTATGTTTTGTATGATTCAAAATCTATGAATTTTATATTACGTTTTATTTTTGTTTTAAGCTTCATTACAAAACATAACATATCGTAAATTGTGGTTTTTTCGTTTTAAAATCATTACACTAATAACTTATTGAAAAATAATCACTATCGTGTTCATGAAATTTTTGGTTAATTCGCCTTATTAGGTACTTTAGCTCTTCAACAATAATATCAGAATTTTCCTCTTGAAATTAATCTATTTTTACTTCATTAATTTTTAAAAATCTTCCATGCTTAAACGTGCCAAATGTATCAATTGTGTGAACAAATGAATTACGATTAATTGAACTTCAAAAAATGAAATCAGCAGTGGCCATAGAGATTGGTGGTACCGTGTAAGAATTAGGATTAAAATAAAGTAATTATCAATGAAGAATAAAAGTGAAAACTAAATGTTAGTATAATCAAACTTATATAATTGTATAGTAAAGATAAAATTCTCATGCGAAAAAATGTAATAAAGGATTATATATTCAATATTGTATACTACCAGAAGCGGATTGGAAAAAAAAATCGGAACAGATAGATTCGAAAATCTTGCAGCCTAAGTATTTTTAATAGACAAATTTGTAAAGCGACCTCGATTCTATACAATTTTTAAAAACAGAGACTCAACAAATTTAACTAACATTTGTATTTAATTTGAAGTATTATTCACTGGTTGAAATCACGGGAATTTGGAATCTAAGGCTCTTCAAATTTTACCTTAAAAACTATGGCACTATATTTACAGTATTCATATTTTTATTACTTTTTTTAAAAAAATGTCTCAAATATTCAGTCACATTTTTGCATTATGTTGAAAATTTTTTTATCATTTTTTCAGATTTAACTTTAACTTTAAAATAAGCTGTAGACTGTATCATAATTCATGTATGAGTTTTGAGTTAGTTTAAAAAAAAGTGATAAATGTAAATTTTTGATAACATAAACACATAAATTTTCACCGACGGAAAATAAAACTAATGTTAAAATCTATATATAATCAATGTATTGAATGTCATAATGTAAAATTTAGACTTTTTTATTGTTTATTATGATTCATCCCTTTAACATATCTGAGATATCCCATTATTTTATAGTTTTTTGCTGCACCAAAAGTATGAAATTCCCTAATTTCCTTAATCAGTTTGCCACGATACCTACACATATTTATGACTAGACAGATGATAGCAACAAGGACACCACTCTCCGGGGGTTCAGGTTAAGAACTGCTGGTCTATAGGGTATGGGGCATTAAGGTTATACCTGATAGGCGTTTTAACAATCGTGACTAAGTATTCTAATTATATGTATATGATTTAAACATATTAAGCAAAAGTATACATTATAAAAATACGAAAATACTTGGAGAAGTAAGATTTCAGTCACAGTTGGTATTGTTTCACTCATAGTAAATAGTCCGTGAAAACATTGAAGTTTGTACGTTAGAAAAAATTGACCACTAAACTGTTGAATACTAATTAAACAAACATTGATCAGTAGCGGTCGACGAAATCGTTTTTTGGTAAAAAACAAAAACAAATATTGGTTGTCGTCGCTTTCAAAAATCTGTGAAAATATAAATTTAAATTCAATAATACAACAGTAAGTAAAAAAAAAACCTTGCATACTTTGTAATAATTATTATTTAATAATTTAGAATGGCAATTATCTTGAATCTGTAGATTATAATCAAGATTATACACACTAGTCCACTTTTCATAAAACTTCATTCGATAATAAGGTGGATCGTCGACAGCTAACAGTGCTAAAAGATTCACAACAACCATTGCTACAATACCCATATTCACATTTGAATAATTGTAGAGTTCGCTTATGACGCGTGAAAAAATCAAACCAATTAGCATGTGAATATAATGGAAACCGATTAACAGACCTAAATAATATTAAAATAAAAACGAAGACTATTAGAGTGGTATTTAGTTATAGAATTAATATTTTGTTTAATTTTGTATACTGCATAAAATTGATCCTAATATACATAATTAGAATGGGTAAACATTGAATTATAATAAGTTTAACTAATATACCAGACATTAAAAGTTTTTAAAATTAAAGATTTAGTTTATAAATGGCTTTAGTATTTTTTTTTATTGTTTAAATGACACATGCACATGAATTTTGAGAGAAAACTAAAAAATATTTAGCTGGACAGATTAGAATCAAATAATTGATGGCAAATCCTATATTAATTAATTAAAATTTTCATTTTATAGTCTATGAAATGTAAAACTTAATTTTCGTCAAAATATATTGTTAATAATTGTTTAGTGCTCGAAAGTTGTAGGAATTGAATATTCTTTTGCATTCTCTCGTTCAGGGCTGGTGTAATGGCAGTGCAACCGGTTCATCCGTGGTGACCCACGCAAATGTAAGGTTTCATGGAAACGGAAATTAATCCAAAAAAACAAACCATTATTGATTAAATATTATAATTTAGAAAAAATAACATGTTTTCATACATCCAGTAGCCGCCATAAGCAAATAACTTTTATTATTAATATTACAATTTCATTTTTTCAGTTTATATCACAATAAATAAATGTACTAATTTTAAATTATCTATAAGAAGTCAACCACTGACGAAATGTTTAAGAGTAAGTCCTAATCATAATAAAAATCTATTAGTTGTCATGAATTTATTCTAAATACAGTATTTTGGTGCGATATTTTACTTTAGAGCACGGACTAAGATGTACAGGACTGGTCATGACATAGTTGGAGGGTGTGGGGAGTTAACCACGAAATGTTATTCAACAGGCGGAGTACTAAGGGTAATTTCCTTTTAGCATTACTAGCGCTGTCTTAGTGAATACTTTTGAAACTAGATCCAGTAAGATAGCCTTACTGGAATTTTCAATTTTTAAAGCAAAATAGAGATATTTACTTAAAAGTACTTATAACATCTTTAATTTATCATACTATAATAAGTATAATTACTAATAAATTTATTATAATGTGATCTAGTTCCATAGTATCCACCAAGACGGCCCTAGTAATGCTAAAAGGAATATACCCACTGCACTCCGCCTGGTATATAACATTTCGTAACCATAATATTTATCTCGTGTCCAGTTCTTTACATCAGACAATTTATTAAAAGGGCGCAATCTTTTTGAAGAATATTGAGAAAATGATTTTTAAAAAAAACTAAATTAAAAGCTAATATTTTGGAAAAAATGTTCCACAAACATTTAAACTAAGTCGATTACAAAAAAAGGAACCCATGTTTAACTATGACGGCGAAGACAATTCTGCTGTTGACGTGGAATTATATTTCGTACTAAATTTTTTATTATTATTATATATCAAGTATTAAATTCTTTGAACTTATGTAATCTAACCAGTTATTTCAATTTTTTTCAATTCTGATAAAATTAGTCACTACTGCTATAGCAGTAATTTACAAAACCAACGAAATCGGACATTAATGCTCACGCAGTACTATTTTCAATGGTATTAAATGAAACTAGACATTTGGCTGACCTGTTTTTATCAATCATATGTTTTGGCACAAATAAATAAACATTTCTATTTTTATATTTCTCATTGGTATTTCGTGTAATTTGTATCATGTTATATTTAATTATTTTTATCAGTTAATACGTCGTTTGAACTGAATTATATATTATATTTTCACATATCTTTAGTTGTCCGTGCTCTATTGCGTGCGTAGCACACTCGTGTTCGTGCTTTCGTATTATATTCTTTTACGTTCACGTACATAGTATTTATTTACATACAATTTTTGAATGAAAGTATAGAATTTGATTCCGACACTGCTCAACTGTACGATTCAGATGTGGACTCCGAATATTTACCGAAAGAAATCAACAAAATAATTTCTACAGGTAATAATGATAGTATTATTCTACTGGCCCATCGCGTACACTATCATTGTCATCAGATGATGAATCAACTTCAGAAAGTGCGAGTGATAGTTGTAATGATAATAACTAGACACTGATTATTGGGTAGAAACGTATGTAGATATTCCAGGCTTCAATTTTTGTAGAGATAATGTTGGAATACAATTTGAAATTAATGATAGTGCACGTTATAACCTGATTAAAATTTTCAAACAATTTGGACCAACGACATAATTGATATAATTGTAAGTTCTATAAATAATTATGGTGAAAAAATGTCGAAAACAGATCGTCCTCACAAAAAAGGTTGCAGAGCAACACACTTTCAGCAAACTTGTTCCATAGAGTAATATAGAGAGTCCGTTTCATATCTTGTGTATCGAATTAATTGAAGCTCAGATGGTGTATAAATAGCAGACTGTCCATTTAATATAAAAAAAAATATTGTACAACGTATAGTGCAATATATTATATCGTTGAAATAATGCGTTGTGATAATACAATAACACGTGAATTTGTGATTACTGATATGTTTAGTTTGATTGTTATTCGTTTTCCGTTGATTCTTGAATAGTTATTAATTATTATAGCTTCTTCATTTTTTAACTTTATTTTTACTAAAAATGCCTAGCTATATGGTTTGTGGGAGATCTGATAACCGATTATCTAATTCTGCCGGCATTTTTTTTTCACATGTATACATTTTAAAACTGTTGTTCTGTTTTAACATTAATTGTTTAATATCTAATAAAACCTTAAATAACAATAATTTCATGTTTATTCAGATTTCCTCAGATTTCCAGCGAAATAATGTGAGCGTGAAATGAAACAATTTTTTAATAGAGAATGCATTAAACAGTGTTGATGGCATTAAGTCTAGTTTAGTATGTTCGTTACATTTTGATAAATCGTGTTTTATTTTGCATAAAAGTAGAAAATTATTACAGAAACATGCTGTTCCATCTATAATTGTTAGTAGAATAAAGAATGTAAGTATATATATTCAAATAAAATTAACCTAATCAAAAAGTTATTATTTTTATATGCATATTATATAAATTATTTAAGGCTAAACAAATTAATCCAGAACGTTGAATACTCTAACTCGTGATGTTGAAATTCAATCAATTTAATTGGCAGTAACTCCTTAACAGCAAATACTTTAAGCTTTAACAGAAAATTAGTGACAGTGAGTACTTTTTGAATGGGTATTATTTATAGTTCTTTTTTTTATTTAAATTGTAATCTTTAGATATCTGGAAGTAATTTAAAATTTGAAGGAGTATCTCCATTAAATGAACCTACTGCATCAAGTACTTCTTGTACAACTAATTCTGTCATGCCAATTCCAAAAGAAATAGAAACAATAGAAACCTCATTTATTGCCGCCAGTGAGATGTCTAAAAATGATACATCTCGTCGAATCTTGAAACGTGGTATTCGACAACTGTCAAGTATCTTGGTTATTAAAAACAAAAAGCTAAAAAGTCTTCAACAGGTTGTTCGACGTCAAAATAAAAGAATTGCCAATATGACATAAATTATTGAAGATCTTAAAAAACGAAATCTTATTGATGAGGATATAAGTGTTATTCTTTTAGAATCATTTGGTAAGCATCAAAATCTTATTACGTATTGGGGGGAAAAAATGTGGGCTAAACAGTTCCAAAAAAATATAGTCCTACAGTTCGACAGTTCACATTGTCCTTACATTTTTGTTCTGCTAAAGCATATGAATATGTTAGAAACCAATTTAATACTGTTTTACCACACCCACGAACCCTTAGTAAGTGGTATAGGCATATCAATGCCGAGCCAGGGTTTACTGAGGAATCACTGAAAGCTTAACATTAAAAGTAAAACATTCCCCTCATACCATTTTTGCTGCATTAATCATGGATGAAATGTCAATACGACAACACTTAGAATATGATGGGAATCGGTATTATGGCTGTATAGATATGGGAACAGAAATGAATAATGATAGTTTGGAAATCGCCAATTGGCTATTTCTTATATAGTAGTTTGAAAAGTGCACAAAAATTAGAACTTGTCCGATACGCTTTGCATGTATTAGAAAGTACAGGCATAAAAATAATAAGCTTGACATTTGATGGTTGCCCAACCAATATTTTTGCAGCTAAACTTTTAGGTTGTAATTATGACATTGATAGTTTAAGTACTTCTTTTGCATCTAAAAATGATACAAATATTGTAACAATGCTTGATCCTGCTCACATTATTAAGCTAATAAGAAACGCGTTTGGTGAAAAGGAAATATTTTTATTTTCAAAAATAGAAAAATTAATTATGAATATGTTAAAAAATTATGCTATTTGCAGGAAGAGGAAGGTTGTCATTTAGCCAATAAGCTAAGAAAACAGCATTTATTCTATTTCAAACATAATATGAAAGTAAAATTGCTACACAACATTTGAGCCAGTCAGTAGCGGATGAATTGAAATTTTGTAAAGACAACCTACAGCTTGAAGAATTTCTTCATGCAGATGCTACTATAGAGTTTATTGAAGTATTCAACATTGGTTTTGATATTTTGAGTTCTAGGTCTATTAATTGCACTGGGTTTAAAAAAGCTCTATATAAGGAAAACATGGAAGAACTTAAATTATTTACTGACAAAATTACATTTTACATTAAAAATCTAAAAATTCAAAACCAAAATGGAGCTTTTGTACCTGTTCTACAATCCAACCGTAAAACTGGGTTTATTGGATTTATTATATACTTAAATAGCATATTAGAAATTTATAAAACATTGATAGAACTGATCAGTTGGAGCACATTAAAATTTATAAGTTCAGTCAAGATCATCTTGAACTTTTTTTTGGTAGCATTCGATCGCATGGTGGCTATAATAATAACCCTACAGTTAATCAGTTTCGTACTGCCTATCGAAAATTAGTGATTCGAGCTAACGATGTACAAAATATTAATACAGGAAATTGTATACCTCTTGAAGACATAGACATTCTTCATTATTCAAGTGTCGATCCAGTCAAGTTTTTAAATATAATTTCCCATGGTTGTATTTCTGATGCAGTGAATCAAGAAGAAAATGTAATAGACATTAATGCTTTCATTATGGATCATGACTATATTGGTGGTAATAGTAATAATTCTTTTAGTAATTTTACAAAAGAAATTATCAGTTACATATCAGGATTTGTAGTTTATAAACTGACAAACACTCTAAAATGTGATTTATGTAACTCCCTTATTACCTTAAAAAATAAGGATGGTAATAACAGTGGTTTAATATATACATCTGAAGATGTCTTCAACATTTGTTTCAGAACTGAAAAATCTTTAAAACAATATAACTTTTCAAATAAAGCCATCAACAAATTACATATTCAATCAAAATTCTTGTTTATTTTATATAACGCAAATATATTCAAATCACTAAAAACACATAGCTACGAAACCAGAAGTCCGTTAACAGATCATGTAACTCTCCTAATAAAATCCATAACTAGAACATACATTAATTTAAAAATCAACAATAGTTTAAAAATGCTCAACGAAAAACCTTTAATCAGAATGTGGTACAATAAACTTACCATTTTTAAGGGTCAATAAGTCTTAATTAAATACAAGGCGTGTCCCAAAAGTAAGGTCTCCATGCCCCTAGAGCCATAAATAAATAAATTCAAAATTTGGTAATGCTGTTGTATAGTGTTGGTCGTACCCTTTCCAACGAGAGGCGGCTCAACTAGATCCGATGTTTAGTTTGCGTCTGATACGCGTTTAAGATGGATGTTTCTATGTCGGCCGTCGCCACCTCTATTCCCGTGTATGCTTAATGCGAACTTCACGCCGTTATTCGTTTTTTGCATTCAACGGGTGAAACACCAATATCCATTCATCGAAAACTTTGTCAAACATATGGTACGGGTTGCATGTCTTTAAAAAATGTTAGAAAGTGGTGTAGACAATTTTCAGGAGGTCGGACGGAAGTTCATGATGAACAAAGAAGTGGAAGACCTTCGATTTCAGACGAGTTGAAAGAACAAATTTGAAAAAGAGCTTCGTGAAGATCGACAAGTGACGGTTCGAGATCTCGAACAAAGATTTGAGTTGTCAAAAAGCACCATTCAAAGGTTTTTTAATGATATGGGCTATCACAAATGTTGTGCTCGGTGGGTGCCTAAAATGTTGACCGAGGAAGCGCCAACGCATTGAGACTTCTCGAGAATTTTTGTCTCGTTATGCCGAACAAGGAGAGGTGTTTTTAGACTCCATAGTAACGGGTGATGAACCATGAGTTTACCATTTCACCCCTGAGTCCAAACAACAGTCACTGGAGTGGAGACATTCTCGCTCACTGAAAAAAAGAAAGTTTAAAGTGACGGAATCTGCTCGAAAAATCATGGCCACTGTTTTTGTGGACAGGAAAGGAGTTCTTTTGATTGAGTTTATGCCAACTGGGACAACCATTAATCCAGCTTCGTATTGTAAGATTTTGTAAAAACTTCGCAGAGCCATCCAAAATCGAAGACGTGGATTGCTGACGAAGGGGGTTTGTCTATTGCATGACAATGCCCGACCTCACGTTGCCCGTGACACAAAAGCACTCTTGGAAAAGTTTGGTTGGGATGTGATCTCTCATCCCACTTATAATCCAGATCTTGCCCCGTCCGACTACCATTTGTTTTTGAACTTAAAGAAACATTTGGGAGGGAAACGGTTAGAGACAGATAAAGAAGTGAAGACAGAAGTCACCCAATACCTAAATAAGGAGCTGGCGGCGAGTTTCTATGAGGCTGGCATACAAAAACTTCCAGTGCGCCTTGAAAAATGCATACAAGTAAATGGTGATTACAAAGAATTGATTATAATACTAATTACTAGACGTGTACCCACATTTTATTTTATGTAAGTGGTTAACCTGTAATGTATACACCACTTGCACATCATAGCGCTTGTGGAACGGCCTATCTATATTACTTTATTACTTGTTCACAAGAAGTTCAAAATTTTTTGGGTTTGTGTTTTCTTGGTAGCTTTTTAAAATTTTCAGTCATAAGAGATATGTTTTCAAACAACACATTGTTTTGGACCAAATCCCCCAAAGATGGGGCACTGAAACGGCCGTTTTTGAAAGATAAATTGTAAAATAAAAAAACCAAATAAAAATTAATTATTATTTATTATAATGAAGTATATAATACGCCATTTATTTTTTAAAAATTATGTCCTCAAGATGATGGCCATCTTTTCTCAAATACTCTTCTAGTTTACTTCGTATATTTTCCTCTACACGGTGTATCACCTCCAAAGGCGTACTGCCGATTTCTTCTTTGATTTTGTTTTTTAGTTCATCAATATTTCGAGGTTTCTGTACATAGACTTTACTTTTTAAATATCCCCACAAAAAAAAAGTCACATGCTGATAAATCAGGTGATCGAGATGGCCAATGAATATCATCATTTTTGGAAATAATGCGATTTCAAAAAATTTGTTGAATAGCATTTATTGATACTCGTGCCGTGTGAGATGTCACGCCATCTTGTTGGAACCAAAAGTTAGCATTTTGAAGAAACTTTGTTAGTTCACTGACCAAAAAATGATTGATCATATTGATATAACGATTTCAATTAACAGTTGTTGCCCGTCCATTTTCGTCCTCGTGAAAATACGGTCCAATGATGTCATAGTGTGAAATTGCACACCATACAGTTACTTGATCGCTGTGTAAAGGTCGTTGATGAAATTGACAAGGATTTTTATCAAATCAATAACGACAATTTTGCTTATTCACAAAATCATCAAGATGGAAATGTGCTTCATCAAACATCCAAACATTTTGAATAAAGTTTTCGTTCTCATCCATCCGAGTTAACATTTCTCGATAAAATGTTATGCGGCTATAGAGATCTGCAGGTTTTAATTCTTAAACCACCTGCACCTTATATGGGTAAAAGTTTAGGTCACTGTGTAAAATCCGACGTAGACTTATGTTGAAGGATATGAAGATTTGGATACAAAAAGATGTAGTAACGCATTAGCTACTCAAGCTATGTTTTTTTTAATTAGAGGCATGTATTCTAGCTGGAAAATGCCTGTTTCATGTTTCCTTTCTGCTACATCAATGAAAGCAACTACTTTGAGTAAGCTGATTGTTGATCATGTACAACAATTAATGAACTGTGGGTTAAAAGTTAGAGCTATAGTATGTGATCAAGGCCCGAATAACAGGTCTGCTTTTAGCAAACTTAATCTAACAAAAGAGAAACCATGGTTTATGGTTAATAATATAAAAATTGTTGCCATATATGACGTACCACATCTTTTTAAAAATTTAAGAAATAATTTATTATCAAGCGATATAATTTATTTAGATAATAAAGTTTTATTTTCGGACATCAAACAAACATATTTAATTGATAAACAAAGTACTTCAAGTCGAGCTCTTCTTAAAATAACGGACAGTTTTATCAATCCCGGGCCATTTCAAAAAATGAGCTGTAAACTGGCTTTACAAATATTTAGCAATACAATGAGTGCAGCAATTAAAACTTGTATAAAAACTGGCGAACTTAAATCATCTTCAGCATTGTTTACTGCTGAGTTTATTACATTTGTTAATAATCTTTTTGATTGTTTAAATAGTCGATCATTGTACAGTTCAAATTCTTACATGTGTGCAATATCAAAAGAGAGACCTAAACAACTCAAATTTTTAGAAAGTGCAAAATCATGGTGCCAAAGTCTAAAAAAATGCAGTGGCCATTTTAGACCATACAGTTTTGACGGATTAGAATGAACAATTAACGCGGTCATTAATATTTATGAAGAACAATCAAAATTAGGTTTTAAATACTTGTTAACGGCGCGATTAAATCAAGATGCAATTGAAAATACATTTTCTGTTTTTCGCCAACGAGGTGGTTATAATACAAACCCTACAGCAAAGGCATTTAGAATTACTTTTAAAATGTTATCTAATATGCAATTGATGAAACCATCTGCATTGTCAAATTGTGAAGCAGATGAAGATCGTAATGTTATGTTTAAGTTTGATACAAATACAATTATAAAACCAACTGATGACTCTATCGTTAATGAAGAAGACGAACAATCCGACTCTAGTCTTTCTTCTTTTTCAATATCACCTCTGGCTAAAAGAAATGAAAATTTAGTTAAGCCTATCGTGACTCTTTCTGTTTGCTCAGATAGTTATTTTAGTGGTTACTTAGGAAAAAAATGTTATGAAAAATTTAATTGTATTGATTGTCAAAATTTAATGTTAACTTTAGACCCAGTAAACTATAATAAACAAACGGACTATTTAATATTTTGTAAAAACTACGGCATAAAATCAGAAAATTTTTATTTAAAAAGACCAACCGATAATTTTAGAAAATTCATTACAGAGTGTCAATTAATATTAGGTAAAATAGTAGCTGAAAAACCATTTATGAATAAAATCGGAAAAACGATTGAAAGAATAATTTACAAAAAACTAGTTCCATCTTATTTTAATTTCAAAACTGAATGTCAACCTCATCTAGAGTTCATTATTTTACATTTGATCAACTGTTAATTGCTTAGAGATTTTAATTGGAAATCTAAAAATAATAAAAACCAAACAGTTGCTAAACTTAAGATTTTAAAAAATGTTTGATCATCATTTCTCTAATTTGTGTATTAACTGATAACTATTAGGTACCTAACTACCTACCTATTATTATGTAACATTATTTTGGAAGTTTTTTAATTATTATAATTTATAGGTTATCATTAAACTATGTGTATAACGTCGCTCTTAAGTACGTAAAATGTAATAATTATATTTAAATTATCTATACTATACTTTTATTTAAAATTGTTATTATCTTAAATTTATGATTTATTATCAAGATTTTAGATCTGTTCCAACCTGTGTTTACTTTTGTTTTAATTTTTGATTATAAAATAATGCATCTATGTGTTTGTTAATTTGTCAAAGTGTAAAACCACAACCTTTTTAATGTATTATTAATAATTTTAGACGGGTATGTAAGTTGTTTTGTTTAAAATAAAAATATTTTGCTAGATCCTAAATCAACTATGGTACCTATATTCTTATTGATTAAATATAAAATAAATCAACTACGGTGTATTCTCATTGATTAAACATAAAATAAATCAATAATGTTCTTTAGTGTGCTTGAGTTGCTTCTGAAAAATGATTATTTGAAAAAAATAATTATTTTACTTAAAATTAACATTTTAAACTTAACTTTATTCAGCAATCACCATACTAATGCCATAAGAAAACAATATTCGAAAATAAAATAACATTATATGATTAACCATTCAGATTTAGTAAATAACAATATTCAATTTAATTTATATTCTTGGAATTCTTCTTATCGCGGTTTATTTTTATTCTACCGGTTTGTGTATTGTGTACAATTTGTATTTACCAACGCTATCTATTGTCACATAAATCGTACTAATTTACGTGTTTCCATATTGCGTATAGCTATGGTCTATCTATGTATATTTAATCAATGGTTTGAGTACATTCTTCCTCGACTTGATTCGAATTCAATTATTGTTATGGATAGTGCAACATATCATTCCATCCAAACAGAAAAATATCCGACAACAAAATTGAAAAAAGTCGAAATATTAGAGTGGCTCGAATCAAAATGCATTATTCCCGAAAGATCGATGTTGAAGCCTGAATTGCTGGTTATTGTACGTTCTCTGAAACCGTCCCAAAAGTCGATAACTTGATCACGGATGCAGGATACAGCTTACTACTGTGAATTTAATCCGATTTAAGTAGTATGGGCGATGGTAAAAGGCTACGCCAAACAGGAAATTACTATATACATAATAACGACGTTCAATGACTTTTGAATGAGGCTATTAATCGGGTAACGCCAGAAAATTGGACATACTTCAATACACAATAGAAAAGGAAAACAAAGTTTGGTAAGTTGATGACATTATGGATATATTAGTTGAAAATCTAGAGCCATGTATGTTGACAATTACGGAAGATATGAGGGATGACGAAGCAGACTGAAATTTTGTATTTTTTTTATAATTTTATATATTTTACTAAAAATGATAACATATTTTAAAAATAAAAACACAAATTTGTTTTATATATATTACGTACGATTACACCAGATAAACTGATAACACAATGAACATATTAGTAAAATATAATGGTATATATCAGTGGCGTAGCGTGGGTTTCAGCTTAATGTATGCATTGAAATAGTAAGTTAATAAAATTGTGGGAGCTACGCCCCCCACACCCCTCCCTATACTCTTCTTAAAATTTAACTTGAAACATACAATGACACAATATTTTACGTATTTGTTAATATATATCACGTAAGTACATAACACAATATTTAATTTAGACGGCAGAATAGTTCGATAGACGATGGCTGACGATAGCATATGCAAAACTGATACTGCATACACGAGTGACAAAAACACGACCGCAAGCATTCAATGTTTTATTATTAATATTATCGATAAGAAATATAAATAGCTGTCGCTGAATGTCTGTACCCGTATGAAATCGCCAACGTGCATACTGCGTACATAATGAACACGATAGGTACTAGCCATTAGATATAGCGGACTATAGCGCGGCGCGGCCGTAATGTTGCGGATTAATCAATCCTAATGAACTTAGAAGAAAATCCACAAAATATTATATTATGAAATATTAAATTAATACAATCAATAATTTTTTTATAAAAATATTACATTATGAATACGATTACGCTACTGGTATATATAAAGGTGTAATAAGTATAATACCGCGTACAGTAGCGCGGTACATAACGTCACGACGTATAGTACTTCGCATGTACGACGGCGTAAGTTATTTTTAGTTATTTAGTGTAGTCACAGCTCTCTATGATAGACTAATATTCGCTCTTCGGGGCAGCAGTGCCAGCGGAGCGTTTCTAGGAAAGGCCACGTCCATGCGCATAACTCGTTCTCCGACTACTATTCTTGTTGTGAACAGACTATATATCGCACTGGAAAGCTTAAAGAAATGGAAGACGATGAATTAATAAAAAATTGTAAAGATCTTCATATGTATCTCATAGATGGCGAGCTCAAAGATATTAACGGTAATGAATTGTATTGTAAACTTCAAGTATGTATTTAAATATATCGTGAAATTAAACACAACTTCTCTTCAATTCATTTCTATTTGAAAATGATTAAATGACTCGTTTCCAAACTTAACTACTGCTCTACGAAAAATGCTAATTATCTATCATATCGACTTTTACTGCAAAATTGAACTATCTAAGGAGTAGCATGTCACAAACAAGATAATAAACAACAATGATTATCAACAATATCCACGCGAAAAGATAAGGGAACAAACATTCAAAAATTTGTACATATGTACATTTTTTTTTTTCAAACTAAAAAGTAAAGAATATATTAATCGTTGTGTATTACTTTATTATAATATATTATTATTATTTTTTTTACTATTTTGCACGGGGCCCACTATTTGCGAAAGCCCTCCTCTTAATGTATAGTGGACCAACCTAGAAATCCAAACTATACAATGTTAAAAATTGAAAATTAAAAATACATATTTGCGTATTTCGTCAATTAAATGGAAAAAGTTTTTTATTGTCTAAGTCTACTATTAATTTAACAACAACGGTGCGATTCACATTTATCATTTATCGAGTCAATATGCCAAAATATTATCTTATCGTGGAATCGTGGATAAAATTCGTTATTTAAAGATGAACAAGATTGACAATTGATAGTTTTGCTATAAAAGCTGTCGAACGTCGTACCATTGGTAACCAATAGTTACAGTCAGGGCTTGAAACCAATTTTGAATACTGGTTAAAACCGTTAAAAACAAAAATCGAAATCGATAAAACTCAATAACGGTAACAAAAATCAAAACCAAAATCGGAAAAAATAAACACCTGTATCCAAAACCGAAATCAATATAGGAAAAAATAATTACCGATATAGAATTAAATAAATTATTATCTAAAATTTAAATTTTAAATAGCTTAGCTTTTATAACCATTAAAAGCATTTTGTCAAAAATATGATGGGACAAATTCGGAGTTAAAACTTCACAATAGTGAGTGGGTATTCAAAGCATTGTAAGTTTTTTAATCCATTTATAAAATATTTATGCTAATTAAATATAATATAGAAATTGTTTTTAAATCATAAATTCAAACATTACTTGTTTCCATTAATAATTATATAAATTATTTAATTATTACTATATTTAGGTTGAGGCTTTGAAACCTGTAAAGATCGCTACGTTAACTCTTCAGAAACAGGATCTAAATTTGGGAGATTATTTTTGGAATTTGGTAGAGGACCTCTAATGGTCTGAAATCAGACGGTTACATACTATCTAAAGCAATTTTAAAGGCTGAGTGAAGTGGAACGTCAGACAATTTTATTAAAGAATGATGTTTTCTTATCAGGTAATTTATATTGAATAAAAATAAATATCTGTGTTTTGTGATTGTTTTATTAATAATTTAACATTAATAAGATAGAATAATTCTATTATACAGTAATATTATCTATATCAGTAATTCTAAAAGTCTATAGAACTGATGAAACATTAAAAAATCCGCAGACCCCTTTACCAATTTACTTTTGAAAATGTTTTTTCCAAAATATCACATGTTATCATAATTATTTTATAATAAAAATCACAGGTAGAAGGTATACATAAAAACAAATACATTTAATGATTTTTTTTTTATATACTTAATTAATAATATTTAATTTTTTGCTTAATATAGTATATTATATAAAAACTCTTTGACCCTTCTGGCCCAACAACCAAAAAGTATAAATAAAATAATATTTCCACTATTTCCACTAAGGACAGCTAATTATATAGGTATAATTATTGTATATAATTTATGTGAATTGTATATGATTGAAACTTTTCTTAATAATTACGATATACATAACCATTATTAACTCTGTTTAAGCTGTTATTAAGTTGTAGCAGGTATTCTTTAGACTAACGCTTCCAGAAGTTCTACATTGATACCTGTATATATCTCCATATTTTTATGTTATCTATTTTTTATTTAGATATGTCTTATTTCTGGAGCCAGTCTACGGTTAGGTTAGTCGTACGGCATTCATCGTAACAGGTAGTGCCTACACTTATCCCGATCGCTTATCTTTACCGTCGCGCGTGTATATAGATCAAAGTTCAGTGCATGGTGCAAACATGGCAAAAGCCAATACTTCCCAACATTCGGGCCATAAACGTACTAGTAGCACGGCCCTCTCTCCACGGCTAACCAACAAGAATAGATTCACCCCACTCGCAAATTATGAAGCTCAAAATGATGATAATCTCGAAGAAGCTGACACGGATCTCGAAGAGGTAATACAAAAAATTCCTCCACTATATATATATATATATATATATATATATATATATATATATATATATATATATGATATCGACGATTATATTGTGTTCCTAGAGAAAATCTCTCCTATGATTGTAGACAACTTTAACATAAATAATAAAAATACATTTTTGAAATTAAATTTATCAACTGTTAACGACTATCATACAATTACGAAATACTTATCTGAAATTAAAATTAAATACCACAAATATCAACTTCCCGAAGAAAGAAACCTATCAGTAATAATCAGAAACATGCCGACTTCTATTCCTGAAGAAACAATATTTAATTCCTTTTCCGAGCTAAAATTCAACGACACATCGGTCACTCGTCTCCAAAACCACCACAAATCCCCTATCTCAATTGTTGCCGTCTTACTAGACAAATCGGAAAAAAATATTTTTTCACTTGATCGCCTCCTCCACTACGTCATCGCAGTTGAAAGCCGTAAAAGCGATTCGTCCATACCACAATGTAAAAACTGTCAACGTTTTCAACACACAAAAAAATTTTTGTAATCTTCCTCCTAGATGTGTCAAATGCTTGGAAAACCACCATTATTCCGAATGCACCAAAGATATAAACATGCTACTTTTATGCGTCAATTGCAATGATAATCATCCTCCAAATTACCGTGGTTGTAAAATAATTCAGCAAATAAAAATTAAAAATACCTATAAACATTTCAAGAACGCACACTCCTAATCACATAACGCAATATAACAGTTTAAAGGATAACAAAAATACCAAAATCGTAGCCAATACTGCCGATCTTATAAATCACCAAAATCAAAACCAAATCCAAATAACTTCACACTCAAGTAACACTCCAACCTACACCGAAAAACCAAAAATAAAACAAATCATCACCAAAAAGAAGAAATAAACAACTCAAATATCACTAACGAGCTTATAAAGTCATTAATGCCCTTAATCAGCTCACTTATATCACAGATTATTAAAAAAGTTATCGAAAATCTACCTGCTCTATTAAATAATATCAATGTCGTCTAATATTTTAAATAATACTAAGCTAGTTATTATAAATTGGAATGCCAATGGAATTAAACAAAATCGTAACACATTCGTAGCGTTTTTATCGGCACATAATGTCGATATTGCGTGTGTAAGCGAAACACATCTAATTGCTAATGACAAAATTAAATTTAATGGATACACCACTTATCGCAAAGATAGGCTAGCTGTGCGACCTTCAGGTGGTATCGCCATAATAATACTAACAAAAATTAAATATCAACAAACATATCTACCTACATTGCAAACTCTCGAAGCAGTTGCAATATCTATCTCAATAAATCACTCAATTACAACAATAATTAGTGCTTATTAGTCGCCTAGCTTTCAAATGTACACTAATGACTTTGACAAAATATTAAATAGGTATCAAAAAATTTTGCTAGTAGGTGATCTTAATTGCAAACACACAACTTGGAATTGCAAAGCCACAAATGCAAACGGACGTAAATTATTCAATTGTCTATCAAATAGTTCAACGATCATTTGTGCTCCAGACGCACTTACCTACTTCCCATATGATCAAAATAGAAGTCCTGATATTTTAGATGTCGTTCTACAAAAATCGACCCGTTTTTCCATTCACCAAGAACCATTATTCGAACTCGATTCAGACCATTTACTTGTAAAAATTGCAATAGACGCGTCTCTATCGTTTTTAACACCCACCCGCAAACTCATCACCAGCAAACCAGATTGGGAAAAATTCAAACAGGATATCACTCAAAACCTAATTATTCCTAAAAATGTTTTAAACGCAGATAGTGCAGTAAAACATTTACGTGAAATCATCTGTCAAGTGGCCTAAACATGCTCAACAAAACAAAAAACGGTAACAAGCTACAGTCCAAATCAACTTCCCCCTAAAATTTTAAAATTAATCAAATCAAAGCATCAAACAAGGAGACTCTGACAACTACATAGACTAATACAAGATCGAAAAAAATTAAATTATCTAACAAAAAAGGTTAAAAACTCACTCGAAGAACACAGAATTAACTGTTATCAAAAATATTTATCTACAATACACCTAGCAGACTCCAACTTATGGATTGAAACTAAAAGATTAATAAAACCTAATACTAATGAAATCCTCCTTTGATAGCGGGAGGTGTACCTCAAGCTTCAAAAATTTCACCTCTACTTTTTAACCTATACGTTTTGGACTTCCCTACAACGAATAATACTGAGGTAGCACTATACGCAGATGACAGTGCTATATATTCAAGCTTTAAAGATGTCGAAACATTAACCCAAAATATTCAAGCTCACCTCAACGAAATTCAAAAATGAGTAGAAAAATGGAAAATAATATTAAACCTTCAAAAAAGTACAGCGGTACTCTTCACTAACCGTCGTCCCAAAACCCCAGGTAACTTAAAATTGTACGGTAATAGTATTCCTTGGGCACCTAATATCAAATACCTCGGTGTAATTTTGGACAAAAAACTAACATGGAATTCACATATCACCTCCAAATTACAGCAAGGCTACCAAAGGCTAAAAGTTATATATCCATTGATCAATCGACAAACTATACTAAGCTGGAGATGTTCTCTCATGGCATATAAACAAATCTTACGACCGTTATTGCTATACGCAGCCCCTGTATGAGGAAATTGTGCTAAAACCCACATACACAAAATACAAGTTTTACAATCTAAAGTTTTGAGAACCATATCCAATGCTCCATGGTTTGTACTCAATGATGCACTTCACCAAGACTTCCAGCTACCCACTATAACCGAGTTCATAAAAAAATTAGCAATAAACTTCTTTGACCACATCAATTCAGCTCACAGTGCGAAATTTTATAGACTAAATGACCCACCTTCTGTACGCCGACTCGAGAGTGGACGCCCATACGACTTTACTTTGTAATTATTTATCAATATTTTTTTTTTATTATTATTATTTCTCTTTTCTGAGTTGTAAATACTAAAATATAGCCGATATCTTATTACTATTATTCTAATTGTTATCTATAGTCCAAATGTTAAAAAAAAAAAAAAAAATAAATGTATATAATCCACAATAAGTTAGGATGACTTATATCAGTAAAACTTTATTTAATAATAAAAAAATAAAAAAAAAATTCTGGAGCAAGTAACAGCGGTCCACTAATCAAAAAATAAGCTGGTGTAAGCGATAATATTCAATGGACTTGAGTTTAAACAAGCCTCAATTTTACATAAGAGTGCTTTCCAAGTATCGGGCGTGTATCCTTTACTACTCAATACTGATCATATGATGCTTTGCGCTTTTTGTGATCTTTCCCAAATCCCACTAAAATGTACGGAAAGAGAATTAAAGAGCCATTCTATGCCTTCTTATGCTGCGATGATAAAATTTTGTTTTAAATCTCTAGATGACTCGCTAGACACCTATAAAATTGATTCCGTTATCATTGTAAATCTTTGCACATTTTCCTCTTTAAGCCATAAAACTATGAAAGGTAGCTAGAAATGCTCCACTAGTAAAGCTAGCTCGATTAGTTTTATATATATTGCCCGTGTTGACATACATACAAACACCGCGGCCATTGCCTTAATACTAGTTACACGCTATATGCATCTTTTAATTGATAACTATTTGTGGAAGTGAATAGTTTCACTAGGAGCACCCTTGCCTTTGAAAACGTTGTTATGTTTGGACTATTACATTTTGGATTACTACAAACACACCTTAATGTGGTGGAACGAGCCGCTATCATTGAATTTATCAAAAAATGTATATTTTTACACTTGATGATCCAAGCGTATGCTGTCTTAGCTGCTAAATGAGCACAAGTTTTTCTTAAGGCAATGTCATAATTAGCTTCTGTTATCGGAATCACTTTTACTTATCCAATGCAGCACCGGAGTATGGAGCATAAGTAAGACAACTTTTGACCTATAAGATAGGTGTCTTTATTGTGTATCATGGCCTTGAGCAGTCAAAATAGGATTTCTATTCTTGAATGTTGTTTCTGCGTAGACAATTTCTTGTGTTTAGGATCTGCCACCGTAACAATGTATCTTAAATACATGCCGTTCTTTATTCTCTTGATATGACTTAACCAAAAAATTTTTTTAATAATTTGAAGTAGTTTATTTTTCCGAAATTCTAATGATATTTGGATTGCAACTCTGAGTCAAAGTCATTGATAAAATTTCAAAATCATGTAAACGCGATCCTTTAATTACCCATTTCCTCCTTCTAAAAGATACGAGATTCTTTTGATGATCCTTCAAAGACATATTTATTTATTTATTTGAATGTGATAAAAGAAATTAACACTTTTAATTTATGAATTTAACGTGGTAAAAAATATAAAATTAAAATATCTATAAAATAATTTAGTAGCGAGTAATAATAAAAATAATAAAAACGTATGAAACGTAAGTGTAAGCTATAATAATGTATAATAATTTAACAATAAATATTAATACTTTGTTTAATTACTGAGTTCCTAAAGCATTTGCATATAATCTTAACCCTTTCAAACTCCTCACGGAGGATATTATTTTATATTAATATTCTGATAAGGTTACAAATCGTTTATAATATTTAAAAAATATCTTTTCGTCATAATAATAGTGTAATGAATACAAAAAACATAATATTAATAACGCGAGTCTTATAATGTATATTTTATAGTAATAAATATGTACATCAATAGTTGGTAACAGAATTATGCTTTTCTTATGGACGAATTGGTTTAAGAAATTTGAAACATTTTCTTTGTTATGATAACATTATAGTCAATATGTAAGAATCACTATTGTTCCACTAAAACCAGTAACCGTGATGTTATAACATCGGACATCGGATACTTACGGAGTAAAATTATGATAACAAAATATTATTATTTTATTATCTTATCAAAAACGTTATAATACAAAATAGGAACCTAATTTGTTATGATTAACCAGGCTACAATCCGAGTTATAAGCTAATGGCTTCTCATTATAATTATAATAATAACAATAACTTTTTTTTACAAATGACCATCTGAATATTCAGATTCAAGGGCAAATTCACCATCGAGTGAGCGCTTAGTTACCACCACCAAACGAAGATCATAAGTGGTGATTGTTGGCGAGAAAGTGGCATCACGCGATATTGTCCTCAAGCGTCGGGATGGTGGAAAATTGCAGCGCGTGTACGAGACTCATCGGTCATATGATGCACTTCAAACCCGTTAATGTTCTGTCGTGAAGAGGATGGCTATCACTTAAATATAAAGATGGTCAATCCAATGACAGGTTTTTTACAGGTCATCATTTCTTTTTCATACTATAAATAAGTTCGAATTCATATTTCAGGAGAAGAAACGAATAGAAATGTCAGTTAAATGAATTTTTATGTATATTGATTGATGATTCGGCAAGATGTTGACAATCATCTATTGAGATATCGCCGGTTGTTGCAACAGTACTACGTCGAAATGTACGTCAAGATCGAAACGGAGCGTGATGCCATCGCTACCGAAAGAGACGCGACCAACATTGGTCATTTGACCATTCTCCCAGCTACTCATGTTGGAAGCCCGCGCCACATGCATGAATATGCTCAAGATGCGATGACGTACATGCGGAATTACGGACGCCTTGATTTGTTCATTACGTTGACTTACAATTCAAAATAGCCCAAAATTACAAATCAGTTGCTGACAGGATAAACATCCAGTGATCGACATGACATCACTGTACGAGTATTCAAACAAAAGATCATAGTATTCATGGATTACATCGTTAAGCAGAAGGTCTTTGGCGCACTCCGTTGTTGGATGTACTCGGTTGAATGGCAGAAGCGTGGTTTACCACATGCACACATTCTGCTTTGTACGTTCGACAAGATCCGACCAGATCATATTGATTTGATTATTTCTGCCGAAATACCAGATCCAGAAACTGATCCTGAGCTACATTCCGTTGTGACAACGAACATAATACATGGCCCTTGCGGAGCTCACAATCCAGGGTCACCGTGCATGGAAAACGGAAAATGCACAAAGCGTTTTCCCGGTCCGTTGGTGGCTGACACAATCAGTGCAATTGACGGATATCCATTGTATCGGCGTCGTTCTCCAGATGAAAATGGCAGATCAATTATGATGAAAGTGAAAAGAAACGATATCAACGTCGATAATCGCTGAATCGTTCCATATTGTCCACTTTTGTCGAAAACGTTCTCAACTCACTGCAATGTTGAGTATTGCAACTCCATCAAATCTATCAAATAAGTTTACATATATGTAAACAAAAGGAGTGACATGGCTGTGTTTGGCATTGCTGATCCAAATGTAAACGATGGGGTGATGAAATTTCAACTTAGACGTTACGTGAGTTGTAATGAGGTAATTTGGCGGCTGTTTTCATTTCTGATTCATGAACGTCACTCAACTGTCGTACATTTGGCAGTTCACTTGGAAAACGGTCAGCGTGTCTAATTTACGGAAGCGAATGCAGCGCTAAGAGCAGAACGAAAACCACCGACAACATTGAAAAATTTTTTTTCGACATACTATATTCGGAAATGACACCCTATTATTCATGGAATGCTGTATCGGAGAAGTTTCAACGCAGAAAGAAAGGTGATGTTGTTGCTGGCTTTGCTGATATCTATTCGATTGATGCTCTTAGACGAATATACACAATTCATCCACGCCAAGACAAATACTTCTTCGCTTATTTTTGGTAAACAATAGGCGCCCGACATCCTTTAATTCTCTGCGTACTGGGGATGGTGTGCTGTGCGCCACTTTTCGGGAAGCTTGGCAACATTTGAATTTGATCGAAAACGATACAAATTGGGACAATCACCGATGCAACTGTTTCTGCGCCAGCAAATCAAATTTGTACGTTGTTTACGATCATCATAGCCACATGTCATCTTACCCGACTACATTGTGGGAGAAATACAAGGAAGAGATGGCTGATGACATTTTGCACAGAGTTCGCACGACAACTTCGAATTTTTATCTTGAAATTAACGACGAGATGCACAACGAAACATTAGTTCTGATCGAAGACATGTGCGTGCTCATGTGCGGCAGTCTGTTGTTAAAATTGGGAATGCCAGCGCCAAATCGTTCGATGCACGATGCATTCAATCGTGAATTGCAGCGGGAGAAAGACAATGTTAAGAAGTTGAAATTGACCACGAATGAGAGATTCGTTGCAGAACGACCCATCGGCTGCTGAATTCTCGAGACAACTGCTAGCGCTTGGTAATAGTTAAATTCCGGTTGATGTTTCGACTGGATTAATATCGTTCCCGGAAAATTATATGAGTTTACTTTGTCGAAGGATGAACTCATTACAATAGTGTTCCCAAGCATTCAAGACAGTTATAAACATCTTAATTGGATAAGTGAACGGGCAATACTAGCAGCGAAGAATAAGGACATCGATAGCTTGAATTGTATTGTTCAAAGTAAAATCGCTAGAGAATTGCGTTCGTACAAATCCATTGACAACGTGACTGACGAAAATGAAGCGATCAACTATCCGACGGAATTTTTGAACTCGCTTGATGTGCCAGGAACTCCGCCTCATAATTTACAGCTAAAGGTGGGATCGATCATTATTATGTTGTGGAATTTAAATCATCCTAAATTGTGCTATGGTACGCGATTGTCCGTCAAGAAACTGATAAACAATGTAATACAAGTAACGATCAAGGGCAAATTCAAAGGAGAGGAAGTCCTTATCCCGCGAATTCCGATCATTACAACAGATCTTCCATTTCAATTCAAGCGGATTTAGTTTCCCGTTAGATTGCCTTTTGCGATGATAATCAATAAAAAATTGCAAGGCCAATGGTTGGAAGTCTGTGGGATAAATTTAGAATTTTCATGTTTTTCGCACAGTCAGCTATACGTTGCCAGTTCGCGTGTTTGCAAACCGTCTTCGTTGTTTGTTTTTGCGCCAGAAAACAAAACGAAAAACATTGTTTTATCATATTGCACTCAACTGATTTCTGTTTCAATTCAAATAAATCAATAAATAAAATCTTGAACTATATGTTTTATTATCACTCTAAAGTTTATCTGGAAGTGTTAAGTTCGCCGGGTCCACTTAATATTTAAAAAAACTTTTTGGCAAAACAATGTTTGCTGGGTCAGCTAGTTTTATTTATACAAATATAAGCGACTCTATTTTTAAATTCTAAATTGTTTTTTCTATTTATCAAATACATAAATAAGTAGTGACGTTGGAAGAATAATTGTATAACTATTATGTTGATTTGGTCAGTTGCTTGATATGATGGATGGCATGAATTCAGACTTAGAATTGTATGATGAAGAAGATGATGAAAACATTGACGACATTGCAATTGCAAATGAACTCGTTGAAAGTGTTTATGGTACAGTTGATGGTGAAGAAGATGATAATGAAGATGACATTGATATATTTACTCCTGATCAACTACTACCAATACAAACATCACCTTCTAATGAAGTAAGCATGCCAAATATTGTAACATATTTAAATACAAATACAACACACCACCAGTACTCAAACAAATTGCAACATTCGCTAAAATTGCAATCAAGTGCTTATGTAAGCCTATGAAACAAAAAAACATTATTCTGAGAAGTGTTGAACAAACTGCGTTCCCTAATACTATACATCACCAATTTTTTATTTTAGAAAATATTTTACTGAAGAAGCATTTAATGAAATGGCCATGTACACTTATATTTATGCAGAACAAAAATCAACAAATCAATGGGTTCAAACATCTGCAGAGATGAAAGATTTTGTTAGTATTTATTTAATAATGGGTGTATTGAATTTACCAAGGGTCAGGATGTATTTCCTTGTCATAAATAATGAAGAAATTCCACAGAGAAATACGGATCAATTCATAAAAGTTAGACCTCTTTATAATCATATGAAAAATAGATTTTATCAACTGCTATTTGAACAAAATTTAAGCATAGACAAACAAATGATTCCTTTTAAAGACAAACTTGCTCCAAAACAGTACATGTGATGTAAGCCTCATCTTTGGGGTATTAAAATTTTTCTAATATGTGGTTCAAGAGAATTTATCTATGAATTCATCATGTTTCAAGGTATAAGAACTGAATTAGATACTGTTGCTCAAAAACTATTTGACCAAGGTGGAGCAGTAGTGATGCAATTCATAGAACGTCTGGAGAGAAATAGGCATTATGTGTATTTAGGTAATTATTTTACTTCACATAATTTATTGTCTATACTAGCTAACAAGCAAATATTTTTATTAGAATGTTAATAATTGGATCTAAAAAATGAAATTTTCCTTTAGAATGTTAATCAAACAGTTATTCCAATAGAAGTAATAAAACAAAAAAGTAAAACCATCCAATTCAGAAATTAGTTTGCAACCATTATTTAATTAACATTTACAAGAAGAACTTATGTTACCTTTAATGGCACTTGGATCTTATAATGTTAGAATTGATGTAATTTATATTTTCTACACATTATTAATACATTTTTATATATATTTTTTTTATGACATTTCAAAAAAAGTTCAGCCAATATTTGAAAAAGAAGTTATTAATGAAAATTCAAATCAAATTTTAATAAAACAACTTCGTAAATGAGCTGTAAACTTTTATGTATCTCATGGAAGTGCTAATGAGATATTATCTATCCTGCGTGGCTGCGTAATATTGGTTTAAAGGTTCCAAAAGATATCAAAACTATTTTACGTGAACATAAAGCAAATCATCGTATCGTTGAAATTCAAAATGGTTCATATCTGAATATAGGTATATTAAATATAATTAAACCTCATTTAGTTAAACCGATAAAATATATTCCATATAACACAACAATTAAGTTAAGTTTTAATATTGATGGACTACCTTTAGTGAAGAGCTTATAAACTCAGTTTTTATTTCTTATTACCATTCACTCATTTTTGTAAAAAGGATTTTTTCCGTTGGTATTAACCATGGTCATAAAAGCAAACCTGGAAATGTAAATGAATTTTTTAGACCATTTATAGTTGAGCTTCAAAGCCTATTAACTGGCGGTATTAAAATTTAAGATAAACAAATAAATGTTGAAATTGTTCATATTGTATCTGACGCACCAGCAAAATCATTCTTATTAAATGTCAAGAACTACAATGGGTATTTTGCTTGGAATTCTTGTGAATTAGGAGATTATATTGAAAGAAGGGTATACTTTTTAGATATCTCCGCTCCATTACATAGTAATGATTCATTTAGATCTAAATCTAATCCGAGTATCATAAAGATGGTGTAAGTCCCTTATTAGAACTACCGATAGATTTAATGGGCACAGTTGTCCTCGATTATATGCATTGTGTTTGCCTAGGGGTAATGAAACGCCTTCTTGAGTTTTGGGTACAAGGGAAAAAGTTTGTTAGAATTATAGAAGAAAAATTAAAAAAAAAATTGTCATTGTTTAATTTAAGAAAGTCAGTACGATTTAATTTGCTCGCCTGCCAAGATCCCTTGATGATCTTGAGTTTTGAAAAGCTACAGAATTTCGAGAAATATTTCTATGTACCGGGGTCATTGTATTGAAATCTAATTTAAAAAAAGAATTTTATGAACACTTTCTTCTGTTAGTTTCGAATATTATGCTCAAATCAAATTAGTAATGAAAATAATAATTTAGCATTAAAGCTTTTACGACAATTTGTTGAAAACTACTTATTGCATTATAATCCTCAATTCATTAACTATAATGTCCACAGTTTGATCCACTTACCATTGTATGCACATTCGTATGCATCTTTAGATAGTTATAGCTCATTTAAATATGAAAACTATCTTCAAATACTGAAGAAATCGATGAAGTGTTGTAGATACTCTCTTTCAAAAATACAAAATAAAATTGCTGTATCTGAAGAAGAACTGATAGCAGTTTCAACCTATGATAAGGATAATTTAATGAAATCTTTTACAATAAATGAAAATATTTCAAATGTTGGTACCATTTATTATAACCAAATTACTTTAAACTCCAATAATTATAATCTTTGCTGTAGTAATCCGAATGATCAGTATATAATCTTAAAAATAATTAATTAAAAATATCTATAATCTAAATTCTAAAATTGATATGTTATAAAACTGTCTGTTGTAAAAATATTAACCATTAACGATTTATTTAAAAAACCAGTGCCCGGTAAACATGTTGGAATTTAGTTAATTAATAGCAATCATATATCAAATCCTTATGACATTGTTTTAAATACTGTAGAGTATAAATGGTTTTTCTCTCAGCTTGTTAATAACCAAGTTGTTGTAATTTCATTATGTCACAATGTTTGATATTGTTGGTAGTTGTACAATGAGTCATATAATGTTCAAATATTTAATTGTATGTCAACATGAAATATTTTATGTAATTTTAATTAAATAAGTTTAAATATGTATATTTATGAGTTATAAAGTTTAAATTTCAATTGTATATTTTTTATTTCAAAATTAATAATTTTTTAATTCATTTAGGGATACAATAAATATAATAAATTATAAATATATTTTTATTATATCAGAACTATATAATATCAGTTTATCTATTTATATAAAACTGAAATCAAGCAAAAGAGGAAATCTTTGTTATGGTTTGGCTTCGAAACTTCTTATCCAATTGTCATGCAGTTTTTTTTAAATGAAAGAGGATATCACGAAGCAGGTTTTAGGCACAAATAAAGTCCGATAATGTTAGTCAATAATTAGTTATCTATACCAGGGGTGGACTGGGCCGGCGGGATACCGGGAACTTTCACGGTGGGCCGCTGCTCAAAAATAATTTGTTATTATTATATAATTGGTATAAATACAAATTATAAACATTTTATATTTTAATATCATAACCCGCTTTCATGAAAAATTGCTTACATTTGGTGTTTAAAAATAGATTTTAGGTTTCGGTTCGGCTGATACTCCACCACCCCATTCACTGGTCCACATAAGAGTTATTATTTATAACTTCATATACGACGTCAATTATACCAATCGATTATAAAACAAGGTTATAAGTTTAAATTCATAACCACATATTAATTATTATCGTAATGTTGTATAATATGATAATATATTTTATTATTAATGCGTTAATTGTTTGTTAACTTAGTAAATACCGTTTCGTATGTTCAGCGTTTTTACTTGTTTTGTATTTTATCGTTGAATGTTGTGTATTCTTTTTGGTGATTTTCCAATTCTGCCTGTCAATTAAGTATTGGTTTTTGGAAATGGAAAGCAAAATAAAGGGTGGTGCCGAGAAAATAAGAGAAAGAAAAAAAAACTCTTGAAAAAGTCAAGTAAGAACTGTTTAAAGATAAACCAATGCTTTTCTTTAAATATGCCTTATACACATAGTGACTCTGGTAAGTAAATTTAATTTCAAATGTATCTCAAAAAATTGTACATTTTTTTGTTTGAAATGATGATGAAAATAAAATTTAAAAGGAATCATTGTTATTTAATTTATGAGTGTGTATGATCAATAATTTGAATAATATATTATTTTAGTTATACAAGAAAATGTTTGCAGCCAACCCCAAATAACCATTAAAAATGTAAATACCTACCTAAAATAATTATTTTACCTAGTATTCTTTAAAAAACAATAAGTATTCAATATGAATATAATTTTTTTAGAATAATGTGAGTAATGATAAAGTAATACTACACAGGATGTGTCTGTTCAAGATCAGTGTTCTGTAATATTAAGATATGTGAATTCAAAAGGAGTAAATGAAAAACTAATTTCTATTGTGACAATGAAAGAATCGACACGAAAAAGTTTCCACGAAATGCTGCAAGATGTACTGAACAGCAATGGACTTGATGTAAAAAAATGTATTGGAAATGCCACAGATGGAGCTGCCAATATGCAAGGGATATTTAATGGCTTTTCATCCTAGCTTACAAAGTCTTCAACCGGTCAAATTCATATATGGTGTTACAGTCATATTTTGAACTTCGTTATTATTGAAGCAACAAAATCACTACTTCAAGCTTTATTTGTGTTGTTAAATGATGTAGCAGGTTTTTTTAAAGAATCGTACAAGAGAATGAATGTATGGAAAAAAACAATTGGTGAGAATGATTTCAGAAGACTTGTGACTATTGGAAATACTCGTTGGTGGTCTAAAGGTAAAGCTTTGCATCATATTATTGTAGATCAGGGACATTTGTTTGTAAAAATGATTTTAGATTTAGATACTATACAAACATTAGATTCTTTTACACCTGAGGTTCGTGTAAAAGCAAAAATTCTGAAAAGATCATTTTTAGAATATTAAATTATATTAATAGTATTTGTTTATGTGCATATTTTTGAAATTGTTGGTCCTCTCTCCAGGTATTTACAAACAAAAGGTATAGATTTAATAAAGTCTCAAGAATTGGTTGATGGCTTTCTACAGCAATTGAAAAGAAATATGCAGAGTGTGAAAAAACGAACTGATAATTTTATTGAACAATTGAATAATAAATTTGAAGATTGTGATGTGGATGTATTCATTGAAATAAAGTTTCCTGAAGTAAGAAGTCAGTATAAGAAAAAATATATGATGAAAAATCTTCAGATACGCCTATTCTAAATGCTGAGAAAATGTTTGAAGTTCAGGTTTACTATGTTATATTAGATAACACAATTTCAAGTATGGAAAAAAGTTTTCCTCTAATAAAATACTATAAAATGATCTATCGTGTTTGTCGCCAAATAATTTTGTAGACATATCAATTGAAAAATTGCCTTCCAATGCATTAGTGGAGTTGTGTTAAGTTTTAAAATATTTTGATAATTTTATAACAATTTAAAAGTTAAGAAATGAACTTTTAAGCTTTGCAGGTAATTGGAAATATTTAAAAAAGTCTTTACCCGACGAATATATAGTTAATAAAGACATACAAGATACTGATGACGATAACAATGATGATTTTGACAGTAATGAAGAAAAAATTGCAAGTTCAAAAATGTGTAAAACATGTATGAATTGTTCAGTTTGTTGCTACAATGTTATACTCAAGTATAATTTATATATTAACGCATACTCAAACCTTGCTTTAGCCTACAAATATCTTCTTACATTACTATGTAATCAGGTAACACTAATCAATTAATTATTTTAAATATAAATTGAATATAACAATATAAGCTTTATTTTTTAGGTAGCATGTGAAAGATCATTCTCAATTCTGAAGTACATTAAATCACGACTGAGAAACACTTTAACGGAATCAAAATTGGAGGCATTTATACTGATGAGTGTAGAGAAACACGTTTTACTTGAAATTGATAACGATGACATTATTGATATTGTTAAAAATCACAGTAAATTATTAAGATCTAAACTAACCTATTAAAATGTATAATTAAATGTTAAAATATAGAAATAAAAAAGTAAAGAATATTTAATTTATTATTACAATATCTTACACATTAGTATTACAATATGTATTATTATACCTAATGTTAATACTAATATAGTAATATAGGTAATTATAAATAACTATATAAAATAAGTAATACATTATATTTTTTAGTCTACACTTCAGGTCTTCGGATAATTATAATACATAATGTACTAAAAATATTGAGAATCTTAAGTTGTTTTCTGAGAAAATTGAAATTGTGTAGAGGATGCATTTCTCATTGAATAAAACGTTGGTATATTTGAGTTTTTACATTTTGTGATGACGAGAAATGGCAAAGGCTGGTCAAAATAAAGGTTTCCTGGGCCGAAATGTTGCCCCAGTCCTCCCCTGATCTATATATATAAAATCAATCCAAATACCACTGACTCACTGATCGCTGTATCTCAAAAACTACTCAACGTACGGAATTGAAATTTGGAATAGAGGTTCTTCTCATATTTTCACCGTGCAATAAGAAAGGATTTTCAAAAATGTTGCGTTTTAGTGGAGTATTTAACGATTATAATTACTCACTGCCAATATGTATTGTGCGGCACGGCGGCCCGCAGGTTTCCAGCTACCTGCAACCTATCCTTTTTGTTCGTCGTCGTCGTCGTGTAGATAAGAATAATGATTCCGAGAATAAAATTATTCTGAGAAGTTTATCGATAAAAATAATCTCATGCATCGCGCGTACACCAATACTCCTTTTTTATTATAATGAACGATAAAATGCACATCGATAACATAAACCAATACACATACAAATTCTATTTATAGAAATAATTTGGACTTGCGTAACTTATAAAATACGAGTACAATTTCCTATAAAGCTTTGTTTTGCTATGTCTATCAATAAGGCACAGGAACAGACACTGAAGGTTGCAGGCCTTGACATCACGAATCCATGTTTTATCCACGGATAATTTTATGTTGTTTGCTTCCGTATCAGCTCGGCAAAAAATCTATATGTGTACGCGCCTCACCAAAGAACAAAAAATATTGTTTACAAAGAAGTATTATAACCTTAATAGAAATATGTACAGAGATAATATATAAATTAATAAATATAAAAGGTACAATATAAGAAAATAGTAGTTTTTTCATTCTAATTTTTTTTATATAAAATAGTTGAATACCTCCCGGTCGAAGCTGGATAAACCAGCTAGTATAGTATTAAATGTAAATGTTTTTTGTTCAATCTACCTATAATCAAGCAGTTGTAATTTAATTGTGCAATAATGTGTAATATATATACTTTAATACTGATATGAATTGTATATATTTATTTATATTTTATGTGGAAATATATTTTAAGATAAACTTATTTATGATAAAATTGGATTTTTTATTTAATTTTTAAATTATATTTAACAAATGTAATAACTGTGTATATTTTATGGGTTTGTTATATAATTACATTATACTTTGTATAAATATCTAAGAATAAGTATACTATGGGTGATTAATTTAATGATAATTGTTAGAAATAATGCTTTATTTCTTTAAAATTGTTATAAGTATAATTGTATAAAATTATATATTTATATGGATATATTCCATTGGAGAGATATACATGAGGGGGAGGTCTGTACCAAATGTACCTATAAAGTTACAAAAACAACATATAGGGAACATAATATTTCAAACTATTAATGAATATTACCTAAAAACATTCCGGGAATAGTTTTTAGGAAAATATTACTGTAGTGTTTCAAAAAAAACATTCAGGTAACATAAATCTGAATACAGTAATATTATGTTTTAGTACAATGTTACAAACAATATGGATTAAGGCGTTTCTGTAATGTACTGGGACCGTTAGAGTCAACCGATTTACTAAACCTCCATTAATAACCGATAAATGTTTATCAAAAATGAGTCGAGGAACTTCTTATGAAGTATCTCGAATAGCAGAAGGCCAAAAAAGTCAAATAGGTCTCATAAAGTGCTTTGACAATAAAGAAGTTGTTCTAGGTTCTAATTTTATAACATCTGGTAAACAATCAAGCGTTGGGTCAAAAAACATTAACAATTTGTGGATGTTGAAAGACCGGAAGTCATTGGATTAATTAGGGCTCTTGGTTTGTAACGTGTATTGATATACAAGTATACACGTAGTCCGAACATTGTACAATAAAATGTAGGAATACCGAATACCCGTGTATTAAAAGTCCAGTAACTTGCATACATTTTTTTTTATATTAATAATATTGCCATGTTATTCTGACGTGTGCTATACAATTTTCGTGTACTGAGTTATTTTGTTTGTTATCGGCCGATAATTGGCACTTACAGTTAGATGAAGCCAGTACGGCAAGCTGGTCAAAATCTACAGTTAATATTTTTAACTTTAATTTACGGAACGACGTCCTTGAAGCAACTTTAACGAGTATGATAAATAGTTAATAGTGAAGATAACATCATTATCGCAAATTCGTAAATACGTTTTATTAATAAAACTTAAATTACGGTTGGGTTCTTTAATTTGGAGTGATATTATTTCATTTGTGTATTTTTCACGTCTTGTACATTGTCATATGTTTCCATACTTAAATTGCAACAGATAATTATTTTATTAATTCATAAGATGTATAAATAATAAGTGTAAAAGTTGGATGTGGCTGTATGCTAAAAGGCATGGCGATAAAGCTTACTGTGATTTGTGTACCGAAAATGAAAATATTGAATTTTGTTGTATTGGTGGGACAACAGGATCTTTGGGCAGACATTTAAAAACTATACATAGTATAAAACCACCTACAACTGTAACACGAAGTTAAGTACATTTAATATATATTATTTTCATAAACCGTTAATTATCTTTCTTTTTTTACAAAGAATATTTTTTATATAAGACGTATCATAATTAAACAAATAACAAAATAACAAAATAAAATTATATTAAGTCTGCGCATAGTTATTGAGTGTTTCAACTTATCGTGATCATACTGTATTTATTTAGAAATATAATCTGATTTTTAAAGTCAAATTATGTTTAGCTGTTTTATTTAACAGAAATATTATACCTATTATGTTAATTATATATATTAATATGTATATAGATAGGTAAAGACTTAAAATGAGTAAATAATAATTAGAAATGCATCGATTTTTCATCATAGTTCACAATATATTTAAAATAAAATATTCAAAATTTTAAAACACTATTCATAGGTACTATTTATATATTTTGTCATTAATAAAGGGTTGTTTCTGGTCATGAATTTAATAATTCCGATATCTTAACCAGTTAAACTATGACTGCAAGTTCTTCAGAATCGCAAAGTTTGGAAATTGACGCTCTAATACCTAGGAAATGACGACGAATTTTTATAAATCGGGAAGACGACAAAATTTGCAATTCTGAAAAAACCGAACAGATACATCAAGCATTGGCAAAAATGATAGCCGTGAATCAAATGCCCATATATTTTTGTTCAAGTGAAAGTTTTAAACAATTTATGGCTGTTGTTGAACCTAATTATAAAATTTGTAAAGAAGGAGCAATAAAATCCAGAATGAAAGCGTTAAGATCGTCAGTAGCAGAAATAATACAGAAAAAATTAAGAGATTCTAAAAGTATAGCATGTACATCTGACTATTGGTCATCATTATCTCAACACAGCTATATTACAGTTACTACTCATATAATTGATGATCAATGGTGCCCGAAGTCGTATACACTTTCAACACATGAAATGAAGGAATCTCATACTGCTGTAAATCTTGCTCATCAATTAGAAGATACGTTTGATAAACGGGAAATTGGTGGGAAAATTATGACAGTTGTTACAGATAATGCGAGAAATGCAATAAATGCTGTACAGTTATTAACAAATATCTCTGAAACATACGATGTAACGTGCGCTGCTCATAGTAATCAACTCGCGGTCAACAATGTATTGGGACAAGATGGAATCACTACACTAATTCAGTTAAGTAGTAAAATGGTTGGTAATTTTAAACATTCCAATGTAGCTAAACATGCTTTAACAAAAATGCAAGAACAGATCGGATTAACACAACAAAGTCTAATCCAAAGTTGTAAAACAAGATGGAATTCAGTATATATGATGTTGGATCGTCTTTATGCTAATAGATGTGCTGTGACAAACGTCTTAGCAGATCGTAATACAACAAATGCTTCAATAGCAAAAAAGTTGGAAATTACGGAAAGTGACTGGACAAAAATGGAAACTTTGGTTATCTTGTTAAAACCATTACAAATTGTCACAACCGTGTTGTGTGCTGAAACACATTCTCCTGTATCAATGGTTAGACCACTTCTTTCAAAAGTCATTGAAAAAAAACTTACAACTAAATAAAGATGATAATGAAGTCGTTTTAAATTTCAAACAGACAGTAGTGTCGCAACTGAAAGAACGTTTTAAGCTTAATAATTTAGAAAACATAGTATCTACAAGACAAGTATTGAATATATACACAAAGAATTGGAACATGAAGAAATAAATGTAAGGGAAAATATTTGTTCCAAAGTAAAAAAATTACTGATTGAAATGAATACTCCGGATAAAAGAGAGAAAACTAACGTTTGTGTTCAAAAAAATAAGGGTGCACTTGAATTTTTATATGGCGATGAAGTTCGTGACATCAATGATGCTTCGACACAATATCATTGTTACTTAGCAGAACCACAACTGAGGTACGATTTTGATCCATTTAAATGGTGGAAGTCACACGAAAAAAAATATCCTTTAATAGCTGAGTTAGCAAAGAAATATTTGTCGATACCAGCAACATCTGTAAGTTCGGAACGATGTTTTTCAACCGCCGGGAATGTCATTACGTCCAAAAGGTACTGTTTAGCACCAAAAACTGTTAATATGTTAGTATTTTTGTATCAAAATCGTCAATTATTATTATAGAACATTTAATGTACATTTTTTCATTCATAATTATAATTTGACTATGTTTAATTATTATTTCATATTTTTGTTTCTTCCTAATTATTTATTCATAAGTTATCATCAGAAAAAATTTTCTACAGTTAATTTTTAATAATTGTATTTATACTTTATAGTTTAAGGAATTATTTTTGTTATTATATTGTAATTTGTTATTAATAAAATATATTCATTGTATAATCAAATACGAAAACATTTATAATTTATATTATTATGTATGAATCTAATTTGTAATTTATTAAAAGAATTGGTTTTGTTTTGTCGTATTTATAAGTTATTCTTATAGTGTTTTATTGTCAAATATATTATAATATAATCGTATAAATAAAACTCAAATTAATAATGATTATTAAAAAAAAAGTTTCAGATTTAAAAATTAAATTAAATTCGTGTTTACTTTTTATAAATGACAATGGAGAGGGGTACATGGGGCACGTGCCCTTGTTACCCATCCTTGTATCTACCACTGATCATAACGTACGGACTTTGAATACACGTGTACACGTGTATTTTAATAACACGCACTTTAGTATCGTTTTCATAATAACACGTACGAACGTGTTCTTAGTTACACGTGAAATAGTGACCCTTACATTATATAATAAGTTTATGGGAGGAATAGACGTACATGACCAACTTGTTAGCTTTTATAGAAGTTTTATCAAGTCTCGAAAATGGACACAGGTTAATTGCTCATGCGTTTGATATCTCTACTGTAAACAATTGGTTAGAGTATAAGAAATATACTTAACACTGTAATATGTTAAATCGAAACACAATGGACCTACTAGCATTCAAAGAACGTTTAGTAAACACGCTAATTTTATTAGGAAGAACAAAATCATTCATAATTCCTCCAAAGAAAAGAGACCGACCTAATACGTTAGATCGTATGCCTATTTTAGACTGCAAACCAAATAATAGTAGATGTAAAAATAGACCATACAAATTCAAGACAAATGTTTATTGTGATAAATGTAATCTACATTTATGTTTTGTTCGCAGGACAAACAGAAAATAAAAACATAGTATCATGTTTTTTATTTTAAAATTAGTTTTGTTTTATATTTATATATATATGTAGGCATTTTTTTTATAATAATTTATAAGATATTATTTTCATGAAGAAAATAATAATTGTTATTACTATTTTTATTATTAAACATGAACTAGTCAAAAGTTTCTTGCATTAATTTTGATAATTATATGTGAAAAATATGATCAATAAAGTTAAATGTTTTGTTATTAACCACCTAAGTTATTTTATTTTAATTTCAAACATAAATATATACATGTTTTTTATATTTTCAAGTAAAAAATATTTATTATATTATATTAAAAATTGTGTTTTCACTATTATTTTATTATTTTTTTAATTTACTTACACATTATATAAAATCAAAAATATTTGATTTTATTATAATTATGACTGCGTGAGAGCCCAATTTCCTTCACAGAGGACATTCTAATATCTCATTGTGAAATAACTTTAAAACTTTTTAAGTATTTTTTTAAATAATTTTATATCTTATTTATCACATATATAATAAAAAAATCTTTCATCCCAGGTCTGAAAGGTTTTGATAGATAATAATATTAAAATTGTGTGTATAATATTTATAGTATTATGTCGAAGTTAAGTGGCATGTTTAGGCTGAGTACTAAACATAATGGACCGTCGGCTTTGTCACCAAAATATTAAAACCAAAAACTATAATATAGCCTGAGATATAAAGATTGAACATTTAATACATTTTTAATTACAAAATAATTTATACATTTTAACGAATTTGGTCACCATTTTAATTTCAAATACTTATAAAAATAATTGTAACTATGTTTATTTATCTTAAATCTTTTAAATATATAAAACATAAATTACAAGAAATCTTGTATTAAATGTACACATATTTACAAATTATAGAAAAAAATTAAATTAAAAGTGTGGATAAATAACTTGGTCGTTAAATAAAAAACCATTATTTTTACGCAAAATTAATAAATTATGCTATACGTGATAACGTTCATAACCAGATTTTTTCTAACATTAGGATGGTTAAACTTAGTATATTTAATGTTTATTCTTGGGCATCAACAGATGTTTTCAAGTCATTACTCAATAAATATAACATAAATATCAAATACACTAATTAAGATTTAAGAAAAAGTTTTTAAATTTACGAAGTTTACGAACGTATTTTATAAATATCGTAATAAATGTATTTGATTCAATAAAATATTCACTTCTGATTTTCGGATCGGCAATTTCTGCAGCATAGTTGGGTACGATAACGCACACGATCCCAGCGCCAAAACCTTGCAGGATTCGTCCTATGTATAGTACCATCAATACACTCATTGAATACACTATTATGATGGATCCACACAGAGTAAAAAGCATTCCGATGACAAGTACTGCTTTAAGACCAACCAATGATGCTACAATTGCTGCAGGTCCAGCACTAGTAATTGCTCCAAGTAAAAGAAGATCTTTCAACCTTAATGTTTGGTACATTTCTATGCTTGTCGTACACCATGTCCATTCCAAACACATACCGATCGTTAAAGAACACGAAGCTACTAAATTTTAAAATAAATATTATTACAAAAACGAAAATAAATCTCGTATTATTTCGATTGCATTGCTTTATAAGCTTCAAATATATATTAATATATCGTAACTAAGTAAGATGCTTTGTATTTTAAGACTTTAAACACTAGGCACATAAATAATACAGAGAAGTCATAATGAATATTTTTTTTAAACATTTAGGATGACGAGTCATCTCCCTCCAAACATTTAGTCCGTGTCTCAGTCGGTATATTTATTAAAAAAAATCAATATAGTTATAAACTTTATTCTCACCAATCATTGTATAAATAAATTGTCTTATTCTGCTCTCTAGTAACACAATAAAGGGCTTTCTTGATAAACATTTTGACATAACTGTGTTGTAACCGTACTTTTAATATATATATTATATAAATTAGAATCAAATAACATTTTTTACAAATCATTTTAATAAATGATAATTATTTAAACACACATATAAACATTTCTGTTGATATCAGAATAATTAAAACATAGATTATCATTAACCAGATATATATTTTTTTTATTACAATAAATTATTGTAAATAACACAAATACATTTATTTTTATATTTAAAAAAGTATAATATTAATTATATTGTATTAATAAATATTGTTTGTACGCCGAAATTAAAATATAACCCAAAGTATAAAAGCCCGCACGGTTCACATAAGTTAATATGTACCTATAAGCATTGATTTTATAATATACAGATAAGCCATAGCATAGGAGTTTTCGGTGACCAAAATATTGTTTATTTTAGTTGTCGGTAGGTATCGTTAGCTGTTCGGTGTCGTATTTGTAATTTGTATACAATAATATTTTCTATGAAATCAGAATTTATTTTTACTATTTATTGACTGCGGCGTCGCGTCATGGTGAACACGAACATGCGGGTACGGGCGCACGGCAGTCGACAGCTCGTCGTAATAATGTAATATCGAGTGCATCATAGTGATTAGTGAATAAAATATGCCATATAGGCCATATGCCCATAGAGCATAAAAATATTGTTTCGTACCTTCGCTTACTGAAGTAGTTAACAATAAAAATATTAATAATTATTATAAATATTAATTTTATCTAGAATAGTATTGAGTCTTATTTTTGATATTTCAAAATACATTTAAATATTGGATTTAAAAAATATCGAAAATCGGACTCTATACGATTCTAGATAAAATTCTTCTTACAATTTTTATAATAGGTGTTTTAATTGTGAACCCCTTCAGTAAGCCGTATTCCTGGAAGTAAGAAACTACGTTTTACAGGAAAAAAAGAATAACTAGGATGGAATTTGAACAATAAATAAACAGTTTAACAAATGATCATTGTTTTATAATATTATATAATAATTATAACCACAATTTAAATTAATGATAAAAACAAGTATAAATGAACATAATTAATTATACCTTAGTACAAATGTTAAAATATTGTTGTAATAAAAAAATAAAAAAATTTATATATGATTTAAAATCTTTAACCCTTTCGGTACTAGCGGGACGTTTGAGTCCCGGACACTTTAATCGGTAATAGAAAATATATGCTTTTAGATATCGGTATGTTCTGGCCTGGCGGGACATCTGAGTCCCGTCTAATACACGTTGAAAAAAAAAAAAGTGAAATATACTTATTCTTAGACTATTTATTTTACATTGTAATGGGGCAAACCCAACCGTACTCTTATCTGCCAGCAATTGTATTTTTGTAGTTATATTCTGCGTATATAGTCTGTTTACGGACGACGCTAATCGTTTGTTTATTTTTCAATACTTCTCAAAAATGAAATAATATATGTTTGGTCGTCATATTATCAATATTTACGAAATTAATCAACATTTTTGTCGCGGGACTCATATATCCCGTCAGTATTCGTCAGTCGTAAAACTCCCGATCGTGTGTTCACAATATAATATAATATAATATAGTCTTACGTACGCACGTTTTGTATATTTCGTCATCAATTTTTATCGTAAAAATATTTTTTTGAATTATTTTTTTTTCTTAAAATGAGTGCAAGTAAAAAAGATCAAGATATCGAGGATTGGCTATTAATGGATATTCCGGATGATCCAGAATCTGAGGACGAATACGATTTAGATGATGGTGATACCGATGAGCAAGCCCAACAAGAGGTAATTGAATTTAGTAATTTTTTTTTGCAAAGTGAATGTGAAACTGGTAAAAATGACAAAGAACCATTAATAATTGATAATTCGGATGTTATTATTTTTGATTTTCCGGAATTTGACTTTTCCCATCAAACCGAGGACGTAAGTCTAAAAACCACTAATACACCAAGCTGTTCTAGAACTTTGAGACCACGAGTATCAAATTCAACTAATTTATCCAATAAATCTATTTCTGACCATGTTATACCTGATAATACACGCACACCAGAACATATCGATAATAATACGACTATAGAATTTGCTGTTAATAATACTCCAGATCCTGTTGAAATTAATAGACAATGGCGTAAAAAAAATGAAATCACAGCAACTTTACCAGATTATGAAAAAAGTTTAGGTTACAACCAAGTGATGTTTGGTAACTGTAAAACGGCAACGGATATTTTTTTAAAACTTATTAATCCTATCATAGAAAATATTTTGGACCAAAGTAATCTGTACGCAACTCAAAAAAATAAAAATCTCAATCTACAAGAAAATGAACTACTCTCTTTTTTTGGAATTAATTTTTGTATGGGGTATCATAAACTACCTTCGTATAAACATTATTGGAAGGGGGCCAAAGATTTAAATGTGCCAGCTATTTCTGAAGTTATGACAAGAGATCGATTTGTAGAAATACTATCTAATATTCACGTCAATAATAATGAAAATATTCCTCAGAACAATAAAGATAAATTGTTCAAATTACGTCCTATGATAAATAGTTTGAACCAAATATTTTTTGAGTCTTCATCTGGAACACGTGAACTTAGTGTTGATGAGTCTATGATTAAATTCAAGGGTCGCAGTACGTTAAAGCAATATAACCCAATGAAACCCATAAAAAGGGGTTATAAATTGTGGTGTATTGCAGACCAGAACGGATATATTATGAAATTTTCGGTGTACCAAGGAAAAAACGAAACGTTAGAAAAAGAGTTCGAGAACACTAATTTGGGAGAGAGAATTGTATTGCAGTTGACAAAACCATTTTGGAACGAATCTAGACTTGTATTTTTCGATAACTATTTTACAACTATTTCACTCCTTGAAAAGTTGAGAACGCTACAAACACTAGCTTGTGGTACAATCAGACAAAATCGTAAAGGGATGCCACAAAATTTAAAAAAAGATTCTGAAATACCTCGGGGAGAATTTGACTACCGATTTTCTACTTCAGGTATTGGAATATTCAAATGGAAAGATAACAAAGTGGTACATATTGGGTCAAACTATCACGGTAACGAAATAACATCTGTTGATAGGACTATGAAAGATGGCTCTAGATTGAGTATATCGTGCCCAAATCCAATCAAAGACTACAATAAATATATGGGTGGAGTTGATCACGCAGACAGATTGAGGGCATTATATAACGTTGACCGTAAATCCAAAAAGTGGTGGCTTAGGATTTTTTGGGGACTGTTAGACATAACGTTTGTAAACGCATATGTCATTTATTGCCAAATGTTTGAAAAAACAGATGTATTTGATTTCCGTCGATCAGTTGCCCTTGGTCTGATGACAGCTCGAAATACTCCATCAAGAAAATCTATAAGCCTGAAAAGATCAGCTCCACAAACGCCATCAAATCGAAGAAAGAAAACTTTATCCAACTCCAAAGACGTCAGATTAGGCAACAGGTATAATAAAACTATTTCATCATTATACTATAATATAATATTATAATATAGTTAATTTTTTATTTTATCACAGGGGTATTCATTGGCCAAAATTTGGTATAAAGAGAGGTAGATGTGAACTTTGCAGTATTCGAGGAGTAGAGTCCCGGCCACTTTCTTCGTGTAACCACTGCCGAGTATTTCTGTGTTGCAATGAAAGGAAAAATTGTTTTGTAGAATACCATCAAGTTGACATTGTATAATTTTTTTAATTATTTACAAAAATGTTAATAATTTTACTACTATATGTATTATTTTTTTTATGTAAAATAACAAAGTAAAAATTGGCAAGGAGTCCGTTCATTTTTATGTTTACAATCTAAATAAAATTATATTATCAGAAGGATATTTCTCGTATTTTTTTAATGCAAACAATGATTTGTTATTAATTTTCATTGTAATGCATATCAACCTGACGGGACTTTGAAGTCCCGGACAAAAAAGTAAGTGAAGGGCTTAAAAAAAAATTTTGAAAAAAATCAGAGACCTTAGTTGGACCACAATAAAAAATTCTGGCAAAAAATTTTTTAACTTTTTTCATTTTTTCCAATAGCCGGACTCAAAGGGTTAATTTACTTATTTTGGCTAATTGAGACGTTGTGGAATGCGTTCGAGTTTTTTTAAATATCTTACAAATTAACAATAAGTCTATAATATATAATTTATGTTCCATACAAGATTCAAACTCATTTATCCATTTATTTATTAAGATATCATTTTTTATTTTTAATGTTAATTTGAATCGTATTTTTTTCTGGTGTTGAATTTTATCAAAATTTTTTTCAAAAATGTCCAAAACGTGATTAATTATTTTATTAAAATCAATTGATGGTGCCTTTAGGGCGATATCATTTTGATAAGAAGAATAATTTTTATTTATTAAAAGCAGTTGGTTTTTATCATTTAAATTTTTATTAGTTTGTAAATTATTTTGACAATGGTGGCAATTAAATTGTTTATAACATTTGTATATAAGATATCCAGCAAAATAAGTAACTGAACAATCTTCTAGGGTGACCGTGACGATGTCTGTTTGAATTTTATCTACACATTTAAACTCGTTATCGGCAGATGAACTCGAAGAAATACCTGATTCGTCATCAGAATAAGTTTCTATAGTTTCTGTGTTAGTAGATATTTTATTTACATCGATTGATATAAAATCATTTGTGTCTTGTAAAGGTTCACAGTTAGTTGCTGTCGAAGCACACAAGGAAAAAATACAGCTACTTCTAATAGAAGTCCTTATTGTCCTCGAAGTTGGATTTTTATTATAGCCTCCTTTTTGCCGAAAAATACTAAATAAATTTTCAAGCATATCTTGATTGAGTCGATTTGTAATTAAAAAAAAAATGTCATTACATTTTTCTTCTTCAAAAAATTGTAAAATAGCATTAATAGTTTGCGTAAATCCTTTAAAGCATGGTGGTTGTGAAATTTTTCCGTTTTTGATTTTTTTCAAGTTTATAAAATATGTTGAAGCATTTATTAAAAAAGTTTTGACTATTCCCGTATGCGTTAGAGCAGAGTTATATGGATTATTACTATAAAGTGACCTACTATTTAAACAGTCGAATAAATTGTTCATAAATTCTACGAAATCTGCAGTATCAACTGCAGTTTTACTGCAAAGTTGACCAGTCTCTGCACATGTGCGTATAGCTGATGACATAGAATGGCTTAAGACTTGTGCAGCTAACTTTACACGCATTTTTTGGAAAGACGTTGGATGGATATGTGCGTCAGTGATTTTACCAAGAGCATTACTTTTTTTACTTAATTTATCTAAATAATAAGTATTTTTAATATCTTGGTATGAAAAAATTTTATCGTTCTTTTGAAAACAAGTTTCAATGAAATTGTTACGAACGCTTTTGAGTAAATGCGGAACATCGAATAAAGAATATATTTTATGACCATTTACAAAAAAAAACGGATTTGTCTCATTAACATTTAACAATTTTAAAGCACTTTGATTTGATGTCCCTTGATCACATACAATGAGTTTTGGGCCTAAGCCAATATCAAATAGTTTATTTAAAATGTCAACAATTAAATTTTTTAAGATTTCTTTGTTTACGCCAGAATTAGAAAGATAGTATGCAATAGGAAATTTCCATTGAGAATATATACCACGAGCTAAAAACACTAATACACAATTTGCAGTTTTATTCATTCTACCGTAAGTTCCTAAATCTTGAAATCCTTCGATAAAATCATATTGTTTAGAATATTCTAAAAATTCTTTGATATACATTTCATCAAAACAAATGCTGCATTCTTTCTCTTTATAATTGGTATGCTCAAATTTTTTTTGTATATGATCAAAAAAGTAATTATTAAAACCAGGTAAAAATTTTGATTCTCCGATCCAGCGTCTAATAGTTGATGGAGCAGGTAAATTAATTTTTTGTAGGCGTAAAAAATTATAGGCAGTTGGGGATTTATAAAAAAAAGTAAAAGCTAAATTTCTCTCTGCAGTTGTCCATGTACGACGTTTGGTTTTTAGCTGCATAGTTACTAATGCCCTAGAGTTACATGATGGAAATTGATATGCATTTATAAGATTTTTTAAATTATTTTGAACCTTAAATTTAGAAGCATAGTTTTTTAATTTAGAAATATGACTGTTTTTGTTATGAATTATTTTCGATTTTTTTTCAATTTTTTGTTTTAATTTTATTTTTCTAGGCGTATCGGGATCTTTATCATACGAATGTTTTCTTTTAAATCTCGGACTAGGCATATCAATTAAATCGGAAATTTTTTCTTTTTGCGGCGTAGACATAATTGAATTAGGACTAGAGAATATTAACTCTACTTCAGTACTGGTTTTGTATTTGTTATACGTTTTGGTTGGTGTCAATAATGTTAAATCATCTTCATCTGCTGTTTGATATGACGTTAAAACACCTTGAAAAATAATTGTAATACCAAATAGTTAAAAATATTCATGATTTTGACGAATTTTTGTCAATATTTGAACTTCAAATGCTAATAAAAAAAAATTGTGCCTATGTATTTTTATAATTTTTGAATGAGAGTTAGAACAAGTTATGTGGACCCTTCAATTAAATTTTCAAGTAATTTGTCCCAGCTAAATTTTTTTTATCAACATTTATAAAAAAAAAATAAAAAAAAATTGATTATTTCAAATGCCTATAAATAGCTCAAAAAAATTCAAAATATTTTGAAAATCAAATCACGTAAAGAAAATGGCAATCTTAATAACTGGTAAAATTTTCAAGTATTTACGACTTATACTGTTTGAATAACAACAAATATCAAAAATCGTTTGAGGCTAAACCGTTATTTAACGCGGTTTTGTAAAAATTTAAATTTCAAACCCCAGTAGAGTTTTTTTTACAGATATTTGAAGAAAAATTTATGGAGAACCTTGTACCAAATTTTCAAAACTTAGTTATAAAAGAAAAAATTTTACGATTTTTCAACCACAAAATTACTTGCAAATTTTCGCAATTGTGACATTTTTCGTATAAATTCGAACTTTAAGCACTTATAAAAAAAAATTGTGACTAACGATTTCGGATTTTTTTTTATCACTTTAAGAACAGCTCATAAGAAACCTTGTATTAAATTTTCAAGATTTTCTGGCCGGCCAAAAAATTTTTATCGTTATTTAAAAAAAAAATACTTAGAAAAATTGAAAATTTCAATTGTCTATAAATAGATCAAAAAAAGTCAAAATTCTTTGAAAATTTAACTGTGTATGGAGAACGCTAAAATGAAAATTTCAAGTGTTTACGTCGATTAGTTTTTGAGTTATAGCAAAATAAAAAATTAAATTTTGTCGAAAACTGGTTTTGCGTAAAAATTCCCGTTTTTCTGTCACTTTTTTTTTGTTTTTCTCGATTTTTTTGAAAACTGTTGGAAAATGTTTATTTTTCACCTCTATAATGCACCAAGGATATCCACTTTGCCATCGGAAACCACCCCCAAAGTTTGAAATTGAAGCATTATTTCGACTAGTTATGCTGTACAGTCTCGCGATGGAAGCCAAACGATACGCACGTAGTTCGCGCTCCCGTCCGTCTCTTTAATAGTGCACGCATTAGTGTAATGTAAAAAGTAGTGATTAATCTTTAATCATTATCAACAGTGTTAAATTTACCGCCATTTTATTAAAAAAGTATAAAATTCTATACAGCTATTATGCATTTACGCTAAACTGCTCACAAACTTTTGCTTAAGTAGTAAGTACGTACGTAAAACGTGCTATTATTTATTTCATAGTTACCACGATTGAAATTACATAACTGTTTCGTACGGTTATCTTATCTACTGACCGCCGTCAGGCGGTCTCATTAAAAATAATTACCCACCGCTGTTAATTATGTCGTCAACGAAAATCAAACATAATACCATTAATGCAAATACTAATCAACAGACTAATACTAAAACAAATACGTACAAACAAACCGCAAACGTAAATGATAATACTCAATCCCATCCGACTCACGGCAACTCAGCTGTGGACGTAAATACAAGTGACGGCTTCTCTCTGGTCAAAGGTAAAAGAATTCTCTCTACCTCCTCGCAAGCGTCATCTTCAAGCGTTACTACTAATACACCTCAGTTACATAATAACAAAAAAACAAAGCTGTTCAAAACTACTAATCGTTATCAAATTCTCTCTCAAGATATTGACCCTGGTCCCGACTCGCCATTGTCTCCAAATTTGGATAATGACGGCCACAATGATGTATTTAAACCTCCACCTCCAATTTTCGTAAGAGGTGTAACCAATTACTCAAATTTAACAACAGCATTCATTGAACTAATTGGCGTTGACAATTTCTTCTGCAAAGCGTCCGCCGATCGTCTGAAAATTCAAACAGCAAACCCAGAATCCTATAGATCCTTGATTCACTTCCTAAAAGATGAAGGTGCAGAATATCATACATATCAACTTAAAGAGGATAAACCTCTCCGTGTTGTCATACGAAACCTGCATCACACCACGGAACCAGACACAATCAAAGAGGAACTTGAAGTTCGTATGTTTGATGTTAGACGTGTTACAAATGTTCTTCACAGAGTGACCAAAGCTCCACTCCCTCTTTTTTTCGTAGACTTAGAGCCGCAAATCAAGTCTAATGAAATTTTTCAACTTACCTCACTTTTACACACAAAAATTAGAGTTGAGGAGCCCTACAAGTCCAAAATCTTAAGCCAATGCATAAACTGTCAATAGTATGGTCATACGAAAACCTACTGCGGCTACCCGCCAAGATGTGTTCGTTGTGGTGCTGGTCATAAGACTCCCGACTGCCCAAATCAACGTTCGGACCCTCCAAAATGCGCACTCTGCTCGGGCAACCACCCTGCAAGTTATAAAGGATGTTCCATCTACAAGGACCTTCAACGTGTCAAAAAACCATTTACAAAAAGTAACTTTGTATCAACTAACACTAAAACAAACTTTTCAAATGTTAAAGATAGTCGTCCCTCCAATGACACTCGCCTAAATCAGTCTAATACCCACTTCCCCACCTATGCTCAGGCCACTTCTGGAAGACCTGTTAATAATGCTGCTTCTGAAACAACTCCAGATTTAAATAATACTATCACTAGATTTCTTGAGGAATTTAAATCTCTTTTAAATCCTCTTATGTCACTACTTACCACAGTAATAGACAAACTACTTACCAAATTATAATGTCTTGCAACTCAATTCAAATAAATCTCTATTAATACTACAATTTAATGCAAACGGTTTAAAAAACCATGCCTTAGAACTCCAAACTGTACTTTATAACAAACGTGTTGACATTGCCCTGATTACCGAGACACATTTAACTAAATATTCAACCATTCACATCCCTGGATATAAATTATTAAAAACCAACCACCCTGATGGTACAGCCCATGGTGGTGTTGCCATACTAATTAAATGTACAATCCTCTTTGAACTTCTTCCTAACTTTTGTCTCGATCACCTTCAATCATGTGCAATAATTGTAAAATTAAATAATATTCCCATTACTATTGCTGCGATTTACTCCCCTCCCAAACACAAGATCACAGTACAGAACTATACTAATTATTTTAACACAGTTGGTAACAATTTTATAATTGGCGGTGACTTTAATGCAAAGCACCACTCTTGGGGTTGTCGTGCAAACAACCCGCGTGGTTCAGTCCTTCACAACTTTGTGTCTCAAAACAATTTTAAAGTTCTTGCTCCCCCAGGTCCGACTTATTGGCCGACCTCAGTCCGTAAAAATCCAGATATTTTAGATATTTTTATTGCAAAAATCCCAAGCAACATTCACTGTAATACTATTAACATCCTAGACTTAAATTCTGACCATTCTTCAGTAATTTTAACTCTTAATGCCTCCCCTCCTCTACGTCCTATATCACCAAAGTTATTTAATCGTACCACAAATAAACTCCAATTTCACGAATTAGTAGACCAACGTATACAACTTAATGTCAAACTAAAATCTAAAGATAACCTGGATTCAGCTGTTAACAATTTTAAAAATATTATCCAATCGTCGGCTTGGTCATCATCAAAACAAACCACTCCCCCTTCGAACTTGTCACCTATGCCTGCCCACATTCGCGAAGTTATAGTTCAAAAATGCAGGGCTAGAGCGCATTATCAGCGCTCTCGACTTCCCTCACATAAACAAATGTACAACAAACTGTCTAATTCTCTTAAAAAATTACTAGCCAAACACAAATCAAATTCATTCACAAGTTACTTAACAAATCTCTCTCCTACAGACGGTAGTCTATGGAGAGCAACAAAAAATGTGTGCAAAACTAAAACCCCAAATATTCCAATCAAAAAACCCGATGGTAGCTTAGCAGTCACAGATTCTGATAAAACTGAAGCATTCAAACAACATCTTTCTGATATTTTTGTCCCTCATTCTGATATATTCTGTCCCCATAATATAAACTCTGTAGAAGAGTTTCTTAATATTCCGCTCCCAGCCTGTCTCCCCGTCAAACACTTTACCCCAAATGAAGTGAAATATACTATTGACAAATACCCCCTTAAAAAATCTCCTGGGTTTGATCTTATCACAGCTGAAGTCGCCAGATGCCTCCCCAAAAAAGCAATTATTCACCTCACACATATTTTCAACTCTGTGCTTAGACTTTCCTACTTTCCAATACTTTGGAAATACTCAATTATTATTCTTGTCCCCAAGCCAAATAAACCTCCTGACTCTATCTCCTCCTTTCGACCAATAAGTCTGTTGCCTTTTTTCGCAAAAATCCTGGAAAGACTCTTACTGAAACGTATTCTACCAAGCTTAACGACAAATTCCGTTCTCCCCGACTACCAATTTGGGTTCCGCAGTGCTCACTCAACAATACATCAAGCTCATAGAGTTGTTGACTCAATTTCCTTTGCACTTGAAAAAAAATCATATTGCACGTGTGCTTTTTTAGATATTTCACAGGCTTTCGATAGGGTTTGGCATGACGGGCTCTTATTCAAACTTAAAAAATTTCTGCATCCGGTTTATTTTTTAATCATCAAATCTTATCTCTCCGATAGATACTTCGGCACCCGTATAGGTGATACTCTCTCTAGTATAGCCAGAATCTCAGCAGGTGTTCCTCAAGGCGGTATACTTTACCCTGTACTCTACAATATATACGCCTCAGATCAACCAATCACGCCACACACTCAAGTCGCTGACTACGCTGACGACAAGGTAATTATTTCCATAAGTCCAGAACCCATCACAGCTTCTAGTCACCTGCAAAATCACCTAACCCTAATGGAAGACTGGTACACTAAATGGAGGTTAAAAATCAACCAATCAAAGTCTGTACACACTACATTTACCCTCAGACTTTCACCTTGCCCTGCTGTCTCCATCTATGGAACCCAAATTCCTAATTCGCAAACAGTGAAATATCTTGGTCTAACCCTAGATCGTAGGCTAACTTGGGCACAGCATACCAAATTGAAGCGTCTTAATCTAAACTCTCGTTTTCGTTTACTCAAATCGTTCATTAATAATAACACACACACTAACCTTAACACAAAACTAATTATCTACAAATCCTTAATCAAGCCAGTTTGGACTTATGGTATTCAGCTATGGGGTAATGCTAAAAAATCGAACCTTAACAAAATACAAACCTTTCAAAACTTAGCCCTCAGAAAACTTCTTAACGCTCCACCCTACGTCTCGAATAGCACTATCCATTCTGACTTAAAAATGATAACAGTCCATGAAGAAGCAAAAATACACTATAAACGCTTTCATAGCCGTCTGTCCTCTAACCCTAATCCGTTAATACGTGATATCGCAGTCCCGACCATTCCTGGCAATCCGCCCAGACGCCTCAAACGTAGCTGGTGTCGTGACCTCCTTGTTCCCCCCTTGTAATAAAATTCAATTAAAAAAAAAAAAAAAAAAATTTTAATAAACAAACAAATAGAAATCTCTAAGTAGAAAAAAAAAAAAAAAAAAAAATATTAATAAATCATTAGTGAGTGTCATTACTGGATGGCTTCTCATATCCTGTCTGCCATGTAAATATATATATTTTATGTTAGTTTTCTAGTTTTAGATATTAATGTTTAATATGTTTATGTTTTCCTACCCTCTGCCTATATACTTATTATGCCTAATGGGTATAGATTGTATATTTTAAATAAAGAAATAAAAAAAAAAAAAAAAAAAGTTATGCTGTACACAGGCACAAAAACAAAAAAACACACATCATTGTAAAATCAATACATTCATCACTCCGTTCAGAATCTAAAATTTTATATTCATAGTACATACTTATATAACTAAAAATAATTTAAACGTTATCAAAAATTTGGAATTTCAAATTCTAGTCGGCAATTTTAAATAGTAAAATATGACTCACTGGACCCCAGTCTTATATAATAAAATAATTAATTCGTACCAGATGACGTAGACGGTTGATTTTCATCTAAAGAATTAAATTTGAATGGAACTGCCTTTGGTTTTAATTTCTTTTTTTTATCGTACATATAAATAAAATCATCCGGGCTAAAATGTTCTTGGCAAATGTATCTACTGTATAGCTTTTCCACATCCAGTGATAGTAAACTAACATTTCCTATTATATAATTGGTAATAATTACTCAAGTTAGTACCTAGTTTAATATTTTAAAATGTATAATACATAATAAATAGTAACTTGTAAGTATATTATTTACCAGAATTTATTGCCCAGGTTTCAGATATTATTCTATCTTTTGGAAACCGAAACATGCTTAGCCCAGGATACTTGATTGTATTTTTAAAGCAATTAAAATACTGGCATTTATTGCCAGGCATTATTAAAAACAATATAAACCACAAATTAAAAATAATAAAAATGGATGGTACACGGAAACAATATAATATTATTCTGTTTGAGACCTTATACTACGAATGTCCATTCGTAAACTGTTCAACTTTATACAGTTGTCATATTATTATAGACAATAATAGGCATTATATTATTATAATATTCAATATTGTACTGTGCCGTTAAATTTATAATAATTTATTTATAAATATCGTGAATATTGAATAACAATGCCGTCGCCGGCGCCCGCGCCCCGCCATTCAAAACCAATACTATGGCAAGGTAAGTTCCCCACCGAGCTGACAGCAACGACAACAGCGCTCTGCAGCGGCTGACAGCACGGAATCGGTTGCCACTATTTTCTACGGCATGGCTTATCTGTATATTATAAAATCAATGCTATAAGTATTTTAGCCCTCCTAAAAATGTTAATCAAATTGCAACTATGGTGCTACCGCTGATAGCAATAATTGGCGATGATTATTTTTATTTTTTATTTTTTTGGATTCAAGTGTTACCGTGCCTGACTCATGGGCGCAAATAATTGTTTGACGTGAGAACTGAGATTGTGCCGAATGTAGTAGCGGTTCGACACTGGACGATACGCAACGGCGATTGATGATAACGTGCGACGACGGTCGGCGATGATGATTAGAAAATATAATATTAATTTTATTGTAAACAAAAATAATACCTCATGATGCTCTATTGGAAATAATTTCCGTGCAACGTCTTTTGTATAGACGTGAGCGTTCAATAGTACTTATAATCAATGGTATTACTTTGTATAAAATTATCAAAAATTATTATTTACAATAATTTAAATTTAATATAAATGAGTAGTTTTAAAATTTGTTTTTTTATGATAATAACGTAAACAAGGTGTTAAACTTAATCCAACATCACATACAATACATTTTCTTTTTGAAAATGACGGTCTATTATTCGAGTTGGCTCATCTTTCATACTTTAAATTTGACTTTAATTCACTTTCCTTATTTATCCAAAATCTGTCTTATTAACTCTAACTGACAGTCGCGATAAGTCAACCATCGAAGTAAGACGTTCGTTAATTGTCGCTCCGTATCTAAGTTTTGCTATCGCCTTTTGTATAATGCCGGCGTCGTCTTCAGGCGGCGACGACAATCGTCCGCACGCTCCTAACAATTCAGTCGGTAAAATAAAAAAAGCATCAAATGCTTCCAGACCACACAACACGGATCAGGAATGGACCACCAAGACAAGTAAAAAAGCATCTCAATCTAAGAAGGTATCAACTCCAACTAGCCCTATATCTCCCACTCTACAGCAGATTAAAAATAATCCACCAGTATTAAATATGCCCAACAATACATTCGATTACGACATTTCGTTATCTCATTCTACTAATGACACGGCCTATAATAATATGAATATAGATATAGATTTATCGCATTCTACAACCGATCACGCTAATGTTCCCGGTTCCGCAAATACCACATACACCGCTGATATTTCAAACACTAATATAAATTACGATTCCAACGATATACAGTCCTTACGTAATTCCGAACAACTTAATAAATTTTTCTCCGCGGATTATAACGGTCCGTTCACTACCATTGCGGAACATTCAGATATCAACCTAAAAATTGATCACTGGCACCCGTTAAAATATGCAAAAATTTTTTCCACCAATTTCATTGGCATCAACAACATCAAACCAATTAGTCTTAAAAAAATCAAAATCACCTTCAATACTAAAGTGTCAGCCAACAACTTTCTCACCTCCCCTCTACTCGCAAACATTGGATTTACAGCATACATTCCATCTACGCTTATCTACTCTTTCGGAATTATCAGAGTCGATAGTTCAGTAACCGAAGAAGATTTCTGGGAAGGACTTGATAACACAGTCCGCGCTATTGTCTTCAAACGCATTTCAATCAAAAAGGATAATGTCCTAACTCCTACTCGTGTCGTGGAAATAAAATTTTTATCCCTCAAAATCCCTGATGCCGTATCGATTTACAACGTCATTTTCAAAATATCTCCTAGCGTCCGTTCTCCCATACAGTGCAATAACTGTTTGCGATTTGGCCACACGGCTAAATTCTGTCGCAGTAAATCCAAATGCAGCCTCTGTGGCTTAAATGACCATTCATTAACTACTTGCCCTTCAATCAACGCAACAGATCCAGTTTGCATCTTCTGTAAACTCCTCCACCTCTCAACTGACCGGAATTGCCAAGAGTGGTCATTTCAAAGGGGTGTTAAGAAAATTATGGCTACAGAAAACTTACCCTTCCGCGAAGCAGTCTCTCTCAAGAAAAATAATTACTCCTCAAGTGCATTTAGCTATTCAAATATTGTTAATAAACAGTATGTGTTAAATCCTTCTCATCAAGTTCCGGATACCTCCACTAACTCTTTTCCCCCGTTAACCTCTCAATCATATTACCACCATACACCACATAGGAAGTATAACAATCATTCTTCTCACTCTAAACAAAAGCAATTTTATGTTCCCAACCAATCTAATTTTTCCCTACCAAATGGGCATTTCATAGATTATGCTAATAAAAATCGGTCCCAGGATCCCAAACCTTCTCAAGCTGATCTAACTTGGGTCAATGCCTTTTGCATCAAACTCTCCGAATCCTTATCCAACTCCCCTAGCCTCTCTCCCTTATCTCCCTCTTCCCTTCAAAACTTAATTGAATCATCCCATATGTCTTGTCTCTCGATTCCAAACATCTCCGTTATTTCTTCTAATGGTCAATATTCTACAATGGAATGTTCATAGTCTTCCTGCAAGACTCCCTTCTATCCAACACATCGTATCTTCCTATAATTGTTCCATAATACTTATTTCTGAGACTTGGTTACTCCCATCCCGTAATTGCTTTATTCCTCACTTTAATTTATTCAGACAAGATCGAGTCGATGGCTACGGGGGCGTCGCAATTGCCGCCCATACCTCACGTAATGTATCTTTAATAGAAATTAAACCCCCCTTAAAACAACTTCTCTTGGAAAATAATATCGATTTAATTGGTCTAAAAATAACAAATATTGACGGTTTACCTAATACATCATTCTGGTCCTGCTACAGTCCAAATGATTCACCTATCCCCTTTGAAGTATGGTACTCTCTCTTCCAACTCACCGATCACAACTCTTTCTTTACAGGCGACTTCAATGCCCATCACCCTGCCTGGGGTTCCACTACGTCTACCAGACGGGGTAACCTAATCTACGATGTGTTGAACTCTTCTAATCTTAATATACTTAATAACGGCTCACCTACGCATGTAGGCAGACCCAACTCAACCAATTCGTGTATTGATTTATCCTTATCCACTCCAAATTTATTCTGGCTTTCAACCTGGCGCATTATAGATGATCCTAACGGAAGTGATCATTTACCTATTATCATATCTGTCAATGTTACAAACCCTAACTCCTTACCAAATAACAGATCTACCTTACCCAATTATCTCTCCCCCAATTTCAAATTTAACCTCAATAAAGCTGACTGGCCCCTTTTTTCTCAACTCATCAATTCCTCTATTCCTCTTCTCAACACTGACACATGTCCAATAAAAGATTATGAACAGTTCACTCATATGATCTTAGATATTTCTAAGAAAACAATTCCTATCAAACATAATAACCTTAACAACTTCCCTCCCTCTCCCCCTTGGTGGAACTCCTCCTGTTCCGAAGCAGTTTCCAACCGCAAATCCTTATATAAAACCTTCATTCGCTCAGGCTCCGTTCAAGATTATCTTACTTATCGCAATGCCAGCGCTGCAACCACACGTCTCTTAAAAGAATCTAAAAGACTAGCTTGGAAACAAGTTTGTATGAACCTCAACCCTTCTTCATCCATTCAATCTACCTGGACCACCGCTAAACGCTTTCGCAATAGTATTGTTACTCGCTCTCGTCCTCACAATGACAGTTGGTTCAATGATTTCTGTTGTTAAGTAGCACCATGTTATGTCCCTTCATCTTCTGAAGCCTTACATAATTCAATTTCGCCTGCCCCAAATTCATTTACTAACCACATAATCTCCATGTCTATAACCTTAAGTGAGCTAAACGCCGCCATCACCTCACGTAAATCAATCAACTCCGGCCCTGACAACATTTCCCCTGTTATGCTCAAACACCTTCCTACTAATGCCGTCGAGTACCTCTTGAATATACTCAACAAAATTCTCCTCCTCAATAAAATTCCTGACTCCTGGAATGAGTTCATAGTCATACCTATTCCCAAAATCAACTCTACCACTGCATTTAGGCCCATCGCCTTGTCCTCAACGTTATGCAAAACCATGGAGTTTATTCTAAAAAACCGCCTAGATTGGTGGCTCGAACATAACTCTATTCTCTCTGACAATCTATATGCTTTCAGAAAAGGAAGAAGTACACTTGATTGCCTCGCAAATTTTTCGAGTAAAATATACCAATCTTTTAACAACAAACATTTCTTACCTGCAACCTTTATCGACATTCGTGGTGCCTTTGACTCTGTCCATATACCAACTCTCCTATCTCACCTTAATTCACTCCAACTACCCCCTATATTCATTAACCTTATCTCCCTCTTGTTTTCACATAGAACTCTAAAATTCACATCCCCATACGGCTCTACAAACATACGCTCCACTTACACAGGTCTACCCCAAGGTAGTTGCCTAAGTAAAAAAAAGAATGGCTTTTTAATTTGTATATGAATTTCATTATTAAACAACTAAATACACTTGGACATGAGTGCCTAGTGTATGCTGATGATCTTGTCATATTCTCCTACAATTCAAATATCGATCTCGCTATTGCCTCTTTAAACAATTCGCTCAATCTCCTACATAACCTCCTATCTTCTTCCTTTTTCTCTGTAGCTCCCGAAAAATGTAAGGCCATGATTTTCACCAGAAGACGTTACCTTCTCTCTTCAGATATCACTATAAACGATTTTCCAATCCCAATTGTCCAGAACATAAAGTATTTAGGACTAACACTAGACTCCAAACTACGCTGGGCTCCGCATCTTCAACATCTCATTAAATTTACCTCTCTTTGGGCCAATTTCCTTAGATCAATTTCCAATACGTGGTGGGGATCACACCCCTCCACACTTTTAATTATTTACAAAGCTGTTATAAGGTCCAAACTTGACTATGGATGTTTTTTATCAGGCTCCGCTTCCTATTCACATTGGAAAATAATTAATAATCTCCAAAACTCCTGCCTAAAGTCAATTATTGGTGCCCTTAAATCTACCCCTAATGCGGCCGTTGAGATCGAGACGGCATGCCCCCCCCCCTTTAATATCAGAAACAGATGGTTGGCTGGTAAATTTCTACTGAAAAACTTCTCCCTTCGTCACCCCACAATATTTAATTCCTTTCTTGACATATACTTCTCCTGGCGTTACGTTAAAAAATCTCTTCCAATTCTTGCCTCCACGGCATACTCCTTATCTTCAATCCGCGATTTTGTTATTAATTCTAAAAAATTACCCTTATATGAAATTAATTATTTGGCTCTCTCCTACTCACCTATAGTTCACACCAACAGACATTTTCTGAACTTTACTTCCAAGGCACTTAAATCTATATCACCCACCATCGTCTACAATCTTTTCTTAGACTACATTCAAAATAATTTTCCAAATTCCACCCTAATTTACACAGATGGTTCAGTTTCCCCTCTTTCGGCTGGCTACGCTTTTTTCATTCCTGACTTACACATCTCCATGTCTAATAATCTACCCTCTTCTGCCTCATCATTCACTACGGAATGCTTCGCAATATTAGAAGCCCTTTCAACCATTTCTGTCCTCCCCCCCCAGCAGCTATCTTATCGTCTCCGATTCCTTATCATGTCTTCTCAGCCTCTCCTCCGATTTTTTCAATTCCCGTCCTTCTCCTATTTCCATCAGGGTCAGGCAACTTCTATATGAACTTACCCTTTCAGATTTTATAGTTGAATTCCTTTGGGTGCCCGGCCATTCTGGTATAAAAGGAAATGAAATAGCGGACTCCATTGCAAAATCTACCTCCTCGTTCTGCTGTCCTTCTCCAACTCTAATTCCCTGGACCGATTTTTGTCCCTTATTAAAATACCATATTTATAATTTATGGCACAACCAATGGAACAAACTAGCCCCCAATTATGCCTCTTGGTACAAAAATATCTCACCATCTATCCCCTCTCATCCTTGGTTCCACAACCTCAAATTAAATCGTAAAATAATTACCTCTTTTTCACGTCTAAGATTTGGACACACCTTACTACCTTCTCACTCTTACAAACTTTCTCTCAATGACTCTCCTTTATGTATGTTCCACGTTCACGATCCCTTGATTTGCGATATCTCACACATACTTTTTCACTGTCCCTCTCTGGTTCCCCAACGCAATACCCTCTTCACCCTAATCCACTCTATTAATGTCAAACTCGACACTCAATCCATTCTCTCTTCACCAAATGTACCAATTATTACCTCACTTATATCCTTCATCAACCAGACTGGTTTAAAAATTTAATTTATCTGTAATATTATTTTTGTTGTTAATCTTGTTTCTTATGTAATATTTATAATCATAATTGTCGAAGCTAATTGTTTACAAAGTTTCTTTTAATAACAAAAAAAAAAAAAAAACTCTAACTGAAAATTTGCTATTGGTATCTTCTTGTCACTAACAATTTTAAATGTTGAACGAGAATTTAGAAGACATAAATTATATTGTTCATATCATTTTTATAACTTTCGTCAGATAATATAATAACATATTATTTAGGCTAGACATTTTTTTCATTATACCATTGATTATAAATACTATAGATTGCTCACTGGACGATTTTTCGACGGCGTGGTAAGAGTCGGGTAATGCTATGGGGCGCTGTAGTCGCGTGGTTAGTGTGGTCGAGTAACGTTGTAATCGCTAGTAGTCACTTCTGGTCGGTGGTGGCACAGCGATTTCAGGAGACACATTATTTCATAATTGACTACCCGTCTATACTTTATATTAATTTTAAACTATCTCTAGCATTATGGTAATATAGCATATCCGGAACGCGGAGCGTACGATAGGCACTCAACTTACAATCTGGTATCCGCTATTTTCGCGGATTTACTGATACAGAGATACGGTATAATCAAATTGACTGTGTCTAGAATAAAAATATCTACTGCTTATATCTTTAACAAATATAATTAATTAATTAGTGCAATTAACACTAAGTATGACAATTAATAATCTAAATAAATAAAATAATTTAGTACAGCTACGACCTAACCTAAACAATTTTTTGTTAAAGTACGTAATTTTTCAACGTTCTGTGCGTGTTTTAGATTCTGAGTGTAACAAATTTGCTTAATCAAAAACTTGTAAATGTATTTCAAGGTTTCTTCATAAGTAGTAAAATTTAAAAAAAGTTATGATTATTTTTATAGGTAAGCGTCTGAAGTTAGAATTTTAACAAAATTAGTTAAAATTACGAGAATTAGCAAATTATTTCGAATTAGAAATTCATAAAAAAAATTGATTTTGTATCTTATTAGACTTGAAAATTGAATACAAAATCCCTGATAAATTTGTCTACCTTTAACAAACAAAATGTTTGCGGAAGGGGGAAAGTCAAATAAATTTTTCTATGAGCGTTGGGAGTTCAATTTTTTATGAATTTAAATATTTACCCGTAAATTAGGTTAGATTAGTTAATCTTTACCTGTAAACAGTGTAAACATGCAATTTATCGTGGAACGATTTTCTTATTTTATTGTAATTCAAACAATAAACTAATAATCGTAGATACTTTAAATTATCACCAAATTTTTATATGAAAAATTGTATATAAACCCTCAAAAAACGCAATAAAAATAATAATAATATTATGCATCAGTGCATTACTGTATAATTACCTACTGTATAAATAATTGTAACCTAACCAATGTAATTAAGATAGACAAGAAAATAAAAAAGCTGTCAAAAACTATAAAATTTAAATGGTACCTATATACCTGAGGACAAACATTGTTGCATTGTGCAACAAATCTCCGAAAAATTGTATAGGCATATCGAAACTATTCCTTCCACATATCAATAATAATAAAACTGTTTGGCGCATTAAACGCGTTGTGTATATTATTATTATTCGGTTTATTTTTAACTGCAACTCGTGTTTAAAATTAAAATATTTATAAAAGTAAACACATTGATAATTCACTGACCACATTGTTTGCTTTCTGACGTGAAAAAAAATGTATTATACTATTAGATGAAGTTTCAACTATGAAATCTATAGACTATAACAAAGTACTCGATGAAATAGAAGGCTTTGAAGACCTAGGGCAATTAGGACGAATTAATAAATTTGCATCACATGCTTTAGTTATTATGATTCGAGGATTATATAAAAATTGGAAATTTTCGTTTAGTTATTTTTTTACGGGTAGTGGCGTAAAAGGTGACAACTTAGTACTTATTGTTGAAAACTGTGTTCAAAAGCTTCTTGAGCTTAATTTAGTTCCAACCAATAGAATTTGTGATCAAGGAACACAAAACCGTCGTGTGTTTTCATTATTTGGTGGTACAGAGAACAACCCATCTACGGTATTATGTAGAAAAAGATTGTTTTTAATATATGATATGCCACATCTAATAAAAAGTATAAGAAATAACCTATTGACTGGTGATTTTTAAATCAATGAAAAAGTTATATCATTTAATGATATTAAAAAAAAACATATGAAATTGATATTAAAAACTCTGCACGAGCAATATTAAAAATTACACCTACACATCTTTCACCAAATCCATTTCAAAAAATGTCGTGTAAATTAGCAATTCAAATATTAAGTAGATCTGTTTCTTCAAAAATTAAAGCATGTGTAAGTACTGGGGAACTTAAATCAAAAACAGCTTTAAATACGGCTTTGTTTATTGAAATAATTAATGATATGTTTGATTCGGGAAATAGCAAAAATCTTTATGACCCAAATCCCAATAAGAGGCCTATGTGTGATCAAAATTTAAATGTTATCAAAAATCTAAAAATAGCAAGTTCACTTTTTAGGAATGCTGAAAAAATCAGTCATAAAAATAAGAAGTCTATCGTTCCTCAAGGTACGGTTTCCTAGCTGCGGTCAGCCGCAGCGGCTAGCCGCAACGACTCACGCAGTCCGACTGGTGCTATTTATAATTGCGAGCGTGGTTTCCAACACGCCATCGACGTTTGCGTTTCATAAATAGTCGTTGCGGCTTGCGACTTATAGTGATCAGAAAGCATAGGCGCCGACTTTTAGATATTAGCGCGGGGGCAAATTCTTCTGTTAATCGGAAAAAAAATTCTATAGTTTGCTGATCGGGAGGGGTAATTATCTGATTGTTCCATAATTATTTTTTAATATTCCTATAGGGTACAAAATAAAATATTATGCATGTATATTATTTAAATTTTCTTTATTGGTTTTATTTCTTTTAAATTATTTACATTTTACATTATAGAAAACATAATTTTTTATTATACAATACGTTATATTATAATACATATATTTATTTTAATGCGAAAGTATTTTTTCTTGTTGAATACTTATTTATAAAATTATTTCCTATTTTGCTATAGTCCAAAGATTCTACAATTGTTTTGTGGCAATTGAGAACCGCCAAATCATTCAAACGTTTTTGTGTCATAGTACTTCTCATATAATTTTTCAATCTTCTTAACATAGAAAAAGATCTTTCAGTAGTACACGTTGTGACTGGTACTGTCAATATCAATTGTATGCATTTTCTTAGCTCGGTTAAATAAATGACCAAGTGTGGTTTATCTTTAGCAATATTTAAAACATCTGAAAATGATGATACATTTAAGCCTTGGCCTCTAATTATATCATGAAACATATCTCTGTGCAATTTTAGTTTATCAATATTTAAATCATCTTTATAAAATTCGCAAATTAATTGTGGTGATATACTTGGATCAATAAAAAACATTTCAACATCACTTAAAAACATTCGAACTTCAGAATTAAATCTTAATTGTAAACCAGATAGTATATGATCAATAATTTCTTTATATATTTTATTATATTTACTTTCAGGTGTAAATAAAAAGGACTGGGATGTACTGTCATCATATTTAAGAGGCATTTTTCGTTTTCTAGATTCTTTTGGTAGATCTAGTTTTAAATCTGACCATTCGTTTTTTGTAGATTACCATAAAATATTGAATGTATCTCTCATACTTGAAATAGTATCTTCCAAAGTGTTCAAAATTTGTATGGAAAGTTTAAAGTATAAAGATTTACTTTGTAATATTGTATTTGTTGTTTCCATATGTTTAAAAATACTAATTACTATTTTAAGCATTATGTAAGTATCTGAAGATTTTAATTGTTTTAAAAATCCTTTTGCTTTACATCCTGCATCGTTCTTTTCAGTTTTTGAAAAATCCGATAAAAATGTCAATAGTTCATTATAGTTATCCATAACAGATAATAAACTAGAATATCGTAACGTCCACCTAGTTGGACAAAACGGTCTTAGAGCAGTCACGTTCTCTTCTGTTTGTAACATTTTAAACCAAGATAGCCTCTTGGGTGATTGTTTGATAAATGTAATTAATTCTCTTATAAAATTTAGTACATCTCTAGCTTTTTCTACATTTCGCATACTATCTTGGGTAACAAGATTTAAAGAATGAGCTTGACAGTGAACAAACAATGCTCTAGGTTCAATTTCTTTAGTTCTAGCTTGTAATCCTTTGTGAATTCCAGAAACATTGCTAGCACCATCAAAACATTGTCCTCTAACATTATGAATATTCAACTCTAATCTACATAGAATATCTTTTAAAATATTGAAAAGAGTATTAGAATCAGTTTTAGGTGTTTCATAAAATCCTATAAAATATTCTTCAATTTCAAATGATTCTTTGTCCACTGTTCTTAAACAAAATGAAATTTGTTCTTTTACTGTAATATCACTAGTTTCGTCTAATAAAATAGTATAAAATGTATTTTCTTTAATTTTTTTAATAATGTTTCTAATGACTTCTCTTGAAAGTATACTAAGAATTTCATTTGTTATATCGTGGGAAATCCATTTATAAGTAGTTCTACCTAACCAGTTTTTTAATTCAGTCGAATCTTCCGATCGAAGTTTTAATAACTGATTGAAATTTGCAGATTCATCAGTATGCCCTCTTATTGCTACGCCTTGTTTTGCCAAAAACACTATTGAAGATAATATTTTATCAAAAGCAAATCTTGATTCTTCCATAGAATTTTTATGACTATCCGAAATTTGAGTATATACATTAGCATTTGTTTTAATAAAAGAACTTTTAACAATATTTATTTTGTGCAATTCTGAACGTTCATGCATATTAAACCTTTCCACCGCTTTTTTCCAATTATTAAAGCCCTCCAAGATAAATACAGAAACATTATTATTGCTATTACTACTCAGTCTACTCATAGATTTACATAATTTGCAAAAAGCTTTATCATTAATTTGATCATGTTCTAACCAGTCATATTTGTTTAACCAAGATGTTAAAAATGTTCTTTTTTTTTGTTTTGAAAAATCTAATGTAGTCGATGTAGATAAATTATTTTCAGAATTAATTTGGTGGTTAATTAAGTTTGAGTCAAGTTCGATATTTTTTTTTGTATATATTTCCACATAGACATAATTGTTATTTGTTGAAGAATTACTTTTATTATTATTTGTAATGCCCTACAAAAGTTTTAAAAAATTAAATATTAAAATTTATTTTAAAATCTGATTTTGCCATAACTATTTTTAACAAAAACTAGATAGGTGCGTACGTAAAAATGTGGAAAAACGGCGTAGGCGCTAAATTGCATTTGTTCCGATATGATTTATAATATAAACACTGTAGAATAGTCAGTACAAAAAAGGAAATACTATGGATCACTAGTTAAGTTAACACGTAATACGTATATCAGCGCAGTCTATTTTCCGTTGCATTACTGTGTCGCCACAATGGAGATACTAGTCGACTAACGAGTAGGTAATGACTACGTGTCGACTATACTCCGTACCACGAGAGAACGCATACGGCTCGCGCATCCAAATGATCCCGCTCCGTCGTTCCGAGGCCAAATTTCTCCCACCATACCACCAGAGAACGCATACGAAAGTCAGCTGATTAGTGTATACAGCGGCTCAAACAATTAAACTATTACGCGCTCGCGCAATCACGTATTCACGTATATCAGTTGATGCGTATTTGGAGCAAAAAAAAATTTTTTTTTGGTTATGAAATTGTAAATAAGTATTTTATTAATTGTATTGTAAAAACAATATGTACAACAATTTTTACAAATAATAAATAATACTGCAGTAATATAGTCAAAATATTAATTAAAAAATATATAATATGTACAAAATCTTACGATTGATTTAAAAACAATATGTACAACAATTTTTACAAATAATAAATAATACTGCAGTAATATAGTCAAAATATTAATTAAAAAATATATAATATGTACAAAATCTTACGATTGATTTAAAAACAATATGTACAACAATTTTTACAAATAATAAATAATACTGCAGTAATATAGTCAAAATATTAATTAAAAAATATATAATATGTACAAAATCTTACGATTGATTTAAAAACAATATGTACAACAATTTTTACAAATAATAAATAATACTGCAGTAATATAGTCAAAATATTAATTAAAAAATATATAATATGTTCAAAATCTTACGATTGATTTAATAACAATATGTACAACAATTTTTACAAATAATAAATAATACTGCAGTAATATAGTCATAATTAAAAATATATATAAACTGAATTCAAATTAAATCATTTTATAATAAATGTTTTTTATTGTCAAATGATTTAATCGGAATCGAAGTCTGAACTTGTGTCACCTGTAATCGTTAAGACATGTGATCCTTGTTCTTCGTCCAGAAGTTGATCAGATACAACATCAATTTTCCAACATTTCTCTTCTTCTTTTATCACATGGGAAACAAAGTTTTCCCACATACCTGGAGTAACCCGTTCTACGCCTTCTTCCAATAGTTTACGAACATCTGGTAATTTATATGTCGTATTATTCATACGGACATAATTTTTTACCGATGACCACGCGAGTTCTATTGGGTTTAATTCGCAGTGATATGGGGGCAAACGTAACACCGTTTTATTAGCAGCTTTCGCTAATTCATCTATTACATATAGATCGTATTGTGGCTTTAAAACTTGAACACGTTCCAATAATTGGGATTTAACTTTTGTATGATCAACTACCTCACCTTTATTTTCGAGCCAGTTGATAATATCTGCCTTTTTCCAGGAGATAACGGGGCATGGGTCCATCTTCACCGAATGATAAGACGCATTGTCCATGACGATCACGGCATTTTCATTCAATAATGGTAAAATCTTGTTGAACCACTCGTAAAAAGTATCACCGTTCATTTCGTCATGGTAATCTTGTGTATTTTTTTTCGACTCGAAGCATAGGAGACCGCCAGCAACAAAGCCGTCTGATGACCCGATGTGCACAACAATGAGCCGCTTACCCTTACCAGACGGTGCCTTTTGTCCTGTTGTAAGGCCCCGTAGAAATGCGTCCCTTGTCGATTGCACTGTATTGTCCACCCATGTACGTGTTGTAGTTTCACCTGCGTTTACCCAGGTTTCATCCAAATAATATATTGGTCTACCCAACTGACGGTAATGCTTAATGCTTTCCAAATATCTTCGACGCCAACATACAATATCATTGCGTTCAATTAACGCGCTATTCCGAGACTTACGAACATATTCAAAATGCAGATGTTTTAGTACTCGGTACAAAGACATTTTTGAAAAATCCGGCAAACTATCATCTTCGTTTATTGCTGTTAAAATTTTATTTAATGTCGGGATTTCACGGTTGTGCCAAAACTGATGTACTTTTTGTCTGATAGCATTTTGGTTGAACTCGTCAATTTTATCTGTCACTTTCGGTCTAATTTTGGTCTTGTTTGGCGATGTCACGATTCCTTTGTTGCGATATTCTGACAGAGCAATGCTCACAGTCCGTTGTCCGATACCACATTCTTCGGATATTTTTTTTATCATTTCTTTCGCCGTCAATTTTGGTCCATCTCCACTTGATTGTTGTGCAATTTTGGTTTTATACAAATTGACAATCATCATTTTTTGACTAGATCCAACAAACTAAAAATAATAGTTATATTATTAGTATAATATAATACAATATACTATATTACAAAAAAAAAAAATGGTACAGTATAATATAATACAATGATAATAGTTAAAATAATGCTTACTTTTCCACGAGGGTTTTTTTTCATTGGAGAACCGGCAGTTCCTTGTTGGATGGCTGTGTTGTCACTACCTTCTTGACTCATTTTGGATAAAATAAATTAACGTACACAACAGACAGTCAAAATAAAACAGAACGCAAACACTGGCGCAAAAAAAAAATTAAAATAACTTAAGATACTTGGTAAAAAAAACACAAGACAGTAACGTAAACGACGCGCGACGTACGAATCAACAGTTGTCAGTTGCGTAGTTAACAACAATCAGCCTGTATACACGTGCGCTAACCGAAAACCGACCAGATCCGTTAGCAATCGACTTGTTTCGGCTTAAGACTGCTTAGTGGAGGGGGACACTCGTGCGCGAAAAAGACGAGTTTTGGTCGGCCGCCGTATGCGTTCTCTCGTGGTACGGAGTATAGTTGGTGCATAGATACATGTATATCATTCTAAAAACTATAAATATATTTGCTTATAATTTATAAAATGCCTATACAATATTATCATACATGTTTTTATTTTTATATAGTATTAATGGTATACTATAAAAGTAATAAAATCAGCTCTGTCTCTACATTTCGGGAATAATTGAAATTACAGATGTATTTTTAGACCAAACATAAAACCAAATAGTAGTGAGCGATCTATAGTATTTTAGTATTTATAATTATTATCGATGATCATATTTAGGTTTTATATAAATATACAATCGTCGATGTTCATGTTCTAATGAATATTTTCATGTCATAATCTGGTATTTTAACCAAATAATTATTATTATACACAACGGGGGCGAAATAATACTTTTACCCCCGTTAAATCAATGCACGGGGGCGATCGCCCCCTTTGCCCCCGTGGAGTCGGCGCCTATGTCAGAAAGCAGTATACTGCGTGATTCGTGTTGCGTGCGGTGATATTATTTTTAATTTTTAATTTTTGTTCATAATAATTATGTCAAAATCTACATTTTTATCGAACGATGATGAAGTTTTGGTCGAAGAAATTGGGAAGCAACCTGTGTTGTATGACAGCTCCCACGATAAATATAAAGACATAATATATAAAGATGTGATTTGGAACAATATTTCATCGATAGTTGGAAAATCAAGTAAGTTTCACAAATTAGATAAATTTTAACCAGTGCTTTTGGAAACTACTGGAACTTTGAAAAATGACTTCCCGAATGGAACAACTAGATTCACTTTTTAAAAAAGGCGATATTTTGATTTTATGTTTCAATACATAAACATTATGTTATATATTACAGCAGAAGATTGCAAAAAAAGATGGCGTAATATTCGCGATACATACATGCGAAATAAGAAGAAGCTAGGAACTGGATCAGCCGCTGCTTTAGCTAAAAAGAAATGGCCTTTAGCTGGACATGTAACATTTTTGGATCATGTAGAGTACGAACGGAAGTAAGTATCAATAAAAATAAAAATTAATAGGTACTTGGAATGTAAAATGTCGATGTTATACCAAGTGCTTATAATTACGTATATGTACTTAATAAGTAGGGCTGGGATTAATATGTAGTTAAAATGGCCAAAATATGTAATATAAAATAAAAAATATGTAATAAGAAAAATGTATAATTATGTCAACGTGTAAAATTAAAATAAAATTCTAAATAATTTTTGAATAATATAGGTACAATTAATTGTTTTTAATTTCTAATCAATTTAATTTAAAAAATATAAAATATTGAAATGTCGAAATATATAAAAATATGTAAAATAAAATATGTCTTATTTCATTGCAAATCACGTGAAACGAATTTATCATTTACAATAATTAATTTATCATGTTTTAATAAAAATATGTATTTACATACAAATCCCAGCCCTATTAATAAGTAATAAAAACTTTATATATCAAATGTAATATTTCAGCACCACAACAAATGTATTGAATGATCTTGAGTCGACATGCACGACAACAAATGTAATGAATGATCTTGACTCGACGTTATTGGAAGATAACGAAGGCAATTATATTGAAGAGCCAATCGATAAACCTGCAGATCTCATAGGCAAAGAGGCCACACACACAGAAAAACGTTCAAGAAGCAAAACTGAGAAGCTGGACTATGTAAAAAGAGTTAAGGAACGAACAGCTATAATAAACACCATACAAGCTCAAAATCAAGCCATTTTAAATAAAGAATTTGATGACGAAATTGATTTATTTTTTAAAAGTATGGCAATATCAGTAAAGAAACTACCATCTAGAGGAAAACAAGAAGCGAAGTTACAAATTCTAACATTGATATCAGAACTGGAACGTAAATATACAGAAACGCCTGCGCAACCCGCTCAAGTTTTGTTTCAAATGCCCTCTCAGAAAAGTCATAATCTTATGTCACTTTCGAGTTCGTCATCACCATGTTTTAGTTCTTCATCGGGCACTTCGCAATCACAAGGATTTGAACCATATGACATGTCAGCAGCGTATGTTAATAATTATAATTACAATCATAATTAATACGTAATAATAGTAGTATACCTATATATAAGTGAGTAACAAATTATGTTGTTTATTTTATTGTTTAAAAAAATTACAAGGACTGGTATTTATCATTATCATTAAGTTATTTTTAATATTTTAATAACTATACAAGGACTGATATATTATTATGTTTTATTTTATAAAAAAAGGTTTATTACACATAATATGTTTTTTTTTAATTTTATGCTTATAAATTGTTATTAAAAATATGTAATATATTTTGTAATTTAAAACAAAATCAACTTATTTAAATGTCCAATTTATTTTCCTGCCATGAAACAGCTCCTTCGTGATTGAAAAAGTCTTTATATGAATCTCTGACCGCAAACCCTTCCGCGTTTGTAAATCCACCTCCTCTTGCAATTTGTATCATATTGTTTGTCGGTATTGGTTCATTTGAATCATATTCTTGAAATGCTCTTCCGTTTTCTTCCAAGTATGCATTTCATAACAGATTATGTAGGCAGCAAGCTACAATAATTAAGTCGTCACATGTTGATGGTTCGATGTTTATTGGTTGGTAAAATACTCTGAAAACCTGGCTTAATAAACCGAATGCGTTTTCTGTCACTCGCCGGGCCCGAATCAATCGATAATTAAATATGCATTTTGATTTATCGTCTCTTGAAGCTTTTTTAGTGTATGGCTTCATTATATTAGTATGAAGCCTAAATGCTCCGTCTCCTACTATAACGTGCGGTAGAACTTTAGTGGAGCCAGGTAATTGTTTTGCTTCTGGGAAACCAAAAGACCCATCTAATATCTTTTTACCCATCGCTGACTTTAAAAATATTCCGCTGTCACCTTCCTTGCCAAATGAACCAACATCAATGGCAATAAATTTGTAATTAGCGTCAACCATAGCCAGTAGAACAATTGAAAAGTAGTCTTTGTAATTAATGAAAAGGGATCTAGAGTTGTTGGGACTTCTTACTCGAACATGTTTCCCATCAATGGCTAAAATACAATTTGGAAAGTTCCATTTGGTCCAAAATTCAGAAGCTTTAACATTGAAATCTACTGTTGTTATATCAAGAAGAAATATAGGCGTTAAATGCTTCTTTAAAGCTGACAGAGTGATTTTTATTATTAAACTGATATAACTGTGTGAAATTCTAAATGCAAATGACAGTGATCTGAACGATTCTCCTGTTGCAAGATACCTACGAATTATATAATAAAAAAATATATTAATTTATATAATATGAGATTTAAACTTGATGTTTAGAAAATAAGGAATTACAAAATGTATTCCTTGAATTTTAATATTCAAATCATAATAAAAGTATTCTATAGGTAAAGTTAACAATTATTGTAAAATGGGGCGACTTTGAACAAAACCATATTTTTGTAGTTATCTTATCATTTTAGATTATGTGTGATAAAGATTAAAAATTAATACTCCACATTAATATCTATTATAACCTCAATAGAAAATAATATTATCAAGTATCTACAACTTATATTTTTTGAACAATTACTAATATTAAAAATCGTTATACAATTTCGAAAAAATTTAAAAATCAAACGCACTAAAAATTTACTTACTAAGACTTAATTCAAACATTTTAACTACAATAAGAACGACTTATAGTCTAAATATAATAGGAAAGTATTAAAATATTTACCTTAAAGTAACGGCTAGTTTTTCATCAGGCGTAATTGGTTTTTTCACGCGATTGGATGGAGGTAATGATATGTCGTCCTTAATTAATGATAGTATATAAATAAATTGATCATAATTTAAGCGAAAAAAATCACGAAACTTTTTTTTATTATCATTTAAATGTCCTTTTATGAGCACTTCAAAAAAACCTTCATCTTCTCTGGTTTTAAACAATTTGTTAATTGAACTTCTTTTTTTACTAGTTAACAACGGATTATACCTATTATCTTCTTCTTCCTCCTCCTCTAATAATAATACAATTATTTTATTGTTAGAAATTATTTCTTCCATTGCTACTTTTTTAACAATAATTATTAACAAAATATCATTTACCAAAACATACGTCAGTACTCTGCAGAATATTAGGATAAAATGAATTCCGGTCGCAACGTTTTGCGGCAGTCAACTTTATTATTGGAAACCAGTTGGTACGCAGCGGCAGGTCGTTGCGGCTAGCCGCTGCGGCTGGCCGCAGCTAGGAAACCGTACCTTCAGTGTTTCACAGGTGTGATTTGGACAACGACCGCGTTATGTGAGCTTTTCGAAAGTGAAAAAAATGAACTTTCCAAAGTTCAGCCAAATAAAGAATTATTTTTAATAACAAATCGTTTAACTCAAGACGCATTAGAAAATTTGTTTTCAGTTATGCGTCAAAAAAATGGTTATAATAGAAACACTACCGCTAGGACGTTTCGGTGCTACTTTGGTCATATATAGCCTAATGAAATGTTCGACTTCATGCAACAACTGTGAACCCGACGACGATGAATATATGACGGTTGATATTTTTAAAGATGTAAGTGTAGAACAATGTTCTAGAAAAGTGTCAGAAAAATGTTCCAGAATCAATAAATGATGATTTATGCACGCATAACCAAAAACCAACACAAGACTCATCCGAAAATTCAGATTCAATTTCTTTAGAAAATTTTAATTATCCCATTAAACCATCATTAGAAACATGCAGTGTCGTATATTTTTCTGGTTATTTAGCTAATAAATGTTTTGAAAAATTTAAATGCGAGATTTGTCGATCAAGTTTAATTACGCAACAAGATCTAAATGATAATAATCAATTATTAATTTTAAATAAACAATATGATCACGTCGATAAAAACTATGGTTTGAAATATCCATCGAAAGAATTAGTTGAAATTTCAACTATATGCTTAGAAATTTTTAATACTACTTTTTACCGTATACAAAGTGACAAATTGATTCTGAAGCATTTAATGAACATTGCAAAAAAAAATATAAATAAAAAATATTCAATCCTTAAAAACTCAACATGCAATATTCATTATTTATATATACTTGAACTTTTGTTTCGTACAAAAATTTACAAAGAGTGCAAATGGCAAAATGCAAACATTGGCAATAGATCGTATCAAAACGCAGACAAATTGCGGGTGTTACAAAACAAATAAGTTAATCAGTTCATGTTCAACTGCCGACCGTGCAACACGTGTGCTTATCGTATTATACGTTTTATTGCTTTTCGATAGCACAGTAATCACTTTGTCATCCGGAAAGGTAATATGATTTAATTAACATAACGCCCAACCGCTATGAATAGAAACCCTACGGGCAATTCGCCCAAAAATCCCAAAAACCCCTCAATTCCAACCTACCCTCCACTTAAAACCAAAAATGGTTCATCATCAACTCAAACTTCAACTACATCGTATACATCTCCATACAAAGCTGCGCCGACTCTCAAATCGACCAAAACCGTAGTAGTGCAAGGCACCGACCGCAATACCAGCGACCCCTCCACGCCAACGAGTAATCATGCCTCACGCAGCGCAATCAAGACTCCTCTACCACTTCCCACCCAAACCGCTCTGTCCAGCGATAACACGCACACTATAGACACTATCGCTTTCCACACAAACAAAAATACATCCACTAATGACCAGCCGATAAACTCTTCATCGAATATCACTAACAATAATAATATAAACTATTCATCTGCTGCCGCCATGGAAAAGACCCCTAGCCGTGAACAAGCCCTAGTATTCAACTCAATCGACGGTATACCACAAAAAGAGTATATTTTAACTGTAGGAAAAATTGTATCTCCAAAAAACATAACGTTCATTTCCAGAATCTCGAACAACCGGTTTTGCATCTTTCTTTCCAGTAAACAAATTCTCGATAATTTAATGCAAACAATCCAATCAATTAATATCAATGAACAAACTATACCAATACGTAGATTACTAAACCCGGCTAAACGATACATAATATCAAATGTATGTCCATCTATACCAAATCATGCAATTGTTGACGCCCTAAAAAATATTGATATAGTGACCATATCACAAATCAATCATCTGAAAGCGGGAATCAATATAGAAGACTATGAACACATAATGAGTTTCCGAAGACAAATATTCATCAAACATGAAGACATTCCTAAACTTCTAAACTCGTTATTAATCACTCTAAATGAATCACAATTCCGAATCTTTTTCACCGATGACAAAATAACTTGTTTCTTTTGCCTAACCATTGGACACACTACAAACAACTGTAAAAATAATATTGAAAATAAACCTCTTCCTAGCACAAAAAAATCAAACATTCCCGATGACACCACTGTTGACCCCAACGATTTAATTGAAAATATACTCCCTACCACAAGCTCATTGTTTGATCCACCATTTGATCAAACTAAAACTAATTTGACTGATACAACTGATGAATTCAATTTTTTTTCTTCAACCCAAAATTATTTCGATGATATACAGTCCCACACACCAAATGAAACCCATAAGAGACTGTTGTCTGACTCGTCGTCCTCTAAACCTCCTGACTCCCCAAATATTGTATTGTCATCGACCACTACCACAAAAAACGAAAAAACTACCAAGAAACCCAAAATACAATCTCGATCAAATTCATCAATCAATCTTGATACAAATTTGGACGAAAAACTAAAACCAATCATTGAATACTTCACCACTAATGATCCATCACCAATCACATATATCCAATTCAAATACATCTTGGATAACTTAAACAATAAAGCAATGAATATCCACACACTGCTAGAAAATGTAAACACAAATATATCAACGTTAATGAAAACAATAGATTAAATTCGTCCAAACATAAGTGACAAATCACTTAAATCAAGACTAACGAAGCTTTCAAATCTACTTTTCCAATCCCAACCTCTTCAAAAAAGTTCAACCCAAATCTAACCACGCCTATATAAAACAATACAACACAAAAACTCAATCTTCTGACCATGGACTCTATTATTCAATGGAATATAAACGGCCTACACAAACACAATACCGACATCCACCGAGCAAAAGTTCTCATCCAACCAATCGCCTTTTGTTTCCAAGAAACCAATTTAAGACCCAACACTATTTTTCCCATAAAAGAATATAACGATTTTTACAAAAATCGTCAAACATTCTTCGTGCAAGCGGCGGAGTCGCTATTTTCGTCAATAACACCATTGAAAGCACCGAAATTCATGTCAAATCTCCACTAGAAGTCGTTGCTGTCTCTATACGTCTCAAAACTCCCCTATGCATTTGTAACATTTACTTACCGGATAGTACAGATCTATCACTCAACGACCTCAATGATATAATTAAACAACTACCCAAACCTTTTCTTTTTCTCGGCGATTTTAATTGCCGATACCAAAGCTGGGGATCCAATCACACCGATTCCAGAGGTAAAACGTTCGAAAAATTCCTAGAAAATGACCAAATAACATTACTTAACTCCGGGGAATACACACGCCACAATGCAGCTCACAACTCTTTTTAGGCCATTGATCTTACAATATCAAATAGTGCTTTCGCTCCCAAAACTGAATGGAAAGTCCTAACAGAATACAGTACCAGCGACCATTGGCCAATAGCCTTAAAAATTCTTAATGAATTACCCAAAATACACCCACTCCCAAGATGGCGCCTCAAAAATCCAAATTGGAATCTATACAGTGATATTATAACTCAAAATCTTTATGACAAGCCATTTAATCTTGAATTAGCAACGAACCAAATTCAAATCAACCTAATTATTGACCATTTCTGCAACATTATACTAGAAGCCGCAAACAAGACCATTGGCAGAACCAACACACAATTAAAAAGAAAATCGGTTCCCTGGTGGAATAAAGATTGCAATGATGCAATTAAGACATTTAAAAAAGCATTAAACCGATTCAAAAAAACCAAATTAGCTAACGACCATATAAACTTAAAAAAAGCGCGTGCTCAAGTAAGATTCATTACAAAAAAAAGCAAAACAGAATCGTGGCAAAAATACACGAGTTCAATTAACCCTAACACATCTCCAACGGAAATGTGGAATAAAATTAAATCGATTAAGGGCATAAATCACCAACCACTACCTCCTAACTTACATTTTAATGATGATACTCTCTCACTGCCTTCAGATATAGCCGAAGCATTTGCACAACAGTTCAAAAAAAATAGTGACTGCTCAAATTATGACCCAGAATTTATTAAATTCGAAAATACCGTTGAAGATAACCTCAAAAAGGAACTAGAAATCAATTTTCACGAAGAAGATAACCACCTTAATATGCCCTTTAGTCGAAATAAACTCTATACTGCCTTATCCGGATGTAAAAGCAAAAGCCCCGGTCCTGACGGGATTCCTTTTTCTTTTATCTAAAACCTACCCACAATAGGTCATGATATTCTCCTCCAAATATTTAATATTATTTGGAACAGAGGTATATACCCTGATCAATGGCACAATGCGATTATAATACCGATCCCTAAACCCAATAAAAACAAATTCGATATTATCAATTATAGACCCATTTCACTTATTAATACAATCGCAAAAACCATGGAAAAAATGGTCAATAAACGACTAATTTGGCACTTAGAAACATCCAACTTAATAATTAAGGAACAATGCGGCTTTCGCAAAAACCACACTACCATTGATATACTCGCCACCCTCCACACGGATATCTGCAATGCAAAAAATAAAAAACATCACCTTATACTAATATCTTTAGATTTAGAAAAAGCATATGACATGGTATGGAGGAATAGAGTCCTCGAAATCATACAAAACAGTGGCATAAACGGCAAAATGTTTCTATTCTTACAAAATTTCCTAAAATATCGCAAAATTCAAGTCAGAGCCCTATCAGAACTATCAAAAATCCACCAAACAGAAAATGGACTACCCCAAGGGTCTGTTATCAGCGTTACAATGTTTTTATTGGCCATCAATGACATTTTCAAAAACATACCGAAACCCACAAAACATCTACTATTCGCCGATGACTGTCACATCTACTGCAACGGACAAAACACGAAAACAACTGTGGATATATTACAAGACGCACTAATTATACTCCAAGATTGGTCTCATAAAACTGGCTTCAAATTCTCTGCTGGTAAAAGCCAATGTAATACCTTCCATACTAACCCTAGAGCAAACATACAATTTCACCTTAAAAACTCCCCAATACCCATTTGTGAAAATCTCCGCATACTTGGAATGATATTCGACAACAAACTAAGATGGTGCTCACACATAAAAAAGCTCAAAAGTACATGCAAAGTCCGAATGAACATCATAAAAACACTTTCCCACCATACATGGGGCGCCAAAACGAAATCACTTATCACAGTCTATAAATCTCTTATATTATCACAAATTCAGTATGGCGCCCAAATTTATATTACAGCCAAAGAAAAGCTATTAAAAACATTGGATCCAATCCACAATGAGGGTATTCGTCTATCAACAGGAGCATTCAGAACCAGCCCCATTGACAGCATTCTATGCTATGCTGGAGAACTTCCACTCAATCTACTTAGGGAAAAAGAACTCTTAAATTATGGAATAAAAAGAAAAAGCACTCCAAACCACATGGGATACAATAACTTTTTTAACGACAAAACCACAAATTTAATTTTTCCAATAAAAAACCCCGTATTATCTATACATGCATCTTCTTCCAACTAATCAATAAACTCACCATACACACATCTGTCAAAAACAAAATCACATACCCAAACCATCCCACTTGGCTTTGGAAAATCAAAGTCAATACTGAGCTCCTACAACTAAACAAACACGATACAAATCCCAATATTATCACCTCGTAATTTTATGAAATTATCCAAGACAAATATTCACACTTCGAAAAAATATACACTGATGCTTCTAAATCCACTCAAGGTGTTAGATTTTCAATAATTCAAAAAAATATCACACTCCTTCACAAGCTCCCGCCGGAAACTTGTATATTCTCGGCTGAAACTCAAGCCACTTATGAAGCTACTATATTAGCCAATACTATCAACTCAAATCACATTCTAATTTTAAGTGATTCACTCAGTGCTTTACAAGCTCTTCAAAACCCACTACCCTCAAACGAAACTACCCAAAATATCCAAATAATATTCAAATCGACCACCAAAAACATCGAATTTATGTGGGTACCATCACACATTGGTATTACTGGCAATGAAATGGCCGACAAGGCAGCTGACCTTGCAACCAAAATTATCCTCCACCCAACAATTTCCGACCTACCGACTAATGACATTAAATCATCCATCAAACGTAAAATATATGCTAGATGGCAAAATCATTGGGATGCTATTCCTCCTACCAACAAGCTTAAATCAGTCAAGAAAGACACAAAAAAGTGGAACCCACCGTACTACCTCAACAGACGCCAGGAAGTTGCCATCACAAGATGCAGAATCGGACACTCCTTCACAACCCACTCTTTTCTCATCAACAAAAACCCACCTCCTACCTGCGACGAATGCCACGCCGACCTCTCAATCCAACATATCATCCAAGACTGCTCAAAGTACAGGGACGCAAGAAACAATCTAGCTATACCACCTAATATGTATGAAGCACTAAACGAAAAAAATATTATTAAAATTATCTCTTTTTTAACTCAAATCCACCTCATAAACAAACTTTAACAATGTAAATACCCTTTCCGTAGTCATTAAGTCATAATATATTTTGTCTTGTACTCTTAATTTAAGCTAGGCTAATGACCTGTGATGTCGAAGCCTTATTTTCTAAATAAAAAAAAAAAAAAAAAATAAGTTAATATTTTATATTTATTATTATTATATATTTTTAATAATTAATTTTATACACATATTATACCTATATACCTTTATATTTTTTATATTTATTGGTACAAAATATAAATTTTTAGTTGCATTATTTTTTAATACTATTGGAAAAAATGTATTATCAAGTTTAAGTAGGCCAGTGAGCGAGTAAATAATACAGGTATTAAACGAATTTAAATATCTATATATTTTATTCTATTTTATTTATATGGATTATTTTTTTATTTTAATAAATATACAACATAAAGTTTAATGGAAAACTATTTATAATGTTAATTATTTTTGTTTCTAATTTAAATCTGACGATCAATTAAATTATATGCATTTTTTGGATAGTTTAAAACTGTGGGGATAAATGTTGTTTACTTGTTATAAAGTTATAACGTTTCACTAATTTTCTATGAAAATAAATTGAATAAATTATTGGTCAAAATTATGTTATAATTTATATACATTGTATAATATAAATGAATTTGCCTGTATTGTACGTCATTGACTGTTATGATGGAATTGATAAATCCACGAGACCCCGACAAGACAAGTAACTATAAAAACCAGTTATCCCCGCACTGCACTTAATCATAGCTACGGCCTCGAGAATAAAATATGAATTTAATAGTATTGTTGGTTCTTATCGCTATCTATCGAGAGTTTTATTGTAGACCGCCGAAAAACCGCCCAGTGAGCAATTTATAGTATTTATAATCAATGATTTTTTTTTTTTGTTTTTCAATCCGGAGATTGGTTTTTAACAAATGTTTCACAATAAATGACTTCTCCATTTTTCTCTATTGTTCGCCATATTTTTAAGCTCCCTGTAGGAAGTGACTCCTGCATCCTTCATTATTTGACTAATGTATTTCGTCCTAGGTCTTCCTCTTGATCTTGTACCCTCTATCATACCTTCGATTATTATACTATGCAGTTCGTCTCCATGCCTCAACGTGTGTCCTATCATCTGCCATCTCCTTTTCTTTATGGTGTCTATCAGTGTTCGTTTTTCCTCTATTGTTCTCAGGATATCTTCATTTGATCTTCTATCAGTCCAACTTATTCTCTGCATTTTCCTCCAACACCACATCTCGAGAGCTTCTAACATATCTTTTTCTTTCTTATTAATTGTCCAGGTCTCACTTCCATATAATGCCACACTCCAGACATATGTTTTTATGAGCCGTTTCTTCGTTGCTATGTTCATATTTTTTGATGTTAGTATTTTTCTCTTTTTAAGGAATGTGTTCTTTGCTTGACCTATCCTGCTTCTGATTTCTTTAATTGATTTCCCGTCGTCTGTTATAATGCTGCCCAAGTATTTGAAATGGTCTACTTGGATAATTTCTTTGTTTTCTAATGTTATATTTATAGATGGTACGTTTTTCTTGTAGCAAACTAAGGTTTTGGTCTTAGCTGAATTTATTTTTAGACTATATTCTTTAAACGTAAAATTCATTACATTTAATGCTGCTTGTAGGTCTTCCTCAGATGTTGTGAGAACGACTATATCATCAGCAAAGCGAAGCATGGTTATTAGTACCCCTCCTATTTTCACTCCGATTCCTTTTTGTTCTAACCAATGCTTTATGACTTTTATTGCTTTTTCAATAAATACATTGAATAATGCAGGAGAAAGTGGGCACCCTTGTCTCACACCTTTTTGGATTCTAGCAGTCACTGTTGTTGTATTAATGTTGATAGTGGTTTCTTGTTCTTCATAAATTTTATAGAGAATACGTCTGTCTTTAATATCTATCTCTGTTTCTTCCAAAATTTTAAAGAGACTTGTCCAATTTATGCTATCGAATGCTTTTTCTAGGTCTATAAAAGCCATATAAGTGATTTTTTGTCTCTCGATTTGTTTTTCAAGTATTACTCTAAGACCTAAAATAGCCTCCCTGGTTCCTTTGTTTTTCCGGAAACCATATTGGTCGTTGTCTAATCTAACTTCTATCCTTTTACTTATCCTTTTACTTACAATTATTATCAGTAATTTAGCCACATGCGATATCAGGCTTAAGGTCCGAAAATTTTCGCATTGATTGGCTCTTGGTTTTTTTGGTAGGATAACTAATCTACTGCATCCAAAATCTCTCGGAATTATTCCAGTCTCGTATATTTTACATAACAGTTCGTACAGAGCGTTCTTTATTTCACCATCTGTCTGTTGTAGGAGTTCTGTGTTTAGTCTGTCTGGGCCTGGTGCTTTGTTTTTCTTCATTGATTGAAGTGCGTCTTCAAATTCTGATTTTAGGATCTTTGTATTTGCATTTGAATCAAAGTCGCCGTCGGTTGGGTTTTCGACGAGTAGGTCATTGTTTTCTTCTTCTCTGTATAGTTCTTCTACGTATTCTTTCCATCTATTCGCTATTGCTATTTCATCTATGAGTAAAAATCGATTGTTTAAGGATAGCAGTTTGCTGCGAAAATGAGGAGACCATATGAGGAGTTGATCAATAATTATGCCTAGATAGCGAGTGCTCTGTGTGGTTGGCAAGATTTGCTCATTTAAAGTAATAGGTGGTTATATTCCCTTCCTAAGAGTGAAGGTACATTGTATAGATTTAGATTCGTTTATTTTCACACCCCACTCTTTATACCATTTTTCGAAGAGGGATAGGTGTTCTTGGATATGCGAGGAAGCAATGGATGGATCATGGTTATTGGTTAGAATAGCTTTGTCATCGGCAAAGTCAGCGATGAGGCTAGTGGATAACGTGGGTTGATCAGATACGAAAATATTAAATAACAATGGAGCAGTGACTGCGCCCTGGGGGACTCCTACATTTATGGGTTTTGGTGAGGAATTAGATGAACCATAACGTACCGAGAAGAAACGATCTTCTAGGTAGGACTTGAGTATAAGATAATAAGTAGACGGTAGAATGAGTTTCAGCTTAAATAGAAGCCCTGCGTGCCAGACTCGGTCAAAGGCTTGAGAAACGTCAAGGAAGGCCCTAGTGCAATATTGTTTTTCTTCTAGAGAAAATGATATTTTGTCTACTATACGGTGAATTTGATGTATCGTGGAGTGTTTGGTACGAAAACCAAACTGAGAGTCAGGTAAGACTTTGGATTCAGCGATAATGTTTAAGATTCTTTTTAATAATATTTTTTCAAACACTTTCGATAGTATTCGAAGCAGGCTAATAGGTCTATATGATGTTGGACAGTCGGGTAGTTTTTTTGGTTTGAGAATGAGTATGATAGTGGAAAACTTCCATAATATAGGGAAGTAAGATAATCGAAGCATTGAGTTAAATATATAGGTGAGAAGTACGATAACTTTTTTTGGAAGCTGGTTGAGTATTTCAGAAGTTATTAGATCATAGCCAGGAGACTTTTTCCTGGGGAGTTTAGATATTATATAGCGAATTTCAGCAGGAGATATATGCTTCGGTGGGAGGGACATTTGTAGTGATGAGTTGAGAAATTGTTCAACTATATTAATTTTTTCCGGAAGGAGAATGGTATTGTGAGGTTGAAAAGTATCAGCGAGATGGTTTGTAAATATGTTAGCTTTCTCCTCATCAGAGTGTACCCAGTTTCCATTTGCATTGCGTAGGGTGGCTGGGGGATTTCGTATACGAAGAAGTTGTTTGGTAGCCTTCCATAGAGAACCATCCTTAGTCGTGAGTGATTCTAAGTGGTTGGTATAAGATTTGTTTCTATAGTTTGCTAGGGTCCGTTTGAGTTTTTGGGCAAGCATATTGTAGTGGGATTTATCAGTGGGATATTTTGATCTTTGCCATAGGCAGCGAGCGCGACGTTTTTGTGCTATGAGACTACGGATGTAAAGGGGAATGATCATGTTACATGTGTGTGATTGTGTGGGTTGGGCTGACTCCCATGCTGAAGTTTGGATGTTGGATGTAAAAAGATTCACTGCTTCATCGATGTCATTGCTTGTCTTTAGGCAGACTTTTAGACTGGTTTTTTCCAGTATTGACTCATGGAAGTTATCCCAGTTAATATGTGAGTGTAGTGGTGTTGGGTTGTGTTGATTGGACAGAGGCTGGCAGTCGATTGAGAGTAGAATGGGGGAATGATCTGAGCATGGAGCATGTAGATTTGTAATTAATGAGTGGAGTGTGCTGGGAATTTTGGTTACAAATATATCTAATATATCCGGTCGTTTTCGAGAGGAAGTTGGCCAATAAGTCGGGTTGGTAGGTGAGATTACTTGTAGGTTTTTGCTTATTACACTATGTAAGAGTGAGTTTCCACGAGGGTTTGTGACCCGGCATCCCCATTGAATGTTTTTAGAGTTTATGTCACCACCCACTATAAAGTTATGTCCGAGGGTATTAAAATAGATATTGAATTGGTTAGTGGATATATTATGTTTAGGAGGACAGTAAATGGCTGCTATGGAGATAGATATATTGTTGATTATTATGGATACAGCACACGACTGTATATAGTCGGTTTGGAATTTTTGGAGTGGATGAGATGTGAGAGAAGACCTAATATAGATAGCGGATCCTGCATGAGCAGTCTCGTCCGGATGGTTGGTATGATGCAGACGAAATCCTGGTATATTGAGAGAGTAGTTATTAGAAAAAATGGGTCTCGGATATTAAAGCAATATCAATTCTTTTTTCTTGGAGTGTAATGAGGAATTCATCTTTATGGTTTTTTAGTCCGTTCGCGTTCCATGAAAGGATCATGATAGAGTTTTGGGTGACTGAGTTATTTGTTGTGTGTGTCATTTAAAAGTTTAGACATGAGTGCTGTGATGAGAGAGATAAGTGGGTTAATTAGACATTTAAGTTCTTCTAAAATTTTTTTATATCATTATCAGGACTGGGTATAAGTAAGGTGTTGGAGGACGGAGTTGGCGGTGGTGCGTTACCTGTATTTGCTGTTGCTTCTGCGTATGATTGGTTTGTTCGAGTAGTTGGATTTTGCGTTGATGGTTGCGGATTTGACTGGTAGTTGGGTTTCGTCGTTCGGTTGGTTGATTGCGATTGGTGATGTTGGTCGTTATGTCTTGAGTTGACTGGTAGGCGGCGACGTTGTTGCAGCTCCTTGTATATAACACAGCCTTTTTAGTTGGCTGGGTGTTCGCCTTCACAGAGAGCACATTTGGCAGGCAGGTCAGGTGATTTTGTGCAAGTTGTGGTTGATTTTAGTATTAAGTAGGGACGTTATGTTAAATATTTCCTTACTAATAGATTCAGGAGCAAGGTCGACAAAGAATAAGGGCAGTGGTATTTTGGGTTTTTGATGTTTTATGTTTGTCACTTGCATTACGGTGAATCCTATTTCTTCTAGAGCTAATGCTATTTCAGCAGGATCGGTTGTGTGGTGAATATTTTTTACCACTGCTCTGAATGATTTTTCAGATTGAAGCTGAAATGTATGGTGTTCTGCTTTCTCATCTTTTAGAAAGTTCTATAGCTATCGGGTGTATTTGTTTGGATTTTTATATGCGAGGTAGTTGATTTACAGATAAAGCTATCCGGTCCTATTATTTCGGTAATTGCATTTCTAAGTTCGGCAAAGTTGATTGTTCCTTTTACGTATATTGGTGGTGGTAGTTCTATTTTTTTTGTTTGAGTAGTTACGTGTTCAGATTCATTTTGATTATAAATATCGTTATTATCGGCAATATCTGGATCGTTGGAAGGTTCATCTACAGATAATGCGGAGAATTGGTTTGGTGAGAAAAATAATTTTATTTTTTTCCCCTGGTTGTTGTATGGAGTAACAGGTGAATTAGGAAGAGTACGTTTCGAAGACTTTTGTTGTTGCCATTCAGAGTTTGATAATGTAGAATCATTATTAATTCTATGGGTATTTGATTGCTTTACTATCTTAATTGACGGTACGGTTTTGGGTGGTTTATTTTTAATTGGATTCCCGGGCATGGTGCGGTTGCCTAATCTGTAGTCCAAAGGTCACCGTGCTGACGGTGCCCGAGGATGACAGATAGTGATATTTTGCGTATTTTTAATATTAACTGGTTAATTAATTTAATTTAATTTTAATATTATAACACTCGAGAGTTGAGATAGCTGCTGACGCAAGTGACTTGCAAGCGTGAGTTTGAAGTTTGTTATGTATATATATTTTTATGTAAAGTTGGAAACAAATTAGATTAAAATCCGTTAAGATTAACGAATATTGCATAACACAGCTCAGAGACAACGTAACGTACGTGCGTACTGCGTGGCTGTCCGTGAGGAACTGAAGTGAAAGAAATACAATTATATTTTTAATCGACGAATATAAATTTGGTTTTCATAAGCATTTATCGAAAAATTACCAATACTGGACTTGTTGCAAAAATAACTGTAACCCATTTTTTGAATTTAATGAATTTAATACTATAGTTGAGAAATCTATAAACCATAACCATGAATAATAGAGTGATCTTTAATAAATTGACAGAAAATTAGCAATAAACTAGAACGTAAAACATTAGATGATCCAGTTGAGAGACCTTCAAAAATTATTCATAGAGATCTATTTTATACATTTTCCCCGATTTTCTGTAGTAACTGCTATTTATGTATTTAATCTATGGCTTTCTGCATAAGTTTTTCAACGTCTGCTATTTTGAACGTTGTATTATTGGTTGCAACTTCACCTTTTACCTGCGCCCAAATTAATTCAACCAGGTTGTATTGGCAGTGATAAAGCGGAAGTCTGATCACTTCATGCCCCAGTTGGTATGTCAACTCGTCCAACTGGTATCGTTTTTTACGCGGTTTTGCCATTTTCACTTTTCTCTAAGTTCCGCCAAGGTTACTGTAGGAGAAAAATCAATGCCTTTTTGCATAGCCACTTTTGAACATCGGATCTTTTTGTATTTGATTTCAGCACATTCTCCTCTATTACGCTATGATATGGTGCATCATCCATAACAATGACACATGACTCGTTCAATAATAGCAGCATATTTTGAAACCAGTCAAACCAGAAATATTTGATTGTTCGTCTGAGAGCAGTAGTCACCCTCATTTTTACTCAGGAAAATTAATTTTGAGCCAGATATAAAACCAAATTTAGCTGCCCCAGCACGGCATACAATAAGACGATCGCTCATTACCGGTTGGCACTTTAAAATCTTTAAATCCTTATCTTTACTATCCATATCGTTTCGCCAAATATGGCGTCTTGAATGATATCGTTCCGTTCCATTAAAAACTTACGACCATTGCAACACATTTTATACTTGAAATTCAAGGAGTGCAAAATCCTCTGTATCGATGACTTTGATCCTTCAAAATTAATTTTTTTCCGTACTGAATCACAAATTTTTTGAGATGTAGGATATTCATCTATAATAATGTTTTTATTTTATTATTGTTTCTATTTACAAGTAAAAGTAACAAACATTTGAAAATTATATTTTCAGTTAAAAATGCGTAATAAATTTTATATGAGGTAGGATATTATATGTTCTTTTATAATAAAAAAAAAATGTTTTAAATTAAGACAATTACCTTTGTTATAAAATTCATGAAGAGTTCTTCTGACCACATGACGTTGAAATCACCAATAACTGTCATGACCTTCTAGATGTCGGTTATCGTCATTTTTATATTTCTTTACTTCAACAACAATATTTTTTTTTTTTTTTTATAATTATAAACGGATGTGAGTCCTTAACAATTTTTGTTATTTACATATTTTATTAGAATAACGGTTGTTGATATTTATGATTATTTAATAGTTCTTGGATAAAGTGCTTTTTTTACAATCTGGAAATTGCTGACGATACTCGCTGACTACTTGCAGTAAATATTGCTTCTGATCTTCGTTTTTGGTTAATAGCTTAATATTCTCTCTCCGCAACATCATTTACGACATTTATATTATTTATCAATTCTTTACTTTTTTTGTACTGGTCATTTTCATTCCACAATTTTGGATCTAAATCTAAAAAGTCCATCGGTATACCAAATCTATTAAAAAAATTACTAGATTGGATAGATATGAAATCATTGATATCTTTATTAGCATAATCGTATATTTCATTTGGTTTTAAAATTATTCGTTTGTTGGCTTCTGATTCGATATCACGAGACTGCATTGCTTTAACCATTTTTATTTTGGTTTGTGATAAAACTTTGTCATCAAAAAATGCTAATGAAGTCGCTTCTGGAGTTAAGTACCATAAATGACCACACATTTTTTTTAACGCCGACTTAGAAATTTGTTCATCAAAATCTTTATTTCAAAAGCACTTCTTAATATAACTTCAAGTATATGGTGTCTGCACGGTAAATAAAGAATTTCACGTTCTAACTTTTGTTCAAGTAATATACAAGGACCTTTTAGTCGACCAGTATTAGATGCAGTTGTATCACAACATACGGCTTGTACGTTATCGGTTAAACCCCAATTTTCAAGAGCCTGATACACTGCTGTTGCTTGATTTTCCCCCCTGTCAGATATTAGTTCTGGTACACCAAGCAGCTGCTCTATGCCTTTATATGATATAATTATTGGTAGGCGGTCAACCAATTTTTTTGCGGATAATGAGGGAAGAAGTTTACCATCCCAATGAACAACACATGGACCTATTTGAGATGGGTTGAAATTAACTCGAAGTGCCTCTATTCTATTTTTACGAAAACGTTGTCGAATAGAATTTACTGATGTCCGATTTATTATTAGTTCATTTATATTAATACCGAATGATTCCGCAGTTGCAAGTAATATATGAACCGCATCTCGATCACTTATCTTACACCTATCGAGTGCTGCAGCCATTTTATCAGTTATAAAATTAATTTTACCTCTTAATTGAAATAAATTTGGTTGTTCTATAACCTCTTCCTCTGATATTGTGTTAAAATTGTGTTCTTCTATTTCATCGGAATCACTACTTGCAGATGAAAAAACAAGAGTCTCACTATTAACAACTCGTTCTGAAATAATAACAAAAAATTATTTATATTTATAATATTTTAAATATTAAAACTATAAATATATATAAAATATACAAATAATCTAGATACCTGAAATTTCCATGTCTTCATATACTCTTTTTTTTCTTTCCAACTTATTTTTCAAATTTTTTTCAATACATTCTTCAAGTTTTTGGTTTTTTCTATCTATTCCCAACAAACAACCGGGTCTTCCTTTAGTCCTTTGAGCAATTAAAAATTGTTTATCACTTTCTATTTTCATTATGTCCAAGGCACGTGCATGAGTGATATCAAAAATATTATTCAACTTATTAACGAAAATTTCTTCATTTTTTCGATCTTTGGCTGATTTTCTAGTCGAATATTTTTGTAAATTTCTCCACTCATTATATAACGACTCAACTTTTTTCAACAAGTGATATTCTTCTCTAACGGGAATACGTGCTTTTTCCCAAAATATATTGACTTCGCGGATCACTAATTTAGCACTGTCGCGTAAATTTAAATTTACTTTACGCATGTTAAAAAAGAGAACACTTAACACCTGTTTTATTGAAGGTAACTTACTACCTATAATTTGATTCGAAATATGTCCAACTAAAAATATCTTATTGGAATCACGAAGATTTATTTTTGATGACGACGCCATAATAATAAATTTAAAAAAATAAGTATCTAAACGAATGGTATGTATAAACTTTGAGTAATAATTTCTTATGCAAAAAATTAAAATTGTGTTTAATACATAGGTATGTAGACAATTCATGTCAATGGTTTGTGTCAAACTGCCAAATACTTGAATGCCTTGCCTCTACTGTCACAATATAATATCATTATCGATAAAATTATCTAATCTTAAATTTAAAATATCTGCAATTTGTCGATTGCAATATAATACTCTAACGTTTCGTTTGCCGTTTACCTATACTTAAATAACTATTAGATATAAAGTCGATTGGGTATAAATTAATAAAATTATCTACATTTTACCCGTACGCATTGTATTATTCTCTTAAAAACGTGATTATAAATGAAACTATTGTGATTTCATAATTATAGCTAGATCAATTGTATATACTTTTATTTTTTTTTTATTTTAACTTAACTATGACAATAGATCATTAACTCCAATACAATTTACACTTATTAACTTTTTTAGGACATAAAATTTCAGATCATTTTTATACGGGATATTTTGTTTTATCACCAACCGTTATTCTAATAAATGTAAATAACCTTATAAAAATCAATTTTTTAAATAAATTAAAAATTTTATATTTTATCATTTTTCTTAGAAAATAATAAATTTATAAGAAATTGTTTAAATATGTTTATTATTAAAAATATAAATATCTATAATTTAAGTTATATAAATTTTATCGATAAGTGCAATATTTATTTGATAAAACTTAAAAAACGACAAAAAACCCCTATTTTTCATTTTTTAGCGACTTTGGGGCACGCGAAGGGGGTGAACAATCATGATCAAATTTAACAAAAATTACTTTTTTATAGTTGTGAACAAAATGAGGGGGTGAGAAATTAAAAATTCGCGAGTTCAAAAATAAGGGCCACCCTAGTATACATGTTAATAATAATACATTATATAGTTATAATTTACAAATATAGACAAGAGTATTAAAAGAATAAATAACAGCAAAGAAAGAAATAGGGCGATACATGCTAAACAAAATCAAAGGTAATGCAATTACCCGCAACTATTAGGATATTTGAAGGACAGTTCATCATATAGTTTGTTTTACATGAGACGGGATGGAATAAATCTTTGCATCTTGTGTTACGGTGATTTACTTTAAAACGGATAAGGGAAAGTAGCTCATCACAATCGATATTCCCTAAAAGTAAATTGTAAAAAAATTTTGATAGTAGTAAAGTGCGTCTAGTTTTAAGCGGGAGGAGATAGATAAATGATAAAACTGAATCATAGGAACCATGAGGTGGTCTATAGATACTAAACTTGAAAGAGATGAAACGGAGGAAGCTATTTTGAATTAATTCGATCGCATCAATCTGTTTAGAAGTGTTGTTAGTCCAAATTAATGGACAGTATTCTAGGTTTGAGCGAACAAGGGCGCAGTATGAGACATTTAGGGGTAGTGGATCACTGAATGATCCACAGGTTCTTTTGATGAAACCCAGGTTGCGCATTGCCTTATTTTTTATCATTTCAATATGGGCCGAAAAATTTAGCTTAGAATCGAAAATGACACCAAGGTCTTTAAAGTTTGTTAATAATTCAATATGAGTGCCGGAAATTTTGTAATTGTAATTGATGACATTTTTACTGAGGCTAAATCGCATAAATTTGCATTTGTCATTGTTTAATAATAGGCGATTAGTTGAGCACCAGGATTGAATGTTATCAATATCGTTTTGTAAGTCAAGCGCATCACCTTGATTGTTAATTATTTTTACCAGTTTAAGGTCATCAGCAAAAAGAAAAACACGAGAATTTTTATAACATCCGGAATGTCGCTTATAAAAATATTAAAAAGTAGAGTAGAGAGGTGATCTCCTTGCGGGACCCCGGATGGTACGTTAAATTGATCTGATTCAAAGTTCAAATGTTTAACAACGATATTACGGTTTGAGAGAAAAGAGCGAAACCATGAAAGCAGAGGGTCAGAGAACCCAAACAATTTTAATTTCATAAATAATATTTCATGGTTTATGCTATCAAATGCTTTAGACATATCAGTGTAAATGATATCGGTTTGCGTATGGGCTTCGAAAGAGTCAAGTATTATTTGTTTAGTAATAGCTGGATTAAAATTTGTTGATCACTTTGGTCTAAAACCATATTGATGACGAGTGAGAAATGAGGAGCAATAATTATTAATTTTAGTAGAAATTAGTTTTGAAAAAAGTTTTGGAATCACTGATATTTTTGATATTGGCAGATAATTAGAAACATTTGTGGGATCGCCTTTTTTAAAAATGGGATAAATAAAAAAGTTTTTCCATAGGTCGGGGAATATACCGTTTTGGAGTGATAAGTTAAAAATATAGGTTAAAGTTGGTGCTAGTATAAATCTACAATTATAAAGGAAAAAGGCTGGAATGTTATCGGGACCGACGTTAAAATTGATAGGGAGAGCGGTAAGCTCTTTTAAAACATCGACCTCCGTAAGCGATAAAGACGAAAAGGAAAATAAATGATTACTACTTAAAGAATTATTAATACAAGGAACCAAAGTGGTTAGTTTGTCTGGCTGAGGGTAATTTTTAAAGAAATACTTAGCAAATAAGTTAACAATATCATATCCATTATCAGCTGACGTTGTGTCGAGCGTAAGGAGGTTTGGTATTGAATTATTATTTCGACGATTATTAACATATTTCCAGAGAGACTTAAGGTTTAATTTGACAGATAGTTGAACTTTATTAATATAGTTTTTATAATCGTATTTATCAGTTCTCTTACAATAAGCTCTCAGACGGGAAAAGTTATTATAATCAGATGGGTCATTAAATTTTTTATACAATGAGTGAGTAACTTTTTTTTGTGTTAACAATATTTTTAGCTCAGTAGAATACCAAGAGGGAAATCTGTTTGACGAAACATGATTTTTCGGTACAAAGATACAAATTGCTTTGTTTAAACAATTATAGAGGTGGTTGATTAATTCATTAAGGCTGAAGTTAGTAAAAGTATTATAAGATAAATTATCGACTAAAAATTTTACAATATCAATATAATTATAATGTTTAAAATCATAATAACAATCTGTTGGCTTAAGTTCATTAAACTGATTATAATCAATAGTAGCATTAAGAGCTGTATGGTGCTTATCTAATGGTAATAGTGGGTCAGGATCATTAAAGACATTAAGGTGAGCGTTTGATAGGACTAGATCTAAAGTTACATCATTTTCGTTACAAACATGGTTAAGCTGGTTGAAGTTGAAATAAGATAGCATATTTACAAAATAAGAATCAAATTGAGAAGTGAAATTAATTGGAAGCGATAAATTAGTCCAATGAATTGATGGTAAATAAAATCCCCTAATATTATAAATTTTGCAGATGGATAGGCTAAGTATAGGTCATTTAAAGCGGAAAAATTATTTTCATACGTTATAAATGGGGAATACGGGGGTATATAAATGCAGCCAATAATAAAAATTGTGTCACCTATCTGTAAATGTACAAAAACAGCTTCAATATTGTTGATAGAAGTATTTAACATTTTACACTTAATTGTATTTTTTACCGCAATTAAGACGCCCCCACCATGAGAGCGGTTGCTGTTTAGCGGCGACCTATTAGAACGAAAAATTATAAAATTTACAAAGTGCAATTCAGAGTTACATATAGCAGATGAAAACCATGTTTCAGTAAATGAAATTAAATCAAAAAGAGAGGTATTAAGTGAAGGGATTAAAGTGCTAATTTTAGAGACCATAGACCTAACATTTTGATAGTAGAGTAGCAGGCTTGAGTTGGTGATTAGTTTTTTTGAACCGCAGAGGAGACGATAGTTGGTTGACCCTTAATACTCACGGCACAAGTAACACATAAACCCATATTATATGATTGATGTAGTAATAAGAGGTAATTACTGGTAAATACTTATAGAAACACGGAGCACAACTAAACGTAGATACGTGCGTACGCGTGAACAAAGATAACGGAGGGAGCAAACAAACGTGTTGACTCCATCGTGGTCAAGACTGTACTTTGTTGACAGGAACATTTTGAAATGTGCAGGTTAGTTGTTTTTTTCAAAACCTAAATACCTGTCGAACCAATGACGCGCGCCTGTAATGGATCAAATATTGAGGCCCGCTGGTTCTGGGAAAAATCGACACACGGCGCGCTGCGGGTCATCCACACGTTTTTGTGATGCGTACTGTAGTTGTTAACACATGTGCGGTAGAGGCTACCATAATTAACGACTCGTCGCTAACATGTACATCATCCACATTATGTGTAATATATAGACCAGGAGGTCTCCAATCTTTTTTGGAGGGCCAAATCTAAGATACACTTTGGCATCTCGAGCCAATTTTTTTTAAATTAATAGATAGCATGAATAGATAGTAATGAAATTGTGTATAAAAAAATATTTTTGATTTATTTATTTTTATTTTTATTATTTATTTATTAATTAAATATTGATATATGTTATTTAATGAGAAGTTTAAAATTAGTTGTCTTTTAAAATTTCTTGATACTTTGCATCAAACTTTGTAGTTCCAATCAACAGCGTTGCTTGTAAAATATGTTCATCACTCAAATTAGTTCTATACTTAGATTTGACGTATTTCATTTTTGAAAACGTCTGTTCACATAACTATGCGGAGTTAAATATTGAAATCATTTCACGTGCAATTTTTTTTATACTTGGAAAAGCCTCCTCTAGCAACATGGCATAAAATTGTGGGAGTGTATTTTCTTTGAAATAGTTCTTGAAATGGTTATATGATGTGAGCTCGATGAGTTCAAGCTGAATCTCTATTGGTGAAGTTTCTATTACTACAGCAAATGGATTTTCAAAAATTCGAATACGGTTTTCTACGTTTTCGAAATTTCTAAAGCGGGCCTGGAATTGCTCTTTCAAATGGGCTAGAACTTCAACAGCAAAATCAGTAAGAAATTCTTCATGGTTTTCAAGTTTGAATTTGATGCAAGTTTTGTAAAAATTGATTGTTGAGTTACTAAATTTTGTTTTAAAATTTCAAACTTATCTGCTCGTAGATTACCAGACAGTTCGTTATAAGTATATGCGTGTTTGGTTACAAAATGTCTACGAATATTATATTCTTTTAAAACAGCAACCTTTTCTTTACAAATTATACACAATTCAAAGTTATTTTGTCCGATGAAAAAGTATTCATAATTCCATTTTTCGTTAAAAACACGGCACTCTTTATCAATTTTCCGTTTTTTGTTTGAACTCATTGTTCGAACACCGACCCTTTTGGCGCGTTTTAGCCGGGTCAAAGGTCATCGCGACGCAAATGAGAGTCGTATCATCACAACTGTCTAAGGGTGACAGTAATACCGGTAAACCGATTTGAGGTCGATATACCGGTATATCGTATACCGGTCATTTAATATTTTAATCTATTTTTAAACTGTACATATTTTTCAATGGGAAATTCCTACGGGCCTTCTATAATATAGTAACACTTATATACTAAATAATAAATATAACTCAAATATCGATATGGGTCGGACCGTCGACGTCAGTACTCAGTAATTCAGTATTTTAGTATTGTTTCTTATGTCGCGTGTTGCCGTCGTCACAGTATTAATATTTAATGCTTAATAGTTAATAGTCTCAATTCTCAGTGGTTTTTGACGTTTGTGCAGTATTACGGTATACAACTTTTTATGAATATTCGTATTTGGATTTGAAAATGTTTAGATTTTAATCAAACAATGGGTAATCAATCTCCAATTTGGAACTTTTTCAATAAAACTGGTAAAAGTTCTAGCAAATGCAATAAATGTCAACGTGATTGTGAAGCGAAAGGTGGAAACACAAGTAACTTAAGTAGTCACTTAAAAGTTCGACATCCAAAGCTTTACTTGGAGTTTTGCCACCAAAAAGCATTGGACAAAAAAAGGTAACAACGTAATATTTAATAATTTTAACACTTGACACCTCAATGAGTGATTACTAGAGGTCGGATTTTTATGATTATACATATTTGTTTCTAGTCTATGCAGTTAAATGGGAGTGAGAAATCTTTACGATTCATGAAACACAGAATTCACAGTAAAAAATTTATTTTGCAAAAAAATGCATATTTTAGGGGTTAGAGAATATTTGAGAATATTTTTCTAACATCGGCATATAATGAACATATTTCACGTATATCAGCACTTTGATAAATAAAATGTTCACTAAATGATTTATTCCTGGGTTTTAATAAAAATTAATCTCCATGTATTCCTTATCGATTGCACATCGGTTATTTCGTTAGCTGCCATGACTATTCTCGTTGTCTACTAGTCGTCCGTCGCGTCGCGTTGAGTGTTGATATCTGAGTACGATATATTATTCCATACATACTATTTTCTTTCCACTCGTCTCATATTACTATAACTGTCTATAACATACAAATATGCCGAAAACTTCAAGCAGTTTAAAAAGTTTATTTGCTCAATGGATTTCGTCGTACAATAACCAACAAACGATTTTCACGACAGACGGTGCAACAATTTTTTGTCAAGTTTGTGACAAAAATATTCCTTGCACCAAAAAATCACAGATAACATAACATGTACATACTAATGTCCACATAAATGGTTTAAAACGTAAATTAAATACTTCATCAAAACAATTATTTTTATCAGAAGCTACTCCCAATGAAAACAACTTAAATGATTTTAACAAAGATTTGTGTCTAGCCTTAGTAGCAGCTAATATACCTTGGTATAAAATGCAAGTTCCTCAATTTCGTACATTTTTAGAGAAATACACTGGCAAACATATTCCAGATGAAAGTGCGTTACGTAAAAATTATCTCGAGCCGTGCTACTATAATACTTTTACAAAAATTAAAAATTAAATTGGTGAAAATAATATTTGGATTGCTGTAGATGAAACTACAGATACAAACGGTCGTTATGTTACAAATTTACTGGTAGGAATATTAAAATCAAATAATCCGACTCGCCCATTTCTCCTGACATGCAAAGTTTTGGAAAAAACTAATCATTCCACTGTTGCTCGGTTTATCAATGATGGACTAAAATTATTATGGCCGTTGGGTGAAAATGACTTAAAAGTGTTGTTAATGTTATCGGATGTAGCTCCATACATGACAAAAACCGGTGATACACTAACTTTTTTCAAATTGTTACAACTATCAAAAGTTTGGAAAAATCTAATCAAATACTGCCTTAGTTGATATGATAAATATTATCGAAAACACTTTTACACAACTTGAGCAGATACCAGGAGAAAAAGGATAAGTAGCAAAGACAAAAATATTGGACAAGTTTTTAGTGGAAATAACACAGTACAACTTCCGGAAAATTATTCACCGACTAAGGTAGCCGACTTGCAATATTCTCCAGTGACTTCGGTTGATGTCGAATGATCCTTCAGCATATACAAGAACATTCTTACAAACAGGCGTACTAAAATGACACCGGAACACATAGAACAATATATAGTTATTAATTGTTATTGTAAAATTAATTAAATTAAACATATTTAAAACCAAATTAATAAAAAATAAATTTAAACTAAATTTTTTTTTTAATATTAAAAGAATATTTTGCATATTTAAAGACATAAATCATCATATATCTGATATTTTAAAAGAATATTAAGATAATATATTGCCTATTTTATGTGACATAAAAACATCATATTTTAAGGATATTAAGAGAATATAAATCCGACCTCTAGTTATTACATAAATAATATAGTAGAAGACCGCCACACCCAACATTTGTTATTCTGTCTCGCGTGTCTTCATATTTTCCTGTATGTTGACCGGATAATTTTTAATATATATTAGATGTTATTAAAAGTTTTAAAATTAAAACATGCTTATTATAAAATCTAAGTTTATTGATTTAAATTTAAATTATGGCATTATACATTGGGATTTGAAGATTCTGCCTACTTTAGTTGGTAAAGAAAAGTGTGATAGACTTCTCGTTGTTATAACGGCCCTAAAAAGTGAACAACTTTTGGGGGTTCTTCACCTTTCAAGTGGCACAGGCAGTGAAATATGTTCAGCAGTATATGATGAATTAGAAAACTGGGGATTATTAGAAAAAATACAAGGATTTGTGTTTGATACTACAGCTTCAAATTCTGGTAGATTAACTGGTGCTTGCGTTCTATTAGAGCGAAAAATAGGAAGAAACGTATTATTTCTAGCTTGTCGGCATCATATTTTCGAAATAATATTACAAGCAGTATTTATCGAAGCTAAATTTGCACCATCCTCTGGCCCAGATATACCACTTTTTAAGAGATTCATAAATAATTGGAAAAATATTAATAAAAATGAATACTCTGTGTGGACAGATTCTATGACTTTCGATATATTAAATAATGTTCGCGATGAAATATTAGATTTTGCAGAAAAAAGGCTTCAAGATTGTTTCCCTCGCGATGACTATAAAGAGTTTTTGCAGCTCATTGTAATATTTCTAGGAGGAAAACTTAAAGGAAATGTTAATTTTCGGCAACCTGGAGCATATCATTTGGCACAATGGATGGCCATGGGTATTTATTCATTAAAAATTTTATTATTTAAAAATCAATTTAAGTTAACTACTACAGAAGAAATTTCACTTAAAAAAATTAGTTGTTTCATTATTAAATGTTATGCTGAAGTATGGTTCACTGCTCCAAACGCAATAAAGGCTCCTATTAATGATATACTTTTTATAAAAAAATTATACAATTATAAAAACGACGACAAAAAAATAGCTGAAACTGCATTAAAGACATTTTAAAAACCATTTATGGTACCTTAGTGATGAATGTGTGACATTTTCTATATTCGACAATCGTGTTACCATTGAACAAAAAAGAAGAATGGCAACTAAAATGTTATTGAATGAACTTGAAGAGTATGAGCAAGTAAGAGAAGTAAAAAAAAAGCATTCATTGAAAATTGAAGACATCCCTAATTTCATACGCCAAGATTTACCAGTTGATTTAATTACATATAAATCAATAAAATTGTTTGATAGATTTAATATTCAGACTAATTTTTTATCACTGGATCCAGTATACTGGGAAGAAAATGAAGAGTATAAAAAAGAAAAAGAGATAGTTGGATCATTAAAAGTCGTTAACGATACCGCCGAACGCCATGTTAAGTTGATGGAAGAATTTAATTCTAAAATTACCAAAAATGAAGAACAAAAGCAGTTTTTGTTACAAGTAAATACATTTTTTCAATAACTATTTAAGCTAATATTAATTTTTCTAAATTTTTTCCAGACAGTTCAAGAATATTGTAGAAAATATCCAAATCACAACCGCGAAACTATGTGTAAACCATATCAATTATAAGTATAACTATCATTATTATTATTATTATTATTATTATTAATTTTTTTTTTGTTTTTTAATTTTTTTCTTAGAAAATAATGAATTTACAAAAAATTTTGTATTTTTACTTTTTACAGACATAATTAAGCTTTATAATTAAGATTCTATACATTTTTATGCTAAGTAATATAGTTTTTTAATAAATTTGAAAAACAATTAAACTACCATCTTTTGCCATTTTCAACCTTAAATCGGCACCAGAAGGGGTTGAGTAATGCCTTCCAAATTTTAGCCAAATTACTATCTAAAGTGACTTAACAAATCTAGCGGGTACGGATCAAATATAATTAAGTTTAAAAAATAATGACCACCCTAATGCATACAGGGTACTAGTGTTCCAAGCGAACGTGTGTTCAATTGTGCTGGAAATATTATAACTGATCATAGATCATCTCTTTCAACCGATCACGCTGAAGAACTTATATTTTTGTCTATGAACTCAAAACTTGTTTCAAAATAATAAAATTAAATATTTAAATATGAATTGATGATCTTATTTTTTTTATTAATTTATTTAGAAGTAAATTAAATCATATATATTAATCTAATATCTTATAATATATTATTCTTTTTATTATTAAATTAAATCATAGCTATAATCTATTATACCTATAACCAAAATATTGAAAATACCGAGTATACCGATAATATTGAAGATTCCGAACCAAAATACCGGTTTAGCAATATTTTCGGTATACCAACTCATACCGGTATTAAATATCATACCGAAATATCGAAGGAAAAAAAAATACCATCACCCCTACAATTGTCCATTTTTCCCTCCCGATTGGTCAAGCTGTGATCGCCACGAACTTGTCGCCACCGCCCTGGTCGACTCGTCAACTTCATCGCGCCATCTAGTCACCTTTGACACTTCTCGTCAGAAACCGGTAGTGCTGTTGTTGCCGTATTGCCGCACCGTACTTTTTTTTCCCGCCATGGGCATTCGTGTGTATCGGCATAACTGCCACATAAAACCACGTGTTTTGATCCAAGTCCATTCTCACCGTCGCTGTTATGTGTAGATACGCATACGTTTAGATAGATAATTATATTCGCTACTCGCGTCTTGTGCGAACCCTGTATTTGTGCGTCATAGTCACCATGCGATCACGGACTTGCAGCATATCGGCATTTTTTATTTAGTGTATCGCGTACCATTTGCGGCCGCATTAACACTATAACACCATATAGCAACAGCCGCGGACGTGTTTCTTATATATATATATATATATATATATATATCCCTACGACGTCAAGTAGAGTCTCTTACTCCGTTACAATATTTTTCGGTGAGTGGATCAGGGGATTCAAGGCTGTACAACCATCAGGACATCAGCTCTCCTACATTGTATAATATATAATATCGTTATTTTAGAGGTAATCGTAACCATTGTTATTGTATAAACACCAATGTTTACGGTGTTCTTCATTCGTATTATTTTATTGATTATTTTGGGGCCCTGTGTTATTGTAATATTATATTTGCAACGCTTTGCGAAAGTGTCGCATTATTATATATATATATATATATTGAAGTCGCAATTCATTTAGTATTATAAAAATTTTTTTTTTTTTTTGTAATCGTTATATTTTTTCCACGCGAGTCGCGGCAAACAACTGCCTATATATCGTAAGGTTTGTCGCGGCGACAAAACACTCATAATTATTAAACCAGATCACAGCAAAAAGAACAAGATATAACAAAAAACAATACTAAACTTATTAATATATATTATGTACTCCAGTACTCGTATGCTCGTAGTCATGCGTTTTACAACGATTGACGGTTTTCGATTAACTATCGCCGCCGTAAACATGATAACTCAATCGATAGGGTTTTTGTTATTTTTAGTTTTATGAACAACAATATTAACGAAAAACCATTTATTGTATTATCTAAAGTTTTATTATTTTTCTTTTAGTAGGAAATATTATTGATAAATAAACAATATTGTCAAAATATCAGTTAACTTGGTGAGCCGGTTTGAAAAGCTGGACGGACCGGAACAGTCTTTCTCTACACTAAAGTTATTTAAAGGACCATGAAAGGAATAAAAATCATTTTTTTTATTTTGATGAAATCAAATAATGCATGAAAAATAAAAATGTTCGGTAGTCTTATAATTTTTATCTGACAATAGTTTCCACGTAAATTCATCAGTTTAGTTTTACGTGTGACGTCACTGGTGCGCCGCCGTCGCCGATCATCACAGTCCACACTCCACACTCCACGACACGCTGTGACGCAAATACGTGTGGTATTATAATAATATTATTTTTACTATTTAGTGCATGGTAATTACTAACGTACACAGTACACACGCATATCAGCATTTGCATTATATAATATTACACACGGACGACGTACTACTTCTGACTTCATACTGGTTTCATACTTAGCTAATAGCTACTAGGTAAGAATAAGTATTAAAATATTTAAATATTACCATAAAAACTTGAGCATTATCTTACAAAAAATAATATTTTATAATTAATGTTGTGATATTTTGTATTTTTTTATTTGTAATTGAGTTTACATTATGTCTATATAATTATAGCTTATATACCTATTAATAATATAGTATATTGTAGAAACATTAAAGGTAAATACTACTATTTATATTTTATATGATGTTACTCTGGGAGTTTGTTGTTTTCTTTGAAGCCAACGTAATTTCCATTATTTTCTGGATATTTTTTTCGAATCGCTTTCACTACACATGCTGGAATACATATTCGATTACCTGTAGAAATTATTACAATTTACTGGTCCGCAAATAATTTATTAAAACAACCTATATAATGGAAACAAAATATTTTTTAATTATTATTTACCTTTGCCTATTGCAGACCATGAGTTTATCCAGTGAATAAATTGTTTATAGCATATAAATCTCCAAGTTTTATTCTGGGGACATGGACTTGAAAGCATTTTTTTCTTGTTACTGTTACAAGCTTTAATAATCATTTGATGCCTGGTGATGTTGAGAATTTCCTCGTCCATAATGACTTTTCGAAAAGATGAAATGTTAGTTATACAATTTTTTTTACCATGCAATTTAGTCAAGTTGTCAAATTCGAAACAACAAACACATTCTTTATCAGTTTTCATAGTTGTGCATTTCTTGCATAAACACCAATCTTTGATTTCCTTTTTCGTTCTTTCGTCGCAACTAATCGCCACTAACGGATTAACCGATATTGTTTCTAACGTTGTTTCATCAATATCTTGTAGGGTAGGTTCAAAACAATAAGGCTGTAAACTCATTTTTTCTGTTCACTTTTAAATAATATACAATTTAACAATTTATATACGAAGGTCACAAACATTCACTGTAGATGACCCGCCAACGACTGGCAACGACGCTTATTGACTCTGGGATACCTAATATAATATTATTATCTGTGTTTATTTTCGTAACGCCAGTTTTATAAAATATATTTTTAGATCGTTGTTTACTTTTATTGATAAAATTGTTCGTTGCTAATTTCAATTTGTTTGATCATAATTCATAATATATTACACTATTATAATGATAATATTATGTAGGTATAACAGTAATTGTTATATATATTAATATTGGTAAAAATAATCTTGAAGTAATTTTTATCATAATTTAGGTTTAAAAATGCCAATCTGTTCGGCTTATGGATGCTCTGAAAGTGATGAAAGTTCGAAACGTTTACATTTCTACAGATTTCCAAATCGTGAAAAATCACCAAACAGACACAAAAAATGGATAGATTTTTGTAAACGAAAAAACTTTAAGCCATCCAAAAATTCTAGGTTGTGTTCCAAACATTTTAAACTTGAAGATTTTAATCAATCTGATGTTCTTAGAGAAAAATTGATGCCTGATACTAAAGTCAGAATAAAATTGAATTCTGGAGTAATACCCACTCTACGATCCGAAACAATTGATTTATTACCTAGTAAACGTGATTTAAGAGTAAAACGTAGGTATTACACAGAGACTGCAAGTTTGATTCCATCAAGTACGCCAGAAAAATTGATGCTTGTAGAAAACTACGATGGGATTAATTTTAGTGACACCAGCTTAGATACAGATATTTTAGAAGAACCAATTAATCCAAATGATAAGAGTGTACAGTGTGAAATTGAAAAAGATATTTATACAAATTTAGAAGTAAATGATGATTTATCATTCGATTTTTCATCAGAATCCAGCGATGAATCTTGTTCTTTAGATAGTGAAGCTGATATTAACTGTAGTTCAAGTAGTAAAAATAATAGATTGTCATTAACTGCAAAAAATAATTTTGAAAATGATTCTTGTTTCATTGTGTTTTGGAACTGTCTATTAGAACTTTTTACACACTGTCGCCAATGTAGTGGTAAAGTTACATCAAAACAACATTTTATTCAAGGTGCGCTACTTTCAGTTTCTACACTGTGTGAAAACGGGCATAGGTTACAATGGTATTCTCAGCCGAAAGTTAACAAAAGACCGGAAGGGAATATTTTGATAGGTGGTGCTCTTACATTATCTGGAATTTTATTTAACCAGTTCAAAGCATTTTGTACAGCTATAAAACTTTAAATGTTTACCCGTCCGGTGTTTGATAAAATTATCAATAAATACGTGTACCCTGTCGTATGTCATCAATGGCAAGAACACAAAAATGCAAATATTAATAGTATTATGTCTTCTGAGTTACCTATTTGGCTGGCAAGAGACGGTCAATTCGACTCCCCTGGATTTTGTGCAAAATACTGTACATACTCTGCAATGGATATCCACTCTAGCAAAATTGTGGATTTTAAATTGGTTCAAAAGGGCCAAATAAAAGGTGACCTAGAAAGACAAGCTTGTGAACAACTACTAACAGAGTTAAAAAATGTATATAATTGTGAAATTGAGTTGTTACTTACAGATAGACACAAAGGAATTCGTAAATATATCCGAACACAACATCCAAAAATTACACACGAATTTGATGTATGGCATTTGAGCAAAAGCTTGATGAAGAGATTTAAACCATTGGAAAAAAAGTATCCTGATGCATTTTTATGGAAGTCTTCAATAAACAACCATCTTTGGTGGTCTGCCCAAACATGTGAAGGAAATGGAAAATTGTTAATTGATAAATTTATTTCTGTATTATATCACATTTCTAATAAGCACGAATGGGTTGAAGATGGTAATAAAAATCAATGTCAAATAATTTAGTTTTTTAAATATAAGTTAATTTTCTGTTTTTGATATAACTACTCAATCATATTAAAAAGGTATGTAAAAAATAAGTTTTAAGATTCGAAATAATAATAGAAAATAAAATATGTAAGTAAAATGTATTTTTTATTATTAATTAAGCATCGGCAACTTGGTTTATCATTACGTATATTATTTGATAAATGAAGAATAAAATATATAAAACAGCATAAAAATCTCGATATAATATAATATAATAATGTATCTTAATTGTAAATACGTGTAGCAATAAACATATTATTATTTGTTGAAGTGCTTTTTAGATAAACATTATTTCAAGTTGATTATTGTGTAGGTAGTGTCGCGTGCCCGTAGTAATGTTACCGGAAAAGATGACAATCAGTCACTGTTGACAATTACTAGTCAATTACGATAAGGCCTGATTTAGTAAGGAATTAACGTCAATAACTAGTCATTTATGACAATTCCTAATGAAAGAAGGCATTGATGATAACATTAAAAATTAAGTTGAAAATCGAATAATATATTATATTATTTATTAGCTATTTATAATAAATCATATTAATCTTAAATTCTTAATCTGTATAATAATAATAATATATTATAAATTATAATACTTATTAGCTATTTATTGTAAATCATAATTTTAATCTTTATTGTTACACGGTAAACTGCTATGACACTTAGAATTACATAATCTAGTAGATGCACGACACGCACATCTATTGGTCTTACACTGTGTTTTACAGTGGCATCTCGTAAAACCTTGGGATCCAGAAATGCTGTTAAAGGCAGCTGCTTCACGGAGAGTTATTTCTCCTACCTCTTTCAATTTACTTACAACCGTTTCAAGATCTAGAAGCTTCTCCTTGCATGGGTTGATTTCTGTCCTGGTATATTTATGTTTCAGAAATCCATTTTCTGTACCTATAAAAATAATAATAATAAATAGTAAAAAAAAATAATATAATAAAATATTAAATTATATTAAGTTGTTTAAAATAATTATACGATTTATGCTTACATAATTTATATAAATTATCTTTCACATCAGTTATAACTGCCAATACATTTCGTGGAGAGCCACGAGCTCGGTCAACATCAGGAATAGAGATACGCACAGATGTTCCTACTTCAAGTTCCGGGTATTTTGAATTAGATGTTTTTACCATTTTTTGCGTTTGTTTCTCTAAACATTTAACAGATAATGCTCGTTCGTGTTGAATTTTCTGCTGTAGTTGATTAACTATAAAATTATTTGTATTAAAATAAAATATACACTAGGTATAGTAGACATTAATTTTATTGTTTCATACTAAGTTCTGAGTTATTTCCAGTTCCTGGTCCGTTTTCTTCAACTTGTGTAGTATGACATTGTTCAGAGTCCAATGAATCTGAACCGAGATGGTCATTATGAGCTTCACAAACTTGTAAAATATTCTCAATATCTTCTTCAGATTGTAGGCAGTCTATTTCATCCATAGGTAAACCTATTGACGCTACGCCTAATCGAGCTGAACATCCAAACATCGCCTCATACGGTGATCTTCAAATACCTAAAAATGTTATCTTATTAAATGTTTAAAGGTAATTATGTTTTTTTCAGTTAATTAAAACAAAATAATATATTATAAGAAATATTATAATTATTTAAATAATTCTTACCTGAATGAAAAGCGCGATTTTTTCGGAACTGTATAAATTTTAATCCAGACGGCCAATCACTACTTTTGTTCTCGGCCATCCATGTAGCCAACATATCCTCCACATCTCGATTGGCGCGTTCGACAGAGCCCTGGCTCTGACTATGTCGAGGTTTCCCATGAACAATTTTAACATCACCCCACATAGCATGAAGTTCGTTTATAGTATTATTAACAAACTGTCTTCCATTGTCTGAGTGCAGTATGGCTGGTGCTCCAAATGTTGTATAAATATCTAATAAATTATGTGAAACTTCTTCCGCACGTTTTGTTTTTAATGGTTTAAGTACAACGAACTTTGTTAGGTGGTCTTGGTAATTCATTATAAATCGGAAATCATTTACGCTCTGTGATTGCATGTCTATTAAATCCAGTTGAGCACGTGAGTTGTATGCCGAATGTAAAATAGGTTTTGATACAAGCCCTCTTTTTGGATTTGAAGATTTTTTATGGCAATCAGAACATAGACTTAAATAAACCATTATTGTTTCCTTTATCACATTCACGTATTTTAATTTAAGTTCAGCCATCATTCGGTCTCGGCCTCCGTGACCGATTGCTGTATGTGTAGAATGAATTATATCAAACAACTCTTCATTTTTTACATAATAACGCACACCTTCTGACGCATTGGTTATAGTTTTAATAAGACGATCTTTACCGTTGATAATAAGAATATCGTACTTACGAACATTCCTATAGTCTTTCGTACACTTTTTTACTCCAGCCGTAGATAGTGTAATTTTAGATTTTTTTATTTCTTCGATTCGTTCACAATATTCTTCATTATTCAAAAAAAAGTTGTTGTCGTTACGTTTCGATTCAATTAATAATAGAATTGCGTTATCAAATTTTATGCGCATTTCATTTAAATCCATTTTTAAGGAGATTGTTGAAAAAAAGAACTATGTTATTACACGTTACTATTCACTACTTCAATGCACAAACAGTACTGTACAGTGTACAGTCACTTTCGGGATGTGACCATAACGATACCAGCTACGATAGTTCTGTATAGTCAATTTTATTATAAGTTATAAGCAATAAAAACGATAGCATAAAACAGGATTTACCATATTATATACTATAATAACTAATAAGTAATAATATAGATAGCTATCCATAGATAACTATGTTCCATAATCAGATCGATCACCGATAAAGCGCGGTGTCGATATTTTTTTCGATTAGGATTTATAACATTGCCTAATATAATAGGGAAATGTTGATAAAACTACGAAATATCCAACATTGCCTAACCTTTCCAGCCATTGTCAACAATGACTAGGATATACCGACAATTCCTGAATTTTCATCTATTCCGGTAACAATAATATACGTATTATAACAGCGTTGTGGTTGACGGGCGGCGCACCAGTGACGTCACACGTAAAACAAAACTGATGAATTTACGCGGAACCCATGGTCAGATAAAAATTTTGAAACTACCAAAATTTTTTATTTTTCACGCACTATTTGATTTCGTTTTAATAAAAAAAATTTTTTTTTGTTTTATAGTCCTTTAAGATCAACAATAAATCGAGAAACACTAAATGCATTAGCTGTTCTCGATATAGAATCGGAATTCATAAAAGAATTAGATTTATAAGAGGAATATTGAAAAGTTTGCCAATAAGCAATCTAGAAAACAATTATAATCATTGTACCTATTGTATTCATTTTTGTAGATTTTTGTTTGAAATGTATAATATTATACATTGATAAACCTACACTTTAATAATAGTAATTAAAACGTGACAAATTAAAGCAAAATAAAGAATTATAACTAAGTATGTATTAAGAGGACGTCTACCTGCATATGTTTGTCTTACTAACGTTCATCGTTACAAATTTATGTTCAGAAAAACACATTTTGTGATGTTAGCTTTAATATTAGAATAAATTTATCTAATATCAAATTTAAAGGTAAGAATATTATGACTTATACTTTTATTGATATTATAATTTTAAAGTGAGTTATGAACATTTTAAAATTGTAATATTTTATACAGCTATAATTCAATTTAAAACTATAATATCAATAAAATTATATGCAATTTTCTAGATAACATTCTTGCCTTTAAATTTGATAATAAGTCAATTCACTCCAATATAAAAACTAAAAGCATAGACAACACATGCAGGTGTAACGTCCTCTCAAAGATAAGATTTTAGTCAGAATCATAATTGACATTTATATATAGCGTAATACGTTATAGCAATACGTACGAAATAAAATAAAATATATTGACTCGTTTTTTATTTTTAGAAAAATTTTTGTTGTACAAATATTTATTTAACGAAGTTAAATCATTTTCTACAATTTAGACTATACATTTTATAAAATATTCACATGCCTACACGTATTAATTAGAATATATATTTTAGTTTTGAATTATTATACAATTATTATCGTTGTATACATTTTATTAATATATATTATAATATATTATGTAGGACTATATATTTTAAAATATATTCGCAAGGATGGGGGGAGATAAACAGTAGCCAGCGGAATGAATACAAACTTTTTTTCCTAAACAGGCAGTTTCGGCGGAATCAATAATTCATTCCAGCGACGACTCTGATAGCAGCGGTAGCAAACACCGTGGCCAATCACATACACAACCACCCGCCCCCACAACACTTAATAACGTCAACGCAATCGATATTCACACGAAAGGCATGAAGTGTTGGCATCAGTACTGCTGTATCACTGCTCCTGAGGTGTTCCTTCACAACAAACTACTTATCATAATCTTTTCACGCTAAACCGGGGAAAAAATAATGACAGGCAAACAGCGTAAAAAGCATGGCAAAAGACGATCACTACCAAGGTAAATGTACATTTTTATAATATTAATAAGAGTAAACTGAATTATTATGTGTATAAACATGAAATACCTATCATACAATGCTGAGGTAAATTCTCGTTCAACAGAATTGATTTTGTATTAGTTATTTTGCAGGTATGCTTTGGTAATATAGTAAAATGACGTAACTCATATTACTAATAATAGCATTGTTCGGTATAGATTTAATTGAATAGTTTTCTTTTAAAAAAAGAAAAGAATGATTTTTGTTAAAAAATGCATAAATAAATACAATTAGTTAATAACATGTCGATAGATATAATATGTATATTTATATCACTCCAATTTATAAATAGGAATTTTTAGCTATATTTACAATTATTATAATTATTTTAGGTGATATAAACTTTAATTATTTAGGTATTGATTGCGCTGACAATGATTATTTAAATAATATACTTTAAAAATCATGGCCTTAAATCATATTATATAAATGTATACACAAGAACACCTAAAGGTTAAAACATTCGTACTTAAATCTGATAGACTGATTGGATTATTTTATTTATCTTTCTATTAGCTATTATATTAATTTAATAATTATTTTTTAAAACATATCTATAATAACTATTTCTATCAATTTTGATACATGTTTCATGAATTGTTTGTTAATTATCACACGTTGAAGGCTTTAACTCTCTACCTTTAACACAACAGTACCTATTACTTAAAGTATATTATATAGAAGCGTGGCGGACGGCGGTAATCCAAAAGAAATTGGGGAAAAATATGATTTAGATTACCTATGACTAAGTTACAAAATTGTCTTGCATTTTAAACTTACAATTTTTAGATTCTGAACGGAGTGATGAATGAATTAGTTTTACAATGTATGTTTATTTTTTTATTTTTGTGTCTGTCATCAGATTTTGGAGTAGTATTAGTGCTTTGACTTTTGACTTCGGCCCCTGTTAAAAAAGAAAATGAATCTAGTTAGTACTTCAGGGGGGTTAAAAGTAAAAAATTTCTAATAATTTTAAAAGCGTCAGGAAAAACTAAATAAGTAACGAAAAATTCAATAAAATCGATTTTTTAATTTTGCTATAACTCAAAAACTCAAAAACGAATCATTTTAAATACTTGAAATTTTCACCAAATGTTAATTAACGTTATCTATTTAAGATCAAATAAATATTTTGACTTTTTTAAAGCTATTTATAGGCAATTAAAATTTTTGATTTTTCTAAGTTTTTTTTTTTTTTTGAAATGCAGATAAAAAAAATTTGGCATCTCGAAAAATCTTTAAAATTTAATACAAAATTTATTATTAGTTTTAATTATCATAGCAAAAAAAAATTCAAAAATCGTTAGTCACAATTTTTGTTTGTAAACATTTTAAGTTCAAATAATTTCAAAATATGTCAAAATCGCGAATAAGGAATTTTGAAATTGAAAATTCATAACATTTGAGGTTTATATAACATAAACCTGAGGTTAAAAAACTTAACACAAGGTTTTCCATTTTTTTTTTCAAATAACTGTAAAAAAAATCAAGCGTCAATATAGAAAAAAATTTATAAGCATTTGAAATTTAATTTTTTACGAAATCGCGCAAAATAACTATGTGTATATTACAATTTAAATATAGCTAATAATATAAATAATATAATATATCTTACTAATTATTCTAGACTGACAAATCGTTTACATTCAAAATCGTTTATCGTATACAATTATTCCAGTCATTGTCTTTAAATTTAACACATCCATTATAGTGTCAGTGACCTACTCTCCATCTCTAGTATACAGTAGAGCGATACCCACTTGACAACCTTTTTTTTATTTATATGTGTATATTATTTGAGTACAATAAATATAATAATTGATTACATTTTTTTTTTTTAATTAATTAAAATTTTATGAAAATACAATAATAGAACAGTGGTGTACCACTCTAAGCCGTTCGAATTACCGCGTCTTTCATATTAGCCTATTTTCGGATTACCGCGATGCTACTGTATATATTAAATATGTATATTCAATCTTATGAAATAAATTCTGGGTATATATAACGAGATATGTGTACACAATATTAGGAAATTTAAAAAAGTATATAAAATAAAAATATTTTTTAATACAGCCGTGAAGTAATAGATAAATTTAAATAAAATTTTGTATTGTAGACATGCCGAAGCAATACGAAGAATCATGAATGATAATTACCCATTGAGCAATGATCAGATACAGCTATTTGAAGGTGATGAGAATAGAATAGTCATTCACCAATTCAATTTGCTTATTATTGACGTAAGAAATACAATTTATTTACATTATTTTATGTTTGATTAATCTAATGAAAAACTTAATTTGTAGGTAATTTTAAGAAATTTTTTAAGTTCTACTCGCGACGATCGTTCACCGCCTAATTAGGAAGCTGCTATAATATAAATGGAAATCTGACGATGAAAAAATACGAGAAATCTTTTAATTTGTTACTCAACAAAAATTGTTTAAACACTTTGAAATAAAAAATATGTTTCATATTATTAGTGTGTACAATTTATTGATTATTTTATTATTATTTATTTTTATGTACAACGATAAGGACCATTATGCTTTTTGATTATAAGAAAAACTCACTGAAGTTCCAGGTTTTATAAATATCTTTGATATAAATAAAGTAACAGAGCTTTAATTAATAAAGAAACATAAATTATTAAAATTGTACGAACAAAATAAATTAAAAGCTTTAGGAAACGTATCTTATTTAAGAGCTAGAGTACGATTCCATAGAGGTGAATTAAAAAAAAAATATGATCTCAATGTAGATTTATATTAATAAGAGGTTTTAAAAAACCAACATCAAATAAAATTGACTTAAACAAATTATAAATACAAAAAATGATATCAAACTAATATGAGCAAATAGCAAATTTATTTTTGTCTTAATATAAGTAACAATAGTGAAAAATAAGTTAAATACGAATAATAAAAGTACATAGTAAAAATAATTATAATGATTTGGAAACAAGTTTTACTTAAATAAAAGATTGAGTCCAAAGTAATAATATTTTTACTAAAAATATATTATGTATTAATGTATAATAATTTATAATGATATATGTTCATATGCCATACTCATATGCATTAAGTTTATGTATTACCTAGCTATATAGTGTTTATAATTATTTAGCAAGACATTTTATGAGTGACATCAGGTTTGACAGAAAGGTTTTTTTTGTCACTAAAAATCAATTTAGTATAACATACCTTCTGTAAGTATTTCAAAATTATCTTTGTACATTAAAACGCAACTTTATACATAAAAATCTGACATAAAAGTGGAATTGGCACCGTTAATAATATTTTATTTGAATTTATTATCTACGATAACATAAGAAAAATTTAGATATCTTTCTTATGTTTTTTCTTGTGGTGTTAACACACGGCAAAGGTAAGTTTTTTGTCTCTCAAAAATCTGTACCCACTTTGTGACTTAATTAAAATTAACTAAAAATGTTTTCTACTAACAACTTTATGGCAAAAAGGTTAATTAGTTATTTACAAAATAATACCTATTTTTACAAATCTGATTTGAAATATGAGACATAAAAGCATCCAATTTTCATTATATTTTCTATTTTTAGCATTTTTCAACTTTACTGCTAAAAATAATTCTTGAATGAGTTCTGATTGACACTTAGAAATTCCAACATTTACCAATACTTTTAAAAGGTTTGAATCATTAATTTCTTTTATTTTATTTTTACAGTTAATTAGGTTTTGCTGTAATTTATTTATTTTTTTTATTTGCTCTGCAACACTTCTTCAATAATATTTTCTTGGCTTTTTGAATATTATTCAGCGTTATTTTCTTGTTGGAAGAAAAAAAGTTCTTGTCAATTTTCTATTTGAAAATCGTACCGCCTTCCTTTTAATACAAAACAGAAGCCGCTTGCACCATACACACATATCACTAAACCAATCATATAACATATGTGACATAAGTTATAATTTATATTTGATATTTTGATGTACTCGTATTTTATGATAGTAATACTGATATTTATAAAATGTAGTATTTTTAAATTAAAATTTTCTTGTAAGATGTTTAAGTAGTTGATATGATACTATTGGCCACAGCTGTCTACATACTTTTTGTTTCCAGACACAAAATTTATATTTAATTCATTGGAGGATATTGCTCCAGTACAAATTGTTATTTGATCAAATTTACTAATGTGTTCAAGGTCTTGTGAAGAGTTAAGTAAATTATTACATGGTATTCCAATGTCAGAAATATTATCTTTTTACTATAAATATATATTATAATAGATGAATCTATAGAATTAATTAAAATTATATTGTTTATTAAAATGTCTACTAAAGAATGTATTTTATTTTACCTTCAATTATTATAATTTTTTTTCCAATAAAATGTTTATAATTTTTTGAAATAAAGCTTAATTTTTGAAATGAAATTGCTTTTCTAACAGTAGTATTTTAATTTTCAGGTACATCTACATCAATAAACCATTTTTAGTGGTACTTTAACTTGGTTATCTAAAACAGTGTTTTTCTATGTAGCCCAGGTGCTACATTGTCACTGTTGAAACTATCTATGTAGGTTAGGTTAGTTAGGCTAACTATATATAAGCTAGAAATAAAAATAATGTATTCATTAGTTAATGTTACCAAATATTTTGAAAAGTTCTTGGAAATTATTACTTTTAACATCCATAATATCAAATAATTATTTACTAAAAATTTTTTTTTTCCTAAAATGATGATAAATTAATTTACAGTTTATTTATAATAACGATACTATTTGCATTATTACCATTCTCGTACAACTCGATATCAGCGTGATTTATTCACGGGTTTTATTCTCTTTGTATTTATGTTTTGTGTAAAAACCTGTACCTAATGTCTTTTATATTATATATATATATCTGTAAAATTAAGCCATATACCAAGATCATAAAAATTTAAGTCTACATTATTACAATTAATTATATTCTCGACCTAGCTAACTTATAGTCCTCATCGCTAGTTGATACCATTTTTTTCTCCAGGTATAATAATTGTATTCGATGTTGATAAACTTGTACGAGTACATGCATCTGGAGGAATACATTCAATAAATTATAAGTAAGTAAAGAAAGCTATGTTTGTGATGACCTTTGATTAGTTTTTATGCTTTAAGCTTATATTAGCTATAATAAATAAAAAATACATATTATAATTCAAATTGGTAAAATCAAAAATACTTACTTAAATCTAAAATATGAACGAAAAAAATAAAATGTAAAAGTGAAACAAATAATTACTATCAAATAATAACTACTATTAATTAATATCAATACTAAATTATAAACATTACGACGTTGCGTTCGATTCGACCGTTGGAAAAAGACAAAAGCGTCTGTAAAGTTGTAGGATAGTGGCCTAATCGGCGGCAGATTCATCGGCACCGGACAATGGAGGGGGGAGTTTGCTGGGACTGTATAATAATATGTTATATCCACCACTCTTGTAGTGTCCCGAACTCTTGTTTGGGAGCAAATCGTACCGCGTTCGAACAAGTTTTATTGATGAATGTTTGAGGATGGTTGAAATTAACGTTAAAATAATGAATCAAAAAATTTCAAAATTAATGTGTGAGGTATTTTTAGATGAAACGCGTATTAGAGAAGATATCAGTTTTAATGGCTCTCGATTGCAATGATATAAAAACGTTGGTCAAGAATCTGAGGACTGATAATTTATCTATGAATAAAAAGGTGTTAGAGGTTTTAGTTGTAGCTCTAAACTCTAACTAGAAAGTTGCTATTGAATATTTTCTTATATATAGTTTAACCAACCGAAGAAAAATAAATTTAATAATAACATGTCTACAAAATTTAAGTAATGTTGGCGCCATTATAAAAACCCTGACATTAGTAGAAGGAGCATCAAACATATCCATGGCAAGATATTTAGGAATAGATTTAAATATTAATATAGAATAAGTTGGGTGGAAAAATTTTTTTTTTTATTTCGGAAACGCAATAGTGTGAAAAAGTTGCAGTTTGGTCTCCTAAATGAGGGAAAAGTAATTAAAAAAAATCAATGATTATTTTTTCAGTTTGCACATCGGGCTTAAAGTTTGAAAAAAAAGTCAAAACTTTTTGATAATTTTATTAAAAAAATAAATCAATATTTCTAAAATGTATTGGTAGTTAAATTACAGTACATATATCAGTAGTTATTTTTAAGCATCTTCCGAAAGTTTTAGCATTGTTCTAAATTCTTTTTTATAATTGAATGAAAGCATTGCTGATCTTGAAAGTAACGTTGCCCTTATAATATAATCGTATCGGTTTTTTTCTCTTCGTACTTTTGTAGAAGACTCCGTAACCAGCTTTACGATTCTTCTACGCGTTGAGTGTGACACGAAAAATTAATAAATTCGAACTCTGGAATAACTTTTGTATTAATAAGCTCTATAAGACTCGCTGTAGAAGAACTGTCCATTATTGGAGGAAACGAAAGTTTACAATTGGCTCAATGAGTTCAGTGTAGTCTGAAACTTTAAAGTTAACGATCGAGGGCAGAACATTTCTCACAGATTTTTTTTTTACTTTGGGTGTCTGCAATCTTATTTTTAGTAATCTTCGAAAAGCTAGCTCCCTTACATGAACTCTATCATCTACTGTCATCGCTCATAACATATTTTTGGAATGACAAAAAAAAGCATTCCTCTAAATCATAGAATCAATTATTTGACGCAAATTGTCGTGTCGTTTGAATTACTTTGATTATATGAGTTGGTCCATACTTAACCGAATGATTTATCTTAATATTAAACCATATTGAAGCGTATTATTCAACGCACGTATTCATAATGTAGCTGGTCAGAGTCTTAAGTTCATAGGATTATTTCTGAAATATAGAGCCATAAGACTCTATTTGCTTATGTCAAGCACCTAAAATAATTGAGAGGACCCAGATCTTTCACAACGAGGTCGGGTGTACACTTTGTCTTAATAGCAGTAAATATCAATTAAGTACTGTTGATTCTTGCTGAAATCGGTTTTTGTTACATTGATATCTTCAACATAAATTGTTTCAAAATTAGCTACTGGGAGCTTTTTGCAGTAAGCCAATTGGTTACCAATTTTTCCAGAGAAACTTGAAACTTGTTAGTCCAGTGTCTCACCATTTAAATTTTGAAACATGTCTATACAGAAGTTCGTTAAAATGCAGTAAGCATATAAACCACTGTAAATGACGGCCCATTATAACCTCGATATTATGGATAGCACCATTTTTCCATTTAGTGTTTGTCGCTGTCCCATCACAACCAATAACAATCAATTGTTCTAAGTCTAAATTTTCATTTTCTAAATAGCTCGTAATGTTCTTTGTTATTTCACTCCCAGTTCCACTTGTTGGTGTCAAATGCTCCATGTAGTCCAGGTATGAGAAATCTGTGATGCAATGTTTAATACTTGATTTTTTTTGTAATAAATATGTAAAAATAGTAGAAACATGAGAATTTTTATTTTGACCCGCACATGTATCAGAATATAGAATAATAGTTTCAATTGCATCAGGCAGATTCATAAGTTCTTTAAAAATACTTTCATGCCATAGATAACATATGGTTGTTTTAGAACTGAGATCCGTAATAGTTATATTAAATGTCCAGTAGAGTCTTTTATAAAATGTTACAGAAGTATGAAGTTCAAGTGTAGGTAAACATTGCTGTAAATCAAAAGAAAAGTATAGCATTTTACAGTTGGATCATTTATGGCCATTATTTTATCAATCCTTTTAGATTCGTAGGCTAGATCTGCAGACGCATGATGGTTATTTAATTCTTCTTGGAGTATTTTTTTTTGTTCTTCTGTTTCTTCAACTTTTATTTTCATAAATAATGTATCGCATTTATGACGTGTATCAGTTTTTCTTTCTTTGAAAGGTAGCTTTAGTTTATGAAACTCATTTTCATAAATTTTTCTTTTTCTATTTTATACTCACGATATAAATCAAACATAATTTTAAGATTTAAATGATTTGGTAAATACTTCTTATCATTAAATTTCCTAATATAGTGTGATTCATAAGAAGGAAAACTTTTTATGTGAAAAATAACTTTGGTGATTTGTTCTTCGGAAATTTTATTTGCAGGGCTATGGAAATCCTAGAATCCTTATCAGTAATACCACATATGTATTTATTTTTGTTTTTCATTACTTCACTTAGGAATTTGGGGGTTTCATCTAGTATTCTCAAGAAACGTTTTTTCATACATTTTCCCTTTCACCATTTATTTCAAAATAATATAAATAAATGACTTCCTTAGTTTTAGTAGAGTCTAATTTTCTTTTTTCTCCCCACTTCATTCTACACAATCCTAATGGTTTTAGAATTCTATCCTTTTTAATAATACCACGTGGATAAACATATATTTTCCCTTTATTCCTTAACTCAGTTCTCTTTTTACGAAGATCTCTGATCCAGGGTCCTTCTCTCTTTTTTCTTTTTGATACAATTGTTTCATTTATTACTACTACTTCCATGTTTTCTTATATCCAATGATTCAATTGTATTATTGATGTTTTCTTTAAAGTTTTCTTGGTCTAATTTTATGTTAACTAAATCTAAAATAGAATAAAATGTCTGACTAATAAAAGTATTTAAAGTAAATTTTGAAAGAAAATTATGGGACAATAATATATTATTTTAAAATTATCTATTTTATAATAATATATGTACCTATTACACAATAATAAATATCAATATTTTAATTTTTAATCAATTTTACTGTAATGTTTAATAGTTATAAAATGTATTAAAAATAAATAATTCAAATTAAAAAAATGTGTGCCTATTAGGGTCCTTAGTTATAGAGGTCAATTTTTGTTTTTGAAATCTGATGACGAGTACCCTAAATTTTGTTCTATATATTAAAAGAATAATAATGATAAAGTTTTAACGTGATAAGTCCACCCCTTCACGTGCCTCAAAGGGGTTGAAGTTTTAGTAATTGGGGATGAATTACCATTTTTTGTGCTTACTCTCTTAAATATTGATGTTACACAAAAAACATTAAGTACTATTATTGTAGCTATATATATTTACTAAATAAAAGTTTCTTATAAATATGTTGTGAGGTTGATGGTTTTTCGTTAATTTAAAAAAAACTTGTTAATATTTTAGAAAATGTTATGTTTTTAGTTTTTGACCTTTAATCTCTTAAATTTTAAAGTTACCCAAAAATCGTACACAAATTTTGTTATAGAATATACTACGGTGTATTAAAAAAGTTTCTTGACGATTTTTTAAATATAAATATTTTTTATATGGAATAGAAAAATAAAATTTCTATACTTACTGTTATTATTTAATTTTACTCATTTTACATAAAAAAAAAAAAAAAAAAGACGGAGAAATATATTAACTTCACTATTTTGTTGCATTTTCGTTAACATATCTTTGCTATGGCTTGGATATTTTTTACGGTATTCTTGTACTACCTAAAAAAAATCTTAGGTGACACTAGTTATCTTAGTTAATAATTAACATATAACTTACCTTCAATATATACTGCTTTTAGTTTTCATTTTTTGTAAATTTTGTATTAAAATCTTTTTTCCATTAATTTGACTCCACGTTCGGCTGCATCATTTATGACGTTCAAGTGGTGTAGAATATTCTTGGCCTTTGTATAACTTTCGATATTTGGCCAATTTTCCGGATTTTGATGTAAGAACTCCGTGCTTAGTTGGAACCTTCGGAATATATTTTTCGATTTAGGCGTCAATAATTCAAGTGGTAAGTCTTGTTTTAGAAATTGTGAAACGTTGCCAATTTTTAATACATAAATTATTTTTTGTATTTCCGTGTTGAATTCGTCGTCCTCAAGCTCGTCATATTCTAATAGTTTTTTAGCCATTTGTTTTTTTACATGATAATCAATCCTGTCATCAAATAACGAAAAACAAGCGGTTTCTTCTCCAAGTTACCATAAATGGTTAATACATTTTTTCATAGTGAGCTCAGCCACTTGTTTATCATCAGATTTATAGTCTTCAAGTTTTCTTAAAAAAAGTACATCATTATAGGGGGCTTCAATGGCATTAGGAGACCTAAACCAAAACTCTATATAGCATTTTACAATAAAACAACATATAGTTTTTAATGAAGAAATTTCAGCTTTTGGCATTTTAAATTGTTCTTGAAATATGTATATTTTCAAACAATTTATTCCCTTACACATCCATCTAGCTAGATCAGGGGTGTCCAACTTGCAAGGCCTCAAGGGCCAAAACTTAAACCTCTGATCTGGTTGCGGGCCATACACTAATTTTGTTAAAGTAACAACAAAATAATGAGAAGTATAAAAATAATTAAAATAAAAAAGTAGTATTATTTCTTTTATTGCTCAACGTCTAAATTTTTTATACATACAGAAAATGTAGAGGTAGTTTTTTAAAGAACTAAGACAAACATTGTAATAATAATGAAAATATATCTAATGTGAAGACTGTGGTCGATCGGCTTCATCCACCAATGAAGAAATGTCCACTGCCAGTTCAGTTGTAGACAGTCTCATGAGATGACGTAAGGTAGAATCGGTAAGGTTGCTTCTGTTGGGGTTTTTAATGTATTTCATGTAGGAAAAGGCACTTTCACATATATATGTTCTTCCGAACATTGATGTCATTTTCAGTCCAAAATCTCGCAGGTTTGGGAATTTCTCCTTAGACAGCAATTTAAAAAATGCAGGTCCCTTTTCTTGTCTGGTGATTAGGAACATGTCAGCTTGAAGGTCACATAACTCAAGTTGTAAGTCAGGTGGTTGATCTTCAATGGATGCTCCAAGAGGATTATTATAAAGCAGTACACTGCTTTTGAGACTTTCAATATCTTTAAATCGTGTATTGAATTCATTAATAACTTGTTGAATTTGTGAACTGCAGCATGAAAAGTCAATATTTTTCTCACTGTTGGGCTCTTCTGCTAGTTTCAGGCAGCTTGGGAAGTGTGTTAGGTTGTTATTTTCCAAAACATGTTTAAACACGTTTAGCTTATTCCGGAATCCGTTTATTATTCCGACCAAATCTGAAACCGTCTGGTTTCTTCCTTGAAGACTCAAGTTTAAACTGTTAAGGTGATTAGTCAGATCTGTTATAAAAGCTAACTGTCTTAAGAATTCTAGATCCTGAAACTTCTCTTCCAGTTCAGTTGTATCGGATGAAACGTATTTATTAAGAAATGGAGGGATTTCCTTTCTTATGGCAAAAAATCGTTCCATGCACTTTCCTGCACTCAGCCACCTTACATGGTTGTACATTAGCAAGTCTCCATACTCTCTGTGTCCACTAAAAACTGCCTAAGTTGCCTGTGTAAAAGGGATCGATTTCCACCTCTAATCATATTTATAATTTTAATCACGGTCTGAAAAACTTGATCCTGCTTGACTGATTTTCCACATAAAGCTCCCTGATGTATAATACAATGTATTGTCGGACAAGTAACACCATTCTCTCGAAGCAAACCCACTAATCCAGTTTTTTTACCAGTCATTGATGGGGCCCCGTCTGTTGCTATGGCTGAACATTTATTAAAGCCTCCAATTCTGTCAACTGTTTTCTTCAGAGCCTCATAGACGTCTTTTCCTTTTGTTGTTCCATAAAGAGGACAAATATCAAATAGCTCCTCTTTACTAGTAAAATCTTCAAAAGTAGTGCGCACGGATATCAACAACTGACTAACATCTGATTGATCAGTGCTTTCATCCAGACAAAGTGAGAAATACGAACTTCTTTTAACCAGGCTAAGCATAGAGTTTTCTACTTGCTCACCCATAGCAACAACCCTTCTTTGTATGGTTTGATGTGAAAGTTGCACTGATTAAAATTTCTCTGCCATTTTGGAATCTTCAAAAGCTTTGGCCATTTCAACGGCACATTTTTTAATTAAATTGGCATCAGTGAAAGGTTTTTTTGCCTTTGCCAGCTCAAGCGACACGGCATAAGATGCATGCAAAGAATGCGTTTGAGATCGCAATATTTTACTAAACATACCAGTTTGCTGTTTAAGCTTTTTTTTCAAATCTGCAACTAACGCACGCCGACTTTCATTTGTATACGTAGCATACTTCTTTTCATGCATTGTTGTGTAGTGTCTTCTCACATTATATTCTTTAGGTACAGAAACAATATTCATGCACACTAAACACTGAAACTTTCAATTATTGTTAGCAATCAAGTAATCACTCTCCCAACTTTCTTTATAACTCCTGTTCTCAATGTCAATTTTACGTTTTACACTCATAATTGTATTGAAGTTTAAGGAATCAAGACAAAGAATGAACTAATTAACTAAGATACGTAACAAACAACACGTCGAAGCACACTGGCGCGTAGCGGCTGATGACGCGACGGACAATTGACAGTTTATTATGACTAATTAAAAATAGAACACATATAATTCAGGGAAAACCCGCACACTGATAAGTAATAGTCAATACAAAACACTTTTGCTCTTTAGTAAATTCTAATCATGACTAATCGTGTGTTATTGAAATAGAACCACAGATTATATAATGTTTTTCGAACTTGAATTTATTCGATTATATAATTGTTTTTAAATCGTTTTATATAATCTGTGATAGAACATGCTCTATTCTGTCAGTCAAAACAAAACAATTGTTATCAGTCAAAAGTCAAAACTAGTTGGATCAGTTGGATGCCGTAATCGTTGCAAAACAGTTGTTCGTTATAATATTTTAATATAATTAATAATTATTAAACTGTTTTTGTATATTATATTTTATACCTATAAGTATATATATTCGTATATACCTATAAATATTTTTATTATGCATTTTGTGTTTTTCTTTTATAACATCTTTTTTTACAATGGTAGAATTTAAAGAAAATATATGATTTCCGTAAAACCTTACGCTGGCCACAGTTAATAGCATCGCGGGCCGGTTGCGGCCCGCGTGCCGCCAGTTGGACAACCCTGAGCTAGATGATAACCTCCTGGACGTTTAAAATTAATACCTTTAGGTGGCACTCCACCCAAAAAAATTATTACCAATTTCAAAAATTCTTTGTAGTAATCCCTTGGTAGATTTTGGTTTAAAGCATCTTTACAATATACTATAACATCATTGGCTATTTTATACAATATTTGTTTGACCTCATTATCACTTACCCAAGTATTAAATTTAGTTTGATCTATTTGATTCCAGTTATTTTTAAAACGTTTAAAAAAATAGGAATTTCGGGACCGGACATAATTGTAAGTTTTGAGTATGAGAAAACTGATTGCAAAATAATTTTAAATATGTGATGCCGACAAGCTAAAAACAGTATTGGCCTGTTTAACATTTGTTCTAATAGCACACATGATCCATTTAATCTGCCGCTGTTGGATGCTGTTGTATCAAAAACAAACGCTTGCACTTTTTCCAACAAATGCCAATCTTTTAATGTGTCATACACTGCAGAAGAAATTTCCTTCCAGTAACAGATGACAAATGTGGTACTCCAAAAAGTTGTTCTACATTTGGTGCTGTTATAATAACTGGTAATCTGTCTATATTTTTTGTTCCAGTCAAATTAGGAAGTATTTTTGAATCCCAGTGAACAACTACAGAATTTAAGTTTAATTGATGGAATGTTGTTTTAATTTCGGAAGATATTTGGTAATGAAAACTTTCAAGAGATCTTTTAATTGAAGAGCGATTTATTGCATAGTCTTTTACATCTACATTAAATATTCGGCACATGCTATTAATAAGTGAACTGCATCCCTGTCACTAACCTTACATTTGTCTAAAGCTGATGCTAAACGACTTTTCATAATTTCTTTCCTACCGCGTTTATTTTTCACAGGCATTGTTATACATTCACAAGTTTCATAATCTTTAGAGTTATGCACATCACGTTCATCATCGCTTGTTATACTTTCCTCGACATCAACACTGTTAGATGGGCTAAGAAAAAAATAATAATACAAATAAAATAATAGATATAGTCAATTTTATATAGTATATTAGGTAAATTATTGTTATTAATAATAACAATGATAATGACTTATTATCATTAGATAAATTATTATTTTTTTTTTAATGACGAAATTAATTTACCCGGTTCCGTAATCGATATTTGTTTGCTTAAGCAATTCTCTCCTTTGCTCTCGTTCAGATCTTCGTTCTTCAACTCCACATAATTTTTTGTCTACACCTGCCATATACCCAACACGACCTTCTTGTCTTTGTAATTTTAGAAACTGCCTGTCTTTTTCAATTTTAATTATATTGAATGCATCTTTGTGGGCAATATCCAACAAATTATTTAACGAGTTTTGAAATTTTTTTATTGTACTGTTGTGTTGCAGATTTTCTTGTTTAATTTTTATCTAAACTTCGTCAACTTTCATATAGATTTTTTATTTTACGAACTATATCACAATGATATTGAGTAGGTATTCTTGGCTTTTTCCAAAACAATAAGCATTCATCAGCAATAAGGCCCGAACTATCATTTAAATTTAAATTTACAACGCACATATTATAAAATAATACCCGAAGGTAGTCTCCATTGGAAGGTAATTTATTTCCAGTAATTTGGTTGACCAAATTACCTAAAAGGAAAATATGTTGACGTGGCATTTTTAGATCAAGCGTAAAATCTAAAAAAAAACGTATAACACTTTGTGTAGAAAAGTCGCACTAACTTATAACACAATATTGTAAACACTGAACGTCTAAACAAACCGACAGATTAACTGACAATGGACATTTTATATTATGTTCTATTTATTTTAATCATTTATTGAATTTATTATGAAATAAATGCAAAAAAATTATATAGCATATAGAATGTAGATAAAAATGCGATAAGTATGATATTATAATAGTCAAAGATATAATGTGTTTGTGGTTTCGTATTCTAAAAATACACAGCTAATAGTGTAAATCTTATACTATCGGAGAGCAAATATCGATGTACCGTCACCAAAAATATTAATATATCGTAAAAACAAAATTAAAATTATTTATTTACAAAAAATAAAAAAATTAAGGCAAATCGTCCCTGTCAATGAAGTGGATTTGAGTTCAATTTGTAATTAATGTAGCAGCGCATATAACTATAATTATACAACATTTTCTAATGTATACACAAGATCCGAAATCATGAGGGAGTAGCCGCACTGATAGTGTTAGTATTTAAAACTTTTATATATTAATACTTTTGAACTCCACCGTTACACGATAGAGCAGATAGCCATAGTACTTAGTTTAGTTTGTGTAAAATATTAACTTGCATTATAATATTATTATAATAGCACTGAAAATAATGCCATCTGTAGATTAAACACCTAAACATTCATAAGTCATTTAAAATCGTTGAAAAAAATGTGATAATTAGTTTTGTTAAACATTCAATTTTTTTTAAATTAACGAGAAACCATCTACCTCACAACATATTTATAAAAAACTTTTATTTAGTAAATATATATAACTACAAAAATAGTACTTAATGTTTTTTGTTTAACATTAATATTTACGAGAGTAAACGCAAAAAATGGTAATTCATCCCCAATTACTAAAACTTCAACCCCTTTGAGGCACGGGAAGGGGTGGACTTATCGAGCTCAAACTTAATCATTGTTATTTTTTTAATATATAGAACAAAATTTGGGGTACTCCTCGTCAAATTTTTCAATTCAAAAAATAAGGACCACCCTAATGCTTATATATAATAATATAGTATTATAGATAATTTTAAACATAATTTAATATATTATTTTTATTCTTCAAGAATATTTTATAATACGAGATTTAACTTATCATCATTATTTTTCTCTAGTTCATTATTAAGGTTATTTTCCTTGTGATTCATATTTATTATACATTGGTGATCAAGTTCTTTGTTAGGATAATAACTATTATCATCTTAAATGTAATAGAAAATGATACATTTTACACTTATAAATGAATAATGTTTCTATCTTATCAAACTACTATTATAGATAATTCTAAACTATGCATTTTTTCATGATTAAGAAAATAATATTTATTTTGACTAGATGTCTAAATCTAATACCTTGATATAAGTTTAATCTATGTCTTTATATTCTTGAATATCTGTTCCCAAATTTTCATTATCTTCCATCAATTCATCAAGTTCATTTATAAGTTTGAATCTACATTTGCAATTATACTAAACTACTACATACAATAATTATTATCATTATTGTCATTGCTATTATCTTCCACCTTATTTTCTTCACAATAATGTTGTAAGTAATTTTTGACTATTTTATGTTCTAAAAAATAATAAAAATTAAGTAAAATTAGTAAAATAAACGTGGTATATTTTGTATACCTAATTGTAATATGTGTATAAATATAAAATAAAGTAAATAATATAATATAATACTTACTGTTAATATCTTAAAATTCTTTAATAGGTCATTTCACTATTTCAGGCTGTTTTACAACTAAACCAACTAGTTTTTTTATTCTATTATTTTTTGTTTCGACATGTTAAAAAATATAATTAAAAAGTATGTAGCACTAAAAAATTATCTAATAAACATGGTAATTAATAAATAAAGCTGATAAACTAAAGTGATAATACTACACATTTTAATCAAAATTATCGCCAAATTGTATATAATAACACTATTAACAATAAAAATTAAGCGCCAAATTTTATATGATAACACTGTTAAAGGACTATCCAAGGAAAAAATAGATAAAAGTTAAATCGTTAGTATTTGGTTTAATTAAAAATTGTGTACCGTTAAAAATATTATCCGTCACTCCATTCGATCGTTATCGCCGTTTTAAAATGACGAGTTACGTCACTGGTTCCATCGGTCGGCGGCCCGCCTATTTCAATACACGCAAATCCTCGATGCGTCTTTAGTTATTTATTTATAAATTAACTTAAAATACTTAAAATGAAAAATGGATTTCATATTATAAAAGCATAGATATTTTCCTACAATTTGATACCAACATCCTATTGAAATAATAAATATTAAACTATTAAGGATGGAAAACATTTAATTTATCCATTATTTATACATATTTTCGTTTATTAGTAATTAACAAATATTTCACCAGCCGGTCATGTTAAATAATATCCACCACTTTCCAATGTTTTGACTGCCACCTTATCTTAGTTATTATTATTTTATAATAATATTGTCCGTACACCATAACAATTTTTATAAATATATTTTAATTGAAATCTACCTTTTCCCAATGAAGTCCATGAATTAACCCAATGAATAAATTGCACTTAACAAATATATCTCCATGTTTTATTTGGTACTTCTAATGCGCTCAACTGCTTCTTTTTCAATTTATTTTTAGTTTTCATAATCATCTGTTGTCGAGTAATATTCAATATTTCTTCATTCAAAATAATTTTTTCAAAGGAAGTAGTAGCAGTAACACATTTTTTTGAATCCAATAATTGTTTTATATTATGAAATTCTGAACAACACATGCATTCAAAATCGTTCAACAGTTTTGCACAATTTTCACAACTACACCACTCATTTACTTCTACTTGAGTTCTTCCGTGAACAACCGGTAAACATAAGGATATAGAAAAATCTGGTTTAAATCCATCAATGTCGCCAACATTTGGCTCAAAACTATATGGTTTTAAAGACATTTTAAAACGTACAAGTACTGACGTATAAGATAATAAATGCGGAGACACAAGGTAACAGATAACGAAATAAAACGAATTTAGTCAAAACGTAGTTTGTTGTGGTATTTAGGAAAGCCCATAACTGAACAAATGAAAATAATATGTATAAATTATGGACAAAACAAACGTTTTCTACGTTTAATATTTATTATTTCAATAGGATGTTGATATCAGGTTGTAGGAAAATATCTAAGCTTTTTTAATATGAAAATCGCTTTTCATTTTGAGTATTATAAGTTAATCTATAATATAAAAATGAATCGCAAAATGTGTTGGTAAGCGCATAACTCAACAACGTCTGGACCAATTTGGCCAAATCTTTTTTTCAAATGTTCGTTGAAGTTCAAGGATGGTTTTTACGGCGAGAAAAATTAGAATTATTGCTGGAAAAACCCTAAAAATAGCCCTTTTCTTTTTCTAATACAAATGATTTGTAACTAAAACGTAGTCAATTTGAGCTTTATTGCTATGGTATAAAGTTCATATTAAACTAGCTGGTTTACCCGGCTTCACCCAGGAGGTATTCAACTATTATATATAAAAAAAATGAGAATGAAAAAAATACTATTTTCTTATATTATACCTTTTTTATTTATATTGGCTTTGCAACTTCTTATCCAATTCTCATACAGTTTTTTTTAAATGAAAGAGGATATCACGGTAATAGGCATAAATAAAGTCCGATAATGTTAGTCAATAATTAGTTATCTATACATATAATCCAAATACCACTGACTCACTGATCGCTGTATCTCAAAAATTATTAACTACTCAACGTAAGTTTATCGATAAAAATAATCTCATGCATCGCGCGTACACCAATACTCCTATTTTATTATAATGAACGATAAAATGCACACCGATAACATAAACCAATACACATACAAATTCTATTTGTAGAATTAATTTGGACTTGCGTATAAAGTTATAAATATAGTTTCGATTTATTCTTATCTACACGACGACGACGACGAACAAAAAGGATAGGTTGCAGGTAGCTGGAAACCCGCGGACCGCCGTGCCGCACAATACGTATTGGCAGTTTAATGTCGCGTTCCGAACCTCGCGTTTCTTTTGTATTAGTTTCGGCACGCGAGATAAAATGCATCAGTTTCCACGTCATTACATCAGTCAAACAAAAATCGCGTTACCAACAGTGTTTTATTATTTTTAAATAAATAAAACAATTCGTACGGCTTAAAAGGATTTGACTTCAAGTCATATCAAATTTAAAAAAAAAAGTTGTCTGTTACCTAATCTACTGAGTTTGCTTTTGTCAACTGATACACGAAACAAATTCGTATATCGTGTTTTGTGCAGAGTGTTTAGTTAGTTAGTGTTTGTTTAGTTCGTGATTAGTGAAAAAATAATTTATATTTGATATGCCTCCTATAAGACGAAGCAATTTAGGTAGAAGAACCAGAAATGCTACAAACCAAGCTAATTACCGATCTAATCGTACTGCACAAGAACGTGACGACGGAAATGAACGTGAAAGAATTCGGATATCACAAACGCATGAAGCGCGAGCGCGACATTCAACTAATAATCGCGCAAGTTTGAATCGAGCTGCTTTCAGTTACGATGTGTCAATTGACTACAGTAACAACCAATGTGTTGTTATTGGTTCTATGAACTCGGTTTGCTCACACTGTAAGGCATTAAAATACAAAAACGAAGCCAATGGATTGTGTTGCACAAATGGTAAAGTGAAATTGATACCATTGGATCCACCACCAGAACCATTGTACTCATTGGTTTCAGGAATAAGAACAGATTCTATACACTTTTTGACACATATCCAACAATATAACAATTGCTTTCAAATGACTTCATTTGGGGCAACAAATGTAGTTCGGGAAAATGTTATGCCAACTTTCAAGGTATGTATTATAGCAGTTACTAATAATTATTTTAGCGAACAAAATTTTCTGTCACCAAAGTTAAGATGTGTCACTAATCTTCAATTTCTTAATCATTACGAAATATATCACTTAGTCATCATATTATATGGTGATTCAGTTTCAGTGACACTTTTATTATATTTTATATTTGATAGATATTAGTTAAAACTAAATATATACTTTTTAAGATCAAATATTATTTAAGTTTGATCACTGACAATCCATTAATTTATACCACACCATAATATTTTTTTTTATTTACAAATACAAGGGCAAATATATCACAGAGCAGGTTCACTGTTACCAGTGTCAGATAGCGACAACAAATTCCTGCAAATTTATTTTATGGGCAATTCACCACAAGAAATTGATCTGCGTTGTGCACATTACAATTTATTAAAGAGGTCTATTGTAGAACAATTACAAACTTTATTTCATCAACACAATCAATTGATTATATTGTTTAAAACTGCCCTGGATCTGATGCCATCCGATAATCACAAAATTGTAATCAGAGCTGATAAAACACCTGCAGGTCAACATACAAGACGTTTTAATGCACCAACTATTGATGAAGTTGCTATCGTTGTAGTTGGAGAAAACTTGGAATCCCATGATATTGTTTTACATCGTCGGAATGATCAATTACAACGTATAAAGGAAACACACCGCTCATATGATGCACTGCAATATCCCATTATATTTTGGCAAGGTGAAGATGGCTACGATTTCTCAATAAAAATGATAAATCCCATTACAGGTAACTAAAATATTAGTTTAGCTATGGCGATAATATCTCAGTCATTATATTATGTATTTTAATTTTATATTTGAATGTTATTAAAACAAAATCTATTTACAGGTTCTGAAACCAACAAAAAAGTCAGTTCAATAAACTATTATTCATACCGCCTAATGATTCGGGAAAATGAAGATAATCACATATTGAAATGTCGGCGATTATATCACAAATATGTTGTTGACATGTATGTTAAAATTGAAACGGAGAGATTAACATTCATCAGGTTGAATCAAACCAAACTCCGATCTGAAGAGTATATTCACCTTCGAGATGCGATTAATACTGATGGAAATGCACAGAATGTCGGTCGGATGACTATTCTTCCAGCAACATACATCGGAAGCCCTCGGCATATGCACGAATATGCCCAAGATGCCATGTCGTATGTTCGTCATTATGGTACAGCAGATTTGTTCATCACATTTACAAGCAATCCGCAATGGATAGAAATCAAGCAGGAGTTATTCTCTGGGCAATCACCCATTGATCGTCATGATATTACAGCCAGAGTCTTTAGACAAAAGTTGAAATCTTTAATGGATTTCATCGTAAAACATAATGTGTTTGGTGAGACACGCTGCTGGATGTATTCTGTGGAGTGGCAGAAACGAGGATTGCCACATGCACACATTTTGATTTGGTTGGTTGAAAAGATAAGGCCAAATGAAGTTGATGCAGTGATATCAGCTGAAATCCCTAATGTACAAGTAGATCCTGGATTGCATGAGGTAGTTATCAAAAACATGATACATGGTCCCTGTGGAACTCTTAATCAAAATTCACCGTGTATGATGGATGGTAAATGTTCAAAACGATATCCACGGACATTAAAATCGGAAACAATTACTGGTAATGACGGTTATCCATTGTATTGTCGCAGATCGACAGCAGACAATGGAAAATCAACAATTGTCAAATTAAATCAACAAGATATTGAAATAGATAATCGTTGGATTGTTCCATATTCACCCATTTTATCAAAGACATTCAAAGTGATTCAACATCAACGTTGAATCTTGCCATTCAGTGAAATCTATTAAATACATTTGCAAATATGTAACCAAAGGGAGTGATATGGCTGTGATTGGAATTGGTGCAGAGAATTCCAATGATGAAGTTACCCAATACCAAATGGGCCGCTATGTCAGTAGTAATGAAGTAGTTTGGCGAATATTTTCTTTTCCTATTCATGAGAGACACCCTTCTGTTGTTCACTTAGCTGTGCATTTAGAAAATGGACAAAGAGTGTATTTTACAGCACAGAACGCAGTACAAAGAGCTGCTCAGCCACCATCTACTACATTAACCAGTTTTTTTGAGACATGCCAAAACGATGATTTCGCACAAACATTGCTATATTCTGAAATGCCAAAATATTATACCTGGAATCAATCCTCAAGGAGATTTATACGACGGAAACAAGGAAAACCAGTTCCAGGATATACAGATGTATATTCCACCGATGCGATTGGCCGGATTTATTCAGTACATCCAAACAATGATGAATGATTTTATTTACGACTGCTATTAGTCAATGTACGTGACCCAACATCATTCCAACAGTTACGAACTGTTGATGGTGAATTGTGTGGATCCTACAGAGAAGCCTGTCAACGTTTGCAATTGCTTGAAAATGACGCTCATTGGGATCAAACTCTCAATGATGCTGTAATATCATCACACGCTCATCAAATACGAACATTGTTTTCTATAATCATATCTACATGCTTCCCATCAAACCCAATTGATTTGTGGATCAAGTACAAAGATTATATGTGTGATGATATTTTGTATCAAATACAGAATAGAATGGGAAATCCAAATATACAAATCAGTGAAGAAATTTACAATGAAGCATTGATTTCAATTGAGGACATGTGCTTGATAATATCAAACAAACTATTAATTCAATTAGGCCTGACCACGCCCAATCGTCCAATGCATGACACTTTTAACCAAGAGTTGCATCGAGAAAGACTGTATGATCTCAACGCTATGAAAGAATTAATTCAAACAAATCTTCCACTGTTAAATGAACAACAGAAGTATGTATTTGAAACTCTTATGAAAGTAACAAATGATGAAACTGGAGGGATTTACTTCTTAGATGCACCTGGTGGTACAGGAAAAACTTTTTTGATTTCATTAATATTAGCAACAATTCGCTCACAAAATAAAATTGCACTTGCACTCGCTTCGTCGGGAATCGCAGCAACTTTGATTGAAGGTGGTCGAACAGCCCATTCAGCACTAAAATTGCCATTAAATATGCAAAGCAATGAAACTCCAACCTGCAACGTTTCGAAGAACTCTGCAATGGCAAAGGTTTTGCAGCAATGTAAATTGATTGTTTGGGATGAATGCACGATGGCACATAAAAAATCTTTGGAGGCTTTGGACAGAACCTTAAAAGATCTACGGAGCAATAATAACCGATTTGGTGGTGCAAGATTTTATTAGCAGGAGATTTTCGTCAAACATTGCCGGTGATTCCACGATCAACGCCAGCTGATGAACTCAATGCATGTCTAAAGTCCTCCAGTTTGTGGTAACATGTCAAAGTACTTCATTTAAGCAAGAATATGCGTGTCGAGTTGCAAAATGACCAATCTGGAAACATATTCTATAAACAACTCATTGACATTGGTAATGGCAAATTTCCTATAGACATGTTGACTGGCTGCATTAACTTCCCTCAAAGTTTTTGTCAGTTAACTCGATCAAAAGATGAACTTATTCAGAAGGTGTTTCCAGATGTTTCTCAAAATTACAGAAACCATGATTGGTTGAGCGAACGAGCTATACTGGCTGCAAAAAACATAGATGTAAATTAATTAAATTTCAAAATTCAAGAACAAATTACAGGCGAATTGAGGATATATAAATCAGTTGATTCGGCTACTAATCAAGATGATGTAGTCAACTATCCACCGGAATTTTTAAACTCGCTGGATTTGCCAGGATTGCCACCTCACAATCTTCAATTAAAGGTTGGATCGGTGGTTATAATGTTGCGAAATATCAACCAACCGCGTCTTTGCAACGGTACACGGTTAGCGGTAAAAAAATTACTAAACAATGTGATAGAAGCAACTATACTCAAAGGAAAGTATAAAGGAGAAGATGTTCTCATACCGCGCATCCCAACGATTCCGACTGATGTGCCATTTGAGTTTAAACGACTACAGTTTCCAGTGCGTCTTGCTTTTGCTATGACTATAAACAAGTCCCAGGGGCAATCATTAAGTGTTTGTGGTATTAATCTAGAAAACCCATGTTTCTCCCATGGTCAATTGTATGTTGCCTGTTCCCGTGTTGGAAAACCATCAGATTTGTTTATCTATGCGCCAGGTAATCAAACAAAAAACATCGTATACCACAAAGCACTACAATGATAATAATAATTATTATGATTCACATGATTAACAATAAAGCGATTACTTACTTTTAAATCCTTATATATGTTTTATTTAATTATTTTTTATTCACAACGCCCTATCACCAGGGTGACGGTTCTGTTCAGGAGAATTTTTTAAAATACGTAGGCACAAAAACTGCCACATTACAAATCTTTTTGACAGGACGAAGTCTGTCGGGTCAGCTAGTATATAAATAAATTACTAACGACGCGTCGAGAAAATACGTGTATTGAAATAGGCGGGCGGCCGATCGATGGAACCTGTGACGTCACGCGTCATTTTAAAACGTCAATAAGAACCGAACGGAGCGAAGCAACGAAAAACTATTTTTATCAAAATTAATAATTATTTTCATTCTTCAATATTTCATAAAAACATTTTTTTTTAATTTTCACTGGATAGTCCTTTAACCATAAAAATTAAGCATTGACTTAATTCTTATTAACCATAATATATCAGTTATAATACAATTATTTAAGTCAACTTAACATTTTATGATCATCAATAGTATTGGAATTGTATTGATCAAATTGATATATGTTGACTTAAATCAAATATACCATAAATCGTATTAAAATAAGATAACTCTTAAGTACCAAGTGTTATATCTTTAAGAGGAAAAGAGTTTGACTCAATCTGATTTTACCAAAAAATAATTCATATTTATTAGAAATAAAAAAAATAAAAATCTCAAAATATGAAAATTGAACTTAACTCCTTTTGCCGCACACCGAAGAAATATTTGTATGATGAAAAACTTCGACATCAACGGACATTATGGGTGCAAAGGGTGCATACTTGAAGTAGGTCATATCATCAGTAGTTAGATCTTCTGGAATATCTTCTCCACTTGTGCCTTTGCCATCTAGCATTTCAGAAATGTTAGTTACAATTTTAAATCTATTATTCTTCAAAATAACATTATCCATTTTGGTTGCTATTATTTGTCCAATTTTATTTGGAGCTTTTTGAATTAAAGACTCAATTTTTTTTATGCATTTAATTGACTCAGATAATAATATCCCGGACATCTCCAACTGAATTATTTCTGAAGGTATAAATCCAAAGTTAGATTTTAAATAAATTAAATTTGTTTCCAAACTTGGGTTTAACATTTGTTCTATTGCGTCTTTAATTGCGACTGAATCATTTTTGTCTAATTCCAGAATCACTTTTTTTATATCAGATAAATGCTCACAGTAATAATTTGCTGCATTTATCCATGTTCCCCAGCGCATGAGTACGGGTTCAAGTGGCAAAGGAATTCCGGGAGCAATAGTATTAAAAATTGGTACTCGATATGGCGCTTTCAGAAATACTTTTTTAATAATTGATATAAATTTATTTATATCTTGAAAATTTATCCTAATTTCTTTGGCCACTCTATGAATCGCTTGTGCCATGCAAGTTACGTGCATCATTTTAGAGTATAGGTTTTGTATAACTTTTTCTGTTTTTAACATATATGGAGCCGCGTCAGATAAAAAAAGTAAAACGTTGTCATGTTTAATACCAAAAGGCCATAGTATAAACATAGATTTATCAAACATTTTGGTAATTGTTGAATTATTTCCTTTTTCCAAGATGGCAATATGCAGCAAAAATATTTTTCCAGCATTTTCTAATTCCAAAGTCCCAATAATGACATTTACCACGTATTTGTTTCCAAACTTGGGTTTAACATCCTTTTGCTCTAAAATATAAAATTGCCCCACATTGTACAAAAACTACAAAAAATAACCTAAAAGATGAAAAAATGACGTTAAGAAAACAAAACAAAATGCATTTATAGCTAAAAATGTCTAAAAATGCAAAAAAAATGGAAAATAAAATTAGAATATTCTGTATCAAGAGAGCATGAATCAAATTTTTAGCTAGGATAGCATTGTATAGAATCAAAGGAAAAAAAATGCAAAAGTCATCAACATACTAACTCTAACGATAAAGAATTAAAAAAATTAATACACATGTTGTCACATAACTACATGTATTATTTCATCAACAAAACCGTTTCAAATAGTTTATTGACCCAAATGTATAAAACAGTAATCCAAAATGTAAAACTTCAATTAGAAAATGTATCAGCTTTATGTTTGATGTCTAAAACAATCAATATTTTGTGACGGTTGCAGCATATTTTATCGACCTTAAAAAAGATAGTGAAATATCTACAGTTTAGTATAGTCTGGATTAATAAGTATTGATCTAGTATTAAAAAAAAAATAAAGATATAGTTCTCGTGATTTAAACTGATTGCAGGACAAACAAGATTGTCCCACCCGTTGGAACTCAAATTATGACATGTTAGATAGGATATTTGAACTTAAAGAACCAATTGTGGCAACATATGCTATTTTAAATATCTCTGCGTTTACTCGTTTTCAAAGCAAGATTAGATTATTATAAAAAAATCTAAAAATGAATTAAATATATTTTATAATATTACAATTGAACTTAATGTAGAAAAGTATGTAACTATGTTTAAATAGTAAATATTACTAAATATTCCTTTACAAAAAAATATTTGAAATTTTAAAATGATAAACTTTACTAAAACATGTTCAAAATGGGGTTAGCATTTTTAGGTATTAAAAATTGTATGAATTTTTAATTACAAAATGACTTGCAAATTTTGGAGATTTCAACATATTTTACCATATTTCGTAAAAATTTGAACTTAAAAATGTATAAAAAAAAATAATTGTGACTAACGATTTTTAATTTTTTTTTAGCTAGAATAAGAACGACCTATAAGAAATCTTGTATTAAATTTTCAAGTTTTTTTGGGGATCTAAAATTATTTTATAGACGTTTCAAAAAAAAAAAATGCTTAAAAAATTGAAAATTCCAGTTGTCTACAAATAGCTAAAAAAAAAGCCATGGTATTTTGAAAATTTAACAGTATATAGATAACTCTAATATAAACATTTAGTGAACATTTTAAGTGTTTACAATGATTCGTTTTTGAGTTACAAGAATATAAAAAATTGAATTTATCATTAAGTCCCCCCATTATAGGCTGGGGCTCTGGGCTCATGTGTTTAACACACACAACACACCCTGTTATTGCGGCACTGATAATTCAATAAAGTAAATCTTCATTATTTCTTACCTGTTGATGTAGATGGTTGTTTATCCGAATGATATTCGTAAGGGAAAGCTGTTGGCTTTAATTTTTTTTTATTTTGACTCATAAAATCATCGGAACTAAAATGTTCCTGGCAAAAATATTTATTATGCAATTTTTCTTACGAAAACGACAGTAGATTAATATTTCCTGTAGGAAGAAGATAATTTTTAATTTAAATTAAAAAAATTGAATGAAAAATAACTTTAATTAATTAAATAATACATGCCACAGTTCAGTAACCATACTTCACTTCTGACTTCATCTTTGGGAAATCTAAACATACTTAGTTTGGGAAACTGTATTGTTGTTTTGAGGCAATTAAAATATTGGCACTTATTTCCAGGCATGATCAATATTGTTATTTATAACACGAAAACGTTTATTTAAATAAGAAATATAACATTAAGAACATAAATGTTGCCGTTTCGAATGACAATCGATTGACGATAAGTGTTGTCGGTTATCAAAGTTAACCTAAGTCCTGTTTTACAATTCATATTATATCAATAATAATAATACCATTAATATCATTGGTTTTATAATAGATATTATGTAGTATTTATATAACAATCTATAAAATCAATGGTATTATTAAAATTGTTTACTGATAAGTTATTTATAGTCTAGAAACTAGTGGGGTACATGGATATATTACACCCTGCCATAGTATGGTGAGGTGTACACCGCACCGCTGACAACTTGTATTTATAGGGAAAATGAAACCAATGTAACTGAAAAAGGTATTACAAGAGTTTATATAACTTTTATGATATAATTTTATATAATGAGTACATTTCTGAATATATTTTATTTTTTTTTAAATTTTAGTATTCGATGCAAATGACACTTCCATGGATGAGACTGTGTAATAAACTGAAACAGATATATCGAGTGATGATAGTAAGCCGAAAATTTACTTAAATTAGAATGTTTATAATTATTATTAAGTCTATTATTTTTTTTTAATGTTATGGAGGTTGTAGTGACATATATTGAGACATTCAACACAACATGTATGTGCTACATACCATAAAATCTTATCAAATCACTTAAAAAACACCTAGAAGTACATAAACCTGAAAGAACAAAAATAAAGTGTAGTATTTTTAAGAGATCTATTTACCACCAAGGTGATTTAAAATACTACAAAACCATTATTCACAGTAATAAAGATTATTAAAAATTGAAATGTCCAAGCTGCCCTAATACATACTCCATGGCAAAGCAACTAAAAATCCACAATGATTGTGTTCATTTAAACTTAAAAAAATTCAAATGCACGTATTGTGATATATCATCTGGAATTTCTATCGCAGTAAATAGACATCGAAAAAGAGTAATATATTAATGCATAAGTAACAAAATAAATCAGTTAAATTAAAAAACCACATATTTGTCTCAGGTACATAATAATGATCCAGAATCATGTTATATAAATTGTCCTAATACTTAAAATACCATATTACCATCATTCACACCAAGATTCAGTCACCGTTTTGTTATATCATAATTGAAATTTTAAAATTTAAAATTATATTAAATTTAGCAACTATTGTTATTATTGTTATGTAGAGATGTTAGTTTGTATTATATAGTAGTATACAACTGTATAATACTATAAAGGTATTAAACACATGGTATAAATATTATAAACATGCTAAAAAAAAAAAATTAAGACGTTATTTTTTTAATTATTACTGTCATTAAAGTGTACAATTATTATTTTTTAATCGTCAGGGGAAAAAATGCATAATAAACTCAAATTTTGTGCAACTATGACAAAGATATTACTAGATGAAATATAAAATATTAAAAAAAAAAAATAAACAGATTACACCCTCACAAACATTTATGTATAACAGATCCAGAAAAAAGATTAAATTTTATTTTTTGGTTTATGGTAACGTCTTAAGTTAATCCGTTGTTCATTCATAATATTCTATGTGTTGATGAAAGTAAATTTACTAACAAAGGGATATTAAACACAACCATCGTTATTAGTCGGATAAAAATCCGCATTTGGCTGCTCCTAGAAACTTCCAAGCATATTTGAGTACAAACATATGGATTGGTGGGAAATTACTAGGGCCCCATTTCTACGAAGGAACTTTAACGGGAAGGAAATACTTAAATTGTTTACATGAAGCCTTGGCTACACGTAAAAACATCTGTTATCAACGAGATTTAAGGCACCTGTTCGAATAATGCTTCAATTGTCCAAGAATTTTTAAGAGTAAGATTTGGTAAAAAATTGATTGCAACACACCGGACAAATAGAGTGGTCCTCAGGTCACCTGATTTTACACCGTTAGATTTTTTTTTAAGGGGACACTTGAAAAATGTTGTCTATGCTGATCCTCCATCAATATTCGAGATTTAAAGAACTCACGCACGTAATCTTTTAAATGAAAATAAATACTGGCAGGAACTACTATATTTACTTCGATTTGAGGCATGCATAGTACATAACGGAGGACATTCCAATTTATATTTTTAATTTCTGTAAATATATAATATGAATATAAAAATGTATATTGTTAAAAAAAAAAAATAGAAATTTAGAATTTTTCATCTAAAAATACATGTTTTTAAATTAATTATGTTATTTCTATATCACACATAGAAAACTGTATTTGATCTAACAATAATTGGTGTCAATCTCATACATATTTGCACGTTATTTTTGAGTTAGAACTCGATTGGTGTTATCATAACATTAGTAATTTGTTAACATATAAAAGTAGTACTAGCCAAAGACTTAGTTCAGTGGGGATCACCCAATGTAGTTAAATAAACACCAATTCCATATCACTTTAACCCCATTTCATAATAATACCAAATAATTTATAGTTGTTGATTGAACATTAATCATTTATTACTTGATTCCAAATAAAAAGTTGAAACAACTACATGGGTTTGATCTTAAAATAAATTTTTCTATGTTATATTAATCCTGTTATGAATGTCTATCACCTAGAATTGTAATGTAAAAATAACATCATACTATGTATTCTGTACCAACCACGTATGGGACAGCCGAAGAACCACTCGTTAAGTCCGAGAACCGAGATTATCCCTACAACCCAGTAGGTAGGCAACCTGTTATACACTCCTCATATTCACTGGGTAGGCAACCCATTAAACAAGACGACGATATAGAGGAGCGGGAACGTTTTTACGGTATATGAGGAAACAGGATGGTACAGATTATTCATGGGGACGGGGGCCCTGTGGTCGATCTGGTCTGGTGCAATGACCACAAAGAGCAATTATAATAATGGGACGAACTTAAATTCTACTTAAAATTAAGGCAGGTGAAAATCCGATCCGGTGAGCAACGCAACTTGACGACCTGGGCGGCCACGCACACAACGCACTCTGGGTTGATGGCGGACTTACGCGAAAATTCTGGCACCAGTCCCGTTATCGGGCAAACAACTGAGTCTCACGATGATTTTGTCAGCGGTACTCACTAAGGTGGACGGTGAATTTGAATCATGCAACATTCGGCACTTAATGTGACGGAGAGTTGTTGTCTAAGCCGACGAAATGACACAAAGTCATCGGCTCACAGAGTGGGTGAAAAAATTGCACACCGATTCCGAATTGACGTAATGTCAAAAGAAAAATTTATTGTTAATTTTACCAATAGCAACATCGTGTGAAAATACGACGAGAAAAATATACATATATATCACGACAAAATTATTGGCGACAGTAGACAACGAACGACAAGAACACGGAATATATTATAATATAAAAAGTGAATAAGAATAATAATAAAAAAAGGGCGTAGGCCACTGAATAATAACAAAAAATAATAATAATAGGTGATGCGACATAAACAATGATGATAATACATATATGGAAAAAAGCCGACCAATAATTGATTATAAAACACGGAAACAAAGAGAATAAACAAACATATAAAATTATAATAAAAAAACAGTTATAGGATTGAATGGTGTAAGGAGGAGACGGAAGAGATTAGGAAGGTATCACCGTCGTGCATAATAACGTCCAGCGATAAACGAACTTGTTTGGCGCGAACACTATGTTATGTCAACAAATCTATACTACCCAAATGAAAAGTTAATTTGATTGGGGTTTCATAGGTAAATAAATAGGAAGACATTAGATTTTTTTAAATATAATAATTTTATTCAACATAATATTTAAAATCTCTACTGTACAATTGAATAATATTCAAGAGAATAATTACCTACTTTTTTAGTTGATATACTTACCTACTTATATATCTTGTAATATACCCATATATCATTAATTGTGTACTAAAATTGAATCCAAATATTACATTTACACATTAAATATCTGCTATTAAAAATAATGATGATCAAAAAAGTGAAAAAAATTAACATGATTCGTATACACGCATCAATTTTCTCAGAAACTAAAAAACTTCTTTTTGAAATACAATTTAATATAACTAGATAGCAGATGCTTGAAAAATAATCAAATAATTAGTCTTATTTCATAAGAAAAAAATTGTGATTATTGCTAAAAAAATAAGGGCAGGTTAAGAAACTTTTAATACTATCCATTAAGTATTTAATTCACACAATACTTATTCTGGCTTGGTTTTAAAACATATAAAAGTAAAAAATACAAATAAATTATTCTGAAATGTTTCTATACTAGCATCAGATTAAAAAATAAGTAAAAAAAAACTAAATAGAACATGTTCTATTAAGTTCCGATTTATTGAATATCATATACGAGTTTTAATTTTTATTTGATTCATTAAAAGTATTTAATAAGATAAATATATATATATTTTTTTTTAATAGTGCAGATTTTTATAATGCATTGTTTTAATATTAATATCATAATAAACAGAATAATACATTCATATCTAATTGTATTCTCGCTAAAGAAAGTTGATAAATGTTCGTAATATACTCACTACAAAATAAATAAAATACCAATTTGTTTATTTCCAAAAATTTTTATTTTAATTGTAGAAAAATGTTATAAGACATAAAATATAAAATAGTATTATTGCATGTGCTTGATTTCCGATGATTGACGTAACCTATTTTTATCCTCGGTTGTTGTGACCATGTTTGTGGTATCGTCTTTTTTATTCATATCTGATTGTGAACCATAAAGAAACATAACTGAACCACGTCCACCATCTCCACCAATTATGTAAGATAAGGCATGCCGTTGTTCCCTTTTGAGTAAACAAAGAAAAACTGATTAAATACGTAATTGATAAAAACGCAACTCATTCAATGTTTTTTTTTTTTTAGTATCGCTAACCAAATAGTATCATATGTATACTTTATTATTCAACTACAGTGAAACTTCCCTTAACGGACACCTCTAAAAATTGGACACTTTAAATAACGGACACTATTATGGCATTTTAACTTTTGATTTTAATGATTTCAATCGTAAATTTGTGAAATTATAAAATGCATTAACATACGAAATGACTTCGTGTCAAAATACGAAACAATCTAAAGTAACTGATCTTTTAAATATATGTTAGTTTTAATTTTTATACCCTTGAACTAGTTTTGTAAAGAATACTTTTATTTTGTATTCGGAATAAGTATTTGAATAAATGAGAATTAAGGTATTCAATTTTTATTGTAACTATATTTTTGTGTTTATCCTATAAAAATTTAAATGCATATTTTTGCATATTTTGGTTAATAAAATGCACATTTATAGCATACAAATCCTAGCCGTGGTAATAAATATCTAGCAAAATAATAATAATATAATATAACAAAAATATTTTTATTTTTTCGTAATAAAATAAAAATTATCAAATAATATTTCTCATTACATTTGTAACTATATTAAAACATTATTATACTATATTTTTGATTTTTCTAGTATGTTAAGTTTGATTGCTACTCGGTGACATTTAGTAAATCTAACTCCCCCCTCCATTCAAAATAACATTAGTGCATGGCACATCACTTTGATATAGGTACTATATTTATTCTAAAATACTATATATATAAGTGATGAGACGTTTTTGCTATGAGACTAACCTTTTTTCTCTATTCAGAACCGTTGTACTCCGGTTGGAACGAATTGGGTTTGATCGATTTCCTAAATGTTGAAGGATGTGGCCCCGTTTCTCGTGCCGTTTGGCTATTGAATTTTTTGACTCAGTGGTTGTTGTATTAGTCAGAGTTGATGTTGTTGATGTTAGAGTTGATTTTGTTGATGCTAGAGTTGATTTTGTTGATTTTGTTGATGTTAGATTTAATGTTGTTGGTTTTAAAGTTGATGTTTCCAACTTATCGACTCTGGTCTTGTTAAAAAATAGCAATGTGGACCCATTTTTAGACTTGGGAATCTTCATCTTAGGGTGGGAAAGCATATTTAACAAGTCCTTACACGAATCGTTTTCACTAACCGCCATCCTGAATGTAGTGGCGCTTTTATTGCCTGTCTTGTACAACTGCGATGCATGAGGATGAGATAATGGAAAACAAAATTAACCGGTATTATTTAAGCACAATCTCAGATTTAAGGAAATTACGTTTTTAATCAAAAATGAACTAATTATGCAGTTAAATTGAAAAATGGGATAATTTATCTGGTTATTAAATAAATTATTAACGAATTTAAATTAAATATACTTACAGCACATCTGTGATCTGGATTTCCCGTCTTGTTAGGAGCTCCATCATATAACTTTATATATTTCATACGTCCCTCGTTGGTGTCTTCTGTTGGTGATTTTGCCAGGCAGTAAAAATTCAAGTATCCTATCCCTAAATAATATGTCCGCGACGATAAAACAAATTATAAGAGCTCAATAAATATGGTATAAGTGTGAATGTATAATATTATTAAATCATATTAATTCCTTATTTGGAGAAAGTTACAACTGTCAACCATTATCAGAGATAATTTATGGACCTTGAATGAAAATATAATATACAGTAATATATAATAATTAAACTATTGAATGCCTTTAAAGTTTGATAAAAAATATATATGGTTTAAAAACTAATTAATTCGTTAGTTTAAATTAACGGAGTATCTTCGTTAAATTATACATTTAATTTAACTTGATAATATCGTTTAAGTACTTTTTATGTATCATATAATCATTAGAAAACAACATTCATACATAATAAAAAGATATATATTTTCAAATTGTATTTATTATTTTTTTTAAATTTAATATTTTTAATTATCTACGTGGTTATTTATTATTATTTTTTTTTTGTAATAAGTAAAAATAAAAATAAAATGCGGCACCATCGAGTATGATATTGAACTTTTTAGCTGGATGTGACATACTCGTACTGGCATATATATTATATTTTACAGAAAATTTGGTATATTGGGAAATTTCATATTGACTTGATAATATAAATTTTGAATTAAATAATTCACGTTATTACATGTTTTATTATTGTTAAATGGGAAAAGCTCTCCTAATTATGGTCATAACACAGAATCTTGTATTTTTCTAAAATTATAATTTATTATACTTACCCTGATTATTACACCGTTGTCCGACATTTTCAACACTAGTAAACCACAGGCTGAATGATTGTCTTATTACGCCACTAGAATTGTAGTTGATATAGGCACAACCACCATTCAATGACGTAACCGAATTTATCACGCTTACTTGATATAGCGCAGATTCAAGTGATGGACACCCATCTAAGATTTCTGGAGTAATACACAATAAATAAAGGTTAATCAGTTGGTTTAATTTTTATGATGGGTTAGGTATGGGTGTCAAGAAAAAATTATTTGTAAAAAATAATTAATAACAACTCGGTTTTTTCTCACCACGACTGTTCCGTAATAATAAACAGCTATCACCATCAACGATAATTGTTCATTGTCGTTTGACAAGTTTTATTATCTTTTGAATAAAGTGACAACGTTCACATTTGTAACCTACGTGTTGAGTTCTGCGTTTTTATTATTATTATTATTATTCAACTACAGTATGTCAGTACCTCATTATTCCACAAACTGCGATCGGCCTACCGCAGACAATACTAAAAACGCATCCCGCCGTAGCCGCGCCATAACTTCTTAAACCTAACCGAAAAACCAAGCTACCCAATAATGAAAAATTCAAAAATGTATTTAGTGGTTTTAGAGGAAATGAGTGAAAACATAAAAAGTAACAAATTATAATTAAATTATAATAATTATCATGGAAAAGAGTAAATAATTATGATGATAGATGTTGCAGTAAATATTGATTGCAATAAATGATTCCAGCAGAAAATAAACACAATTTTTAAAGAACTATCCACTTCATCAAATTTTCTTTGGCTTAAATTATAGTATATACTATGATGAAAAAATGATACCATCAAAATTCGTTTGTGACAATCCGTTCGCTAATTACGATGATTTTTAATATTGCGCGCGACATCACAAATTCGTTCGTCGCTGCGGTGGCCATATAATACAATACACGGCAATATTTATCCATTTTTGGTTTAACGTAAAATAACTGCTAATAAACTCATTTTTTTCGAATGAACTAATCATACATATTTATGAATGAATACCTCATAATCTTTCTATTTGTATGATTGTATCACATTTTGGTTTAATATTCATGAAATAATAACAATTATTTTAAGTTAGAATAGTTAGATAATAATATTATGCAAGTCCTCACCCATTTCTAAAATTAGCTACAAGTTGTGTAAAATTAAATAGCCAGTTAAGGTGTTAAAAATCTATTGGTACACGATTGCCAAAACAATATTACACACGTTTACTACAGTGAATGAATGGTAAATTCGTAATCCCTGAAAATTATTTAAGTGTTATTTTTTTCTAAAAGATTAAACCAAAATTTGATATAATTATACGAATGGAAAGATTATGAGGTATTCTCAAATATATATGATTAGTTCATTCGAAAAAAAAAATATGTTTGCTAATTCATTAGCAGTTATTTTAAGTTAAACCAAAAATGGATAAATATTGCCGGGTATTATATATGGCTGCCGTTTCGGCGAACGAATTGTCACAAATGAATTTTAATCGTATCATTATTTTAGTTAGACTCTATTCTATTTATTATTATGGTAATAAAATAATTAAATAATGCAAAATGTTATTTATGTCTAGATAATTATTTATTTATTTACATGTTAAGTCACGGCTACGTCCTTACTATAACCTAATATTTATAGTACGGTTAAGTATTATAAAATGTAAATTAGTAGTATACATTTATTTTAGAAGAGATTTTATTGTCCACGACAAGTAAATTAAATAACAATAATTGTTGTTGTTGTTGTTGTTGTTATTGTTACCAGAGGAATAAAATATAAACAAAAATATCAACGTTCATTATTGAGGACCACATTCATTCAAAAGTCTTTTTTTAGAAGTTGAAATCCGAAATCAAGTGTAGCCATATTCATCTAAACGAATATTGATATAACTTTTATTCAAATTAGATTTTAGTAAAGGTTTATTTTATATTCATCAAGAACATAATTAATTGAGCTCTCGTGTGTACGTAATATATTATATAGCTATAGACTTTATTTTTAACTTCAAAATATTTTGTAAATTTTTGCTTTATTAATAAAATTTGTTAGATTGTTAATTTGCTATATTAATTTCTAAGTTCAAAGGCTTATAAAATTTTTTTGTAGATAAACGTTTAACTTTTTCTAGTTTCGGCTATAACATTTTAAGAGAAACTTTGTATTAAAAAAAAGTTGACGATCGAATTTTTTTTATCAACAGTTATAAAAATCCTAAAAAAATCGAAAATTTCACATTTTTTTAAACGGCAATTTTTTTAAGTTAGATCTATAAAATTAGATTAATTTTATATCCAGAAAATATGTAGATGTACAACCTAGCGATTTTAGTGCTTCAAAAAGTGATGAAACACAAAAAAGCCATATCATCGCAAATCAACACGTTCATCAAAATTCTCCGTATAGAATCAAAATTGTAAAAAGGTTTTCAAAATAATAAAAAGAATATATCATTTTATAATTTATTATTACAATTATATACTAACAAAAAGACGGAATGCGAAAATTAATATATGTACTTACCATTTGGCAAATTAGTTTGCATGTCGGCTCCGCCACTGATACAACTGATGATGGTTATAACCAGAAAAACAGCTATTGACATCATGGTGTGGTCCTTTTTGTTAACGCAAGTCGAGAAAACGCAGAAAAAATATTAGAAAAACAAATGGCGTGAATAAAATTAAATATCTGGATAGTTGGAAGAAACGTACTAAGAAGACTGACGTGCTATCGAACAAGAGGTGGTATGTGGAATGCCCAATGATTGAGATACACCATCCGCAAGATATTTTATAAACCACCCCGCCGAAGGTAGTGGTGGTAGCTGCTTCCCACCACCACCAGCATATAGAAATATCATAACAGGCATACCACAATTGACCCTCACACTCGCCGAACAATAATATAAGAATTTTGTACCCGCACGCACACGTTCTCTGCTCATACGTATAATGTAGAATTCCAGTGGACAATACATTTTCTACAACGCAGTGGCAGATCTTTATTATTTAAGCCATAAACAGTTTAAATAACATTATACGAAATTCCGATAAAAAACTTCCAACATAATATTACTAATAATATCATTGTAATAACTATAACTCTCGGTTATAAATATTTAAAATTATACAATTTATTATAATATTGTGTAGTATTGATATTTTGTTCAGTCATTTCTCGCCGTTCTCGGAATACGAAAATATTTTTTGTATTATGACATCATGTTAAATATACATTAGAAATTAAATTTTTTTATTTATATTTATTTATTTATTTATTTTACTCACGCATATCGCTTTTTAATAAATTCCATTTTTTACATCATATTTTTATTTATGCGCTAATCGCCACATTAGGATAATATTGTTGTATATACATATATATATGGCGTCAAAATTGTCGCCATAATATTAAGTATTGATTTATATCGTAATATTATATTTATCGTGTGTGAATTTTATTCAGTGTACATGCATAGATAGCAGCTGTACAGCAGCGTACCGACAAAGCCGTTTGTTGTTTATTATATTGTTATTTTTAGTATCTTTACGTATTATTATTATTAGTAACACTGTTTGAGCCGAACCGGCATTTTGGTTGGGACTTTTAATAATCAGTTACTATATTATAACTATTTATACTTATTTGGCCAAAAGGGGCTAGAGCTGCCTATCTGTTTACTAGGTTTAAGTCTACACACATATATTTACACACATCAATTACTTACAGTCTCAGGACTTGCCCGGTGACCTTGGCTACTCCCTTGTGAATGCTATATACATATAAACATTTAGAAGCTGTTTCCCAACACCACCAGCATTTAGAAATATCATAACAGGCATACCACGATTGACCCTCACACTCGCCGAACAATAATATAAGAATTTTGTACCCGCACGCACACGTTCTCTGCTCATACGTATAATGTAGAATTCCAGTTGACAATACATTTTCTACAACGCAGTGGCAGATCTTTATTATTCAAGCCATAGACATTTTAAAGAACATTATACGAAATTCCGATAAAAACCTTCCAACATAATATAACTAATAATATTATTGTAATAACTATAACTCTTGGTTCTAAATATTTTAAATTATACAATTTATTATAATATTGTGTATTATTGATATTTTGTTCAGTCATTTCTCGACGTTCTCGGAATACGAAAATATTTTTTGTATTATGACATCATGTTGATTATACATTAGAAATTAAATTTTTTTATTTATATTTATTTATTTTACTCACGCGTATCGCCATTCAATAAATTCCATTTTTTACATCATATTTTTATTTATGCGCTAATCGCCATATTAGGATAATATTATGTATATACATATATATATGGCGTCAAAATTGTCGCCATAATATTAAGTATTGATTTATATCGTAATATTATATTTATCGCGTGTGAATTTTATTCAGTGTACATGCTTATATAGCAGCTGTACAGCAGCGTACCGACAAAGCCGTTTGTTGTTTATTATATTGTTATTTTTAGTATCTTTACGTATTATTGTTATTAGTAACACTGTTTGAGCCGAACCGGCATTTTGGTTGGGACTTTTAATAATCAGTTACTATATTATAACTATTTTTACTTATTTGGCCAATAGGGCCAGAGCTGTCTATCTGTTTACTATCTTTAAGTCTACAACCACATTCTTACACACATCGACAACTTACACTCTCAGCACTTGCCCGGCGACCTTGGCTACTCCCTTGTGAATGCTATATACATATATACATATAGAAGCTGTTTCCCAACACCACCAGCATTTAGAAATATCATAACAGGCATACCACTATTGACCCTCACACTCGCCGAACAATAATATAAGAATTTTGTACCCGCACGCACACGTTCTCTGCTCATACGTATAATGTAGAATTCCAGTTGACAATACATTTTCTACAACGCAGTGGCAGATCTTTATTATTCAAGCCATAGACATTTTAAAGAACATTATACGAAATTCCGATAAAAACCTTCCAACATAATATAACTAATAATATTATTGTAATAACTATAACTCTTGGTTCTAAATATTTTAAATTATACAATTTATTATAATATTGTGTATTATTCATATTTTGTTCAGTCATTTCTCGACGTTCTCGGAATACGAAAATATTTTTTGTATTATGACATCATGTTGATTATACATTAGAAATTAAATTTGTTTAGTTATATTTTTTTATTTATTTATTTTACGCACGCCTATCGCTGTTAAATAAATTCAATTTTTTACATGATATTATTATTTATGCACTAGTCGCCACATTAGGATAGTATAATTGTATATATATATATATATATATATTTGGCGTCAAAATTGTGGCCATAATATTAAGTATTGATTTATATCGTAATATTATATTTATCGTGTGTGAATTTTATTCAGTGTACATGCTTATATAGCAGCTGTACAGCAGCGTACCGACAAAGCCGTTTGTGGTTTATTATATTGTTATTTTTAGTATCTTTACGTATTATTGTTATTAGTAACACTGTTTGAGCCGAACCGGCATTTTGGTTGGGACTTTTAATAATCAGTTACTATATTATAACTATTTATACTTATTTGGCCAATAGGGCCAGAGCTGTCTATCTGTTTACTATCTTTAAGTCTACAACCACATTCTTACACACATCGACAACTTACACTCTCAGCACTTGCCCGGCGACCTTGGCTACTCCCTTGTGAATGCTATATACATATATACATATAGAAGCTGTTTCCCAACACCACCAGCATTTAGAAATATCATAACAGGCATACCACTATTGACCCTCACACTCGCCGAACAATAATATAAGAATTTTGTACCCGCACGCACACGTTCTCTGCTCATACGTATAATGTAGAATTCCAGTTGACAATACATTTTCTACAACGCAGTGGCAGATCTTTATTATTCAAGCCAAAGACATTTTAAAGAACATTATACGAAATTCCGATAAAAACCTTCCAACATAATATAACTAATAATATTATTGTAATAACTATAACTCTTGGTTCTAAATATTTTAAATTATACAATTTATTATAATATTGTGTATTATTCATATTTTGTTCAGTCATTTCTCGACGTTCTCGGAATACGAAAATATTTTTTGTATTATGACATCATGTTGATTATACATTAGAAATTAAATTTGTTTAGTTATATTTTTTTATTTATTTATTTTACGCACGCCTATCGCTGTTAAATAAATTCAATTTTTTACATGATATTATTATTTATGCACTAGTCGCCACATTAGGATAGTATAATTGTATATATATATATATATATATATATTTGGCGTCAAAATTGTGGCCATAATATTAAGTATTGATTTATATCGTAATATTATATTTATCGTGTGTGAATTTTATTCAGTGTACATGCTTATATAGCAGCTGTACAGCAGCGTACCGACAAAGCCGTTTGTGGTTTATTATATTGTTATTTTTAGTATCTTTACGTATTATTGTTATTAGTAACACTGTTTGAGCCGAACCGGCATTTTGGTTGGGACTTTTAATAATCAGTTACTATATTATAACTATTTATACTTATTTGGCCAATAGGGCCAGAGCTGTCTATCTGTTTACTAGCTTTAAGTCTACAACCACATTCTTACACACATCGACAACTTACACTATCAGAACTTGCCCGGCGACCTTGGCTACTCCCTTGTGAATGCTATAAACATATATACATATAGAAGCTGTTTCCCAACACCACCAGCATTTAGAAATATCATAACAGGCATACCACGATTGACCCTCACACTCGCCGAACAATAATATAAGAATTTTGTACCCGCACGCACACGTTCTCTGCTCATACGTATAATGTAGAATTCCAGTTGACAATACATTTTCTACAACGCAGTGGCAGATCTTTATTATTCAAGCCATAGACATTTTAAAGAACATTATACGAAATTCCGATAAAAACCTTCCAACATAATATAACTAATAATATTATTGTAATAACTATAACTCTTGGTTCTAAATATTTTAAATTTTACAATTTATTATAATATTGTGTATTATTGATATTTTGTTCAGTCATTTCTCGACGTTCTCGGAATACGAAAATATTTTTTGTATTATGACATCATGTTGAATATACATTAGAAATTAAATTTTTTTATTTATATTTATTTATTTTACTCACGCGTATCGCCATTCAATAAATTCCATTTTTTACATCATATTTTTATTTATGCGCTAATCGCCACATTAGGATAATATTATTGTATATACATATATATATGGCATCAAAATTGTCGCCATAATATTAAGTATTGATTTATATCGTAATATTATATTTATCGCGTGTGAATTTTATTCAATGTACATGATTATATAGCAGCTGTACAGCAGCGTACCGACAAAGCCGTTTGTGGTTTATTATATTGTTATTTTTAGTATCTTTACGTATTATTGTTATTAGTAACACTGTTTGAGCCGAACCGGCATTTTGGTTGGGACTTTTAATAATCAGTTACTATATTATAACTATTTTTACTTATTTGGCCAAAAGGGGCCAGAGCTGCCTATCTGTTTACTAGGTTTAAGTCTACACACATATATTTACACACATCAATTACTTACAGTCTCAGGAATTGCCCGGTGACCTTGGCTACTCCCTTGTGAATGCTATAAACATATATACATATAGAAGCTGTTTCCCAACACCACCAGCATTTAGAAATATCATAACAGGCATACCACGATTGACCCTCACACTCGCCGAACAATAATATAAGAATTTTGTACCCGCACGCACACGTTCTCTGCTCATACGTATAATGTAGAATTCCAGTTGACAATACATTTTCTACAACGCAGTGGCAGATCTTTATTATTCAAGCCATAGACATTTTAAAGAACATTATACAAAATTCCGATAAAAACCTTCCAACATAATATAACTAATAATATTATTGTAATAACTATAACTCTTGGTTCTAAATATTTTAAATTATACAATTTATTATAATATTGTGTATTATTGATATTTTGTTCAGTCATTTCTCGACGTTCTCGGAATACGAAAATATTTTTTGTATTATGACATCATGTTGAATATACATTAGAAATTAAATTTTTTTATTTATATTTATTTATTTATTTATTTTACTCACGCGTATCGCCATTTAATAAATTCCATTTTTTACATCATATTTTTATTTATGCGCTAATCGCCATATTAGGATAATATTATGTATATACATATATATATGGCGTCAAAATTGTCGCCATAATATTAAGTATTGATTTATATCGTAATATTATATTTATCGCGTGTGAATTTTATTCAGTGTACATGCTTATATAGCAGCTGTACAGCAGCGTACCGACAAAGCCGTTTGTGGTTTATTATATTGTTATTTTTAGTATCTTTACGTATTATTGTTATTAGTAACACTGTTTGAGCCGAACCGGCATTATGGTTGGGACTTTTAATAATCAGTTACTATAATATAACTATTTATACTTATTTGGCCAATAGGGCCAGAGCTGTCTATCTGTTTACTAGCTTTAAGTCTACAACCACATTCTTACACACATCGACAACTTACACTTTCAGAACTTGCCCGGCGACCTTGGCTACTCCCTTGTGAATGCTATAAACATATATACATATAGAAGCTGTTTCCCAACACCACCAGCATTTAGAAATATCATAACAGGCATACCACTATTGACCCTCACACTCGCCGAACAATAATATAAGAATTTTGTACCCGCACGCACACGTTCTCTGCTCATACGTATAATGTAGAATTCCAGTTGACAATACATTTTCTACAACGCAGTGGCAGATCTTTATTATTCAAGCCATAGACATTTTAAAGAACATTATACGAAATTCCGATAAAAACCTTCCAACATAATATAACTAATAATATTATTGTAATAACTATAACTCTTGGTTCTAAATATTTTAAATTATACAATTTATTATAATATTGTGTATTATTGATATTTTGTTCAGTCATTTCTCGACGTTCTCGGAATACGAAAATATTTTTTGTATTATGACATCATGTTGAATATACATTAGAAATTAAATTTTTTTATTTATATTTATTTATTTATTTATTTTACTCACGCGTATCGCCATTTAATAAATTCCATTTTTTACATCATATTTTTATTTATGCGCTAATCGCCATATTAGGATAATATTATGTATATACATATATATATGGCGTCAAAATTGTCGCCATAATATTAAGTATTGATTTATATCGTAATATTATATTTATCGCGTGTGAATTTTATTCAGTGTACATGCTTATATAGCAGCTGTACAGCAGCGTACCGACAAAGCCGTTTGTTGTTTATTATATTGTTATTTTTAGTATCTTTACGTATTATTGTTATTAGTAACACTGTTTGAGCCGAACCGGCATTTTGGTTGGGACTTTTAATAATCAGTTACTATATTATAACTATTTTTACTTATTTGGCCAATAGGGCCAGAGCTGTCTATCTGTTTACTATCTTTAAGTCTACAACCACATTCTTACACACATCGACAACTTACACTCTCAGCACTTGCCCGGCGACCTTGGCTACTCCCTTGTGAATGCTATATACATATATACATATAGAAGCTGTTTCCCAACACCACCAGCATTTAGAAATATCATAACAGGCATACCACTATTGACCCTCACACTCGCCGAACAATAATATAAGAATTTTGTACCCGCACGCACACGTTCTCTGCTCATACGTATAATGTAGAATTCCAGTTGACAATACATTTTCTACAACGCAGTGGCAGATCTTTATTATTCAAGCCATAGACATTTTAAAGAACATTATACGAAATTCCGATAAAAACCTTCCAACATAATATAACTAATAATATTATTGTAATAACTATAACTCTTGGTTCTAAATATTTTAAATTATACAATTTATTATAATATTGTGTATTATTCATATTTTGTTCAGTCATTTCTCGACGTTCTCGGAATACGAAAATATTTTTTGTATTATGACATCATGTTGATTATACATTAGAAATTAAATTTGTTTAGTTATATTTTTTTATTTATTTATTTTACGCACGCCTATCGCTGTTAAATAAATTCAATTTTTTACATGATATTATTATTTATGCACTAGTCGCCACATTAGGATAGTATAATTGTATATATATATATATATATATATTTGGCGTCAAAATTGTGGCCATAATATTAAGTATTGATTTATATCGTAATATTATATTTATCGTGTGTGAATTTTATTCAGTGTACATGCTTATATAGCAGCTGTACAGCAGCGTACCGACAAAGCCGTTTGTGGTTTATTATATTGTTATTTTTAGTATCTTTACGTATTATTGTTATTAGTAACACTGTTTGAGCCGAACCGGCATTTTGGTTGGGACTTTTAATAATCAGTTACTATATTATAACTATTTATACTTATTTGGCCAATAGGGCCAGAGCTGTCTATCTGTTTACTAGCTTTAAGTCTACAACCACATTCTTACACACATCGACAACTTACACTTTCAGAACTTGCCCGGCGACCTTGGCTACTCCCTTGTGAATGCTATAAACATATATACATATAGAAGCTGTTTCCCAACACCACCAGCATTTAGAAATATCATAACAGGCATACCACGATTGACCCTCACACTCGCCGAACAATAATATAAGAATTTTGTACCCGCACGCACACGTTCTCTGCTCATACGTATAATGTAGAATTCCAGTTGACAATACATTTTCTACAACGCAGTGGCAGATCTTTATTATTCAAGCCATAGACATTTTAAAGAACATTATACGAAATTCCGATAAAAACCTTCCAACATAATATAACTAATAATATTATTGTAATAACTATAACTCTTGGTTCTAAATATTTTAAATTATACAATTTATTATAATATTGTGTATTATTGATATTTTGTTCAGTCATTTCTCGACGTTCTCGGAATACGAAAATATTTTTTGTATTATGACATCATGTTGAATATACATTAGAAATTAAATTTTTTTATTTATATTTATTTATTTTACTCACGCGTATCGCCATTCAATAAATTCCATTTTTTACATCATATTTTTATTTATGCGCTAATCGCCACATTAGGATAATATTATTGTATATACATATATATATGGCATCAAAATTGTCGCCATAATATTAAGTATTGATTTATATCGTAATATTATATTTATCGCGTGTGAATTTTATTCAATGTACATGATTATATAGCAGCTGTACAGCAGCGTACCGACAAAGCCGTTTGTGGTTTATTATATTGTTATTTTTAGTATCTTTACGTATTATTGTTATTAGTAACACTGTTTGAGCCGAACCGGCATTTTGGTTGGGACTTTTAATAATCAGTTACTATATTATAACTATTTTTACTTATTTGGCCAAAAGGGGCCAGAGCTGCCTATCTGTTTACTAGGTTTAAGTCTACAACCACATTCTTACACACATCGACAACTTACACTTTCAGAACTTGCCCGGCGACCTTGGCTACTCCCTTGTGAATGCTATAAACATATATACATATAGAAGCTGTTTCCCAACACCACCAGCATTTAGAAATATCATAACAGGCATACCACTATTGACCCTCACACTCGCCGAACAATAATATAAGAATTTTGTACCCGCACGCACACGTTCTCTGCTCATACGTATAATGTAGAATTCCAGTTGACAATACATTTTCTACAACGCAGTGGCAGGTCTTTATTATTCAAGCCATAGACATTTTAAAGAACATTATACGAAATTCCGATAAAAACCTTCCAACATAATATAACTAATAATATTATTGTAATAACTATAACTCTTGGTTCTAAATATTTTAAATTATACAATTTATTATAATATTGTGTATTATTGATATTTTGTTCAGTCATTTCTCGACGTTCTCGGAATACGAAAATATTTTTTGTATTATGACATCATGTTGAATATACATTAGAAATTAAATTTTTTTATTTATATTTATTTATTTATTTATTTTACTCACGCGTATCGCCATTTAATAAATTCCATTTTTTACATCATATTTTTATTTATGCGCTAATCGCCATATTAGGATAATATTATGTATATACATATATATATGGCGTCAAAATTGTCGCCATAATATTAAGTATTGATTTATATCGTAATATTATATTTATCGCGTGTGAATTTTATTCAGTGTACATGCTTATATAGCAGCTGTACAGCAGCGTACCGACAAAGCCGTTTGTTGTTTATTATATTGTTATTTTTAGTATCTTTACGTATTATTGTTATTAGTAACACTGTTTGAGCCGAACCGGCATTTTGGTTGGGACTTTTAATAATCAGTTACTATATTATAACTATTTTTACTTATTTGGCCAATAGGGCCAGAGCTGTCTATCTGTTTACTATCTTTAAGTCTACAACCACATTCTTACACACATCGACAACTTACACTCTCAGCACTTGCCCGGCGACCTTGGCTACTCCCTTGTGAATGCTATATACATATATACATATAGAAGCTGTTTCCCAACACCACCAGCATTTAGAAATATCATAACAGGCATACCACTATTGACCCTCACACTCGCCGAACAATAATATAAGAATTTTGTACCCGCACGCACACGTTCTCTGCTCATACGTATAATGTAGAATTCCAGTTGACAATACATTTTCTACAACGCAGTGGCAGATCTTTATTATTCAAGCCATAGACATTTTAAAGAACATTATACGAAATTCCGATAAAAACCTTCCAACATAATATAACTAATAATATTATTGTAATAACTATAACTCTTGGTTCTAAATATTTTAAATTATACAATTTATTATAATATTGTGTATTATTCATATTTTGTTCAGTCATTTCTCGACGTTCTCGGAATACGAAAATATTTTTTGTATTATGACATCATGTTGATTATACATTAGAAATTAAATTTGTTTAGTTATATTTTTTTATTTATTTATTTTACGCACGCCTATCGCTGTTAAATAAATTCAATTTTTTACATGATATTATTATTTATGCACTAGTCGCCACATTAGGATAGTATAATTGTATATATATATATATATATATATTTGGCGTCAAAATTGTGGCCATAATATTAAGTATTGATTTATATCGTAATATTATATTTATCGTGTGTGAATTTTATTCAGTGTACATGCTTATATAGCAGCTGTACAGCAGCGTACCGACAAAGCCGTTTGTGGTTTATTATATTGTTATTTTTAGTATCTTTACGTATTATTGTTATTAGTAACACTGTTTGAGCCGAACCGGCATTTTGGTTGGGACTTTTAATAATCAGTTACTATATTATAACTATTTATACTTATTTGGCCAATAGGGCCAGAGCTGTCTATCTGTTTACTAGCTTTAAGTCTACAACCACATTCTTACACACATCGACAACTTACACTTTCAGAACTTGCCCGGCGACCTTGGCTACTCCCTTGTGAATGCTATAAACATATATACATATAGAAGCTGTTTCCCAACACCACCAGCATTTAGAAATATCATAACAGGCATACCACGATTGACCCTCACACTCGCCGAACAATAATATAAGAATTTTGTACCCGCACGCACACGTTCTCTGCTCATACGTATAATGTAGAATTCCAGTTGACAATACATTTTCTACAACGCAGTGGCAGATCTTTATTATTCAAGCCATAGACATTTTAAAGAACATTATACGAAATTCCGATAAAAACCTTCCAACATAATATAACTAATAATATTATTGTAATAACTATAACTCTTGGTTCTAAATATTTTAAATTATACAATTTATTATAATATTGTGTATTATTGATATTTTGTTCAGTCATTTCTCGACGTTCTCGGAATACGAAAATATTTTTTGTATTATGACATCATGTTGAATATACATTAGAAATTAAATTTTTTTATTTATATTTATTTATTTATTTATTTTACTCACGCGTATCGCCATTTAATAAATTCCATTTTTTACATCATATTTTTATTTATGCGCTAATCGCCATATTAGGATAATATTATGTATATACATATATATATGGCGTCAAAATTGTCGCCATAATATTAAGTATTGATTTATATCGTAATATTATATTTATCGCGTGTGAATTTTATTCAGTGTACATGCTTATATAGCAGCTGTACAGCAGCGTACCGACAAAGCCGTTTGTGGTTTATTATATTGTTATTTTTAGTATCTTTACGTATTATTGTTATTAGTAACACTGTTTGAGCCGAACCGGCATTATGGTTGGGACTTTTAATAATCAGTTACTATAATATAACTATTTATACTTATTTGGCCAATAGGGCCAGAGCTGTCTATCTGTTTACTAGCTTTAAGTCTACAACCACATTCTTACACACATCGACAACTTACACTTTCAGAACTTGCCCGGCGACCTTGGCTACTCCCTTGTGAATGCTATAAACATATATACATATAGAAGCTGTTTCCCAACACCACCAGCATTTAGAAATATCATAACAGGCATACCACTATTGACCCTCACACTCGCCGAACAATAATATAAGAATTTTGTACCCGCACGCACACGTTCTCTGCTCATACGTATAATGTAGAATTCCAGTTGACAATACATTTTCTACAACGCAGTGGCAGATCTTTATTATTCAAGCCATAGACATTTTAAAGAACATTATACGAAATTCCGATAAAAACCTTCCAACATAATATAACTAATAATATTATTGTAATAACTATAACTCTTGGTTCTAAATATTTTAAATTATACAATTTATTATAATATTGTGTATTATTGATATTTTGTTCAGTCATTTCTCGACGTTCTCGGAATACGAAAATATTTTTTGTATTATGACATCATGTTGAATATACATTAGAAATTAAATTTTTTTATTTATATTTATTTATTTATTTATTTTACTCACGCGTATCGCCATTTAATAAATTCCATTTTTTACATCATATTTTTATTTATGCGCTAATCGCCATATTAGGATAATATTATGTATATACATATATATATGGCGTCAAAATTGTCGCCATAATATTAAGTATTGATTTATATCGTAATATTATATTTATCGCGTGTGAATTTTATTCAGTGTACATGCTTATATAGCAGCTGTACAGCAGCGTACCGACAAAGCCGTTTGTTGTTTATTATATTGTTATTTTTAGTATCTTTACGTATTATTGTTATTAGTAACACTGTTTGAGCCGAACCGGCATTTTGGTTGGGACTTTTAATAATCAGTTACTATATTATAACTATTTTTACTTATTTGGCCAATAGGGCCAGAGCTGTCTATCTGTTTACTATCTTTAAGTCTACAACCACATTCTTACACACATCGACAACTTACACTCTCAGCACTTGCCCGGCGACCTTGGCTACTCCCTTGTGAATGCTATATACATATATACATATAGAAGCTGTTTCCCAACACCACCAGCATTTAGAAATATCATAACAGGCATACCACTATTGACCCTCACACTCGCCGAACAATAATATAAGAATTTTGTACCCGCACGCACACGTTCTCTGCTCATACGTATAATGTAGAATTCCAGTTGACAATACATTTTCTACAACGCAGTGGCAGATCTTTATTATTCAAGCCATAGACATTTTAAAGAACATTATACGAAATTCCGATAAAAACCTTCCAACATAATATAACTAATAATATTATTGTAATAACTATAACTCTTGGTTCTAAATATTTTAAATTATACAATTTATTATAATATTGTGTATTATTCATATTTTGTTCAGTCATTTCTCGACGTTCTCGGAATACGAAAATATTTTTTGTATTATGACATCATGTTGATTATACATTAGAAATTAAATTTGTTTAGTTATATTTTTTTATTTATTTATTTTACGCACGCCTATCGCTGTTAAATAAATTCAATTTTTTACATGATATTATTATTTATGCACTAGTCGCCACATTAGGATAGTATAATTGTATATATATATATATATATATATATTTGGCGTCAAAATTGTGGCCATAATATTAAGTATTGATTTATATCGTAATATAATATTTATCGTGTGTGAATTTTATTCAGTGTACATGCTTATATAGCAGCTGTACAGCAGCGTACCGACAAAGCCGTTTGTGGTTTATTATATTGTTATTTTTAGTATCTTTACGTATTATTGTTATTAGTAACACTGTTTGAGCCGAACCGGCATTTTGGTTGGGACTTTTAATAATCAGTTACTATATTATAACTATTTATACTTATTTGGCCAATAGGGCCAGAGCTGTCTATCTGTTTACTATCTTTAAGTCTACAACCACATTCTTACACACATCGACAACTTACACTCTCAGCACTTGCCCGGCGACCTTGGCTACTCCCTTGTGAATGCTATATACATATATACATATAGAAGCTGTTTCCCAACACCACCAGCATTTAGAAATATCATAACAGGCATACCACGATTGACCCTCACACTCGCCGAACAATAATATAAGAATTTTGTACCCGCACGCACACGTTCTCTGCTCATACGTATAATGTAGAATTCCAGTTGACAATACATTTTCTACAACGCAGTGGCAGATCTTTATTATTCAAGCCATAGACATTTTAAAGAACATTATACGAAATTCCGATAAAAACCTTCCAACATAATATAACTAATAATATTATTGTAATAACTATAACTCTTGGTTCTAAATATTTTAAATTATACAATTTATTATAATATTGTGTATTATTGATATTTTGTTCAGTCATTTCTCGACGTTCTCGGAATACGAAAATATTTTTTGTATTATGACATCATGTTGAATATACATTAGAAATTAAATTTTTTTATTTATATTTATTTATTTTACTCACGCGTATCGCCATTCAATAAATTCCATTTTTTACATCATATTTTTATTTATGCGCTAATCGCCACATTAGGATAATATTATTGTATATACATATATATATGGCATCAAAATTGTCGCCATAATATTAAGTATTGATTTATATCGTAATATTATATTTATCGCGTGTGAATTTTATTCAATGTACATGATTATATAGCAGCTGTACAGCAGCGTACCGACAAAGCCGTTTGTGGTTTATTATATTGTTATTTTTAGTATCTTTACGTATTATTGTTATTAGTAACACTGTTTGAGCCGAACCGGCATTTTGGTTGGGACTTTTAATAATCAGTTACTATATTATAACTATTTTTACTTATTTGGCCAAAAGGGGCCAGAGCTGCCTATCTGTTTACTAGGTTTAAGTCTACAACCACATTCTTACACACATCGACAACTTACACTTTCAGAACTTGCCCGGCGACCTTGGCTACTCCCTTGTGAATGCTATAAACATATATACATATAGAAGCTGTTTCCCAACACCACCAGCATTTAGAAATATCATAACAGGCATACCACGATTGACCCTCACACTCGCCGAACAATAATATAAGAATTTTGTACCCGCACGCACACGTTCTCTGCTCATACGTATAATGTAGAATTCCAGTTGACAATACATTTTCTACAACGCAGTGGCAGATCTTTATTATTCAAGCCATAGACATTTTAAAGAACATTATACGAAATTCCGATAAAAACCTTCCAACATAATATAACTAATAATATTATTGTAATAACTATAACTCTTGGTTCTAAATATTTTAAATTATACAATTTATTATAATATTGTGTATTATTGATATTTTGTTCAGTCATTTCTCGACGTTCTCGGAATACGAAAATATTTTTTGTATTATGACATCATGTTGAATATACATTAGAAATTAAATTTTTTTATTTATATTTATTTATTTATTTATTTTACTCACGCGTATCGCCATTTAATAAATTCCATTTTTTACATCATATTTTTATTTATGCGCTAATCGCCATATTAGGATAATATTATGTATATACATATATATATGGCGTCAAAATTGTCGCCATAATATTAAGTATTGATTTATATCGTAATATTATATTTATCGCGTGTGAATTTTATTCAGTGTACATGCTTATATAGCAGCTGTACAGCAGCGTACCGACAAAGCCGTTTGTTGTTTATTATATTGTTATTTTTAGTATCTTTACGTATTATTGTTATTAGTAACACTGTTTGAGCCGAACCGGCATTTTGGTTGGGACTTTTAATAATCAGTTACTATATTATAACTATTTTTACTTATTTGGCCAATAGGGCCAGAGCTGTCTATCTGTTTACTATCTTTAAGTCTACAACCACATTCTTACACACATCGACAACTTACACTCTCAGCACTTGCCCGGCGACCTTGGCTACTCCCTTGTGAATGCTATATACATATATACATATAGAAGCTGTTTCCCAACACCACCAGCATTTAGAAATATCATAACAGGCATACCACTATTGACCCTCACACTCGCCGAACAATAATATAAGAATTTTGTACCCGCACGCACACGTTCTCTGCTCATACATATAATGTAGAATTCCAGTTGACAATACATTTTCTACAACGCAGTGGCAGATCTTTATTATTCAAGCCATAGACATTTTAAAGAACATTATACGAAATTCCGATAAAAACCTTCCAACATAATATAACTAATAATATTATTGTAATAACTATAACTCTTGGTTCTAAATATTTTAAATTATACAATTTATTATAATATTGTGTATTATTCATATTTTGTTCAGTCATTTCTCGACGTTCTCGGAATACGAAAATATTTTTTGTATTATGACATCATGTTGATTATACATTAGAAATTAAATTTGTTTAGTTATATTTTTTTATTTATTTATTTTACGCACGCCTATCGCTGTTAAATAAATTCAATTTTTTACATGATATTATTATTTATGCACTAGTCGCCACATTAGGATAGTATAATTGTATATATATATATATATATATATTTGGCGTCAAAATTGTGGCCATAATATTAAGTATTGATTTATATCGTAATATTATATTTATCGTGTGTGAATTTTATTCAGTGTACATGCTTATATAGCAGCTGTACAGCAGCGTACCGACAAAGCCGTTTGTGGTTTATTATATTGTTATTTTTAGTATCTTTACGTATTATTGTTATTAGTAACACTGTTTGAGCCGAACCGGCATTTTGGTTGGGACTTTTAATAATCAGTTACTATATTATAACTATTTATACTTATTTGGCCAATAGGGCCAGAGCTGTCTATCTGTTTACTAGCTTTAAGTCTACAACCACATTCTTACACACATCGACAACTTACACTTTCAGAACTTGCCCGGCGACCTTGGCTACTCCCTTGTGAATGCTATAAACATATATACATATAGAAGCTGTTTCCCAACACCACCAGCATTTAGAAATATCATAACAGGCATACCACGATTGACCCTCACACTCGCCGAACAATAATATAAGAATTTTGTACCCGCACGCACACGTTCTCTGCTCATACGTATAATGTAGAATTCCAGTTGACAATACATTTTCTACAACGCAGTGGCAGATCTTTATTATTCAAGCCATAGACATTTTAAAGAACATTATACGAAATTCCGATAAAAACCTTCCAACATAATATAACTAATAATATTATTGTAATAACTATAACTCTTGGTTCTAAATATTTTAAATTATACAATTTATTATAATATTGTGTATTATTGATATTTTGTTCAGTCATTTCTCGACGTTCTCGGAATACGAAAATATTTTTTGTATTATGACATCATGTTGAATATACATTAGAAATTAAATTTTTTTATTTATATTTATTTATTTTACTCACGCGTATCGCCATTCAATAAATTCCATTTTTTACATCATATTTTTATTTATGCGCTAATCGCCACATTAGGATAATATTATTGTATATACATATATATATGGCATCAAAATTGTCGCCATAATATTAAGTATTGATTTATATCGTAATATTATATTTATCGCGTGTGAATTTTATTCAATGTACATGATTATATAGCAGCTGTACAGCAGCGTACCGACAAAGCCGTTTGTGGTTTATTATATTGTTATTTTTAGTATCTTTACGTATTATTGTTATTAGTAACACTGTTTGAGCCGAACCGGCATTTTGGTTGGGACTTTTAATAATCAGTTACTATATTATAACTATTTTTACTTATTTGGCCAAAAGGGGCTAGAGCTGCCTATCTGTTTACTAGGTTTAAGTCTACACACATATATTTACACACATCAATTACTTACAGTCTCAGGACTTGCCCGGTGACCTTGGCTACTCCCTTGTGAATGCTATATACATATAAACATTTAGAAGCTGTTTCCCAACACCACCAGCATTTAGAAATATCATAACAGGCATACCACTATTGACCCTCACACTCGCCGAACAATAATATAAGAATTTTGTACCCGCACGCACACGTTCTCTGCTCATACGTATAATGTAGAATTCCAGTTGACAATACATTTTCTACAACGCAGTGGCAGATCTTTATTATTCAAGCCATAGACATTTTAAAGAACATTATACGAAATTCCGATAAAAACCTTCCAACATAATATAACTAATAATATTATTGTAATAACTATAACTCTTGGTTCTAAATATTTTAAATTATACAATTTATTATAATATTGTGTATTATTCATATTTTGTTCAGTCATTTCTCGACGTTCTCGGAATACGAAAATATTTTTTGTATTATGACATCATGTTGATTATACATTAGAAATTAAATTTGTTTAGTTATATTTTTTTATTTATTTATTTTACTCACGCGTATCGCCATTCAATAAATTCCATTTTTTACATCATATTTTTATTTATGCGCTAATCGCCATATTAGGATAATATTATGTATATACATATATATATGGCGTCAAAATTGTCGCCATAATATTAAGTATTGATTTATATCGTAATATTATATTTATCGTGTGTGAATTTTATTCAGTGTACATGCTTATATAGCAGCTGTACAGCAGCGTACCGACAAAGCCGTTTGTGGTTTATTATATTGTTATTTTTAGTATCTTTACGTATTATTGTTAGTAGTAACACTGTTTGAGCCGAACCGGCATTTTGGTTGGGACTTTTAATAATCAGTTACTATATTATAACTATTTTTACTTATTTGGCCAAAAGGGGCCAGAGCTGCCTATTTGTTTACTAGGTTTAAGTCTACACACATATATTTACACACATCAACTACTTACAGTCTCAGGACTTGCCCGGCGACCTTGGCTACTCCCTTGTGAATGCTATATACATATATACCTATAGAAGCTGTTTCACAACACCACCAGCATTTAGAAATATCATAACAGGCATACCATGATTGACCCTCACACTCGCCGAACAATAATATAAGAATTTTGTACCCGCACGCACACGTTCTCTGCTCATACTTATAATGTAGAATTCCAGTGGACAATACATTTTCTACAACGCAGTGGCAGATCTTTATTATATAGCAGTATAAGCATGTACACTGAATAAAATTCACACACGATAAATATATTATTACGATATAAATCAATACTTAAAATTATTGCGACAATTTTGACGCCATATATATATGTATATACAATAATATTATCCTAATGTGGCGATTAGCGCATAAATAAAAATATGATGTAAAAAATGGAATTTATTAAATGGCGATACGCGTGAGTAAAATAAATAAATAAATAAATATAAATAAAAAAATTTAATTTCTAATGTATATTCAACATGATGTCATAATACAAAAAATATTTTCGTATTCCGAGAACGTCGAGAAATGACTGAACAAAATATCAATAATACACAATATTATAATAAATTGTATAATTTAAAATATTTAGAACCAAGAGTTATAGTTATTACAATAATATTATTAGTTATATTATGTTGGAAGGTTTTTATCGGAATTTCGTATAATGTTCTTTAAAATGTCTATGGCTTGAATAATAAAGATCTGCCACTGCGTTGTAGAAAATGTATTGTCAACTGGAATTCTACATTATACGTATGAGCAGAGAACGTGTGCGTGCGGGTACAAAATTCTTATATTATTGTTCGGCGAGTGTGAGGGTCAATCGTGGTATGCCTGTTATGATATTTCTAAATGCTGGTGGTGTTGGGAAACAGCTTCTATATGTATATATGTATATAGCATTCACAAGGGAGTAGCCAAGGTCGCCGGGCAAGTTCTGAGAGTGTAAGTTGTCGATGTGTGTAAGAATGTGGTTGTAGACTTAAAGCTAGTAAACAGATAGACAGCTCTGGCCCCATTGGCCAAATAAGTAAAAATAGTTATAATATAGTAACTGATTATTAATAGTCCCAACCAAAATGCCGGTTCGGCACAAACAGTGTTACTAATAATAATAATACGTAAAGATACTAAAAATAACAATATAATAAACAACAAACGGCTTTGTCGGTACGCTGCTGTACAGCTGCTATCTATGCATGTACACTGAATAAAATTCACACACGATAAATATAATATTACGATATAAATCAATACTTAATATTATGGCGACAATTTTGACGCCATATATATATGTATATACAACAATATTATCCTAATGTGGCGATTAGCGCATAAATAAAAATATGATGTAAAAAATGGAATTTATTAAAAAGCGATATGCGTGAGTAAAATAAATAAATAAATAAATATAAATAAAAAAATTTAATTTCTAATGTATATTTAACATGATGTCATAATACAAAAAATATTTTCGTATTCCGAGAACGGCGAGAAATGGCTGAACAAAATATCAATACTACACAATATTATAATAAATTGTATAATTTTAAATATTTATAACCGAGAGTTATAGTTATTACAATGATATTATTAGTAATATTATGTTGGAAGTTTTTTATCGGAATTTCGTATAATGTTATTTAAACTGTTTATGGCTTAAATAATAAAGATCTGCCACTGCGTTGTAGAAAATGTATTGTCCACTGGAATTCTACATTATACGTATGAGCAGAGAACGTGTGCGTGCGGGTACAAAATTCTTATATTATTGTTCGGCGAGTGTGAGGGTCAATTGTGGTATGCCTGTTATGATATTTCTATATGCTGGTGGTGGTGGGAAGCAGCTACCACCACTACCTTCGGCGGGGTGGTTTATAAAATATCTTGCGGATGGTGTATCTCAATCATTGGGCATTCCACATACCACCTCTTGTTCGATAGCACGTCAGTCTTCTTAGTACGTTTCTTCCAACTATCCAGATATTTAATTTTATTCACGCCATTTGTTTTTCTAATATTTTTTCTGCGTTTTCTCGACTTGCGTTAACAAAAAGGACCACACCATGATGTCAATAGCTGTTTTTCTGGTTATAACCATCATCAGTTGTATCAGTGGCGGAGCCGACATGCAAACTAATTTGCCAAATGGTAAGTACATATATTAATTTTCGCATTCCGTCTTTTTGTTAGTATATAATTGTAATAATAAATTATAAAATGATATATTCTTTTTATTATTTTGAAAACCTTTTTACAATTTTGATTCTATACGGAGAATTTTGATGAACGTGTTGATTTGCGATGATATGGCTTTTTTGTGTTTCATCACTTTTTGAAGCACTAAAATCGCTAGGTTGTACATCTACATATTTTCTGGATATAAAATTAATCTAATTTTATAGATCTAACTTAAAAAAATTGCCGTTTAAAAAAATGTGAAATTTTCGATTTTTTTAGGATTTTTATAACTGTTGATAAAAAAAATTCGATCGTCAACTTTTTTTTAATACAAAGTTTCTCTTAAAATGTTATAGCCGAAACTAGAAAAAGTTAAACGTTTATCTACAAAAAAATTTTATAAGCCTTTGAACTTAGAAATTAATATAGCAAATTAACAATCTAACAAATTTTATTAATAAAGCAAAAATTTACAAAATATTTTGAAGTTAAAAATAAAGTCTATAGCTATATAATATATTACGTACACACGAGAGCTCAATTAATTATGTTCTTGATGAATATAAAATAAACCTTTACTAAAATCTAATTTGAATAAAAGTTATATCAATATTCGTTTAGATGAATATGGCTACACTTGATTTCGGATTTCAACTTCTAAAAAAAGACTTTTGAATGAATGTGGTCCTCAATAATGAACGTTGATATTTTTGTTTATATTTTATTCCTCTGGTAACAATAACAACAACAACAACAACAACAATTATTGTTATTTAATTTACTTGTCGTGGACAATAAAATCTCTTCTAAAATAAATGTATACTACTAATTTACATTTTATAATACTTAACCGTACTATAAATATTAGGTTATAGTAAGGACGTAGCCGTGACTTAACATGTAAATAAATAAATAATTATCTAGACATAAATAACATTTTGCATTATTTAATTATTTTATTACCATAATAATAAATAGAATAGAGTCTAACTAAAATAATGATACGATTAAAATTCATTTGTGACAATTCGTTCGCCGAAACGGCAGCCATATATAATACCCGGCAATATTTATCCATTTTTGGTTTAACTTAAAATAACTGCTAATGAATTAGCAAACATATTTTTTTTTTCGAATGAACTAATCATATATATTTGAGAATACCTCATAATCTTTCCATTCGTATAATTATATCAAATTTTGGTTTAATCTTTTAGAAAAAAATAACACTTAAATAATTTTCAGGGATTACGAATTTACCATTCATTCACTGTAGTAAACGTGTGTAATATTGTTTTGGCAATCGTGTACCAATAGATTTTTAACACCTTAACTGGCTATTTAATTTTACACAACTTGTAGCTAATTTTAGAAATGGGTGAGGACTTGCATAATATTATTATCTAACTATTCTAACTTAAAATAATTGTTATTATTTCATGAATATTAAACCAAAATGTGATACAATCATACAAATAGAAAGATTATGAGGTATTCATTCATAAATATGTATGATTAGTTCATTCGAAAAAAATGAGTTTATTAGCAGTTATTTTACGTTAAACCAAAAATGGATAAATATTGCCGTGTATTGTATTATATGGCCACCGCAGCGACGAACGAATTTGTGATGTCGCGCGCAATATTAAAAATCATCGTAATTAGCGAACGGATTGTCACAAACGAATTTTGATGGTATCATTTTTTCATCATAGTATATACTATAATTTAAGCCAAAGAAAATTTGATGAAGTGGATAGTTCTTTAAAAATTGTGTTTATTTTCTGCTGGAATCATTTATTGCAATCAATATTTACTGCAACATCTATCATCATAATTATTTACTCTTTTCCATGATAATTATTATAATTTAATTATAATTTGTTACTTTTTATGTTTTCACTCATTTCCTCTAAAACCACTAAATACATTTTTGAATTTTTCATTATTGGGTAGCTTGGTTTTTCGGTTAGGTTTAAGAAGTTATGGCGCGGCTACGGCGGGATGCGTTTTTAGTATTGTCTGCGGTAGGCCGATCGCAGTTTGTGGAATAATGAGGTACTGACATACTGTAGTTGAATAATAATAATAATAATAAAAACGCAGAACTCAACACGTAGGTTACAAATGTGAACGTTGTCACTTTATTCAAAAGATAATAAAACTTGTCAAACGACAATGAACAATTATCGTTGATGGTGATAGCTGTTTATTATTACGGAACAGTCGTGGTGAGAAAAAACCGAGTTGTTATTAATTATTTTTTACAAATAATTTTTTCTTGACACCCATACCTAACCCATCATAAAAATTAAACCAACTGATTAACCTTTATTTATTGTGTATTACTCCAGAAATCTTAGATGGGTGTCCATCACTTGAATCTGCGCTATATCAAGTAAGCGTGATAAATTCGGTTACGTCATTGAATGGTGGTTGTGCCTATATCAACTACAATTCTAGTGGCGTAATAAGACAATCATTCAGCCTGTGGTTTACTAGTGTTGAAAATGTCGGACAACGGTGTAATAATCAGGGTAAGTATAATAAATTATAATTTTAGAAAAATACAAGATTCTGTGTTATGACCATAATTAGGAGAGCTTTTCCCATTTAACAATAATAAAACATGTAATAACGTGAATTATTTAATTCAAAATTTATATTATCAAGTCAATATGAAATTTCCCAATATACCAAATTTTCTGTAAAATATAATATATATGCCAGTACGAGTATGTCACATCCAGCTAAAAAGTTCAATATCATACTCGATGGTGCCGCATTTTATTTTTATTTTTACTTATTACAAAAAAAAAATAATAATAAATAACCACGTAGATAATTAAAAATATTAAATTTAAAAAAAATAATAAATACAATTTGAAAATATATATCTTTTTATTATGTATGAATGTTGTTTTCTAATGATTATATGATACATAAAAAGTACTTAAACGATATTATCAAGTTAAATTAAATGTATAATTTAACGAAGATACTCCGTTAATTTAAACTAACGAATTAATTAGTTTTTAAACCATATATATTTTTTATCAAACTTTAAAGGCATTCAATAGTTTAATTATTATATATTACTGTATATTATATTTTCATTCAAGGTCCATAAATTATCTCTGATAATGGTTGACAGTTGTAACTTTCTCCAAATAAGGAATTAATATGATTTAATAATATTATACATTCACACTTATACCATATTTATTGAGCTCTTATAATTTGTTTTATCGTCGCGGACATATTATTTAGGGATAGGATACTTGAATTTTTACTGCCTGGCAAAATCACCAACAGAAGACACCAACGAGGGACGTATGAAATATATAAAGTTATATGATGGAGCTCCTAACAAGACGGGAAATCCAGATCACAGATGTGCTGTAAGTATATTTAATTTAAATTCGTTAATAATTTATTTAATAACCAGATAAATTATCCCATTTTTCAATTTAACTGCATAATTAGTTCATTTTTGATTAAAAACGTAATTTCCTTAAATCTGAGATTGTGCTTAAATAATACCGGTTAATTTTGTTTTCCATTATCTCATCCTCATGCATCGCAGTTGTACAAGACAGGCAATAAAAGCGCCACTACATTCAGGATGGCGGTTAGTGAAAACGATTCGTGTAAGGACTTGTTAAATATGCTTTCCCACCCTAAGATGAAGATTCCCAAGTCTAAAAATGGGTCCACATTGCTATTTTTTAACAAGACCAGAGTCGATAAGTTGGAAACATCAACTTTAAAACCAACAACATTAAATCTAACATCAACAAAATCAACAAAATCAACTCTAGCATCAACAAAATCAACTCTAACATCAACAACATCAACTCTGACTAATACAACAACCACTGAGTCAAAAAATTCAATAGCCAAACGGCACGAGAAACGGGGCCACATCCTTCAACATTTAGGAAATCGATCAAACCCAATTCGTTCCAACCGGAGTACAACGGTTCTGAATAGAGAAAAAAGGTTAGTCTCATAGCAAAAACGTCTCATCACTTATATATATAGTATTTTAGAATAAATATAGTACCTATATCAAAGTGATGTGCCATGCACTAATGTTATTTTGAATGGAGGGGGGAGTTAGATTTACTAAATGTCACCGAGTAGCAATCAAACTTAACATACTAGAAAAATCAAAAATATAGTATAATAATGTTTTAATATAGTTACAAATGTAATGAGAAATATTATTTGATAATTTTTATTTTATTACGAAAAAATAAAAATATTTTTGTTATATTATATTATTATTATTTTGCTAGATATTTATTACCACGGCTAGGATTTGTATGCTATAAATGTGCATTTTATTAACCAAAATATGCAAAAATATGCATTTAAATTTTTATAGGATAAACACAAAAATATAGTTACAATAAAAATTGAATACCTTAATTCTCATTTATTCAAATACTTATTCCGAATACAAAATAAAAGTATTCTTTACAAAACTAGTTCAAGGGTATAAAAATTAAAACTAACATATATTTAAAAGATCAGTTACTTTAGATTGTTTCGTATTTTGACACGAAGTCATTTCGTATGTTAATGCATTTTATAATTTCACAAATTTACGATTGAAATCATTAAAATCAAAAGTTAAAATGCCATAATAGTGTCCGTTATTTAAAGTGTCCAATTTTTAGAGGTGTCCGTTAAGGGAAGTTTCACTGTAGTTGAATAATAAAGTATACATATGATACTATTTGGTTAGCGATACTAAAAAAAAAAAAACATTGAATGAGTTGCGTTTTTATCAATTACGTATTTAATCAGTTTTTCTTTGTTTACTCAAAAGGGAACAACGGCATGCCTTATCTTACATAATTGGTGGAGATGGTGGACGTGGTTCAGTTATGTTTCTTTATGGTTCACAATCAGATATGAATAAAAAAGACGATACCACAAACATGGTCACAACAACCGAGGATAAAAATAGGTTACGTCAATCATCGGAAATCAAGCACATGCAATAATACTATTTTATATTTTATGTCTTATAACATTTTTCTACAATTAAAATAAAAATTTTTGGAAATAAACAAATTGGTATTTTATTTATTTTGTAGTGAGTATATTACGAACATTTATCAACTTTCTTTAGCGAGAATACAATTAGATATGAATGTATTATTCTGTTTATTATGATATTAATATTAAAACAATGCATTATAAAAATCTGCACTATTAAAAAAAAATATATATATATTTATCTTATTAAATACTTTTAATGAATCAAATAAAAATTAAAACTCGTATATGATATTCAATAAATCGGAACTTAATAGAACATGTTCTATTTAGTTTTTTTTTACTTATTTTTTAATCTGATGCTAGTATAGAAACATTTCAGAATAATTTATTTGTATTTTTTACTTTTATATGTTTTAAAACCAAGCCAGAATAAGTATTGTGTGAATTAAATACTTAATGGATAGTATTAAAAGTTTCTTAACCTGCCCTTATTTTTTTAGCAATAATCACAATTTTTTTCTTATGAAATAAGACTAATTATTTGATTATTTTTCAAGCATCTGCTATCTAGTTATATTAAATTGTATTTCAAAAAGAAGTTTTTTAGTTTCTGAGAAAATTGATGCGTGTATACGAATCATGTTAATTTTTTTCACTTTTTTGATCATCATTATTTTTAATAGCAGATATTTAATGTGTAAATGTAATATTTGGATTCAATTTTAGTACACAATTAATGATATATGGGTATATTACAAGATATATAAGTAGGTAAGTATATCAACTAAAAAAGTAGGTAATTATTCTCTTGAATATTATTCAATTGTACAGTAGAGATTTTAAATATTATGTTGAATAAAATTATTATATTTAAAAAAATCTAATGTCTTCCTATTTATTTACCTATGAAACCCCAATCAAATTAACTTTTCATTTGGGTAGTATAGATTTGTTGACATAACATAGTGTTCGCGCCAAACAAGTTCGTTTATCGCTGGACGTTATTATGCACGACGGTGATACCTTCCTAATCTCTTCCGTCTCCTCCTTACACCATTCAATCCTATAACTGTTTTTTTATTATAATTTTATATGTTTGTTTATTCTCTTTGTTTCCGTGTTTTATAATCAATTATTGGTCGGCTTTTTTCCATATATGTATTATCATCATTGTTTATGTCGCATCACCTATTATTATTATTTTTTGTTATTATTCAGTGGCCTACGCCCTTTTTTTATTATTATTCTTATTCACTTTTTATATTATAATATATTCCGTGTTCTTGTCGTTCGTTGTCTACTGTCGCCAATAATTTTGTCGTGATATATATGTATATTTTTCTCGTCGTATTTTCACACGATGTTGCTATTGGTAAAATTAACAATAAATTTTTCTTTTGACATTACGTCAATTCGGAATCGGTGTGCAATTTTTTCACCCACTCTGTGAGCCGATGACTTTGTGTCATTTCGTCGGCTTAGACAACAACTCTCCGTCACATTAAGTGCCGAATGTTGCATGATTCAAATTCACCGTCCACCTTAGTGAGTACCGCTGACAAAATCATCGTGAGACTCAGTTGTTTGCCCGATAACGGGACTGGTGCCAGAATTTTCGCGTAAGTCCGCCATCAACCCAGAGTGCGTTGTGTGCGTGGCCGCCCAGGTCGTCAAGTTGCGTTGCTCACCGGATCGGATTTTCACCTGCCTTAATTTTAAGTAGAATTTAAGTTCGTCCCATTATTATAATTGCTCTTTGTGGTCATTGCACCAGACCAGATCGACCACAGGGCCCCCGTCCCCATGAATAATCTGTACCATCCTGTTTCCTCATATACCGTAAAAACGTTCCCGCTCCTCTATATCGTCGTCTTGTTTAATGGGTTGCCTACCCAGTGAATATGAGGAGTGTATAACAGGTTGCCTACCTACTGGGTTGTAGGGATAATCTCGGTTCTCGGACTTAACGAGTGGTTCTTCGGCTGTCCCATACGTGGTTGGTACAGAATACATAGTATGATGTTATTTTTACATTACAATTCTAGGTGATAGACATTCATAACAGGATTAATATAACATAGAAAAATTTATTTTAAGATCAAACCCATGTAGTTGTTTCAACTTTTTATTTGGAATCAAGTAATAAATGATTAATGTTCAATCAACAACTATAAATTATTTGGTATTATTATGAAATGGGGTTAAAGTGATATGGAATTGGTGTTTATTTAACTACATTGGGTGATCCCCACTGAACTAAGTCTTTGGCTAGTACTACTTTTATATGTTAACAAATTACTAATGTTATGATAACACCAATCGAGTTCTAACTCAAAAATAACGTGCAAATATGTATGAGATTGACACCAATTATTGTTAGATCAAATACAGTTTTCTATGTGTGATATAGAAATAACATAATTAATTTAAAAACATGTATTTTTAGATGAAAAATTCTAAATTTCTATTTTTTTTTTTTAACAATATACATTTTTATATTCATATTATATATTTACAGAAATTAAAAATATAAATTGGAATGTCCTCCGTTATGTACTATGCATGCCTCAAATCGAAGTAAATATAGTAGTTCCTGCCAGTATTTATTTTCATTTAAAAGATTACGTGCGTGAGTTCTTTAAATCTCGAATATTGATGGAGGATCAGCATAGACAACATTTTTCAAGTGTCCCCTTAAAAAAAAATCTAACGGTGTAAAATCAGGTGACCTGAGGACCACTCTATTTGTCCGGTGTGTTGCAATCAATTTTTTACCAAATCTTACTCTTAAAAATTCTTGGACAATTGAAGCATTATTCGAACAGGTGCCTTAAATCTCGTTGATAACAGATGTTTTTACGTGTAGCCAAGGCTTCATGTAAACAATTTAAGTATTTCCTTCCCGTTAAAGTTCCTTCGTAGAAATGGGGCCCTAGTAATTTCCCACCAATCCATATGTTTGTACTCAAATATGCTTGGAAGTTTCTAGGAGCAGCCAAATGCGGATTTTTATCCGACTAATAACGATGGTTGTGTTTAATATCCCTTTGTTAGTAAATTTACTTTCATCAACACATAGAATATTATGAATGAACAACGGATTAACTTAAGACGTTACCATAAACCAAAAAATAAAATTTAATCTTTTTTCTGGATCTGTTATACATAAATGTTTGTGAGGGTGTAATCTGTTTATTTTTTTTTTTTAATATTTTATATTTCATCTAGTAATATCTTTGTCATAGTTGCACAAAATTTGAGTTTATTATGCATTTTTTCCCCTGACGATTAAAAAATAATAATTGTACACTTTAATGACAGTAATAATTAAAAAAATAACGTCTTAATTTTTTTTTTTTAGCATGTTTATAATATTTATACCATGTGTTTAATACCTTTATAGTATTATACAGTTGTATACTACTATATAATACAAACTAACATCTCTACATAACAATAATAACAATAGTTGCTAAATTTAATATAATTTTAAATTTTAAAATTTCAATTATGATATAACAAAACGGTGACTGAATCTTGGTGTGAATGATGGTAATATGGTATTTTAAGTATTAGGACAATTTATATAACATGATTCTGGATCATTATTATGTACCTGAGACAAATATGTGGTTTTTTAATTTAACTGATTTATTTTGTTACTTATGCATTAATATATTACTCTTTTTCGATGTCTATTTACTGCGATAGAAATTCCAGATGATATATCACAATACGTGCATTTGAATTTTTTTAAGTTTAAATGAACACAATCATTGTGGATTTTTAGTTGCTTTGCCATGGAGTATGTATTAGGGCAGCTTGGACATTTCAATTTTTAATAATCTTTATTACTGTGAATAATGGTTTTGTAGTATTTTAAATCACCTTGGTGGTAAATAGATCTCTTAAAAATACTACACTTTATTTTTGTTCTTTCAGGTTTATGTACTTCTAGGTGTTTTTTAAGTGATTTGATAAGATTTTATGGTATGTAGCACATACATGTTGTGTTGAATGTCTCAATATATGTCACTACAACCTCCATAACATTAAAAAAAAATAATAGACTTAATAATAATTATAAACATTCTAATTTAAGTAAATTTTCGGCTTACTATCATCACTCGATATATCTGTTTCAGTTTATTACACAGTCTCATCCATGGAAGTGTCATTTGCATCGAATACTAAAATTTAAAAAAAAATAAAATATATTCAGAAATGTACTCATTATATAAAATTATATCATAAAAGTTATATAAACTCTTGTAATACCTTTTTCAGTTACATTGGTTTCATTTTCCCTATAAATACAAGTTGTCAGCGGTGCGGTGTACACCTCACCATACTATGGCAGGGTGTAATATATCCATGTACCCCACTAGTTTCTAGACTATAAATAACTTATCAGTAAACAATTTTAATAATACCATTGATTTTATAGATTGTTATATAAATACTACATAATATCTATTATAAAACCAATGATATTAATGGTATTATTATTATTGATATAATATGAATTGTAAAACAGGACTTAGGTTAACTTTGATAACCGACAACACTTATCGTCAATCGATTGTCATTCGAAACGGCAACATTTATGTTCTTAATGTTATATTTCTTATTTAAATAAACGTTTTCGTGTTATAAATAACAATATTGATCATGCCTGGAAATAAGTGCCAATATTTTAATTGCCTCAAAACAACAATACAGTTTCCCAAACTAAGTATGTTTAGATTTCCCAAAGATGAAGTCAGAAGTGAAGTATGGTTACTGAACTGTGGCATGTATTATTTAATTAATTAAAGTTATTTTTCATTCAATTTTTTTAATTTAAATTAAAAATTATCTTCTTCCTACAGGAAATATTAATCTACTGTCGCTTTCGTAAGAAAAATTGCATAATAAATATCTCTCTATTGCCTTTACCATTGATGATTATTGAAAATTAATTATTTCCTCGCTGCAAAGCAAATACATTTTTAATTACAACATAAAACATTATACATTCATTTATTTCTGATAGCAGTTTATGGTAAGTTTACCCACCAAGTGATGTTAAAATAGTTTGATGTTCCATATTGTAAAATAAGTAAATTTCTTATTTACTAACGTAGGTTATTTAAACATTTAGAATGCCACCAACGACAATTAGCTATAATTATATTGATTTCAAGACTATTTGTATTATTTTTAATATTCCTCGGCATACATTGAATTAGTAAATAATATTCAGAACGTCCACTAAATTTAAAGGCTTGAATGATTAATCACTTTAAAACGTTTAATTTTATAGTGTTAATTTGGAAAATAATTTAGCAGAATTTTTAGCAAAAATTCAAGTTTATGTGAATAATGAACGGGCATAGGAATCAGGTAGAGGATAATAAAAACAAACATATTTATAATTTATGTCTGATAATTATAGGTTTTATATTTATATGTTTAATATTATATACGTTTATAAAAACTTTAAAGCCCGCTTAAAATATTTGAAAATGTTTACGATATCGGGTTGTCGGTCGATGTTAACGCTTGGAGCGATAGTAGTTCTTCTCCCGTCGTTGTTCGGCTGCTTGAAACCAGAACGTTCGCGCATCACTTCTGTTCTGATGCATAGTGTCGTGATAGCCTGCACAATATCTTTCAACCGTATGTGAAATATTATGTGGCCGAGTTGATATGCCGTGTCGTGACATACTAAACTGTGTCGCGATTTTTATGTCGCGTTGGTCGTCGTTCTGGCTGTCGATTACCCCACAAAATGATATTAGGTTAACAGGGGCTCATAAGACTCGCGACGGCGGCGATCGGCGCTGCGGACCGGTGAACCGCGCGGATCGGCGACGGCGCGTGCACCGCCAAAACGTTACGGAGGCGCTAGTTGTTGCCGTATAGGTCCCTGGTACCTAAATCCACTTTTTGTACCACGAAAAAAAAAACGGATTTTACCCTTTTCATTGATAATTTTCCAATGTGGTGGTTTAATATGTTTGGACCTCTATGGAGCATTTCAAATTATTTAACGTTCATTTTATTTTGTAACGTCGCTAAAAATTGCTCTTAAAAAAAGGACTAAATTAATGATTTTAATGTTAGTTAACACCAAAATGGCATGGTCCAACGTTACTTGGAGAAGAGCATGAATATTGTATGCCGTCGGTTGATTATTCTACGGTATTTACAATAAGTAATTAATTTTACAGTTCAAGGATAAAAGCAGGGTTTTACATTAGAGGAGTCAATATATTTCTTTACGTACTACATGCTTTATACTTAAAAACTAATTTTTTTTTAACTTTTTATGTACCTCATTCAAAATTCGAATGATTAGTTTCTTAGTTATTAAAATGTTTTAGTCCTTAAAAATAATTTTACAAAAATATATAATATAATATAACGTTGAAACTAGTATTTAATATACTTGAGCCATTTTTACAATTTATTAATGTTGATAGATTAATATTTATAATTAAAATATTCATATCACTGTAATAGCCCCCATATTTTAAATACCCGATTAACATGAACCTTTTATCCTTAAAAATTAAGTAAAATAACTTAAAAACTACTTGTACGAATTGTTATTCTAATACGTCAAATTTTTCAGAAAATTTATCCACTGAATAATTTACAGTTGAAAAGGGAGGTCTTTTGTAAAGCAGAAATTTGTATCTTCACAGGATACACAGGATACTCCTTAAGTAGTACCAAAATCTCAAGTATTTGAAAATATGGCAATTAAGTACATTTAAAAATTTCAAAAATAAGAATTTAAATAATTGCATTATTGGAAAAAAAGCATGCTTAGTGAATCCTTTATACAGAGTGATCCATTTAAATGGACATACTAATTATTTCGAAAAGTATAAATATATACAAAAACGGCCGCCCTTAAAAACGTATTATTATATTATTATAATTGTATTCATGTATTATTCAGAAAACGTAGAAAAAGCAATTCAATATTATGAACGACATCCAATTTTACAATACGAGGATATTTTTTCCATTCCATTTCTTGTGAGAAATACGAGTGAAAAAATTAAAAAATTGAATGAATCAAAAAAAAAAAAAAAATACATGCCATTGAGTCAAAACAACAATGTCAATAAAATATTTAACATGTTACAAATAACCAGCTGTTCAGGAAACATGAAACAATTAAAAAAGCAAGTAATAACAATATCCCGTTTTTTTGACTTTGGAACAACTGCGTCAAACAGATCATTCTCGGCATTTTTGGTCCTGTAGTCGAGTTCCGAATAATAGTATGATTCAAATAGACCACATTTCAGGAGGGTTTTTTCTCTGACAGTGAAAAGAACTTCCCACTAATTTTGGTTTTGCCAAAACATTATAATAATTTAACAACTCCTTGGTTTGAAAAATAATTTGTCAATACTAGATGATCTTAATCCTTAACTACATGCAAGGGCACTGGCGCACTACGTTGTTTCGATTGTTATAGTAAGAATAATATGATTTTTATTGGTATCAATTATATATTAATCAAACATATAATATAATAAAGCAGTTGAACGTATAATTTGACCGTTAGAGTGCGCCACATATTTCTTATACCCAAAATAAATTCTTGTGAGGAACATCATGAAATGTGCGATATGGGTCAATGTTTGAATGACAAAAATAAAACCGATAGGGAATTCTAAAAAATGCCATTAGATTTCGTGATGTATCTATTTTATTATTATATACAAACCAAGGTAATAATTTTATATTGAATACAGTAAAATGACGTTTATCTTTCTATGCAATAGGTACTACCAGTATTTTCTACTTCCGAATAATTCATTGATTTTTATTATTTCATGAGTTGTTCTTCTTATTGTTTTTTATTTATTTATATAATATTTTAAATATTAATCAAATCATAATGAGTGACAATTTATTGAACAACGAATCAGAAATTCAACGAATTTTAAGTATACCAATTGAAAGCGACGACGAGTTTGCTGATATTGGTCTAAGTGATGATGAAAATTTCGAATTGCCCGTAAGTTACTTATTTTTATTTTCACGAGGTGCTAGTATTATATTATATTTAAGATTTGTTATTTCATACTTAGGAATTATTTGAAATGACGGCCGCATTTTAAATGAAGATGTAGACAATGCTGATAATATAATGAACTATTCGGTGTATTTTTCTGAAGATAATATAGTTAACTTTATTACTTCAACATCACAATCCCCCATTATCATTCAAATCCCTACAGCTTTGCAATCTTTACAATCAGAACCAATATCACCAGCTTGGTCATTGAGAACACCAATACCAATTAGTGTAAATCGTAGATCCACAAGACAACTTTTTACTTCTCATACTCTTACAATGAAAAACACACAAAAAATAAAAAAATTGAACCCGATTTGGAGAAAAGGAAATTTTTCACAAAATCCAGAGTTTATACAATTTTGCGGGGAAAAACCAATATCTGACGAATTAAAAGAAATTAAATCACCTTGAGAATTTTTTTGTTATTTTTTTGATAATGAATTATTGTCACATGTACCAAACAGTCTACGTGTTATAGCACCCAAAAAATCCTGAAAAAACAAAAAAAATAACGAAACATGATGTACAACACTTTTTAGGTATAATAATGATTATGTCAATCGTCCATTTGCCAAATACTAGGACATATTGGTCAGAAAATACTCATAATAAAATAATACGAAATTGCATGAGCGTAAACGTTTTTGAAAATATTAGGTGTTATATTTAACATTTTAACGACAGTACTCTAGATTTACCTAGACATAATCCAAATCGTAATAGCTACTTATTGATGCACTTAACAAAAAGTTTGGCTCTGTACCTATCGAAGAAAACCTATCATTAGATGAGCAATTATGTCCAACTAAAGCTGTATCACACCTCAAACAGTATCTCCCTCTTAAGCCTAATAAATCGGGGTACAAATAATTTGTTTTATATAGTATTTCTGGTTATGGTTATAATTAGAGCAAGGACTTTCATGCATTCGCATATTTTTTCTGATAAACTTTATCGTATGCTTGTTAAGTACAAAATACATTTCATAACGTTTATGATGAAATACTCAAAGTTTTTAGTGCATATTTTTGCATATTTGGACATTTTTTGATTTAAGGATCATATTTATAATTATAAGAGCATATTTTAAGCTTTTAGTGCATATTTTGATGATTTATCGAAAATCAAGCGGTTTGGTGAATATTTTTCACGAATCAAGGTCAACAATTTGTTGTAAATTTATGAAGACGATAAAGATGAATTTTATGTATAGATGTAAGAAGCTATGGTAGTAACTCAGATAGAGGCATATTTGCAAAATCAAGTTTACGAAAAACAATCGAAGAAAATAAATTGAACATTCCAGAAGGAGCTGTTATGCTTGGCGATGAAGCTTTACCATTTAAGATGTATTTAATGAAACCCTATGCTAGACGTAACCAATTATCAATACGAGAGAAGGTTTATAATTACAGACATTGTAGAGCAAGGTGCATTGTATAAAATAGATTTGGAATATTGGCTAGCTGTTTTCGGATTTTTTGAAGACCATTCCATTTTTACCAGAATCTGTTGTAAAATTAGTTAAAGCTTCATGTGAATTGCATAATTGGTTGAGAAAAAAATGTGGTAAGAGTAACTCAATAACTGTAGATATTGAAGATCATGAGACAGACTGTATTTTACCTGAATCATGGAGATATGAACCAGGATTTTATGGACTTGACAATATAGCAACATCAACTCAGAGAATTATCTTATTGAAACTAGACAAAAACGAGATAGATTTTCTGATTATTTTATGGGGGAAGGAGCTGTGAGTTGAATGATCGATTAATGTTACTTATATTATTATTTTTTTCAATAAAGAGCTACCCAAAGTCTTTAAGATATTGACAGGGGCGGACTGGGGCAACATTTCGGCCCAGGAAACCTTTATTTTGACCAGCCTTTGCCATTTCTCGTCATCACAAAATGTAAAAACTCAAATATACCAACGTTTTATTCAATGAGAAATGCATCCTCTACACAATTTCAATTTTCTCAGAAAACAACTTAAGATTCTCAATATTTTTAGTACATTATGTATTATAATTATCCGAAGACCTGAAGTGTAGACTAAAAAATATAATGTATTACTTATTTTATATAGTTATTTATAATTACCTATATTACTATATTAGTATTAACATTAGGTATAATAATACATATTGTAATACTAATGTGTAAGATATTGTAATAATAAATTAAATATTCTTTACTTTTTTATTTCTATATTTTAACATTTAATTATACATTTTAATAGGTTAGTTTAGATCTTAATAATTTACTGTGATTTTTAACAATATCAATAATGTCATCGTTATCAATTTCAAGTAAAACGTGTTTCTCTACACTCATCAGTATAAATGCCTCCGATTTTGATTCCGTTAAAGTGTTTCTCAGCCGTGATTTAATGTACTTCAGAATTGAGAATGATCTTTCACATGCTACCTAAAAAATAAAGCTTATATTGTTATATTCAATTTATATTTAAAATAATTAATTGATTAGTGTTACCTGATTACATAGTAATGTAAGAAGATATTTGTAGGCTAAAGCAAGGTTTGAGTATGCGTTAATATATAAATTATACTTGAGTATAACATTGTAGCAACAAACTGAACAATTCATACATGTTTTACACATTTTTGAACTTGCAATTTTTTCTTCATTACTGTCAAAATCATCATTGTTATCGTCATCAGTATCTTGTATGTCTTTATTAACTATATATTCGTCGGGTAAAGACTTTTTTAAATATTTCCAATTACCTGCAAAGCTTAAAAGTTCATTTCTTAACTTTTAAATTGTTATAAAATTATCAAAATATTTTAAAACTTAACACAACTCCACTAATGCATTGGAAGGCAATTTTTCAATTGATATGTCTACAAAATTATTTGGCGATAAACACGATAGATCATTTTATAGTATTTTATTAGAGGAAAACTTTTTTCCATACTTGAAATTGTGTTATCTAATATAACATAGTAAACCTGAACTTCAAACATTTTCTCAGCATTTAGAATAGGCGTATCTGAAGATTTTTCATCATATATTTTTTCTTATACTGACTTCTTACTTCAGGAAACTTTATTTCAATGAATACATCCACATCACAATTTTCAAATTTATTATTCAATTGTTCAATAAAATTATCAGTTCGTTTTTTCACACTCTGCATATTTCTTTTCAATTGCTGTAGAAATCCATCAACCAATTCTTGAGACTTTATTAAATCTATACCTTTTGTTTGTAAATACCTGGAGAGAGGACCAACAATTTCAAAAATATGCACATAAACAAATACTATTAATATAATTTAATATTCTAAAAATGATCTTTTCAGAATTTTTGCTTTTACACGAACCTCAGGTGTAAAAGAATCTAATGTTTGTATAGTGTACATAAGTTGCCATTGAAGAAATATGTGATCTAATACCATTAAATTGCCCAGACATAGCTGCAGCCCCATCGTACCCTTGTCCACGTAAATACCTAAGTTCTATCCCGAACGCTTTCAAATTTTCAATAATGAGGGTTGCTAAACTTTTGCCAGTTAAATCGTTTGTGGGAACAAATTTCAAAAAATCTTCTCTGACAACTAATTCATCTACATCAAATTTAGCACATAAAGACACTTGCTCTATACCATATACATCGGCAGTTTCATCAGCGATGACAGTGAAACATTTTGCTTTATTTTAGCTACAATTTTATTAAGTATTACTGTGTTGCAACGATCAATACTAGCATTTTGGCTAGTAGGACCAATATATTTATTTTGTTCACCTGGAGCTTCAAAAAATGTTTTAAGCTTTAGATCACCTCGTGCTCTATACTGCAATAGTTCCCTAAAGTTTCCTTCATTTGAAGTTTACATTATTTCTACATTAATTTTACCATAATCTCTATGTCCTCGTATTGCAAGCTCTTGACGACCACATAAAATAATAACTTCAATTATAGGTAAAATATTTATTCTGTTTTCATTTACTTGTTTACTACGTGCTGTATCTAATTTATTTTCAATAGATATGCTTGGATTATTCCTAGTTTTTAAAAAGTTATCGGTATCTATTACACTTTTAATATGATAATTGATCATGTTTAGTAAATGTTTCTATAGCGTGTTTCCAATTATCAAATTTATTTATTACCAAAGCACCAAGTTTCTGGCCATTTATTCCACCTTCAGATTTGGAAAAAGCAACACAAAGTTTACAAAATGCACCGTCTTCTTTTTCAGAGTATGCTAACCATTACCATCTTAATAACCAATAAAATTGAAATTTGCTCGTTTGCCCTTTTTTATTTGCATCGAAGTTTTTATGTATGGGTGCTGAACGTCGGAGGCCGTTATCGCTGTTTTTATAATTGGTTTTCTTAAAATAGAAGTGTAAACACTCAGATAATTTCTATAACTATATTATTATAAATAGTAATAATAATATACATGTTAATTTGTACTAGTATTATTTTCCTATTATTTAAAATTATAACCAATATAAAAAAAAAATTGTTTTGATGAGGGGGGTTGAAACCCCTTACACCTCCTCCCCGTAACTATGCTATTGGTCATACGATATGTCAAAGATAACAGTGTTCGTGAAAACTTTATTGGCTTTGTCGACTGTCATAAAGAAAATTTTGATTTTAGTACAGAAGAACCCAAAATGACTGGAGCAATGATTGACCAAATAGTTTTAAATATACTGTATAAGTTTTCGTTAGATTTAGATTTCTGTGTTAGTATATCTACTGATAGTAGTGCTACTATGACTGGTTTAGAACGAGGTGCAGTTACTATTTTACAAAACGACTTGACTTTTGCAGTAAATTGTCCATGTTTTAATCATGCGCTTAATAATTCTTTAACTAAAGGTTGTAATGTACAAAGTATTCGTAATGCATTTCGGACAGTCTTTGAAGTTGTGACATTTTTTAATTTTTAATTGAATATAATTTTGGGCCAATCTCTAGAATCACTGTGTCAAATTCGCTGGGTTGAAAAACATGACTCAATTTTACAGTTTTCTACATCTTAAGTTAAAATTATAGAAGCCTTAGGTAGTATTTCTGAATGGTCTGATACAGTGACATCTTCAAAAGCTCACAATCTTTCAAAATCATTAACATGCTGCAAATTTATCGTAGCTTTGCATGTTATTGTTAATATATTTTCTATAACTTCATAAATTAGTCGCTTATTATAGTCCAAACAACAAGATCAAGTTTCTGCAACTAATATTATAAAAAATGTGTTGTCCAGATTAAAAGCAAAACGCCAGGAGAGTAATAATTTTTTTTCTGAAATATTTGATGTGTGTAAAACCATTTTTGAAAAATAAAATATTTCTGTAACCTTGCCTCGGACAATATACTAAAATGTCAAAGAGATCGAATCCAAATATTAATAATCCAATTGATTATTATAGAATCATAATATTCATTCCATTTCTCGACAGTATTATATGTGATTTAACTATTCGTTTTAGTGATGAAATAGTTAGAATTTTTGATTTGGATTTGATTTTACCAAATGTCTTAACCCGAGCATTTTCAGATAAATTTTCTATTGCAAATAAAATAAAAAGTGTAATAGACAAATTTGGAGATCTTCTGTCAAAAGATTTATCACTTTCCAGAGACATGGTTGAAATTTAATTAAAAGGAGAAATTGAATTATGGTATGAGTTTTGAGTAAACAATGATGAAATTGAATCAAGTGAATTTCCAGACATCACGATTGATTCACTCAAATATTGTGAAGTTATATTATATCCATGTATTGCAGTTTTTTTGAAAATATTATCCTCTTTACCAGCAAGCACTGCGTCTGCAGAACGCAATTTTTCTTCCCTTCGTTGCTTTCAGACCTGGCTAAGAACAAAAATGACAGAAAGAAGACTTACCTAATGGACTAACTCTTATACGTACACGCAAACAAGGATGTAGAAATAGATATTGATGAAATAATTAATATATTTTAAAAATCGTCGAGGAGATTATATTTTATATTATAAACCATTGTTAAATCATAAACTAAATTGTAATTACATTAATTAGTATATTTTAATATTTATATACAATTATAAATATAATTATTATTACTATTACTATAAAAAATATTTTTTTTTGTTCTGTGCGAGACTGTGGAAAGTAACATATGTATGTACCTAAATAAATACTAAATCAAAATTAATGTGTGCGATATTTTTCATAAAAGTTTAACTAGTAGAAAAAGTAATAGATAATTTAATCAATACTTTATATTTCAGTAATGTAACCTAACCATCAACTGATAAACTGAAAAGTTTCAGTTAACTTTTTGTTAAAATTAACTATCTACCAGTTAAATGTATTTAACTAGCAATTAAATATGATTGAAAAACTGGGTTTTAATAATATGTTTAGTTATATCGAAAGTTTTTTGTATTTTTAAATTGAAAAAATTAAACTATATAATAATTTTAAAATGACAATGTTTTTTTTTATGTATAGCGTGTACCTATAGTCAATAGTGGAAATATCAAAGGGATTCTTAGGCAACGTTAAATAAACAACACTTTTTGTTAATGCAATAATTTTTTATTTTAATTGTATTTTAAATTAAAGTTTATTTCGTATCACAAATAACTGAAAATATAGTGAAAAATGGACTCAACAAATAAACCTTACACTGAGTATCCGTGTATAGTCCCTAGGGTAAGAACATTAATGTATTTATAAATTAGTTTATATTGGTGGTATTATTCTTATAATAAAAAATAATGTAAATATAAATAAATATATATGGGTGTGTATGTGTGTGTGTTTAGGAATCTTGTTATGGAAATGAGATGCAAAAGAAAGCATCTTTTGAAGATAACTATCTGGATCATTTGAGCAATTTAAAAATTGAATCAAATCCATCACAAATTACATTAACCACTATTGCTTGTGGCGTCCGTACGTAATACGTTAGCATGATCACTGTTTCAAGTAATATTAAATATTTTAGCAGGATGAACTTTTATTAAAATTAGTTTTTGAGGAATCCTAAGAGGTACAGAAATACACATTTTGCGAAATACCGTGTATCTTAGCCTGCACATTATTATAAGCACCAAGCCTAGACAAGTTAAAATAATTTAATTTTGGTATTTTTAAATATAAATATTATGCTGAAAAATAGGCGATAGCATTTAAAAACTCATGTTGTATTACGTATGTGCACGCTGAATGTTAAAAATATGAAGATTTTATAAATTTATATCAGTACTTTCTAGGTTTCCGAAAACTCAATTCAATACAAGTTCCTTTCGGCCGAAATATTTAATGTTATCTATAAGAAATAAAAATAATAAATACGGTTTTATTTCTTTTACCTAATATCATTATTTCAGTATTTAACGTGACTAAAAGTTTAATTGAAGAATATTGTGAAAGTGGTGCATCCATGGTTATATTTGATTTTAACGGTTTATCATTTGAACAGAGTCGAAAAATGGTCTTAGAAATTCGTCAAGGGGTTTTTAATTACAGTCTTAAAAAGAACAACCAAGTACCGTATTCAATGACTTTAGTACTCGATCTTGGTGGATCTTGCATTACAACAGGAAGAATATTCCATACAACAGTGATAAATATTGATATCAAATAATAATAAATTAATAACGGTTTTGAATTTTTTAATTTCTAAGAATAATGATTGAGGTACAATAGCGATCTCAGGAATTTATCACTACGCTTTTAAGTTTGTGAGACATTAGGTGGCCTGTTGTTTCAATATGATCAGTGTAGACTATTGTAGATAGAGCAAAGATGTTGTAGAACAGGGGTGGCCAACATTTTCTATATCGTGCCAATTAAAAAATACAAAGTTGAAAATGTGCTATAAAAAATTAATACTTATTATTTATTTCTTTACATAAATTTAAATTTTAGATATTTTTTTATACTAGGTATTTTTATTATAATTTAATTACAGTAATTTTCTTTTAATGAGAATGTTGAATTTGTTTGATAGATATTATCTCTTCATAATCTGGTTGAAGTTTAGTTGAAGCATTAAATTTAGCATTACATTTTTAAATGAGTATTTGTTAGTGTGGTTTGATATTTTTTTTAGATAAAGGTTATCCGAGAAAAACTTTCCACATATATATGTGGAGTCAAATTTATAAACTAATTTCAATGCTAGACTATGTAGTTTTGGAAAAACTTCCTTGAGTATACATTTCAAAAATTCTATAATCTCAGACAACCTTTTATATTTACACAACTGCATACTTATTGTATTGTAGCAAATTCTTATATCGGAATAATAATCAGGAAATTTCATTCCTATAGTAATAGTCTAATTTAATTAAAAAAGTTATATGTTGTTTAATCTGATGTTATCGTGCCATTTAATAACGTCAAGTGTGCTACAAAAGACACGCGTGCCACAGGTTACTTATGATTGTAGAGTTAATAAATATTTAAATGTTTTTTCATTATGAAATATAACACTTTTACTTAAATTTGTGGACAGAGTGAATAGATATACCCAAGAAATTAGTTACATATTGGGATTTGAATTTTTAGTACAAGCAACGATGTTAATGTGCTGACAATGATTCGAACTAAATTCTGAGATTGGAATAATTCTAAATGTATAGTGGTGAGCTGGGATTCATATTTAAATGGATTTTCGACTATTGATACATAGTTAAACATAGTAGGTGGATATGAAAGAAACCGATTAAGTGTTTTTCTACAATATCCTTCGATTTCTTTGAGACTTAATAATTAATAACGAATGTGATAATTCTAAGAATCAATCTGCGTGTTTAGTGTGTTAAAAGAATGTAGGTATTATTTCGATAATTCGTGCTTCTACATTAAATAGTAGGTATGCGTCAGTTAATAGGAATCGACAGGAGGTTTGCTACGCATATGTTTGGCAATGCGGTATAGATAAATCAGCTATATACAGGCTGATTCTCTTATAGATAATCGAACAATACTCATTATTTCAAAATCTATAGACGGTTTGGAAAATCAAATTTTCTAAAACGTTAATAGACTTTGAAATAATAAATATTATTTGATAACATAAAATATAAAATAATATACAGTAGAATGCCTACAATACCTAGTATGTTTTAAATTATATGATAAAAAATATAGAATAATTAATAAAAATAATAATTATATCAAACAAAAAATGTAAATAATGATCAAGGCATGTCCTCATAGTTTAATAAGACTTAATTTTTATTGAATAGCCCACACAACATTTGATAGAATTATCAACAAACGCTCATGTGTACGTTACCAATAACATTGAATACAAATTTAAATGTACGGAGGACCGTATTTATGTAAACAGTGATCTGATTCTTCGTCTCAAAACTAACGATCGAATCTACTTGGACTACGGAAAAATCGAACTTGCCGTGATCAGAGTCGGTAAATTATTTTTTTTTCATTTTATTATAACCATAATCGAGTAACATCGTCGACGCGATGTTTTCGCGAAAGAAGCGTTTAGAAAAATTATATTATTTTTTTCTTCTTTACAGACAAAAATGAGGCGTATTGTGTTATAAAGCGAGGAGAATTTTTGGGTTCTGAAAAAAAAGTGCACATTCAGGGGATTCCGATTGGTTTGACAGCACTTTCCAAACTAGATGAGGAAAAAATTCGTACAGGGATCCTGCTTAAGGTGGACGTAATCCTAGTGCCCGGTGTCAGGAATTCTTTGTTTTTTGATTCTGTTCGTAAGTTTGTTGGTAAGCCAAGCATGGAATATATATGATCAGCGAACAAAATTGCTGCTCTTATTTTTCTTTTTTTCTGTATCTTGTCTTGAATCTGCAATAGTTTCTATTTTATATATAAATCGTTCAATTTTCGTATTATACCCGAACTTGACAAACTTCGTATTTTCTCATGTTATCTTAATCTAATGACGATTTTCCAACGTTCTAGTGGAACAATTTTTCCTTTATGTAGCTCCATATAAATTATTTTTTAGGCAAAGAGCGAGGTGGAGATATCAGCCTATACGCGAAAATCGATAACTCTGTTGGACTGGAAAATATCGATAATATCTTACCAGGTGTGGATGGTTTATTCCTGAACCGACCGAACTTGTCCATGGAAATCGGCCACGACAAAATATTTTTAGCCCAAAAGATAATTTTGTCCAAATGCAACATAGTGAGTTTTTAGAATTTTCTGTGATTATTCGAATCTAGAATATAACAAAATACTATTAAATGCAAGAACTCAAAATTTCGACATTAAGTAAAAACAAGTCGAATTCTTTTAAAAACGAGTTAAACTTACATTTTACATAATGAAATTATAATATACAAACCATTGTTTTGGTAATAAGTATTCGAAATATAGCACACCAACTTATTTCTCTAACTGCTACAACTTATAGGCTGGAAAACCGACAATCACGTATGGGGAATATCTTAATTCCATGGAAGTAAGTACAATACCTTCGAGCGCTGAAGTTAATGACCTTATAAATACCGTAATGGATGGGACCGATTGCATTTATCTGGACGTTACGATGCGAAGTTCTAACAAAATGCATTGCATTCGGTATGCGTCTTCATTGTGCAGACAGGGTGAAGCCGCTATATGGGAACATCAGTTATTTAATGAACTCAACAAAAAGGTACAGTAATTAATCTCAAATGGTATTATTAATCTTCATATAAGTGTGCATATGCTTAGAACAATAGTACATAACTTTTACCACATAAAATATTTTAAATGTTATGTATGGTTTTAATATTAATTTTTAAATTACCTATTTTAATATATAATATTTTAGAAAAATGATTGAAAATTAATCCTAAAGTAGAATACTAGATTTTAATACATATATAATAATCACAATGATACGCATAGTATTGCGTATACATTGCGACAATACATTTAACTGTACTTACACTATTTCAACTTTTTATATATAAATACTGAATTATAATCAATTTGCGTATTATTTCAATTTCTGACTTATATATTACCGACACCATAACACAATTATGTGATATTATATTGTCTTTCAGTCCAAACCAAAAATCGATCCAGCCCATGCGGTTAGCATCGGTTGCGTAGAGGTATCGTTTAAATGCCACGCAGCCGCGATTATCGTGATTACCACGTCTGGGCTTTCAGCCGGTTTCGTCGCAAGGTACCGTCCCAGATGTCCAGTGTTGGCGATTGTCAAGCATGGAAAATCTGCGAGAAAATTATCAGTATGGCGTAATGTTATAGCGTTACAGTACATTGGTAAATATCAAAACAAAAAAAATAGTAATAACAAATAAGTTTATTAATACTATAAACGAGTCAGTTCTGAAAGACAGATAGAAATACTAAGAAATAATATTATGGCATGTCATACTATCTACATTGTATGATTTAAATTTAAAACTAAAAGCTTTTCACACGAATCAATGTATTTTGCGACCATAGTACTTAAGATGACTAAAAAATATTTAAAAACAAAATATAAATATATACTGAAAATGTTACAGATCCAATAGAAACAATTTGGTTTAAAGAAATCGAAAACCGTACAAGATTCGCAATGGATTTTGGAAAGAGGAATAGTATATTGCATCAGGGAGATTTGGTTTTGCATATGAGTTGCTCTAAACAAAATGCAGGATTTGCTAATACCATGAAACTGTTATACGTCAGTGCTGATGATTTCAACGTATAACATTATACAAACATGGATACCAATAAACATCTATAAACAGATTTTGACTCTGCATAAATTTATTTATGACTTGATTATTTGCATTAGGGACAGTTTAAACAGATATAATTTAATGCATTTGATTTTAATAGTTATTTTGTAGAGGAATTAATATTTATTAAATCATTATTTATTTTAAAATATCAATAATTCTAATTGGTAGTAATATTTTCGGTAGAATGTTTTAATCTAGTAGATCATTTTGTTGGAAAATTAACCATGCAAATGGACCCTTTGACGTCTGAAGTGTGCCCACTCGTACAACATTGTCCACACCAGGGTGCAAGTCAATCACCTTACTCATGTTCCACTGCAGTGGGGGTAGATTATCATCTCTTATTAATATCACGGGGTCAATTTTTAACCTTGATCCCTTTTCAGCAGCCTATTTATTACGCTGTTGTAACTAGCTTAGATACTCATTTTTCCAGCATTACTATATTTGTTGCGATACTCGAGTCACTCTTCACCAACTATTTAATTTGTTCATAGGTGTGGCAGTGAGATCTGGCTCAGATATAGCTATTAATAAATCTCTGGTTAAAAAAAGACCGGAGTTAAAGTTGAGAGATCGAAAGGTTTGGAAGATTAAGAACACAAAGGATGGGAATTTAGATAAGCTTCTATGCGAATTACAACAGTATTTACTTCCTCGTATGTTATATTTGCGTTACCTACCGTTCTTTTTACGTGAGCTTTCATCGATTTCACGGCACACTCCCATAATCCCCCAAAGTAGGGATACCTGGGTGGTATGAAGTACCAACGAATGCATAACTCTGCGAGGGATTCTTGAACGGTTTCCATATTTTCCTATGTATGAAATCATATTTCCAGCTCTATTTATCGGCGATTGGGTCCCACCAAGTTTGTAGCATCATCGGAAAAGACAAATCGCTTTAGAGCGTTAAAGAATGCTTCAGTAGTTAAACTACAAATCAATTCGTTGTGAACAACCTTTATTGTAAAACATACGAAAATGCATATGTATCCTTTATTAATTGGTGCATTTCGACGCAGACCACTTTTTATAGAAAATGGTCCCTCAAAATCTATGCCGCATACCGAAAAAGGACGACTGGGATCGATTCTTTGTTTGTGCAAGTTTCTCATAATAAGTTGAACAATTATAGGCCTTATTTTGAAACTGCTGATATATTCATAAAACATCTTTCCGGCTATACTTCGACTGTATATGGATCAGAAATGCTCTCTAACGTAGTGAAGCATCGCGACTGGACCCTTATGCATTATCTTCTTATGTGCATCCCGAAATATTAATTTAGACAGGTGGCATGATTGTGGGATAAGCATCGGTTGTTTTTGAAATATACTGTGTTTCAGTAATCTTTAGCCTGCCACCCACCCTAAGAATCTGATTTCATGTTTTCAAGCCAGTGATTTCTTCATTCCAATAGTGTGATTGGACTGCGCGTACCACACATTTTGTAGCCTTAAATATTTCATGAGCTAACCAGTATTTTTTTCTTTTTAACAGATAAAATGTAAACAATATGTGCCCATTGATTGATGAAGTAATTTATCAATTTTGCGCTAATATTACGGGAATAATAAAAAAAATTATAATAATAATATTAGCTCATGGTACATATAGTTACAAATATTATATATGTTGCAGATATTGTTTCTTATTTTTTACTTTCAACTTCTAGCGTTCTAAGGTCAATTTAATTTATATAATTTTGATTAATTAATTATCTGATAACAATTTGTTTATATTTTAGGTATATTTCATAAAATCGGAGTAACTCTAACCAATAAGCTAACATCAAAGTGTAAATCACTATATGCTGATGCTATACTACTACAGAAGAAATTACGACTAAAATATAAAAAATGTAATACTTTCAAGCAAAGAATTAAAACTGCTAGTAATCACCGGAATTTCCAAGCATTATTGATACACATGACCAACAATTGGGAAAAATATTTAAATACCACTTATGTGTTTTCATTAAGAGATAAATTGCAATAAGCATATTAACGAGGTCAACACCACCCATATAAGAATAATGTTTGACAATTTTAGGGATAGATACATCTATTTTAGACTTCGTAGTTTTATTTTATCTTCTTATAGTTAACAATAAATGCACTCCAACATAATTACTCGCTAAACAAACAGATTTATTGTAAAACCATTTGACAACCATGACTTTTTTTTTCTATCACATTTTGCAGAGCAACTTTCTCTACCTTATTTTTAAAACTTTTTTCATCTAAAAGTAGGCAATTTCTCTGGCGGTTTTGCTATACTGCTGTACCTAGAAACTAAGAATACCATACTTTTTTCTCAATTGATAAATAAGTTCCGGTTATGTGAAAAAGTTGTCATAATATATAACTGAAAAAGGTTTTCTTGGTATCGTGGAAGCTAAAGCTAGAATTACCTTTCTACCCAAACAAAAATATTTGTTTTTATATTCAATAAACTGAATATCAGTAAATGTGCTTTCTCCACCATATGGCAATATGTCAAATATTTGACCATTAATTTCAGCCCTTATAAAAAACTTAAAGCTTATATTTTGAGCTCGGACTTAATATATTGCCTACGAGAACCAGCTTTGGTTTCCTTATAGAGAATCATCATTCCATAAATTGAATAACGGGTTCCTTCTTCTTAATTTAAACAATCATGACATATTTTACTAAGAAATGGCCGGATTTTATAACATCTATCACTGGGGTCATATTCATCATTGTTTTAAAAATGAAGAAAACGTAATATTTTTTGATATTTTGTAAGAGGTATACTATTTTGTACTTAAGGAACTTCCATCAAATGTTACCAATAGTTTGTGTAGGCCGGAAGTTTATCTACACCCATCCATAACTGAACTGCGATAAAATCAATTAGCTCTGCAGAAGATATATCAGATATATTTGATAGATATATTTTCCGAATTTTTGAAAAGAATAAATATTACTTTTTTGCACGATTAAATCAAAGATATCATCAGAAAAAATTTGTTTGAAATATACATAAGGAGTAAATACTTCTTTATTATTAGTATGAAATTCGTAATTTGGAATTTCAACGCCAAAATTAAATTGTTTTTCACTTTTCCATTTAAATTGCATATGTTCTATTTTATACTTTCTTGAGGACCCTGGAGAAACAAACTGAGCTTTAGGTAATGGAGAGAGTTGTGGTGAAGGTAAAGGAATGGGCAGCGTTTTTACATTATAATTTAAAATTCGTTTTGAAGTTCTAATGGGCAATTGTTTAGATTTACTAGACATTCCTGTAGATGTAGTTGGCTGTGGGGAAACAAATTCAGCTTTAGGTAATGGAGAAGTGCCAGATGTATTTGGCTTTGAAATATCTAGCACAAAAGTTGGTGAAAATTGGTAGTTGAAATTTCTTCTTCAATTATATTTTCATCAATACCATCAAAAAATTCTCTGATAACCTATCATTATAATATGGATAAATTAAAAATAAATCAAATTTCTAAATGTATAAAAATATATTTATATTTAATTCTTCAATTGGGTTCAATTCAAAATCTTTTAAAAGTTCATCCAACACATTTTCATCAACGTTTGATGATAAAAAAGAAGAATCATAATCGGAGGCATAATCTACATATTCGTTACTAGATTCGTTTTCATAACTCCCACTACTCTCAGGGTGTTCATAGCTAATATTTTTTGGTTTCTTCTTCGTTGCATATTAACTAAATTAATATGAAGATAAGTGAATGTAAACTATAAGTTTATTAATGGTAATAAATCGTTTATAATATTTTATGAAATACGAATATCTATAAAATAATATAATATCTAGACCAATCAGTAATTGGTGATGTATCTCATAGGATACAATTAAAAAAAATGAGTAAAATGAGTATTTATTGGCAATATATCTTATAGGATATAATTAGTAAAATTAATGAAATGGACAGTTCATGGCGATATATCTTATAAAATACATATACTTTGAACACTAATTTAATATATAAACATTATTTAATTATGTATTATAAATACATGTTGCAATACTACTTACCAATACGTTATTTAAAAAAAATATATAATCAAAAAGTCGTCTAGAAATAAAAATCGAAAAACGCCGACACGTGCTATCTGATAACATAAAAATAACAGATAACTGAAACCTAAATATTAGATAATATATTAAAATAGTGATACCAAATTTTTTCTCTTTTTAAATTATAGGTAACACAGTATATCCAAATATTATTAAATTAAAAATGTTTAAACTCGACGTATCCTAAAAGATACTCCACCAAGTTAAGGATTAAAGTTAAAACTGATAAAAACTCTAATTAATTAATAATTGTGTTCTTGTTAATTAATTAATTAGTTATATTTATTTATGATTCAAACTTCCTATTTTCTAAACATAATAAATACCTATATTTTAGGGTTAATTCAGTTGTATAAAAATAACAGAAAATTGTATGATTTTTTTCGAATGGTCATGACAATCATACTATTACCAAATTACACGGTAAGGATTTGAAACTTTTTTCCATAATAATATTTTAAACTTTGTTGAACTAAAAGAAAGTTTAAAATTTGAGATACAAACATTAACTACTCTATCAATGATCAATTATTAGAAGATCAATACCAAATATTTAATTTAGTTAATCTATTTAAACAGAATTACATTGAAAAAACACAAAAAATATTTTCTTCTAAAACTGTTTGTTAAGGTGAAATAAATTACCCAGATGAATTACAGATTACATGTAATTTATTATAATAATAGTTATTTTTTTCATAATAAAATTTTTTTCTTATAGGAATAATTAATAAAAATGAATTTATAAATTAAAATGAAGTTTGGAATCATTTGAAATGTAATGTAGATACTGACAGACCCTAATAGAAAATATGTGTTTTGTGTGAAACATTGGTTAAAATATTTAGATTAAAAAAAAAAAAGATATGATATATCTAAAACGACTAAAACTAAACTGAATCATATAGGTATATATATCAAAAGTACTTACACCAAATAAAAGAAGAAGTTATTGTGGTATTAAAAAAAAAAAAAACTATATCAGAAAAAAGTATTAGGTATCTAATCTATGCGTTAACCGTCAAACATTTAATAGCAGGCTGTTTCATCATCATTGCAACATCTAATTTTTCATTAGCCTACATATTTATTATTATAACTACTGTAGTTCTGTGTAATTTTTAATGTGATTCTTTTTAATCTAGATACTTGGTATTTTTCCTAGTAGATGCGTGTTATTTATTACCTACTCATAATTTGCAGATAAGTGGTATTTTATGAAAATATAAATAATATGCATGTCATTAAATTTATTAATATTATGGAAGATATTATTGAATATAATTAAATTATATTAATACAACAAGAAAAATAAGAAAGAAAATAAAATATAATTATTGTTCTTTTAGTATAATTACTTTTGTAATTCTTAAATTTTAGAACAATATTATAACAATTAATCACAGGTAAAATATTAATAGGTAAACGTTTTATCTTAAGTGAATATAAAAAAAAATAAAACAATACCATAATATTAAAAGTCATATTTCAGTACAATTGTGTTTCTTGAGGTTTTTAGTGGGGTAAGATAAAAATCATTTACGTAGTATGATTAAAATGCTCTCGGAATTTCATTTTATTTTTTTATTATTTTAAATTTAAATGTTCTTAATATCGTTTAAAACATCATCCTTTAGTTACACTTATTTCAACGACTATATAACAGCTGGAAACATCTTTGTTACCTTGCTATTGGAATGGACCTAAGATTTGCTATCGCATAACTTCAATGTCTTTAATTGTCATAAAACGTACACCTTTGAGTTCGAGTTTTAAGTTTGGAAATAGTCAGAAGTCATATGGAACAAAATCTGGTGAATACAGGGCTTGTGGAATTGTAAACATTTTTTTATCCACTAAAAATTGCGGAACTGCAAAGGACGAGTGACACAGTACATTGTCATGATGCAAAATTCAACATTAACCATTTTCCCATTTTCGACGAATTGAATCTCTAAAACGCTTTAAAACTTTCAATATAAAAACCTGAGTTGACTGTTTGTCAATTAGGTACAAATTTCCAGTGAACTAACCCTTCATTGTCGAAGAACATTCCGCTCTTTATTTTTAAGTGACTCTTAACCATTTTTGAACCGTTTAAACCAGTGATTCCCAACCTCTTCTATTCTACACCCCCTTCTATAAGTTGATCACCTACTTTATGTACTTTAAAAATAAACTATTCAATATTCGGAATAACTACATTTTTATTGATGATAATAATTATAAAATATAAATAATAAATTGTATTTCGTAATAACTGTCTCCTTAGTAATACTACTATATATTAATTATAGTATATAGACATAGTACATATTATTGTTTAGTAGATGACGCTGACGCTAGTATTGATAAGATCAAAATATATCCCTTGTTCAACACTCACTCTATATCATTTTATTGACATGATTAAAATTTTCTAGTCCAGTCTGGTCATATCTTAGTCTGATCCCGAGACTACTAGATCCACGCTGTTGACAAAGACTTAGTAAGGATCTCAATAACCCCATATTCCTTGATTCTCACATTACGTCAAGTAATATTTTTTCTTTGTTCTTCTGATTTTCTCTCTTATAACCCAAATACGCAGAACCTTTCATATGCTGTGTTTTTTTTATTTCTGTACTATTCCTTTGGTTCGGCTATTTTGTTCGTTTTTTAGGTTCAGTTTCGCTTAAATTATTGTTTTCTTTTTTTGTTTTGAATAATCTGTAAACGTATTATAGTTTGAGTTGACTTTTCATGCACTACAGGATCATCGGCGTCATATTTATTAGAGCTAATAACATTAACATTTTCGAAAGACAAAATATCGTGGTTAGATATATCAGTTAGATTTACTATATTAACGTTTTCTTAGTTAATTGTATTGTCAATACAGTTCTTATAATTGCAAAGATCATTTACATTCTTTAGAACATTAGCTTCGTCATACACAACGCATTCTCAATCCTCAATATTAATAATTTCATTATTTTCTGTTCACATCTATTTCTTGAGATGTTATAATTATTATTATTTCTTTCAGTATTATTAGTATTGTTTTTAAAGCATTCATAATGTCATATACTATGAAGCATTCATCGTCCAAGCTTGAAACTTTTCCACTTAGTACACTGCTATTATGCTCTAACCCCTCGCTTGCCATTGCTAGAATTACATATTTAATATTTGTATTATACTGCTACCATCTATTAGAAGAAAAATAACATAATAAAAAATATGGTTTACACTTAAATAAAAACCATAGAAATAAATAATATATATCAGAAGTTATCTAAATATATATTTTTACATCTCTTATAATGTAAGCTAAAATGTGCTATCTCATATAATTTAAACTACAACACAAGCTATCTCAAGAGATCAACACAAACAACAAAGTTTATCTCGTAGAATTCGATAACACAACACAACCTATCTCAACATAGTATTTAGAACCCTAAATAAACATTGATCTGTGAATCAATTCACTTAAAATAGGAAATAAATTATAAATTAGTTCAATAATAAATAAATACAACTAAAAATTTTACGATAAAACACATATTTTTTTAAAATCTTACCGGATTTAAATTTGCGATTGTCTGACTCAATGACATTAATACGGAGATAGGCGGTGTTGTCTTAAGATTTTAGATGTTGTGTTATCGCTTTTTCGATTCGCGCGTTATCTATTGACTGTATGTAATCTTAAACTGCCAATGAATTCCGCGCGAAATTTCCCATAAGACAGTATTGCTAACTCAATTTACCCAAAAAGTGCGATAGATGGTGTTACTTCTTAAGCGACGATTTGTTCGTTCACCAATTCTAATGAATAAAAATTGTATTTTCGGTACCTACTTGTTATATTCTATACCGTGATTTGATTATATTATCTCCGGGAAGTTATAAGTCACCGCAAAATATTAAAGTGAATCGTGAAAACAATAAATAATTATTCAATAGAGCTGGTATAATTTTTACATATTATTATAGGTAGTCTTTTGCTATTTGTTTTTATAATATACAGCACTTAAAATTAATGGTTTTAAGTATAAAAGTATATTAACAAATACATTTTCAATATTATAAATTCTATTTTGATAAATAATGAATTTTTCCGTGCAGAGCTATTATAGCTGTACCATTATGACTAAAGGCTGCTAAGTGGAGATTTATCACAACAATTAATATTACAACTGTACATATATAATTCATTATTATGAAAATTATTATTCAAATAGGTAATTAGTCTAATCTATAACTATAAATATTAAAATACATAATTTTAAAGCAGGTAATATTACATTTAAAATTAAATATTTTGTACTTAAACCTCTACACTCAACAATTATAATTTAAGCCAAAAGAACTCAAAATATATTTTACCTAGAGACAGTGTGGTCGTCCGAAGTAATACATAATTAAAAGTAATCATCGTGCAACTATGAACATGTTATATAACCTCATAGTACATGTATTGTTAATATTATTATTTCTGCTACGTTATTGTTTTTATAAACAATATAACCTACAACTATTTTATAATACATCTATATGTTATATCGGAACAAATTCTAATATTTTATGCTCAAGCATTCTCTTTCTATATATACACTAAATACACAACACAAAACTATAACAATATGCCTAACTTACTAGTTTTTAATTGTTAATGTAAAAGAAGAAAAGCCTATTCACTCTATTTAAGCTTTTTCAGTAGTATTTTCCAATTAAGTCACTAGTCAGTAGTCATGTATCTCTGTTTAGTGGATTAAAAGTAGGTCCTTCAAAATAATAATAAAATAAAAATCTTCATGTTTTATTTTTGTTGAATTTAAATATATTGTTACGTGATTACGAAGTCTCCAGCACTAACGTAAAACAGACTCATAGTGTTAGCAAAACCTGTATTTTGTTCAGAGCAACTCATGTGTAAAACCAAGTCTCCCTGATTCAATATCCCTTTTCTTTTTCCAAAATCCATGGCAAACCTTGTACGATTTTCTATTTCTTTGGACCAAATGTTCTCTATTGGGTCTATAACATATACATAATGTCACCTAATGTATGATTAAAGAAACATACGTAGACTTTAAAAAAAATATATTTTAGTTTTAATTACATAATAAAGTCTATAGAAATAATATTATATTTTTTGTTAACCGCATTATAAATAGGAATACTTATTCCTGAAAACTTTTGAGATACTTGAGCTTCCACAACGCATTTTGCGCGTAGTATAAAAATATTTAAAATATTATTATTATTAATTTTTATTTACCAATATACTGCAACGCTATAACATTACGCCACACTGATAACTTTCTTGCAGATTTACCGTGCCTGACGATCGCTAATACAGGACATCTGGGTCGGTATTTGGCAATTAAACGGGCTGTTAGACCGGGAGTGCTGATCACAATAATTGCAGCTGCATGACATTTAAACGATACTTCTACGCACCCAATGCTAATTGCATGGGCAGAGTCGATTTTTGATTTGGACTGAAAGTAAAGCATATTATAAAATTATACAATACATCAATGTATCATGGTGTTGTTACGATATCGTAATAGTAGGCACGCACTCGAAAACAATCGTTTATTTAATTTATAATTTTGTTGTAATAGGTTTTATAAAATGTCATAAACATTCCATTAGAAATTTTAAATCAAACTAACGTTTGCACAATATATATTTACTTAATTATTATGGTTTACCACTATAGCTTGGGTACTATTGTTAAAGAAAACCTATTTTAGTGTTTCTCATCGAGTTTTGTGACTATATAAGTAGAATTAAACGGGTTTCAGGAGAAAAAAATGCGATTTAAATTTACCTCTCGTAGTCTATTGCAATATTTAAAAAATATTTTGGCTTTTCTTCATATTATTATTGTTTTAAATGTCTTATCAAATAACCACATTATCTGATTAATGAATTGACCGGTTTATTATAGAATGATATACCGTAGTGATACTATATAAAATGTGTCTTGAGCCTTCTTGAGTATTATTTTGTAACTACGCGTAATACTGTTTATTGTTTTAAAACAAATTCGATTTTATTTTAAAAAAAATGGACTAGAGACATATTCATCATGTTAAACGAGTCAGATGATGGAACATCGTCATTAAACGAATATTCCGAAATAGATGACACTGATGGTAACGTCGATTTCATTCTTAATGTAAAATTTTTTTTAATTTTTGAATGTACACATTATTTTATATATTATTTAATTCGTAGGGGATTAAAGCATTATAAAATTGTGATTCTGAAATAAGTGTAGAAAATCATTGTGATCAACCTACTTGTAGTCAAAGTGTAAACAATCATAGCAATGACCACGCCGATGCTGATTGGGTAAATGTAAATGATATGATTTTTGCGAATTCCACATATAATCCATCAAGAGAAAAAGTATGTACTAATCCTGACATTATTGATACGATGATTGGTCCAATTCCATTGGATTAATTTTCACTTTTTTTGAATGAAGAAGTTTTGAATCTATTAACACATTGGGGACGAAAAGTTTTTAATGCTTTGTGATTTGTTACGTTCAGGACGAACGTCATGTCTAACACGGTCTGTGTTATTAAGTACTGGAGATGATGCTATTTTTATACAGTGTAACGCTGAGGACGGTTATCGTGTTTAAAACGGTCAATAGTTTTGCGGCTAAAAGACAATCACCGTGTTTTACAAAAAATCTTTTAAGTATATTGATATTTTATCTATATTTAATTATAATATAAAGTGTATTGAAAATATCGCAATACCAATAATTATTTGATATTTTTTATCGATTATAATATTATATTTATAGTCTTAAAAATTATAATAAATAATAATTATGGTGTTTACATTATTCTCCCATCGACTACCGATTTGATACGTTGTTCTGGGAACCAAATTTTATTATTTAATTTTGGTTTACTTGTTCTATTCCATTTTCATGTTTATGATTATTCGAATTATTAAGTAACATAATCATACATATTATAATTCACTATGGATCGCATTAATGATGATGAAATCGTTCTATTAATGGATAAATTTGCAGAGAATAGTGGTTCTGAACTCGATGACAATGATTCAATTGAATTAAAAATTACGATATAAAAAATAATTTTTACAAATACTAACTACTTATTATATAATTATTACTTTTTAGATGAAGATGTAACAGATGATTTAAAAACAACTTATACTAATCTGGGTTCGGTTGTACCCGAATTTTATAACTACATCGATGATTTTGATCAAAAAAATTCTTGAAAATTATTATTTTCTATAACTGATACCTAAAATTTTTAATTTTTATTGATTATTAGATGTTATATAATACAATGAAATTTTGGCTATTCTGCTCAATGAGGAACAATCTACAACTGATGCACACATATATGGGGATTTCAAAGTGATGAGAAACACGAAGATCGTCCAATGCATGAATCGGTACTATCAAGATTACCTGTGAGTCACAGAAGACAAGGGACACTTCCAAAATGGCGACAAAAAAATTCAAAGCCTAAACCACATCCATTTACTAGCTATCAGTGCGTTACAAACGAATTAAGCGAAAACTCCACAGAGCTAGAATATTTTCAACTATATTTTCCACAATTTATTGTTAAAATTATAAAAAAGAAACTAATAGGTATGCGTTTTCAGTAATTCGTTCACTAAAAAGATTTAGGCATAAGTGGAAGCCTTTGACTGTTTCTGAAGTTTATACATTTTTTTTCGATAATTTTACATATGAGTTTGGTAGAAAACCAACATATTAAAGATTATTGGTCAACTAACCCTGTCTTACAAACGACATATGCTTCAAAACTCATGAAAAGGGATAGGTTTATAAGTATTTTCTCTATGTTACACATAGTAAATAATGAAAAAATATCGTAAATATATATATATATATCTTTTAAATAAACAAATGTCTAAATTATACTATCCGGGTAAAAATATTATTGTCAATGGTGTGTGTCCTTTTCATGGCAGAGTTCATTTTAGAGTAGGGGAGAGCGGGGTTAATTATTACGGAGGCAAGTTGTTACATTAAGAATATTTTACACTTTAAGTTGTGGTAGAACTGTACCGACCTGATTATTTCGAAAAACAGATTAATGAGACATATATAATTCATAATAACATTAATTGTATCTTATCAATATCAAAATATATTTACAAACTTTTGTTTTTTCATACTACTAGTAAGTTCTAGTTGAAATTTTGATTTTTTTTTTCGAAGACAAGACATTTTTGATGCTTTATATGTATATATATATATATTCATTAGGTAATAATTTTACATATTTTATTCACAAATTACAAAATTATCAATATACTTTCATGTGATAACGCTACATACGAAAAATTACTGTTTGGGGCTAGTTGTTACAGTGTATCAACTTACCCCCACTAGATAATAAATTACATTTGTATGTACAATTTATTAAATTATTATAATTTATCTTATTTACCTAGATGGTCAGAACATATGAAAAAAAAACTAACCGGGGTACAATATCTAAAGATGTATATAAAAAGGCCACAGCTGAAGTGTAATTAAAACAAAATTCATTAAGAAATGCTGCAGAAAAATATGAAATTAATTTTATGACACTTCAAAGATTTATCAAAAAGCAATCTAATTTACAATTAAAACCTAATTGTAAACTTGTTGGATATGCAAAACCTAAACAAATATTTTCTGATGTGTTAGAAGCTACGTTAGCTATTTACTTGATCCATTGTAGCAGACTTTATTATGGTCTTACATCATTGGATGTGAAGTTATTGGCATATGAATATGCAAAATCAAATAATGTTGCATATCCCAAAAACTGGGATGCTCATAAAGTAGCCTTTAAAAACTGGTTTACTAGCTTTTTAAAAAGGAATTCCATTTTATCATTACGTTTACCTGAAGCAACTAGTCTTGGGAGAATCACTTGTTTTAATAAACACAATGTTGCTATATTTTTCAATAATCTACACAGTCTGTATGAGAAGCATCAGTTTGAGAGGCATAGAGTATGGAATGTTAATGAAACTAGAGTTTTAACTGTGCAAAAACCTAAAAAAATTGTTGCAGAAAAGGGAAAAAAGCAAGTTGGTAGAACTACATCTGGTGAAAAGGGGACAACTGTAACAATGGTGTTTGCAGTCAATGCCATAGAAAATTCATTGCCACCTATGCTTATATTTCCAAGAGTTAATTTTAAACACCATTTTGTAAGTAACGGACCAAGTGGTTGCATTAGAGCAAGCCACCCTAGTGGATGGGTTACTGGATCTTCCTTTTTAATATTTATTCAGCGTTTTCATAAACATGTTAATTGTAATCCATCATCTCCGGTACTACTTATTTTAGATAATCATATTTCCCATTTGTCTATCACTGTGATTGATTTTTGTAAGGAAAATGGTATTGTGTTGTTATCATTTTCACCACATACTACGAATCGCTTACAACTATTAGATGTGTCAGTCCCTTTAAAACATTTTCTAATAATTTAGCTAGTGGATGGATGGACACGCACCCTGGTACCCCAATATCTATACATGACATACCGTCATTAGTGAAAGAATCTCTCCCATTAACAGCAACTCCAAAAAATATAACATCTTGATTTACTAAAACTAGTATATGGCCATTTAATAGGAATGTTTTTACGGATGAAGATTTGTCCTCTGAAGTTACCGATAGACCATTTACTGCTGATTCAATAAATGACACTGTTGTTATTGAAGAGCCAACAATTATTCAACTATAATCAACCACCACAAATAATAATATCGAGCATACTGTAATTAAAAATCTGACACCACAATGTGTACAACTATCCAATAGTGGACACACTATAATATCTCCTAAACACATGAGACCTCTACCAAAGGCAGATGAAAGAGAAAACAATCGTGTAAGAAAGAAATTGAAGTCTACAATCTTAATAAATACACCTGAGAAAGAACAGTTAAGATTAGGAGAAGAAGCTCGTGATGAGAAAAAGAAAAAAAAGACCTTAAGTCCTAACGAAAATTAGATTTTAAGAAAACCAGTCAAAAATCAAAAACTAAAAAACTTAAGTCTATCCTACAGTAGACTCAGACTCAGAAGAAGAGGATGATTATTTTTGCATAATTTGTCTTGGGGCATATTCTAAAAGCCGCAAAGGAGAAGACTGGGTTGAGTGTTGTTATTGTAAGAAGTGGGCTTATAATAAATGCGCTGGAGCCAGTGGTTTATTGTTTTTCAATTGTAAAAACTGTTCTTCAGACTGTTTCGAGATTGTTAATTTGTTTTCATAAAAAGTTTTAAGTTATTTTTTTTTTAAATATTCTATAAAAGAATATTTAATTGTTAGTTTTAATGTTTTCAATAACATTTTAATTATAATACACAAGACTGTTCTTATAATAATACTATGAAATTAAAAAAATAACTAATATTTGTATAAGACTGTTAGTAATAAAACACAGGACTGTTAATTTGTTTTTAAAAAAAAGTTTAAAAACTTATTTTTTGTTATAATATTGTATAAAATAGTATTTAATTGTTTGTTTTAGTATTTGTAATTCATTTTTAATTTTTATATACAAGACTGTTCTTATTAAATCTTGCAATAAAAAAAATACTTAATATTTGTTATTTTTTGGTATTATATAAAAAAAAAAAAAATGGATGTTGTAACCACTTGACCCAGTATGTAACAATTTACCCTGCAAGTTGTTACATTTTGACTTGGTGGAATAATCATATTATTTTAGCTTCAAAAATGTATTTGTTTTTACTTATTTGATGTAAAAAGGTACCTAAGACTACCTACTTAATACAACGGCCTAACATTAATAATAACTATAATAGTAGAAAAATTATAAAAATTAAAAATATACGAATTGTAACAACTAACTCTGCTCTCCCTATACATAAAAAATAAACCCGAAAAATATGGAATGAAATTATATGTTGCTTCTGACCTTTTAACGGAGAGGACATTAAGTTTTGAAATTTATTCTGGAAAGGGCGAATAAAATAATTTAATAATATCTCTATATAGTCGATTATTAAAAAAATATTTTGATAAGGGCCATACTATTTACATGGATAGGTTTTTCCTATGCTGTTGGAGTATCTTTGAGATCATAAAACTAATGGTGTAGAAACGGTGATGGCAAATCGTAGAAGGCTTCCAAAAAATACTGTAATTAACGTGAAGTTAAAAAAAGGTGAAATGACTTTTGGTTTTAATATTTATTTTTAGACCTATTTTTAGATCAACACCCGAAGAGTTCGATAAACAAAAAAAAAACACAAGTTAATCGCATTATTCAATAGCGGGTAAACAACTAGAGAAAACATGTGAAAACTGCTCGTCCAAATAATTGGCGGGAAATGACCTCCGTATATATTAAACATGCGCGCTAACCTAATCTAACCCATGTTAATTATTGTTAATTCCACTTTGTCTGCATTCTCACTATAAGGATTAGGAAAATACAAGTAATTAAAAAATGAAATTATTTTGAGCTCTATTTATGTGGATGAGTTTATATTCTTATATTCTTATATTCTAGTTTATATTCTTTACCAACAATAGCCAATTACTGCGGAAAGAAAGGTATAATATACTTCATGTTATATTCCAAAATATATGAAACTTAGAAGATTTGAATTATTACTTAAAATATTTCATTTAAATAACAATGAAGAATGATATCCTAGAGGTGATAGACTTTGCAAAAATCAAGACTTAAACGAATTACTAGTATTAAAATATAAATACCCTTATTTATATATATACCAGAAGAGGACCTATGTATTGATAAGTCCATCATACCTTTCATTGATAGGCTATCTTTTCATCAATATATTAAAAATGAACATTATAGATATTATATAAAAATGTTTAAGTTGTGTATAAAGGACACATATACAATTCAATTTTGAGTTTACACAGGTAAAGATGCTAAAATAACTGAAATAACTAATGAGTACTTAAACTTTAGTAGAACGGTTTATACTCTGATAACTGGTATACAAGTGTGAATTTGACTCATAAACTTTTGTATAGTAATAAACAGGGCTCGTAAGCTCATGCATTTGCATGTTTTTTTTTGCTACCTAGGAAAATATGCAGAGTCAGATACAAATCCGTTTCATAGTAATGGTGATCAGAATATGAAATTTAATAGTGCATATTTTTGCCTATTTGGCATATTTATATGTTTTTCAATTTTATTGAGCATATTATTCATAATTTTGATATGTATATTTACATTTTGAAGTAATATTCTTTTTTTTGTAGAAATACTATGAAAAGATCAGTACTTGATGAAAAAAAAAATGTGATTATTTATAATTTGTCATTGCATGAAATGTATGGGAATATGGTCGCAATAATAAATGATTCTAAATAAAACTCTAGTACCTAGTAATTAGTGAATTACTTTATTAGATTTATCAGTGCATTGTGTACAAAATTAAGTGGAAAGAATGTATAAAAATAGAAATTCTCTTATCTTCTTGATATTTTTACATTGTTTTGTTTGGGACTATTCAGTTTTTATTGTGTCGTGTGTACGCGTACATTCATTCGGATCAACAATATCGATAAATCGTTAATCATAATATTTAATTTAATTTTAATATAATATTTATTTAAAAAAAATTATATATTTTAATAACTTCCTTCTACAATTATCTATCATGCCGAAAGAAAAATCGTCTTTGACCTGTAAATTAAAACAATTAGTTATCGAATTTGGTGAACATGTATTCTCAACGGACAATAAAATATTATTTTGTAAGATTTATGAACTAAAAGTGGCGAGTGTAAAACGCTTTAGTATGGTGCAACATATTAATACTGAAAAACACAAAAAATCACTTCTTTGACTGCAAAAGAATAATGAAAGAAAATATTGGCAACAACTTATAACTACAACTTCGAAAAAATCAGACTTCAATTTTGATTTATGCAAAGCTATGTTGGCAGCAAACATTCCTCTAAACAAATTGGCTAATTCGCAGTTTAAATGTTTTCTTGCTAAGTATACCGGACAAAATATTCCTGCCGAATCTACATTGCGGATTGGATATATTGATGAATGTTTCATAGAAATAATGAACGAAATAAAAAAATGAGTGAATGGGAAAAAAATATGGACGAAACTACTGATATTGAAGGTAGGCATTTCGTCAATACAACTATTGGTATTTTGTCGCACGATAGCCCTGGTGAAATATTTTTAGTTAATGTCTATGTGTTATTGAACTTGACAAAACAAACCATAGCACCATATGTAAAGCTTTTGATAAATCATTATTCTTAATTTGGCCTGAAGGGATACATTATGACGACGTGCTGTTGTTTTCAACAGACGCAGTGCCTTATATGAAGAAAGCAACACATCATTTACAAGTATTTTACACTAAAATAGTGCATGTTAACATGTCTTGCGTATACACTGAGTAGCAGAAGATATTTGTTCACATTTTACTATTGTTGATGATTTAGTGGCTAATGTGAACAAAATATTTCGTAAATCTCCATATCGTATTCAAATATTCAAAACACTGGAACCTGATTTAGCATTACCACCACAACTTATTATAACTTGCTGGGGAACATGGATTTCTGCAGCTTCGTACTATTGTGTACATTTTGAAAAAATTAAACGTATTGTCGAATCATTCGATGCAAATGATAGTGTAGCAATTAAAAAAGCTCAAGACGTATTAAAATCTGAAACTCTGCAAGTCAGTTTGATTTATATAAAATCAAACTTTGAATGTTTACCAACGGCAATCAACCAACTCCAAGAACAAAAATTATCATTGTTTGATTCAATTTACATAACTGAGAAAATAAGTGACATAATTAAGAAACTTCTAGGACAGCACAGTGACAGTATTAAAAATAAATTTTATTCCGTTTTAAATAATAATACTGGCTACAAGACAATTTGTGAAATTCCTAAAATAGTATACGGTGAAAACGAAAATATGAAAAATCTAGAATTACCCAAAGACATGACCTTTGATGATTTTTTGTATTTTAAATATGCACCGATTATCTCTGCTGATGTTGAAAGATCATTTTCAACATACAACAATTTAGTCACAGATAATCGCCGTTCATTTAAGCTTGAGAACATTAAAAATACTCTTATAGTAGATTGCAATTCCTTAGGTAAATATAAATTATTTAGTTAAGTATTCAGGATTCATTTAATACATTTGTTTCTAAAGTTACAGATTTTAAATGAATTATTAATAAAAACGTGCAGTATACACATTGCCTACAAAGAACAAGAATTACATTTCAGTTTTAATGTTTAAAATAATTAAGAAATAAAACGTCTTTTAAAAATATAAATGAATCATTCTTGTTATTTCAAAAATTGATTTTTATTTTTATTTTTAATGCGCATATTTTAAGTATGTAGATGTAAGATTTTTAGTGCATATAACTGTATATTTCTGAACTTTTTAAGGTATATTTTGCCAGGTTTTATTGTATAATTTCATGCTTATTTAGCCATTTTTTAGGGCATAAACTTACGAGGCCTGGTAATAAACATTAAGTCGAAATTTTTAGGAATAATAGAAAACAAAACCCAAAAGATGTTACTTTCAAAAAATTTAAAAAAGAAGATTTTATAGCCTAACAAAGTGACCGGGATATTTTAGTTATGAAATGGAAAGATACACCACATTTTACTAAATATAATGATACAATGATTCAAATACAAAATAAATATGGGAAAATATATTAAAACTACAAATTGTTATTGATTATAATAAAAGTAAATCATTAGTTGACGTTTGTGATTTAATATCTTCTTACCACAATCTTCTGCAAATATTATTAAAATGTTATAAAAATGTTGCCATCCTTAGCACATAAATTTTAAATGCTCTATTGTTGTACAACAAAGTAAATAATACAAATATTAGAATAACTGAGTTTAGGGAAAAATAAATACTTGATCAATCTACTAATAGAAACAGAGGAACAAGAAAGCAATCAAGATATTTGGTTACCTAAATGCCGAAAAAGAAGTCAATATTTTAAACGCTATGAAGAAATGGTGCAACAAAATGGCAGGGCTCATGCTCAAAGGGTAACCAGACGATCGAACTATTGATGAAATTTTTCAAAATAGTATTCTGTATTGATAGTTTTTTGCAAGTCCTAAAAGTGTGCTAAAAAATAAATAAACTATTAATATAATATTATTTTCTAATTAATACATTTTTAAATACTGTAATTCATTAAAAATAAAGGTATCAAAATAGTGTTTTGTTACTATATGTATTTTTTTCTCTTTAATTTAAATATGTTATAAAATAAGAATCAAAATTAACTCTCATACATTAAAAAAAAAAAAAATAAATGATATTTAATTTTAACTCCTAAGCATATAAAACAAATTCAGAGAGAATTAAATTCAATTCTCAAAGCAAAAACTGTAAAAATGATAAGTACTATAAGTTGTTATGTTTGACCAATGAGACTTAAAAATAATACTCAAGCTAGTAAACTTGTTTACTTTATCGTTCGTTTTTGTACCTTTTTATTGAGTTCGGTAAATAACTGTTGTTCCCATATGGTTGCTTCGCCTTGTCGGCACAGTGAAGATGCATACTGAATGCAATGTAATTTATTTTCACTACGCATTGTTACGTCCAGATAAATACAATCGGTTCCATCCATTACGGTATTTATGAGGTCATTTACTTCGGCATTTGTAGGTACCGAACTAATTTCCATGGAATTAAGATATTCCCCATACGTGATGGTCGGTTTTCCAGCCTGTTTATTATAATGGTTAGGGAAACAATCATTGTGTTATATTTTGAGTACCCAAACTATTGTTTATATTATATTATAACGTTATTGTATAAAATTGGTGTTAATAATCAAAACTAATATTTTATTCGGACATTTTGAAGAAAAACCCGACCACGTTTTTTATGATTAATAGATTTTTTTTACATTATAAATTGTAATTTACAAGTATAAAATAGCGCAGTCACTGTCCCAAAAACTCACTACGTTGCATTTGGATAAGACAATCTTCTGAGCCAGAAATATCTTATCATGACCAACTTCCATGGATAAGTTCGGTCGGTTCAAGAAGACGCCATCCACAACTGGTAAGATATCATCGAAGTTCTCGAGTCCGACAATATTATCGATTTTTGCGTACAAGGCGATATCTCTACCTCGTTCTGAGTCTTTAAAATAAAAAAAACTCTTATAAAGCAACATAAACAAAAATGTTTCCTCCATTGTGAATTGATAAGATTAAATTAGCATCAATCGTAGATAGTCTTACAATTACGGGTATGAGACAAAAAAACAAGATTATATTTAACAATCGAAATATTAGGACGGAAACAATTATGATTTCAATACTAATCGTTAAGGAGAATCATAACGTCGATTATAGTGTTTTCATACTCAGCTTACCGACAAACTTGCGAACGTGGTTAAAAAACACAGAATTTCTTACGCCAGGCACCAAGATAACGTCCACTTTGAGCTGGATTGCTGTACAAATTTTTTCTTTGTCCAATTTAGAAAGTGCCGTCGAACCAATTGGAATATTTGGCATGTGCACTGTTTTTTCGGAACCCAAAAATTCTCCTCGCTTTATCATGCAATACACTTCATCTTCGTCTATACAGAAGAAAAAATTATGTAGTTTTTGATATCGTCATCATTACAAGAAAACTCCATTGATCAGGAGTATTCAGCTTTTTCGGCGGGCTGGAGGGGGTATAAAACAAATGTTATATTTGTGCTACGTGCTCTGACATCCTAGATAATGATAATAATAGTGATACGCAATAATTATAATAATAGTGCTAAGAATAGCGACAACACTTTACAAAGACTAATGGACATAACGGGGTATTAAAAGATGTTCACTAAAAGCACCCGAATTCTATAATATGTATGCCAATACATACTTGAAATATAAGGGAAACGACTCCAGCCTACTAAAATACACCAGCTCTGAGATATAGTAATATCAGTCCCTGGCTTAAAACAAAATAGCTTAATACAGAATAGAAATACGCAGTAGTAATATAACAGAGAATACCATATATGGGCATGAACGGAAAGGGCTACATCCTGCAGCGTATCTAATTAGGTCATCGTACGTTCGCGAAATCCTAAAACGCGTAAACCACACGTGCACAACTGAATCACAACCGTTGACCAGAAGGGACAGCAGAAGAATAGGTAGGGGGAAATCTACTATATAAAGGGGTCCTGGAGAGCTCCCCGGCAGACGTAATCCACCAGAGTCAGCACGACCACTTTCACGTCAGATGTCATCACGATTCAGTCCCTGTGACTTAGTCTAATATTCTAATTTAAATACACTTAGAATAATTTAGAGTATATTTTATTCATTAATAAATCCACATTTTGAAAATATTTACACCAGTCTATTTATTTACCACGGCTATACCGCTCCAGTAATCAGTTGCTGGTTAGTCCACTACATTTGATACGAACAACTTATTTTAATTAATTCATTACTTTAAATTTTTGAAAATAATTAAAAGATTATTAAAACAATGTACAGTTTGTAAGTAATTAAGCCAAACTGATTTAAACGATTTTTTTTCATTGAATTTCTTAAATATGTTTTTATACAATGTAGTGATGAAAATAATCACTCTCTCGTTGCAGTTGATACAGGTAGTGTTATAGACATTTTAATAAATTTAGAAATTATTAAAAAACATCAGAGTTCATATTGAAAAATATATCAATAGCATTAGTTTTTCGAGTTTCATCTGTGATAGTAGTGCACCATAAGTATAATTCCCCATTTAAAATAGAATTATTTATATTAAAATTAGAGTAATCCAATAATTTTTTGATGTGTCCATTAATTTTTGAATAATTAATTCCTTATGTTTTGGGATATTTGCATTATTGCCTTCGGTAAAATAAACCATAAACTTGTATGATAAAACACCTTTCTCATTCAATTGGTCCAAAAAATTATCCAAAAATGAATATTTTATAAAACTGTTGTGAACTTACATAACAACTTTATAGTTTATGTTTTTTTGTTGCATCAACCTTATAGGAATATCAAATTTTTTACTAATAGATTCTACATTAGAAAATAACTTTTCAAATAATACATCATAATTTTATCCATTACTTTGAATATTTTTTTTTTGAAGAAGAAGAAATCTACAAAGGGAAAATCTAATGGCCATTTTTTTTACTAATATAAATAAAGTGGTTTGAAAATTCAATTATTTTATTGTAGTTATAAGTTGACTCCCTACAGTTGAAGAAACTGCAATCTGTCCAATTTTAAATATAATCCAAAGCATGTAAAACAGCTGCCTGTTCAATATTACTGCATCATGACAGTCAACCCATCGAGTGGCACATAATGTTTTTAGTTTAAAATATCTTGTTTCTGTTATATTAGCTTTTTTTGAAATTGTGAATTAACCAAATCTTGTATAGTACCTATACAGTTTGCAATCAAAGGAACTTTTCAACATTAAGTTATAGCCAAATTTAAACAGTGGGCACTACAATACAAGTATAACGCTTCAGGATATTTATCGTGAATATTTTTTTGAGCACTCATTGCTGCAACGCCATCATATTCTTAATAATTCTTCTTCGCTCACAGAAAGTACTCTTGAATCCCTATGACCTTTTAGAGAAATGCCTTACTGTCCACGAGATTAAACATTTTTAATACTTGAACGGAGGTGAGCCCTATTTACTTCAATTTCTTTGTTTCGTGTTTCAATTATTTGTATACAGACTGAATCAGCTTTTGTATTTTGAACTGCTTAAAAATTATTAAATTTTAACTGACTAAGTTTATGGTAGTGGTTATTTTTATGATCTTTAAATAAATCTTTAGCTTTCTTCCAATTATCATATTATTCTACTACTAATTTTCATAAAATTTGATGAATACTTTTTCATAAGCCGCCTTAAGATGAAAACAAAACTCAGGTATAGCAGAAAGCATCATTATACATTTTATTATGACAGAATCAAAGGAATTGGTGTGTCCAAGTTATTTGACGTTTCAAGTTCCTTTTTTTACTTTTAGGAAATTTATAATTTGATTCAGGAACCCATAACATTTCCAAAACATCTCATGTTTTTCATTATCAGACAACTGATATATAATTATTAATTAATTTTCTTTATAATACTTCTAAGTATGTGGAGTACATTTAATATTTTAATAATACTAAATAGTGAATAATAATTATGCCCTGCTAGTACTTATGGTTATGAATTAGGATAAATACATTTTTATATCTTATAAAATTATAATTTTTTCAATAAAAGTATTTTTTTTTTTTAATAACTTGACAATATATAATTCTAAATCTTACTGTTTTTTTAAGATAATTTTGAATATCCTGAGATTCGTTAGATACAATTTATATTGCCAAATTAGACATTTCATCATTGATTTTAGATAGTTTTTTTTTTTTGATTGTTAGATACACTCAAAATAATTAAAATTATTGATTTAAGATTTTTTTCTCATTTTATAATGATTGTTCAAATAGCACGTATTGCCAACAAGTGAGTACTGAGTAGTGGCTACTTAGGTCACAGCTCACAATAACAACATAATATTAAACAAATTGATCGTAATAAAGATAAGATATGCTCGTCGCGAAACACAAGGGAAAACAATTTCAAAATAGCTTTAAATGTAAAATCCAATCATGTAGCCATGTAAATGTTTACGGTGTCACTGCCATAGAACTATTATTATATAGACACTACATTAGTTTGGACTTATAAATTATTAATTTTTATTATTTAAGTTAACTATTAAGTGTAATAACACTTCATTCTTTTTTCAAATTATTAATATATATTTTTTTTAATGTTGAAGAAATTTAAGGGAGGTTATAACCCCCTAACCCCACTCCTTCTACTGCATACTCTACTAACATTGTGTTCCATGTTTATTATAATAAAATAATAATATGTAAACATGTTTACCGACTCTGATCACAGCCAATTCAATTTTTCCGTAGTCCAAATAGATCCGATCGTTAATTTTGAGTTGAAGAATCAAATCACTGTTCACATAAATACGATCCTCTGTACACTTAAATTTGTATTCGACGTCGTTGGTGACATAAACATGAGCATTCGTCGATAATTCTACCAATCGTCGTGTGGGCTAATCAAGTAAAAATAAATCTTATTAAATTTTTAAACACGTGATTATAATAAATTGTTTTAGAAATAACATTTTTTATGATTTTGAGGCTTATATAATATATTATTATTATATTCATCCATTAATCAGTCTATTTATTAAAATGAGCAACTTAAATATGTTTTTTTTAAATAAATATAATTTTTTTATTATTATTTTATATCAATATTTATCACCGTTGTATGGAATATGCTTCCAGTCGTGATGCAAGATCCCCCAAGATCGAGTACTAATGTAATTGAATACGGTACTTGGTTGTTCTTTTTAAGACTGTAATTAAAAACCCCTTGGCGAATTTCGAAGACCATTTTTCGACTTTGTTCAAATGTTAAACCATTAAAATCAAATATTACCATAGATACGCCTCTTACGCAAAATTCTTCAATTAATCCTTTAGACACGTTAAGTACTGAAATAATAATATAAAACGTTTGATTTATTAACACCAAAACATAATTAATTTTATTTGTATATGTAAATATATATACGTACAAACACCACAAGCTATAGTAGTTAATGTATTTTGTGATGGATTTGATTCAATTTTTAAATTGCTTAAATGGTCGAGGTAGTTGTCCTCAAAAGAAGCTTTCATTTGCATTTCATTATCATAGCAAGGTTCCTTTATATTTATTTATATATATATATATATATTTGATTTTATTAAAACAAAAGTAACACATAATATAATTTAATAATTACATTGATATTCTTACCCAGGGGTACACGACACACGATTCTTCGACTTTAGTAATATTTGTAGAGTCCATTTTTTTTCAATGTGTTTCCAAAATTATTTATAATAGAAAATAAACTTTAAATTAATTTAATTCAAAACAATTAAAATCAACTGTGTTTACACTGATTAAAAGTCTGTTTAATAAATGTTGCCTAAGAAACCCTTTGGTGTGAACATTTAGTTAAAGAAATCCAATTACTCGAATGCAGAATCTAAAAAATAAAAAAAAATAAAAATGATCACACTAACATTATATATTGTAATAATTAAACGAAATAAAAGAAAATTACGTTTTAAAATTGAACTGAGAATTACAATCTATTGTGGTTTAAATTAAGTTTTTTTCTTCAATTAGTACCTAGTCATAATCCTATAAAAATATTTTAATGTTTATAATCACCGCGCCAAGCATGGCACTAGAATTTTTTTCCAGGAGGGTCAGAGTAAGACAAATTAATTTTTTACATGGACTAAGATTTTTTCAAAAATCAATGAAGTTATTTAAATAAAATATAAATATTTTCGTATCATATAACATACTATAGCTATTAGCTAAATAATACACAAGTGTTATATTTTATGCTTTAAACAGATAATATGTACAAACTTTTGAATAGTTAAAAATGTTTTAAAAATAATGTCAAATATTTTTTATGTACCTTATGTAAGAAAATGTTTAATTACACACCTTCAACAACTATATTAATAATGATAAATAAAAATGATAATTTCTTTATTACTATTACATACCTTTTTGAATGAATGATGATGCTTTTTTACTTACATTTCATAAATATAAATTAAACTAATTGTGTTTAGTAATGAACAGATGAATTTGTTTGACTCAACTTTAATCGATGATTTGGGATACATTTGTTTATTTTCATCCAGTAATTAATACTCCATAAAGTTAATAATAAATAAATCAATAATTATGTTTTATGACTTTATTAATCATACATATTTTTCTATAGGGGGGGGGGGGCTAGAGCCCTGATGGTCACTATTTAAATTATTTAAATGGTCTTATGACTGGTGAACATTTCAATTATCATATAAAGTTCAATGGGTATAATCATGGTTATATATTACCATGTTACTTATTTAATAATGATAGTTAAATACAAAAGTATTTGTATAACATAAAAACTAAATTTGATAAATCCCATCCCAATCTTAATTTATTTATTTTTAATTTAGAAAATAATATTTAATAATTTATTAATATATTATAATTTTTATTATTATACATACATATTTACTTTATATAGTATATAATATTTTTGTAAAAAAAAAATTATTATTTTTTACTAAATATAATTAACCGCTACCATTATTAACCTTATCCATTTTTTTATACTTTTTTCTATACAATATTAAGTATATATTTACATTTAATTTAATATAGGTACATAATAATATTCTATATAGGTGGGTACATAATTAATATTTTAATGTAGTTTATATATTATATTGTATTTGAAAAATTTATATTTATGTTGTACAAAAAATATTATAAAATATAGGTACTTACATGCTACTGTGTGGTTTAAATTATATGATATGCATTTCCTATAACTTATTAAAAATAACTTAAGTTGTTTAAATTAATATGTATAATTAATCATAAAGTGATAATAATTTAAGTTGTATATCTATCGTTCATGAAAGATTGATAAAATATAATAAATATATGTATTATACTTGTAAAAATACTAATTTGTTATGTAATTTAGTAGGGTGTCTACTTAATTGAATTCTATTTTATAGTTATAATTGAATATTAAACCTATAATTACTTATTTGATTTATTTGTTATTAAATTTATAAGAATCTTCATAACATAACTTCAATATATATAAATATATTATAAATAATATATAATATAAAACTATTGTCTATTGTAATTTATATGTAATTATATGTTATACTTTATGTAAACTTCATTATGAAAATACATATTAAATAAGAAAATATATTAAATGTACTAATTTCTTTCAATAACTACCTATATTTAAATTAATTTGCAATTTGCATATTATTTTTAAATGCACCAATAATTTTAGTTGATGTGATCAGAACATTTTATTGAAACGATATACATATTTTGTTGAATTGAAACAAATTATTTTATCAGTAATAAATACATTTTATCGAAATAATAAAATTAATAGTCTTGACAACAAATTTCTTATGATCTGTTTATCAAGTATTTGCTTGTATTTATCAAATAATGTATTGTATTAACTAAATATTTTATTGTATTGATCAAATAATTTATTAAAATAATGTTATCCATGATAATATTATATTAATAATGTTATTTTAATCAAAATGACAAAATGTTTGTCATTTATCAAGATGATTATTAACTGACAATTTAATTTTATTAGTTGAACATACCCGTTTGTAAGCTGAATAGTGAATAATGACAAATATTTTGTTAGTCAAATCTATGTTTTTATCAATGTTACCGAGGTTTTTTTTCATAGTTTAATGAAGTCGAAGCGGCGTAGTTGTGTAATTTAAAACTAAATGTACAATTTGATAATAATTTGTTCTCAAAATTAAAAAAAAAACGGTAAGTTTCACTCCAGGTTTATAATCAGAATTTCTTTTTTTAAAAGATGTTGATAAAGTATAAAAATATTTTGTACAATATGTAAATCGAGATTTTCTATTAAACATTGTACAAAACAAAATACAGATACTATAAGTAAAAAAACATTAATTGGCATTATCAGTTGCATCAAAATATGATTGAAATTTTTTTTATTATTATATTTAGTTAAGTACCTAACTAAATTGTCCCGAATTTATATTTTAATTTTATGGTCACCATAAATAGCTGTCTAATATACGAGTATCTATCTAGTACCTACTGCAATAATCCGTGCATAACACTGACCATGGGAGTCTGTTTTCCTATTATTGATAACTAGATTAAATTGAGATATTGAGTTAGAACATCATAAATTAAGGTAAACATCACAACCAGACCGATAATTTTAATCTTGTATAAAAAAAATCCTGAAAACAGTTTAGATACATCTAAATTATTATCTAGAATACCTACACAAAACTGGCCAGTTGCGCCAAAAAAGTGCTTGCGTTTTGGTTTTGTTTAGAATAATTATATTATTAATGAATAATAATTATTATATAAAAAAAATAAATATTTTTTAAAAATTTAATTGTAAATAAGCACACAATTAAAACAATGCATTTGTATTATGATAAATTATAATTTAAAATACCGTTATTTAATATTTCCTAATTAAAAACCATTAATATCTAAATACACTCATTTTAAACCCATATATAAGCAATAATATAATCAGCTCACATCAGTAAGAATAAGTATGTTTAATTAAGCATACAGTTATGGCGAACAACTTGCGGATTGAAACTATTGATCACTGTGCATATTAAAAACCATTTTATTTTTAAAGATAATACAAATATCATAATTTTGATTGATTTGATTTTACATATTACAAATAATTTAAATATCAATTAAATATGCAATACATACATTACTTGGCAAACTTATGCATAATTCCGAAGTTATTTTTGTTTAATTTAAATAAATTATTATTAAATAGTGAAAGTATAGTAGATACTTAGTTAATAATATAATAAAAGACAATAGGTATAAATTTATCAATAAATAATATATAAATAATACTAATAGATACATGTAAGTATGTATTTTTTCAAACGCGAAAGCTATGGACGTCCGTGAAAAGCAGTCCGAAAATCTGACTCTGGACTGCAAAACGTTTTTTTTTGTATGATACAGTGTACGAATAAAATAGGTAATTATAATAATTTTAGTATAATATTCATTTGGATAGTCCCACTTAGTATCAAATAATGATAAAGACTTAGTCTAAGACACTTAGAATTTTTTTTCGTATTTTTTCTTTTGAGTCCAAAAGACGTACTTACTCTAAACAAAACATTTCTATGTATTTATGTACACGACATTTACAAAACAATAACAGTTAACACCCTACTGCTAGATACATGTAATCGAATAATTTAAACATTCAAACGTACAATTTAATGTTATAATGGCCGTCGGTGCGGCGATGTAACAAAACTATTATGTACAGTGGACAAACGCAAGTTCAAAACTTTTCGTAAAGGATTATACCACAAATTAACATAGATGAACGATGTGCGTATACAAATATACTATATATAGAAGGTAGTTCAGGTATTTTTTTTAATTCTTCGTACACAATATATAATATTACTCGGTTATTATCAGTGTTTAATGTACTAAGCTGGTAAAATATATTACGTACATCATGAATATAACTAATGTTCAATGTACAACGCGTATGCCGTATGAGTAAAATACATTGCACAATAATATTATTGTAAAACATCACAGTATCACAGTATAATTCCGTAAACTCGTCGATGTGCATGCATAAACGCTAACTGTTCAAACCTGTACACAATAACAATAACAATAATTGTAAATGTACAAATACACGTTTCTGCATCATGCGTACTACACCGTGTGAAGATAATCGGTCCACGATCCATGAATTCATATTACACATATTATTATATTTTGCATGCGACGCACACGACGTTCATCGAAAAGCTGCGTGTTAAATCTCATAAAAAATACTCCAGTCCTGCGAATCAGTCAGCGACAGTTGTGTGTTCGCTGCGCGCGAATCGGAGTATCGCGGATTTAATGCACAGTAATCGGTTAGTTAATCCGTACGGTTTGACGTTAATCCACGCATTTCCTAACACCTAAAATTAGCAATTACCGTGTGTGAGTACACTTGCCGTGGTCTCACAGCCCTCGTAAAATAACAATAAAAAGTACTCATTTTTTTTTTTACTTAGACGCGTCTAACGCCGTGGGCACGTGGATAATTGAAACGAGGTGCGTTTTGAAAGGTTTCGGACTGCCTATTTATTTTATTTATTTACCTAGCCATTTTTGAGCTAAGCATTTGTCTTACAGTTAGTTAGTGAAAGTCTACAACGCGTACGAAAAACTGCTTCAAACTCACTACACGGTTGGCGGTGGTGATACGCTAATATTAACCGCGGAAAGGTAAAAAATAAAAATAATAGATATTATATAGTTAGTAGAAACCAAATATTCTAATAAATAATGAAAAGTGAATTTCATTAACGCACTATAATCAAAAATATGAGTGAATACCAAAGACAGAATAATAATTCTTAATAGTGTTGGTGTTTCTTTTTTTTACATTATATGAATTAAAAATTGGTGTATATTGAAATGGTATACCTATAAATATTTATTTTTTTATTATTTGAAAAGATGATTTACATCGTAGGTACCCTTTGATAGATATCCATATCCAATTGATGAAAATTTATTTATTATAGTATGTACATAATATAGGTGTATAATATTATTGTGCATGCCGTTTACTTGCGTTAGAACTCATTCTTAAATTCTTAATGTTAACATGTTTAAATATTATAGTATTAGGTATATTAGTATATTTGTAGTTATTAAAATAATTTATTTTAACATTTTTATCCGTTTTGCTGTGATTTGTTCTTTGAGGTCAGAAATATTCAGAATCGATATATTTTGTTTAGTTGAATATCGTATCATGTATATGATGAATCATATTATGATTTATCATAATATGTTATACATGCAATTGAACGCATCAGTTAGTCCTTATTTTTTTCAATTACGAGCTGTTCCACAAATTTTTTAAACACACACAAGAAACATTTTACAAAATTCTTTTTTACGTGGATTTATAATTTTAAAGTATTGGTAATTCATATTCCATACCATGTCTGCACCTAACGGTATGTTTGAAATAAATATCGTTTTAAGCCTTCCTATGTAGGAATGGAGACAATTTTTAAATTTTGGCTAAATTAAATTTTATTTTGAAAATGTTTCGAATGGATGAAATGTAACGATAATTATTGATGGACTATTCTTCTTCATGTGCATTTTAAAGTTTAAAAATACATTATTCTCTTAACTTTAAAATTCGTTTGGTAATGTATTTTTATTATTAAAAATATCAATAAAATTTTAAAGAACTAGATTTTTTTCAATAATTTAATGTTTAAATTTTCCGGCTTTTTTTTAAAAAAAAAACACGAAACAGTACGTATCACAACCACTTATTACGTGTACAAATTAAATGGATTGTTTAATTTCGTTAATTTTTTGAGCTTCATTAGTAAAACAAATACGTTTTTTTTAGTTATTTATTAATTTTACTCAAACCTCAAGTATTAGTATAATTTAATAAATATTGTATAAATATATATATATATATATATATATAGTATGTCAATAAAAACATTTAAATACTTCTAATCATTACACCGATGTAAATTAATAGCATCATTATACAATTCACGGTACTTAAATTAATTTAAATGTAAACATGTAATACTACTATTTAGTTATTAGGGTACCTACCTATACAGGGCCTATTTTTGTGTTTAGTACCAAATAATTTGTGTGCGATATCGCTAATATGGAATAATAAAATGTGTAATGACCATATAATTACCTAATAAAAGATAATTTGAGGGTGGAAGGTAAATTGCTTATTAATTATTTGTACACAAACACGGAACAAATGCCAATGTGTTAATATTATTTAATTTTTTAAATTTTAAGGGCCTAAATTAAAACAAAAGATGTCTGATACTCAATGCACCTAAATACATACTAAAACTGAATGATAATATAAAACAAATTATCTAATATAATGAGTTTTTTACTTTGTTATTATGGCCACGTGCCAATTCAATTGATTTTTATTATTCGTTTTGGAGTTTTATTAACCACTAGCAATAATTCAACGATTTCGAAATTAGTTTGTAAGGCGACTAGTTAAATTCTGTATTTTATACATTATACAGCGCAGACAGTAAATTAATTCTGACATGCAGAGCAAACAAAAGTAGACAGTTACATAAATATAAAAGATAAAAAAAACAATTTTAATAGTTAAATAAATAATTTTTAAGACGTTTGTAAAAATACTTTAAAATTGTTTATCTTTGTTTAAAACAAATACAATTAAGACCTTCAAAACTCTATATCACTTTATTGATATACTCCAATGAATGAGTTGTATTTGAAGAGCGGTACGGTCATCACGTCATATCGATAAATTAAATAAATAAAAGGTAGATACGTTTTTAGAAACAATTTAAACGGTTTTATTTTCATTGAAGAACAAGAATCTACTTCGATTGTTATTATAGTGTTTAGTGAATAATAAAACCGTGTTTACAACTTTTTTCGTGTAAAATAGTTGAAAAATAAAATTCAAGTAATTCATATTAGCAAATATTTTAATATATTTAGGTATGTATTTCAGTGTAAATATATTCAAATATATGCATCTAATCAATTGATTAAGAGCGCCTTGTACTCGCATGTGCTGTCTCCGTCTTCCTAACAAATATCATACCAAATTATAGTACAGCAGTTCCAGTTTTGTGTGTAAAATGACCTATTATTAAACTTAAAGATAAGAACATTACCCGTGTTCTCTCGTTGGTTTTTACAGTATTTCAATTTTTTAGTGAGTTATAATTATGTAAAATATTAATATTCAATAATATTCATAATTTAATTTGTATTTATTTTATATAATAATTTTTGTAAATAAATTTTTAAAATATTTTGAATCATTTGAGTGATTTATAGAAAAAATTTTTAGTTTTATATTTAGAAATTTTGATAGAATTTTTTGTCAGGTTAAAAAGTTTGAAAATATTTTAATACAAAATTCCACATAAATTGTTCTTATAGATATATGAAAATATTTAAAATATATTGGTATGATTTATTTTTATAAACATTTGAATTTGAAATATTGAAAACTTCGTCAAAACCACGAAAATTTGTAAATTATTTCAAAGTTGAAAAATATGGAACATTTATAGCTTTTATAGCGTATTTTTACTTATTGAAACCAAAAAATTAATTATCGAATTAAAAATTATTTATTCTTATAGATGTTTGAAATACAAACCAAGACGAAATTACAGATAATATTTTAATTATTAATTGTTTCACTATAGTTCAAAAACATTATTTGTGGGGACATGCAAATAATATGTATATTATCATATTTTATACACACAACGATATTTTTAAATGCAATATTTTCTACAAAACGTAATTCGACCTACCTAGTCTTAGTGTATTGCTAATAGTGAAATAAATTAATTTATCTAATAGAAATATCAAAAAAACATGACATAAAATGTACTTAGTAGTATTGGCTGATAGACCGTGTTCGTTTTGAATTGTTTTTTTGCATACAACGATATAGGCAAGGTATATTCAGAGGATTTTTGTCAACAACGCAATTTACAAAAATTCCAAAATATTGCAATATATATTTTTATGCATTTATATCAATATTAGTATACATATATGTATATGAACCTTCTATAGGTATATACCGTTTAAAAGTTATTTTTATGAAACATGTTAAATCCTCAATTTCATTTGATATTATAATCCCTTATTCCCATACTGGCCATACTTGTATTCAAATTTTATGTTTCCTCTTAATTCTCAGTTTTTTTTTTCTATATTTAAATATGTGTTCTTTAGAACATAGAAAAAAATCTCATTTTAAATACTTAATCATTAATTTACTGTAAACATTATAACTTTTATGTTAGTAAAGTACAAGAAAAAATATTTAAATTAAAAATATCATTATAATAATGGATTTTTAAAAAAAAGTTACTTTTTGTTGTGATGATAACAACTGATTAAAATAATAAAAATACTAGGTATCATAACGCAAATATTGTCTTTCTTATTTATTGTGTGTTTGTTTATTAAATGTACAATTATATTTTAAAAATAATATTACTAATATAATGTAAAAGCTAAATTATTATTATAAACACAATATTTATCAATCTAATAATATTAATTCTAGAAATAATAAAATTTATTTTAATTGTACAATTTCATTATTTTTAATTATAACTTTAATATATTACACGATGTTTAAACTAAATTATTATTTTGAATATTATATTTGAATTTAATCGAAATGATAAAAAATTTTTTACTCTACAAATTCAATTTCTTAATTCATTATGGTATATTATTAGTTTTTATTATGTTAATTTTAATTTCTTTTTCTTCTTCTAGTATTGAAAATATATATTATTATCAAGAAAAATCCATGGTTCAAGAGTCTATTAAAGATTATTTTTAAAATAAAAAATATAATTAAAATTTAAAATTATAAAGTGAAAACACATGTCTCTAGACATTGGCTGATAAAATTCTTATTAGCCCTAAAAAAAACAAAAAAAAACTTCATAACACTTTGCACATTTTCGAAATTTGAATGTCTATGAAATAAAAGAAAACGAAATATTTTTGCATCATTAACTATTCAGAAAAAAAATTGTATTACGTTCTTTTTTTTTTTTATTACGGATACGATTGCAACTTTTAAAGTCCAATGCCTTATACCCTAAGGATGCAAAAGCTTGATCAGCTAATCGAGTTTCGTTTCACTTGTTTCAATATTGGTCTGTAATTATTATACAGAATACTAAGTACAACTTATTTTATCATCTTACTATTATTAATTATTAGGGAAAGGATTTTAATTTAGTACAAAAGATAGAATTCACTATAATTTATAAATAATACATAATATAAATTAAATTTTTTTATTCTGAATCATAATAGTCTTTGTGGAAGGAAACAGTTAGAAACAATATATAATTTGAGATTTTAAAATATAAAATTACGGCGATTCAATCTTATTGTTGTTTTATTACTGCTAAATGACCTCTCTACATCGACAGAAGTGATGGTGCATATTTCATACACGTTAATTCTTTTGGATTGTGTTCTATTTCTAAATTATTTTTTGGAGTTTTGTTTAATAGTATTATAAATATATAAATAATATTAATCGTATTCCTTATCGACATTATGGCGTTAAATCCTGTGTTTTTTTCTCAATATATTTTGTAATTTAGAATTAACTTCAATAATAAAACTCCAATTTCTTGAGGAAATTATGTAATAATACAGATTACGTATATTAATTTCAAAAATATTTATTTAAGTTAAAATCCGTTCCCTATTTATGTTTGGTAACTATGTTTTTTACGATATATAAATTATGTTTATGCACGATAATAGTACGATAATATATATATATATATATATATATGTGTGTGTGTACAAATAAAGTGAAAAGTAAAAATTTAAATGATAAATTTAATGTTAATTATCATGTAAAAAACATTATTTTAATGCTTATTTCGTGTTAATTCGGATTATCAGTGGTTGCTGCGCCACTCAATTCTGCGGATAATCAGAGTTTATCAAATATTTGAAACAATAATGCATACTTCTTTTTATTTTATTTTATGGATAAATAAATTTGTATTTAAAAAATATTTATTGCGTACTTAAGATCAAATATTTTATAAATAATTATTAGGTATATATATAGTTACATATAATATGGCTATATTAGTAGCTAGATAGTTAGTTAGATAGATACTTATAGTAGCAGATAGTTGAGATATACATAGACAGACGCATCAGTTGCTTTTCGTGCCAATTTACTAGTTGAAAATTTCAAACAATTTAAAAATAAAAAACCTAAAATAAACAATCGCCAAAACTGTCAATAATGTATTGTACAACTACTTTGAAAGTGGCCGATACATTTAGTTAAGTATTGATATTTTTTTATACCTGCAAGTGATGCGCATTTGTATTTCAATCGTGTATTCCCAGAAATAAATTTTGATTTTTAACAACGAATCTTATTATTTTATGATTATAATAATAATTAGATTGTAACATGGTAAAATTATGCAGACGTGTTTGGCAATTTTTGATTAGTATTGACATTGACTGTTGCGAATACACACAATAATATATAACACAAATTATAGATAGGTACCTACGGCTTGCATATTAATGCGGCTTAAATAAACAAGTATTTTTCCTCATAGTTCAAATAAGATGATATAATTTACAATCTGGATTAGTAGATATAATATTTATATAGGTACTTATTATATGTACTTGTGTACCTATATAATATTATTATAATGTTAAATGACAAACGTCGTAGGTATCTTTCACATACTACATCGACCATTTCAGATGATTAATCAATTTAATTTGCATTGTGAGTGTCTGATTGTAATTTTAATTGTTCTAGCCACATTACCAGATCTCCACTGAGAGTGACATCTCATGTTCAGTTTATTTCAACCATCTCGATCATGGACGATCAAAAAGAATTTGTAAATGTTAACCTAAACGTATGTATAAATCATTTTTTATTTTTTAATTATAATTTATTGTATCGAGTTTTGTAATATCATTAATTATTGTTAATAAAACGTTAACATATATTGGTAAAGCCTAAATTTTTTTAATTATTCATAATTCAATATTTTAAACACACATTTTTCGTTGGCTTACTTACAATATAAAGGATCGATCTTATATTGGCGTTTAAATAAAAAAAAATTATGTAGAAAAAACTCAAATCAAACACCCAACTACCTGCAATTACATTATTAATTATATTTTTTTAGACTAACATTAGTAAGGATTTAACAGATATATCATGAAGTAGATATGTTGTTATTTTTCGAGTAACAATAATATCCTATATACAGTACACATGTCGCATGTGTGCACTTTTGATAGGCGATAACTGAATAATTATATTCATTTTCATCTATTTTAACCCCATAAAATAGGTCGATTAAAATTTTTTTTATACGTTCTCTTAAAACTATAAAGTTCGGTTAGTTTGTGAACTGAAAACATTTTGGATTTTAATTGATAATTCAATTTTTAAATACTTTACTATGCCAATAACAATATAATAATAATACTGATATTTCATCGAAATTATTTAAGTAGACGTGTAATTTAAAATCGGTATGATCATTAATATTATTTAAAAAATAATTGAATAAATATAATGAAATAATGACCTATTATACAATTATAAAAAATGGAAAATAAATCAATTAATTAAAATAAAAAAATTTTTTGAACAATCAAATTTCAATAAGATTGTAATTCCTCATTTTTTATACACGTATTGAAAAGCATATTATAATACCACTGATTTCTTAAAATTGTAATTTATTTATTTTTAGTCGAACGAATTCATATCGTCTCAGTCCATTGACCACAGCAAAAATTCAGATTTTAAGAACACCAAAGGACTATCGATAACATACGGTATTGACGATAATCCACCATGGTATTTATGCATCTTCATGGCTCTGCAAGTATGTATAAATATTGATTAACCATTAATCGTATTAGATTTTTAATATAAAGAAATGAGTAAGTAAAGAAATGCCCTGCTGTATAATCGGAGTTGTGCGTACCTAACTTCTACTATTCAATAATTGAGTAAATTATTTTAATGGTACGTTAAATTTGAATTCAATGATAAATTATTGCACATGAAAAACGATTTTGAGTGAAGACTGTTGTAAGTATATTTAATTTTTTTAGTGCGTCTAATATAGTATAAATATTTAATAGTCAATAGCTTAAAATAAATCTATGTATTTTGAATATTTTATTGCGTATTTATTATAATATTCGTATCATTTCAAGTACATATTTTTTTGAATTACAACAATATAATTAAAATTATTATTTTTTATTTAAATGACCAATTTAAATTTCAAACATGAATAAAAAAAAGAATTATGACAATTTAATTTTTAATTTTTTGGTTTTATTAAATACTAATAATTTGTAATCTTGTATTTTAATTTAGCGATAAAAAATTAACATTTTATATATTTTGAACTATATAAAAATAAAAACTTACTTATGTATTTTAAGTAGTTTAAATTACTTAAAAACTACTTATTTCGGATATTGTATTACATTTTCAAGCATAATCGCCGAGCTTAAACATTTTTACTGACACTTATATTAAAAACTAAAAATATTTTAAAATTGTAAAAGCTAATTTAAAATTAATATGAAAACTTTGAAAAATCTGTTGAGAATAAAACGTCATATTTAAAATGTGAAATGTTTTACTTAAATTACCTGTAACAATTGTTTGTGGTTTCATATCAAACTTTTTTTTTAATTTATAGAAAATAAATACATTTGTAAAGAATTTTGTAACAAATTTTCAAGACTTAGATGATTAAGTTTTAAATTTCATAAAAAATGAATATAAAAATAAATTGCGACTATTTTATTTTTAAAGTTGTAAATAAAATGTATGAATAGTGTTTGTATTAAATTATACTGAAATTGAAAAATATTATTTAAATTAAATATATTAAATATTTTTAAATACCTATAAATAGCTTAAAAAGTCACCATATTTTGAAAATTATGCCATTTGTTAAAATATCAAGTTTTTACAATGATTCATTTTTGAATTTTGTAGTTTCATAAATATAACAAAGTAGAATTAGTAAAAAACTGGTTTTGCGTAAAATTTCCTGTTTTTCACTAATTTGTTTTTAGTTTTCCCTAATTATTTTGAATAGTACTTAGAATTTTCATTTTTGACTTCTTAGTATTAAAATTATTGTATTATAAACTAAAATAACTCGTATAATATTCAAACTAATGAATTGGTGCTTACATCTAGTAAGTTAAGAAGCAATGTTGCATATATTATGTTTAGTTTTGACTTGTTGAATGGTCATATTTTTTACCCAGAATTGCTTTTTATAATCGGATTTAATATAATTAATCACTCTTTAAGCATATCAAACTTGTTTCATGTTCCATTTTACAAAAATAATTATAATTCAACTTTTTTCTTCCCTGGAGCATTAACATTAGCAAATCATATTATGAACCATGTAGACTTTTTCTTGATGTCACATATTGTTTTTATATCGAAATATATATTTAAAATGTGAATTTAAAGATTCAATTACCATTTAAGTATTATTATTATTATTGATTTAATTTGTTTCATTGCAGTTAGTATAGTAAATTATTTAAATGTAGTCTAATTAATATTTTTTTTCTATTATTTTTATTATTTATTTATTTTTCATAAATTGAATTTAATTACTGTTTACTGTAAATTACATAGACGAATCTTGTTAATGTTAACTCATATTAGGTACTAAATTACTGTCTCACAAAAGGTCTTTATCTGTTTATTATAAATAAATAAATAAATAAATAAATAATGGACTTTGAATATATTTAATATGGGTTTATCAAAATTAATAATTTTGTTTACTATGTTATGTTACTAGTGGAATGTAATTGACAATACGCCCCTCTCAGATTTTAGTATTACTTAATGTATAATTTATAATACTATCTGTTTTTATTTTGCAGCATTACCTTACGATGATTGGTGCTATTGTTTCGATTCCATTTATCCTAACACCAGCATTATGCATGAAGGAAGATGATCCCGCTCGAGGTCATATTATATCAACTATGATTTTCGTAACAGCTATAGTAACGTTTATACAAGTTACATTTGGTTGCAGGTATATGTTTTTGTAACTAGCTGTATTAATCAATTCCAGCCGAATAATAAATTGATTTTTTTTACAATGTGTAATGTTATCGTGTTGAGCTATAAACATGAAATATACCTATGCTTTTTAATATATCTTTTAAATAATTAATTGGTTGGTATCATTAATAACTTGTTGCTTTGGTTTTTCTTGCTCTGCAACCTTCTGTTTCTACGTATACGACGGAAAGTTTGGGACATTTTTTTTGGTACATTCTTTCTTAAAGTCTTTAAAGTACATCTTTATCTGGATTGTGTAATTATTGTTTGAAGGTATCCTTGATACATTTAGTATATGTTTACAACCAGAGTTGGGCAAAATATTATTTAGATGATTATTCGAATGATTTTTTTATAATTATTGGAATAGAAATGTAATTGTAATATTTTCATACATAATGCTAATACAAAATACAAATATATTTAAATTATTTACTCTCTAATTTTTTTTTTAGATAGTTCTATACTTGTTTAATTTATAGTATTTCTCTATTTATTTCAAATAAAAGAAGATTTACAATCGTAAACTTAAAATACAATACTAACTGTTGTTTTTTAATACGTAAATATTTCAATTACCAAAATACCAACCATATGTTAATTCAGATAAAATTACTGAACATTATTTGAATAATATTGTTTTCAAATTATTTGAATACTTGTAAAATAATTATCTAAATAAAATTTTATTCAAATGATGCCAAATTCTATTTACAACTTTGTTTGCTAAGACTGATGTCTCTCATTAATTGCTTTAGTTGAATTCTGGTTTCATAAGAAAATACCAACTTTCCTACTAGATTGCCTGAAATTAAAGATTAACTTTGCTGTGTTTTTTTTTTGTCTTTACTGGATTCGTCAAAGCTGATTAGAAGGTTATTCGCTATCTTATCGTTTTCGTTAATATATTCTCGATAATTGTTTTTTTTTTTTTTTATGAGCTTCTAAAGAGTGGAATTATTAAACAATTTTTTAAATATTAATACAAAATAACATATAAAAAATAATAATACTTCTTAATCGTATAAAATTACAGTACCTATATTTTTTATTCCGTATGATTTCGAGTAGGTATTTAAAAACAAATCTTTACATGTTATTTAGGCCCTTTGTATCTTTTATCAAGTCCTTTCATCCATCAAAATATATTGTATCGTTGTCTACCGTTTTAAGTTTTCGTAATTTCATTCTTGACTCCATATACGGAATATTATTTTTTGTTTACGCCATAATATACGTTTATTAATAAATATTCTATATTAATACCATCAAATAAATTAATTAATCACATTTTATTGTTTTAATTAATTAGATGTTATTAAACTTTTAAACAATAGTCATGCTTTAATTAGCTACATATAATATTGTTTATAACGATTCCGTGAGCCCCACAATAAAGATAATAATATAGGTTTTATAATAATTTATGTAGCTTAACAAAGCCATTCGTATTATTTTAATATTATTCTTTTAATATTTTAATCAATAATATCTTCCCAATTAATTTTTTATTTATATAAAATTACATTGTTGCACTATCTAATAATATTTAATTTTGGTTAAGTACCTTGCCTATACTGGATTACTATTGTTGTAATAAATAATAACTGTTTTATATCTCAAAAATCAATTTAAAAATATTTAATTTTAGGATTATTATTAATTATAATCAGAGCTCGGAAGTTATAGCACAAATAAAGTAAATTTTTAGTGCTTTTATATGCACTTAAGAATACAGTAGAACCTCGATTATCCGTCAACCGATTAACCGCCAGGCGACGGACTAATTGCGTGTTACAGTAAACTCTCATCACCTTGTGTAAGAGCAGATATTTTATTCGAAACTTTCTGGCAATATCCATTATTATTAATTATACAATTGTAAATAATAAATGTATGTTTAACAAATTTAAAAAAAATTAATAATGTACCAATAAGTAATAGCACCTAATATTATACCTATCAGTATGCATGTTATAATTATTGAAAAATAATAAATAATGTGTATGTATGTTTAAAAAAATGTTTGTTGCTCGCTTAATCGTTATTTCGATTATCCGTAAAGTTCTGGTCCCGAGATTGATGGTTAATCTATAGGTTCTTATATACCACAATAAGCGCTATAAATATCTCTTAAAATTTGGAAATATGCAAATTAAATTCATCAACAAACATTTTTTATTTAAAATTTTTTTTTAAATTCATTTTTAGATTTTTTCAAATTATATAAGTTTTATATAAAATATGGTGATTAGAATTTATGAAATATATACTTTTCCCGGTTTTAAAACATTCCATATTAATATAAATATGTAAAAAAATGTTGGCTACACAAATTTCTCCGAGAATGCCGACTATTTGATTTGCAATGTAACAACTTTCGGCATCAATGGTCTTATCGATATTGACCCAAATGGTTTTGTCTGAAATTGTTTTCTTAATTTTATCTATGGTGTCATTGTAAACATCGTCTATACATATATTTTTCGAATTCACACGGCTACACACCAAATGCGACTCGAAAAAAAAATAAATCACAAGTGGGTACACGAATTGCGTCCGGTTTTTAAAATGTTTAAGTGAAGTTAATTCAATATTTGTGGATGGAACTTATAAAAGTTGCTCAAAATTGTTTATTCAATTTCTCGGTTAGGTCGGACTGGCCATGGTATAAACGTACAGTTGCACAGTAGGCCCCCAAACGTGTGGGCGCTTACAGCTATTTAGTTGATACGCGAGCGTAAAATAATTATTTTTGTAATTTACTCGGAAAATCAAATATAAATTAGTACTTCATTTTAAACATGTATGTTTGTATTATTTTAAAATGTTATATTTACGTTCTTTAAATATCATAATAATTAATAACTATTTATTATTCAGGCCTACCTTACAATTAATGATTAGAACTTTCTCTTTGTGACTTCAATACGTTTTAATTATCCTTTGACATAGGTCTTTTTGTAGAACTATATAATTACTATAATTCTTTTTGTTTACGGTGCAAACCTATAAAGTGGTATTATACAGTTGTTTTTATTTCTTTGCGCGTATAAATCAAAATCTGTTTCTACGAATATGAGAACTTACTGCAAAATAATATTTTTTTAACTTTGAAAAGTTTTTTTTTGGTATGTAAAAGGTTAGCTCTTTATGATATTAATTAATAATCATCTTAATAATAATTATTAGACAACACTTCTGGTTAATTATATAGGCTGCATGTTTATATCTGAAAACGTATTTATTAGTATAGGTTTCATGTTTCCTACTGGAAATTGCATTTCAGTGTATAGTCGAATGCTGATACCGAATTAGGTCAAAAGTTAATTTTTATATAAATTGTACGTAATTTTAAATCGAATATTACTGTGCATTTAAAAACGTTAGAGTTTAAAGCTTGATATATTAAAAAGATGTATAAATTAAAATTAGGTATTTCGATTGTGTAATTCTCCGTGAGATACCGCAGGAGTATTCTACTATAAGTAACCTTATTTATTTTGTATAGTTTTAGAATCTCGTAGAGAAAATTCTAATAAGTCCCGTTTGTTATCAATAGATACTATTAATTGATATGCTCACTTATAAATGTACATAATATACGATTATTGTACCTACATAATATTATAATAATATACATGTATAATTTAAATTAAGTAAACACGAAAGTCAATGTGTTTTTACATAACTACATAATAGTACTTATTCTTTATATATCAACTATTCTATCAAATTCTTTTAGGTCAAAGTTAGCGGAGAAAAATGTGTTACTTTTTATATATTGTAATACGTTAACTTTTAGTCGGAATTAACTAGTGATTTCACAAATTTTACAAAATAATACGATTGTATCAAAAGAAAATATATTGTAACTAAATTCACTAACAAAGTTGGGAGCCAAATCTATAAAGTTTAGCTTACTTTAGGAATTTTTAAATCAATATAAAAACACGATAGTATAGCCATATATTATGTAACACATTAATTCACGATAAATTGAACACGCAATACATCTAAATGATGGCGAAAAACTAAAATAAAATCATTGTCTAAGTTCGTATTTAAGTAATACGAAGATAACGCTGTACTCTAAATGTAGGTACATACGACAAATCCGGTAATAGCAATACAATTAATACAATTTTAAAACTACTTAAATTATTTTAAACAAACGGAATAGTCCGATGTAATCGGCGATAACAACTTCTACTATACTGTTTTTGGTTTCGTTAGCATATTTGTATTTGTATGTGTTTGATCTAAAATCTTTTATTTTTTTTAATTTAATTTTGTTTATTTTCTTTTTATATAAAAACATGCCTATATATAGCAATTAAAACTGTAAATGAGCAAAATACCATTTAAAATCATATTGTAAATAAGTAAAATAAAATGTTATATACAACATCGGGGAAGCGTGGAACAAATTTATATCTTGCTTTGAATGTTCTTACTGTTCCTAGACATATTAAAAAATATATGGACTAGCTTGAACTTTTGAATTCTAATTATAACCCATTAATATTTATATTCCTCAACAGGCTTCCAATTGTACAAGGAGGAACGATTTCATTTCTTGTACCAACGTTGGCGATTTTGAAACTGCCACAATGGAGATGTCCATCTATGGGAAGCATAATCGAAATGACACCTTATGATCAAGAAGAACTTTGGAAAGTGCGTATGAGAGAGCTTTCAGGCGCAATAGCTGTATCGGCTTTGTTTCAGGTTTTTCTTGGATATTCTGGTAAGTGTTTGCATGTGTACATTACACGTCATAATATTTACTTAACTGCTGTGATCCGTTTTTGTTGAATCTAAATATTTAATTATTGGGTCTATGTGAATTTAATTCCAAATTATGAGGTTCATTACATAACCGGAATTTTGAGTCTAGGTGATTATGTTATGCTTAGTCTCAAATATCAATATAAATGCTTTAAAATCATATACTTAGTTAAAAATGTAATATTTTCAGGTCTTATCGGAAAACTGGTTAAGTACGTGACACCATTGACGATCGTTCCGACTGTGTCGCTAGTGGGCCTATCACTGTTTGAGAATGCGGCCGAATCGGCTTCCAAGCACTGGGGCATATCTATGGGGTAACAGCTGTTCAACTTTATATCAATAAAATTTATATAAATATATAATAGAATAGCGTGTTGGGTGTAAAAATAATTTAGTATATTAGATAATCGAGCTTACCTCAATAGTTATATGAATACGAGGTCTGACAATTAGGTAATGAGACTGATTGCAAAAATCACGTATATTTAAAAATTAAAGAACATTGGATATGGTTCTCTTCAAAGTATTTTCTTTGAGTAGTTACACACTGAGTTCAACGCTTTTTCTAATTTTCGTAAGATTTTTAGAAGTTATTGACTGGAAATTCCTGGAATACCGTCGTCATGGACGTTTGGATGTCCGTTACCTACTCAAAATGCGTTCCTTTTACTACCTATTTGACCAGGAGGAACAGAAAAAAGTTACACGGAGGCATAAGTTAGGAATACGGTGGCTGGGGCAATACTGTAATATTTGTTGAGATCAAAAATCACGTTACACTGAAGGTACGATGACAAGACGCATTGGCATGAAGGATTCATGTTTTTGCGATGTCTGGACGGACTCTTACGATTCTTTTTCGCAATCATTGAAGTACTTCGGTGTAGAATTGTTAATTAACGGTTTTTCCAGGTGACAACAACTCCTTATGCACCCCATAACAGTTAAAGCAAATTATTATTGTTTTAACTTTTGATTTGCTCGTTCTTGTTTTTTTTTTTTGGCCTTGCTGAACCACGAAACAGCCACTGTTTCTGCCTTTTCAAAATATTAGAACATGTTTTTAAGCTTTTTTTACAGATTAATTCATAAATACTTATCATGAAATATTATTGGAAGACAAAATAACAACAAAATTCTCTAAGCATGAACGAATCATAATAGCTTTTAAGTCAGGTGTAATGAATGTAATAAATCGTTACAATGGTGGAGTCCATAACATAGACTGTTTTTTTCGTTCATGACAGTCTGTTTAGTGACAATTAAGTAACTTGGATTAGCAAAATCATTCAACTAAAACAAACAAGCTTATAAAAATGTAAAATTATTACTTCACTGGAGTTATTTTACCAAAAATGAAATTTTAAAAGAAATTAATTAACATTTATTTACAAATTACTATCTCTTATTTAAAACTTAAAGAGAACTTATATTAGCAGTAATAATAATAAATCCATGTAAGTACTCTATTTCAAATCTAACGTACATAATTATTATTAATTTAGTAAAAATGTGTATGATAATTTCCGACTAATCAAAACAAGTGATTTTTTTAATAAAACAATTTATTTTATTTAGACTTAATCAATGAACTTAAATAAATATTACAACTTAGCATCGTTCTTTAGTTTTAAACTACTTAGCTGAATTAAAATTGAATATAATATTCTAGGACGCAGTTTGTATATGTTTGAAAAATAAACCTGGGTTGCTATCTATATAGTTTATTATTGATGTTCTGTGTCGCATTATACTTACGCCAGGCGTATTTAATGATAATTAACGTGACATATAAATCCCTCCGTTAAGAGTTAGGCTTTATTTTCTTGTAATCTATATTATAATTAGAAAATTGTAAACTAAGATAAGATAATTGTTTCTATAAATTAATTTACGAAAGTGTTTAATATGGGGCATTGTAATGATTGTAATCGTTACTCCTCATATTTCAAACATTGGATACTATTAGTTCTATAAATAATAAATAATTAATATTAAAACATTTGCTATTTTTTTGTCTGCAGAACTATTATACTACTGACGTTATTTTCGCAATTTCTGACGAATGTCAAGTTGCCAGTTCCGACGTACAGCAAAACTAACGGATTTTCAACCACCAAATTTAACGTATTCCAGCTGTTTCCGGTGGGTATCTATATGGCTATATGCATAATAATCATTTATGTATAATTATACACTGTATAAGCACTCTCTTTGTACATTAGATAACAAAAATAGCCAATTGGAAGTACTTTCTAGATATATGTCAAAGTAATTTGAAACTTCAAATTTGTATAATTCTTTCAATTCTCTAGTAATACGTTTTTTGATATTCTAGAAATGTTTACTCAAGTAAACGATTTCTTATTTGATAATGTTGAACTAGGTATAGTTTCGGAAGTTTATCGGTTATTGCTCATTGGTTACAAACTTAGTAGATATACAAGAAATGTCAATATTTTTGACTATATTAGTCTTAAGTTGTATAAATAAATCTTAAACAAAATCATGCATACGATTTGAAAGGAAAACATAAATGAAAACTCTAATTCGAAGAAGTACAAGGAAACAAAGTCGAATTCTGGTAGCTTATTGTCCATAGGATTTGAATAGAACTTTGTTAAGCGAGTGTTAAAATCTTTGAGCTCATTTGTTGTCCGATAAGGTTACAAGTGGTGAAAAAATGTCAAATGTTAAATGAAAATATGGAAATACATCTTGGAAAAAGGTTTATTAGATATGTATCTAAACTTATGAATAACATTTTGCATATTGTTGTGTACACTAGAATCAAACTACTCAACAGAATGATATTATTCGGTGCTAAAGAGATTTAAGAACTATTTAAGGTTTCCACAAAAGGAAATGGGTTTAATACATTCTTCGTGGTGTATATAGTTAGAAATTATGCAATCAATGGTATGTAGGCATCAAAGTCATCTGTTATTTGTATAGAAAAAAACATATCGCATTGTAATATGAGGTTATACTTATTAATAATATAAATAATAATAAGTGTTATCATTATTCATTTAATAATTAAAATAAGTTATATGTCGATAAATAACACATTGTTTTATATTCATTTATTTTTTTGAAATAATAACAAAGATAGACTCTACTTAAGTAACTAAGTGGCCCATCATAATATTATAACAGTTATTCGTTTTGTAGTTATATACTCGTAGTTAGTGATGTAGTCCTAAAAATTTTTATGGGTACACGCCTGAATCATTGTAAAATAAAACGTGGGGGGCTATGCCCCCCACACCCCCCTAATTAGTACTCGTTCATGTTATCTACTAGTGATTATAACATATTTGGTAAACAAAATCACCATTTTCATTTATAAATAGCATATTAAACTATCGACCACCGTAAAATTATGGTAGACAAAATACTCAGGGTAGATAACATATTGAACAAGTAACCAATATTTTATCTATTTATCAGTTGTTTATAGTATAATATACAATAATACCTACTACAGAATGATTGATAATTAAACTCATGATCCATAAATAATGTTTAAAAATAATATACTTGATAAAATTAAAAACTGTATAATTTAACACAAAATATAAATTATTAACATATTATTATGAAACATTTTTAATACATTTTACATAGTTAAAGTAATTGCCATAGTTTATATTTTGGATCTTCAGTTGCAGTGCTGGTATTAACTTTTCTTGATTTGTTGTCATCATTATTTCTATGGGAGGTTAACCAACTTTCAACATAATCTTTAGGATTCCATCTTTGTAAAGGTGGACCATTAATATTTATAAACATTGAATTAGAAATGTTGTTTATTAACAATCTTGAATGAAGATCTGTACATATATTGTTCACAACACTAAATCCACGTTCGCACTCAGCTGTTGAGCATAGAAATATCTTGATTAAAATATTTATGTCATTAAATTCTTCAATTAAAGTTATATCATTATTATCATTGTCATCAATATAGATTCGCATTCCTTTTAATGTCTTTACTTTATTAATACAAAATCTGTCACAAATACGTTGTATTTCTTTTTCACCAAAGCGTATCTCAACTTCAGAAGGCCATAATTTTTTATCAAATATTTGAAAGTCTTCAAATATTATTTTTTCTTCACCTTCATTTGGTATATAAGTCTCATATTTAAATTATTTACTACACTTGTTATAAACTGGTTCTTATTTATACAAGTTATCTTTTCGTTGTTAGATAAAACAACAGTTTTAAATATCATTTTTTCTTTTGCTTTAAAACAGCTTCTGAAAAATAATTACCATTCATAGTTTTCAATGATTCAATAACTCTAATTGTTCTTCTTATTAGTACATCAGCCTGCAATAGAGACATATCTTGTTTTTGTAAGTCAAGTAATAGTTGTAGATATCTCAAATAAAACATCACACATTAAGGCTAAATCTAACAAGAATTGTATACTTCCCAAACGCTTACTAAGCCCACTGTATTTAGACTTAATTTTACCATCACGAAATTTATCTTGAGAAGCTTGAATAAGATGATTGTATAATGCTGGATATATTTTCCAAATTACACTAATTGTTCTAAAACTACTAGCTAACTAGCGAACATCAAGAACTTTTCCAATTTTTAAAAAAATTCCATTTAAACTTGTACAGTGTTCTTTTAATTCAATTTGGTTTTTTGGAGATCTGCTGTATAAGGAATATAAAGAATCTAAAAAATGCTTAAAATAGTTGGTAGCAGTTATGTCCTTTAATGTATCACCAACTGCTAACTCTAATCGATGATTAAGACAATGCCAACTAAAAATTAAGGGATACTTTTCTTTCAAGCGCACAGCCACTCCATTTCTTTTTCCAAGGAGAACACTAGCTCCGTCCGTTACAAATAATACCCAATGTTCTACCAAAAAATTTTCTGTGAATCCAGAAGCATAAAGACATTCTATTAATTGACTGGCAATACTAGAAGCGGTTTGACTTTTTAATTCTACCAAATAAAAATATAAAGATAGGTTCTGAGTTTAATATTGATGCTTTAACATAAACCACCATACCTGATAAAGAACTTACAGTAGTGGATTCATCTATAAGAATAGAAATTTTAGATGCACTTGCCATAATATTTTGAACTATTTTAGTTTTCATTTTATCTGCAATATGTGAAAGAATCTTTGTACTAGAATACCTAGAATGCAATGTAGTACCAAGGTTAAGTCCATTGAGATGCTGTAATTCAATTAACTTTGAGTGGTAATCATAAGGTCTATTATACTTGGCAATATAGAAAGCTGTTCGAAAAATTTTTTGTATTGTTTCATAGAAATTAGATTGGCTAGTATGAAAAATTTTACTTAATAAGTTAGAAGATTTTTGTTGCGAAATTTTTTCAGTTTCTATATGTGCTTTAGACTTTTTATGTTTTAAAATGTTGTGCCGTAAATTAGTCAATCTAGTTAATTTAACTGTATTTGAACCACCATCAATCTTTGTTAAGCACCATTCATTTGATATTTCAACACCTTTACTTTTAAATGTTTTTAATGTATCTACTGACTTACAATATTCACAACCAATTTTTCCATCACTGCATATAAGCCAAGGGTATTTATTCTTTTTTTCAACCCATTGATCATAAGACCAATCTGATGGCCATGGTACTGAAATTTTAGTAATGCAGTTAATAGTGTCGCACATCTGAAAAAATAAATACATTGGTTATTGATATGATAAATTTGAACTAGTTATCACTAGTTATATAACTATATAACAATATAATATTTTATGCAAAAAATTAATATTAATTAAAAACTTAAAAACTTTTTGAATAATTGAAATATTTCAATTATCTTAAATTTTATTATTTGATATTTTCTACTAAATTTTAATACATTTTATTAAATTCTGGTAAAACTTACCATTTTAGATTTCTTCTTTGCCACTGGTGACGGATCATCTTCATCATCTGAATTTTTATTAGTCTTTACAATATTTGGTTTGGCTAAACTAATTTCAATAGTTTGACTAACTTTAGTCTAAACATAAGAAACTGTATTATTAAATTTGAAAAAAAAATTTGTAAATATAATATACATGATACCTACATCTATCATATTTATCCAATCATATTTTTAAGGCCTCGACATTTCTAAATTAGACTATGTTCAGTAGATACTAGCGACTTACCTACCTAAAAAAACATGATGCTACCAATAAATAATAAAAATTGTCTTACCTTAGTTGTTTTTGTGAGAAATTTCTCCATATTAAGTAAACAAGAACACAAGAAAACGAGACACGACTATACAAAAATTCGATGTATAACGTGCAAGATAATATTATATTTTATATAAATGTACGTGTATACTGTTTAATATTATCTTTGCTAATAAAGTAGTAACAGTTATAAAATAACATAACTTGCTATAATAATACTAATGTGAAAAAGTACTAGGTATAGAAGGTTTATATAGAATTGTAATGAATATTTGGAACAATAACTGATAACTGGGCAAAACAACAATATTGTGAACGTTACCAAATGGTTTAAAAATAGATTTGTGTACAAAAGACTCTGTACAACACGATTTAAGATAGTACTACTATAGCCGTGGTACAAGTAAACCACGGACTTTTATGATCTTTTCTTAGTCCGTGAAATAAACAAATTACGCTTATCTTTTTTTACTTATTAAATATCAAAATTTAATAAATATACATATTATTTGCTGGGTAACGTTAATTCATCTTATTCATGCTCCGTGTACCCGCGTATTACGATTTTCGTTAAAGGTACACGCATAGTGATAAAATTGGGAGGTGGGTACACGCTGTGTACCCCCGTGTACCCTCCACTACATCACTGCTTGTAGTACACTATTCAATTAACAAAATTGCAAAAAAAGAGATACTATATTATTAAAAATATACAGAATATAATTTACATAAATTCTGAATATCATATGATATAGCAACAAATTAATGTCTCTAAAATTATCATATGACGATGATTAATAATTATTTTTTATGTTTTCATCCTAGGTATTACTAACTATAGCGATTATGTGGATTCTGTGCGCGCTGTTAACCATGTACGATTACTTCCCAATCGGACATCCGGCCAGAACCGATGTTAAGATCCGGATTATAGGTGATTCGTCGTGGTTCCGAGTGCCGTACCCTGGTAATTATAATACAATTATATCTACATCACACTTAGGCTAAATATAGGTACTTATCATAATGTTCGTATCACTTGAGAGGATACCAGCGTAGTATTTTTTATCTCTCTCTAACCCACGCACAACATAGCAAATTTTACATTCACAACAATGAGTATAACTATATTAATTTCTCAAATTAGAGTGAAATTACCTCTTATAAAATTTAAAATTAAGAACATATATACGGTATCTCATATGCGTTTTATTTTATTTTAATTTTAAAGCCAGTAATAAGTATTTTAAAATTTTAAATTGTTTATACATCTTAAAAACTCATAACTGGATTTAAAATTAAAATTAAATAAAACGCTTATGAGATGCCCTATATAATGTTCTTAATTTTAAATTTATAAGAAGTCATTTCACTCTAATTTGAGAAATTAATATTGTTATAGTCATTATTGTGAACGTAAAATTTGCTATACTGCACGTGGGTTAGAGGGGGATATCAAATATTACACAGGGATCCTCTTAAATTATTAGTAGTATTCATCATACGTTAACATTTGTGTATTTACGTTGGATTTCAAAGGTCAATGGGGTTGGCCAACCGTTAGTGTAGCCGGCGTCATAGGCATGTTGGCTGGTGTACTGGCGTGTACTGTTGAGTCCATTAGTTACTATCCGACAACAGCTAAAATGTGTGGTATGTACTTATATAAAATAATATACAGTTCTTTCCTACTTCATACTTATTCTATTATGTGATTGTGTGATGATATATTATGAGACCATTAAGTTATTTGAGTTACACGGGTGTGAATTAATGTGATGCTATACAATGTAGATTATTGACCATACAAACATTGAATATGGTGAACAAAATGTTTGAAGTCCGACAATAATAAAGGTTGAAGTTAGGTGGGCAGCCACTAAAGGGGGTAGGTATGTTATGGCATTTTCAAATTGTAGACAATTAAGTTAAGCCCTCTTAAAATAAAAATGATTTCAGACCGATTTGGTAACAATCGCGAGCGCGATGGTTTGAATTTTGAATTTTTACGAAACTACGAGAAAAGAAATCGAGAAGGAAAAAAGTAGTTGGTTATGGTTACATAATATAATTATACATTAGACTTTCAGAGGACATCACCCTTGCAAGTTTTACTTCTTACGCACATAGCAAACTAGCAAATATGTGTACCAGGTTTTTATTATTGAAATTTAAAGCAGATACTTATAACCTATTCTCAACAAAGAATTTTAAGTTTCATATTTTAATTTTAAAATAAATACATAAAAAAAAAATATTCGAGCACAATTAATATTCTCCACTACAAATTCGATGATAATTAAATATTTTCTGAAATTAACTACAGATAAACTGTAATAATAAAACAATATAATATACTGAGTATATAGATTCACTAAATGTTTTACGTGTATAAGACGGAAAACTCATTAGACACAACGTTTTCTGAAATTATTCCTACAATAAAACTAGTATTTGCGCTTAGGTAGATAACTGGTCGGTTGGCCATAATTGGCAGAGTGATTGGAATGCGGTCGAACCACCATCCTTCTCCTATCCACTTATGTAAATTATAACAATCGAATGATTTCAATAATCGAAAAGTTATAACAGTCGAGAGATTCACTCGAAAAAATCACTCGGCTGGTACAAATACTAAATAATAGGTAGGTACTAGGTAGTGTGTGATTTCGCTCTCTCACTTATGTCATTAATAAAGCAAACCTAACTTACCAAACATTGTATTTTTGTAGTACTTGTTTATTTTTATTTTTTATTATCATATTAGAATAGTCATATTTCCTGGACATATTTTAAGCTTATTATTAGTAATAACTCATTAGCTTAAACATGATTACTTTATTAATTATTATGATACAATTTAATATTTTATATAATAATAAAATATAAAAAAAAAAATTAAAATATGTTTAAATTTGAATTTAAAAAAATTATAATATCCAAATTTTTCAGTGAAAGTCTATTTCGTCGATCATTTGTGATTTGTCCAATTTTAGAAAAGACACTTTTTGGTGGTACTGAAGTTGCTGAAATAGATAAATATTTTGAACTCAATTTGTACATTTCTGGAAACTTTTTTTTATATTGTTGCCAATATTCCAATGGATTTTTTGTTCTTTCCAAGTGCGGAATGTCTAAATACTGACGTAACTTTAGTGTGATCATTACACTTGGAGTGATTGTAGTTTTTACTTGTAATACTTTTGAGTCAAATTATTGCCATAATGAATTCGATTGTTATTGTTCATAAACATTAATTTCAGCACTTGAAGTTGTAGTATATAAATTATCTGGCTTGAAAGTTATGGCACATAGTTCATCACATATCCATTTTTTGAACGTTGTTCGCATTTTCAGTCAGACCAAAAGCCGTTTTTTTAAATCTAGGATCAATAAATGTAGGTATTACAATTATTTTATTGCCTTCCAAAGATCCCAAACGTCTGGAAACTGCATTTAATAGTGTTGTTTTTAATATTTGACCTGTGGCAGTTTTTGGCGTTCTCTTTCCAATAGTATACTATTGGCCTCGTACAAGTAGTATTATCATGGATAAAGTTGGATAAGTTTGTCCAGATAGTTCAGTGGCCATACTCTCAAATGGTTTTAATAGTGGTATACAATCTTCAATTAATTCCCATTCTATAGCAGTTAAACCGTTTGGAGCACGTGGAAGTGATATTAATGCAGCAGATAAAGGGGCTTCAATCTCGAGTTCCATCTTATAGGTATATCTTGTTTGACTTTTAGTTGTAGTAAGCCCATTTGGATTTGGTAATTTTTTAATTTTTCATTAGCAAAAGTACTGTATTTAAAATGCCCTACTATTATTTTAAATTATTTTAACACTTGACTCAGTTCTGTATTGGTCGTGATCGCTTCATTAACACTTAAATTTAATGTGTGTGCTACGCAAGGATGGTGGTACTTTTGAAGATGTATGTTGATAGCGTTTTTAATATTGCGCTATTATCAGACACTATAGTTACAATTTTATTATTTATTTCCCACTCATTAAATATATCCAAAAGCACAGTCGCAATATTTTCCCCGGTATACGCTCCATACACTTTTCTAGTAGTCAAAACTGGTCAGTATAATTTGTCGTCGAATATAAAATGACATGTTACAGTAATATAACCTTAATTAGAATCTAATGTCCACATATCGGTTGTAATTGACATATTATAATCAATGATTACAAGCATATGTTTTAATTTAGAAACTATTGTATTATACTCGTCCAGTTATAATTTAGTTGTAAGCAATTTTCTACTCGGGGGGGGGGGGGAAGATATAAAGGTTGCAACATTTTGATGTATTCTAAAAAACTTATATTTTCTACTATATACAGAGGTTGATAGTCAGCAATAATCATTTTTACTAAAGCCTTGTCAATAGATTTATTTTCTGTGTCACTAAGTTGATTTTTTTTTCTTTGAACCAAATAATTTAAGTTGTCGTTGACGCTTAGCAGCGGGAATACAGTTTTGTTCTGAAGTTAGAGATGATGTTGGAAAAGTAATTGCAGATGTACTTACTAAAGCTTGAACATTTTATGCTTTGGAGTCGGGATCATCTTCATTAGTAAGTATAATATTTAGTGCAGTTGGGTATTTTCGTTTTAAATGGTCTTGGGAAGGTAATATTATAATATTATATATTTACTCTAAGCTTTGAAAAATAGTGTCATATAAGTTTAGCAATTATATTGTTATTTAAAATTACAAGAAATCATATTTAAACAATTTATTTTATTATGTATCTACTAAAAAATATGCGATGTGCAATGCAAAAAAAATGACCTATATTGTATGTAATCACTAATTATACTCTTTCAATTTAAAGTTAAAAAAATCAAAATTATATTATAATGCAACAAAATCTGGCATGTGCATAACAGACCACATCAGGGAAAGAAATAAGAACCTAAAATAATTTTAAATAACTATTATCTACATATTACTATACTGGTTTTCTTGTTGTTTACGTATTAATATTATTTGTATATTTAAATATGTGTACCAATAAAATATTAAATATAAACTATAAATAAACATTTCGAAATAAATATGAATAATAAATAATATAGTCTATAGCAGGGGCGGCCAAACTTTTTTTGGTCACGATCTACTAAAAATATACTTCACCTTTGAGGATCGACTTTTATAGAAACATTTTTTATTATTGAATAAGTGCATATAAACATACAATAAGTATTATTAACTATTTACTAATTACTAAAAATAATATAATAATAAATAATAATTTCTAAAATCTAATTATATAAGTTTAATTAACATATTATTTTGTTGATCTGGCCATTTTTGAAGTGTGACATTGCATGTCATTGACCAATTGGTCGTAATCTGGCGAATAGTTGCTAACTGCTAATCGAAGACACTGCTCCAAATGGTCATCAGAGAGCGTAGATCGAAATTCTGTTTTGATCATTTTCATGTGAGAAAATGCTGTTTCGCACAAATATGTAGATCCAAAATAACTATGTAACTGCAAAGCTACATTCCTCAAACCCAGATATTTTTCTTCACTCAGTAAATTCCAAAAATTTGTTTCAGAACCTCGAGCTTTGAGGAAATATCTGATTTAATTTTTATAATTTCAGATTCAAATTTTGTAGAATCCATATCAAACAAATTGCTTATTTGTGTAGAAATATTTTCAATACTGTTTGTTTCAGAGAAAGGAAAAGACATAAATGTAATAATCGGCTCTAATTTTTGAATATCTTTAAATCGTCTTTCAAAATCATTGTACACTTTTTAAACCTCAGAGCAATATATTTCCACTGCCACTGTACATTTTTGCTTTTCAAAAAAATCTTTTAAGTTTGGAAAATTATTCGAATTAGATTCATTTAATTGTGACTTGAGTAATATCAATTTTGATTTAAACCCATTTATAGAACTCAATAACTCAATTATTGTCCCATCTTTTCCTTGAAGTTCAACATTTAAAGTGTTTAAATGAGCCGTTATATCTGTTAAAAAAGCTAAGTTCTGAAGCCATGTATTGTTTGTTAAACAATCATAATTATCGCCTCTGGATTTTAAAAACTCTATTATTTCAGAAAGTAAACATTGAAACCTTTCTAGAAATTTACCACGGCTCAACCATCTAACATCCGTATGCAGTAATAAATCACAATGCAGAGAATCGTTTTCTTCTAATTGTAATTTAAAAAGTCGCCTTTGCAAGCTTCGTGAACGTATAGAATTGGCTATTTTAAAAGCAATGTCCATTATACTACTTGTATTCAATATTTTTCCACACAATGCTTGTTGATGTATCACACAATGGAACGTTATAAAATTAGGAAAATTATTATCATTCTTACACAAAGCAATAAAACCATTATTTTTACCTATCATAGCTGGAACCCCATCAGTCGTAATACAAACTAATTTATACAAAGGTAAATTTGATTTATTGACAAAATTAATAAAAGCTTGATAAATAACCACACCTCGTGTCGTACTTATCATAGGGATTATAGTTAATAATTCTTCTTTTAAATTAAAATTTGAAAAAACTAGTCGTATAAATATACATAGTTGAGCGGTATCTGTTATGTCTGTTGATTCATCGAATTGAAGTGAAAAATAAACACATTCTTTGATGTCTTGTTTTAATATTTCAACTAAATTTTGTCCTATAGATTCTACTCTTCTAATCACAGTTTTACGAGATAACTGTAAATCGTTTATAGCTGATAAAATTTCTGATTTATTTTTTAAGTTTTCAAATAAAGCATCTGCGCCTTCTAAAAAAGCTTGTTTTACTATTTCACCGGTTTGAAATGATTTTTTATTCTTAGCTAAAACATGACTAATTCGAAATGAAGCAATTATTGCTGCTTTGGATTTTAAAACTTGTTTAGTAAAAATCAATTGTTGTTTATGAATTTCAAGTTTTAATTTTTCTAATTGCTTTTTACGTATTTCAGTTTTAGGAGGGAAATCTATATCAAATTTTGAATGCGTAGTTCTAAAATGTCTTTCTAGATTACCTTTTTTTGTTGTGGATATTGTTATTTGACATATCAAACTTATGCACTTGTCTTTCAACATTGTAAAAAAAAAATCCATTTCCCATTCTTGATGAAAATGATAAGTTTTTTGTTCTTTATATGCACTCATAATTATAAATGTTAAACACAACAGACACCAACCGAACACAGAACAACAGAACACAGTGAAATGAACATTCGTGACCGATAAACATTTGACACACGAAACCAGATTAAAATTAAACAGATAAAACTTATCGACAATTCGATAACAATTCGTGCGCGTGTCCCTAAAAATAAATTCTAACATGATCGACTTTGAAATTGTCCGCGATCGACCGTTTGGCCGCCCCTGGTCTATAGTATAGTTCTATTTTAGAACTGTTCTGCAGTATTACGATTAAAACCTGATCAAAAATATTAAATAATTGTGTTTTGTTTTGAGAGAATCAAATACCGAAATGAATAAACTGAAAATTTAAATAGCTTGTAGCTACTTACTGAAATGTTTATTTTATTTTCAATATTTCGAGAGGATTGATTTCGATGAGTTATTTTTCATTCGATTGTTTTTAGTTGATACCGAGATCAAAAGAATCACTCGATTATTTTTATAGTAATCGATGTAATCGAGTGTTTCGATTATTTTCTCTCGATTATTCCCATCACTAATATTTGCATATAGTTGTATTTAATAAATATCAAATACTATTGTAGTATATTCGAGTTTTATTATTCGAGGCATTATTTCTATCACGCACCATGATCTGGTACAATCCGAAAGTAAGGTAACGGTAAATTAATATTTGTTATTATCATCGTTTGCGGTTCAACTTGGTCCCGTCGCCGTAACGAGCCACCTAAACTTAAGTTCGCCGGCAACGCATTGAGTGTTGTGTGGGGGCCGGCCTGATCGTCAAGTCGCCACCGCGTAAGTCCATCAGCAACACAATATTACGTGTTGTGTGAGAGATCGCCCTAAACGTCGAGACGATATTCAGGTGCAGTTGCCACTTCCGACCACACCATCGATATCTTTAAGCTTATATCTAATCTTAAGTTAGTTTTTAAGTGCCCCTTTATTGTAGTAGCGCCCTGTGGTCATTGCATTATACCGGTTCGACCACAAGGACCCCATCCCCATTATTAACCTGCATCATCCCGTTTTCCCATTGTATAAATTGTTTCCTTTATTTCTCAGTTTTTCCTCGTGTCTTCGTCGCCAGTTCCGTGCCGCCCACTACCACGACAGTCTCGTTAGGTCGCCTATCGATTTCTAATAGGCATAAGTTTGGTTGCCTATACAAATAAAATCCGGGCGCGCCGTCACGGTTATCTACCCTACAACTAGATTAGAGATCAATACTGACTTTACTGACTTGGACGGGAGTACTAAGCTTGTCGATGGTTGCAATAAAAAATAATGATATGAAAAAGAATATTTTTATCAATTTTACTTTGTAAATTTATTCCATAAAAATTCCAAAAAAGTAAATTAAAGTTAGTTTTATCTCAGATATTACAAAATTTAAAATCCACAAAAATTTAAAAAAATTTCAATGATGATATTTTTACATACATTATAAACACAGACCACATAACATGATGTAGACAATAATGGATGTTTAAAGTTAGGCAAGAAATAAATTTATTTATTTATTTATTTAAATATTAGGAGCTCCGCCACCACCGGTACACGCTATCAACAGAGGAATTGGATTCGAGGGACTCGGAACGGTATTCGCTGGAATTATGGGAAGTGGAAATGGTACCAATACGTTTGGGGAAAATGTTGGCGCGATTGGCGTCACAAAGGTGATATAAAAAATGATACAAGATGTCATCCCGTATTTATTGTTATATTCTCGTCTTGCAAATGCATAACATCAAATTTACTTTAGAATAAAATATTTTAGGCAAAACCTATTAAGTTAGTTTTAATATTGAAATTAGTTTTGACCTATTATTATTATTAAATTTAAAGTTAAGAAAATTATTCGTTTTTAACATTTATAAAGAAGATATAATAATACAGATATAGAATCTTCTTAAATAAATATTGTAATTTTTTTAAAAACGATATTGATTTTATTAATTCTAAGTTTATTTGTGTAGATTGGAAGTAGGCGTGTAATACAATACGCCAGTGCATTGATGTTAATTCAAGGCGTTGTCAATAAATTTGGAGCAGTTTTTATAATCATTCCCGAGCCTATTGTAGGAGGCATGTTTTGCATTATGTTTGGAATGATAAGTGCATTTGGTAATAATTATAACATTTATAACATTTATTTAAATTGAACTGATTTATTTTTCGAATAATATAAGATAATACTTTCATAATTTGAACTATATTTAAAATTTTTAGTTTTAATACCTTAGAATGTATCTTTATCAATTACTCTACAGACAATACTTAATTATTTCATGAAAAAAAAAAAAATGGTAATTGAAAATACAAACTCCCGGCTGCAGTGGTATCGTAATACGACCATTATTAGTTACAGAACATAAATTAGATTATATTGACATAATTTGTTATAATAATAAATACTGTAATAAGTATAAAATAAATCTCCATAACGGAACTTTTAACCTAAAAACACATTAATTTTATCTAACATTTATCTACGAATTTCATGATTTCATACAGAATGTTTTCAGTTTTATTATATTTATATTTATTTACAATTAACTTATGATTAATTTTATAGGTTTATCAGCTCTACAATACGTTCAGTTGAACTCATCGAGGAATTTGTATATCATTGGATTTTCAATGTTCTTTTCACTAGTAAGTGTATTACGTATTTACATTTTTTAATTAATTTACCCAAAAACAAAAACTAAACAACAAATAAAAACCATTTTTTTATTTTATAAAAGTATAAGTATTTAGGTATATAAGTATATAATTATAATATTTTGATCGAATCTTACTAAAATTAAAGTTATTACGTTTCCCAAATTTATCTTAATATGCATGTTATAAGTCTAAGAACGATGGAATAGGTACTTTCTGATGTATAAGATGTCAGCATGTCTTAGTCCTAAGTCATACTTATGGAGTTACTGACTTGCCATTGAAGATATAACAGATTTTATTGTACCTAATCAATTCCAATATAGTAATACCTACTGAAAATGTGTCTATAGTACAGTGTATTACTATTTATTATTATGTGACTTACTCGACTTAGGTATTTGTCAATTTATTTAAAATAAACAGAAGTCTCTGGTATGAGCATTAACTATAAATTTTAAAACATAGAATTATAGATAAATAAAACTAAAAAATTATAAGACTTAATAAAAAAGAATCATTTATTTTATTATTCAATAAATTTTTTAAAGAAAAAATACAAGAATCTTTTCTAAAATCATTAAAAAAATTTAAGAGATTTAAAAATGTACTTATGTTACATTAATCAGAATAAAGTGACTTCAAAATATTGAATTTAAAACCAATAAATTGAAAAAATTGTTTTGAACCGCTTCAATGTGATAAAAATGCCAAAATATTGGAGTTCCAAATAATTGTAGCATATTTTAAATGAGACCTATCAATGGAAATAAAATGGATATTTACTTCTAGAATTCATTGAATTTACTTTTGAAACTAATTTGTTCGAAAAGCCCAGGAAAATCAACTAAATGATGAAGTAATAAAACTATTTTTTTAAGCATTAAGTACTTTAAATCATTTATTTAATGAAATTATTATTAAAAAAAAAAAAAAAAAACTATTATAATTCCTTAAAAGAATATTTTGAACGCAAAATAGGTTGATTTTGACAGCAACTATCTGAACACCCAAGTTAAAAAAGCATATACAATATGGGAACATATTAAAGCATAATATAATATTATTTTAATGCTGAACTGAACTGTCATTAAAATCATTACACCTAAGTTTTAATAGTTTCAGTTACATTAAGTATTCATTTGGAAAATAATCTATATGATTAGTGAAAGATAGTTTTTTATTAAATAAAACTGCTAGATCTTTATAAATATTTTACGTGTTTGAATTATTTTATAAACAGCATAATTAAAATAATTTATTTTTTTAAATAATACGGCATAATGGATTATTAATCTATATTTAAAGTAATTCTATTATTATTGCACAATTTATAATCATTATCTAAATCAACTGGAGATAAGTAATCACCAGGGCTCATAACTTATAGCTCTAAAAAAGGTTATTATAAGCGCAATAATATGCTCTTAAAAATATTCATATAAGCGCTTAAATATGCACTAAAAATACTAAAATATGCGAAAAAAAAAATTATTATTATTATTATTAAAAAAAAAAATTGAATAATATAACATCGGAATTATTGTGGTAAACGACTTGTGGTACTCATTTATTCTGCGATTGTTCTGTTATAAAAAAAAAATTATAAATTATAATTAATAATGAATAATGATACCTATATATTTTAAATATTTTTAAACATATATTTACCTTGAAAGTTACATTGAATAATTAGATGTTTGTACAAGTTTTCAAAGTGAAATGATCTTCGATTGTTACTTAGTAGAGTCTTGTACATTGAAAACGACCGCTCAATGTCCACTGACGTAATTGGTGCAAACTTAAAGTACACGAGATCATCTGTTGAAAAATCTTCAGGAAGTCCAGGTTCAAGTTCTGTGTTCATAGTTACACCAGATAATATATTTGAAATATTTTTTAAAATTTTAAGACCGACATTTTTGTGGGTGACGTTATTGAGTTTATTAAAAACAGCTTTTCCAATTGGTCCTTGAAGGGTTTCAAAAACTTTTTCAACATTTTCAAATACATTTATAGCTTCAGCTAATGGTAGCCCTTGTTTTTGCAACTTGGTAATGGAAACTGTTAAAATTGTAAAATTGGACTTTATGTAGGCCAAATCTCTTTCAATACCAGCTTTGGAAATATATTTTTTGGCCTCTTTGATGCTAACAGCATCATCGGCGTCTAGTTTTTCGAGAATTTTACGTATGATTTCAATGTTTTCACAATAGTAATTCGAGGCGATGATCCACGTACTCCAACGTGTTATAATAGGCTCCGGTGGCAAATTTAAATGAGGAGCTTCATCTTTGAACAGTTGAACACGGTTTGGTGCTTTTCGGAATATTTTCTTAACACTAGAAATAAGTTTGTCGACATTACTAAATTTGCCCCTTACTTCCTCTGCTACTCGGTGGAGTCCATGAGCTGTACACGTAATATGAATCATTTTGGAATAAAATGCTTTCAATGTATTACCAGCTTTTATCATATAGGGAGCGGCGTCGGATGTAAACAATAAAACATCCTCGTGTTGAATACCAATGATTCCGATAGATTTGTCGAATACTCTGCAAATAGTCGAATAATTTGTTTTTTCTAATTGTTCTGAATGAACTAAATATTGTTTACCCGGGTAATCTGCTTCAAGTATACTAACAAACCTACCTTCAACATCGGTAGTTTCGTCAATGCTGACCCAAACTTTTTTACCAGACAGTTCAAGTTTAATTTTACTCATTGTTTCGTCAAAAATGTCATCTATGTATCCAAGTCTCAAGTTTGTTTCTGTAGGAACATTATTTCCGGTATAAGTTTCCAAAAATGTACGAAAGCTTTGATTTGAAACTTTATTCAGTGGTATATTTGCTGATAACAACGCAAAACACAAATCTTTACTGAATGAGGACTTTTTGGTAGAGTTGGTAACCAATTGTTGTTTTTTTTTTCACTTTGATTTTCTGCACGTTTAACGGCCTTCATATGTTTTTCGGTTTTTAAATGTTGTGTGATATTAAATTTTTTTTCGTGGTTAATTTTAATATTACAAAACTTACATAGTAATACACTAGCGTCGGTTGCAAATGTATTTTCACCAAATTCGCGAACAATATTTTTAAGACGACTAGAAACAGATTGTTTTTCTTTAGGCATTGTAAAATAAATTCTGTATGAACAAAACTATAGAATTTAGATTGCGAATTCACGAAATGAACTAGCATGCATACAATACGAACAATCGGAAACGACTGAGTAATAATCTGTAAATAATCTGAAAATAATGATATCGGAATATCTAGATAATGGTTTTGGAATACCTAGAAACTAAAAATAAAATACTAGTGCATATACTACAATTTCTTTAACGATGGGATTACCAAGTATCAAGCATACACTCTCGCTAGGTCGCACGTCATCTAAACTCGTATAGTTATATATAGTTTTTTCTTATAATATTATAAGAACAATTAATTGACACGAATTAATTACTAATATAAATAATTAATACGACTATAATTACTTTTTATTATTAAGAAAATTTTTTTTAAAAGCTACGGAACTGAAAACAAAAAAAAATAAATAAATATTATGGAAAAATAATATTGGAAAATAGAAAAAAAGCAAAATAGCACTTATACTTCGAAATATGCAAAAATATGCAACATAAAATTTCGAATTTAGCTTCTTGGGTACCTGAAACAAATTTATAGCTCACATAGGTATCTCTAGGACCTCTCAAAAAAAATATGCAAATGCTAGAAGTTATGAGCCCTGGTAATCACCTTGGGCATATCATAGTTACATCTAACTAAGTTATATAACTCGGTTACTTTTGTAACTTGTAGCAAGTTACTCATTTTTAATTTAACTTGTAACTTGTAACTAGTTACACATCTTCCTATAACTTAATATGAAAGTTACAGTTACAATTAAAAGTTAAATTATACATAATATACATATTTAATATTTACCACCGTGTAATAAATTATCATATTATTATAATAAAATATGTAAATACGCGCGAGACGAATTTCGTGCGATAGGACGAAGTAGACTGCAGAAATTACAATACACTTTTTTTATTTTATTTTAAATTAAATTTTGTGTTTTTAAATTGTATTATCATATTATGTAATTAACACGTTCACGGCCACGTGTCACATATATGTGACATGTGTGTTTGTTCTGAGAGACCGGTGTCACATATGTGTGACACGGTCATTATGATGTTTAATAGAGAATTATTTACTCCGGTTTATCCTAACAAATATTATTTGTGTCGTGGTTTTATTATACGTTATCTGAGGAATTGATTTATATAGTTGGTTTAGCCGATAGATGGAGCTGTTATTCTTTTATTGTTATTGTACGATATTTATCATATTTTGGTTTGAAATGCACTATCTTAGCACATGTTCGAATCGTAATCTATCGTTATCAAACGTAATTAATTATTATTAATTATTTTCACATAAAATGTAAATTAACATAATAGAATAAATTCATAATTTTAAAAATTATGTTAACTATGGATCCTGCCGCTATTAATGAATTATTATATGCCAGTTCAGACGATGAAAGTTTTAACGAGTATGAGGATAGTTCCGATGAATATTTTCCTGGTGATAACGAGGAGCCGGAAGTAAGTGATGACTCAAATGTTTCTAGTGATAGCGAAGATGATATTATAAGTGATGATTGGGAAACCAATAGAAATGAAGAACCTCAGTTTATTCCGTTTACTGGAAATCCAGGGTTACTGAGCCATGTGCCAGATGATGAACCATATAGTTTTTTTAATTTATTTTTCGATAACGAACTTTTTGATAATTTAGTTGTATGGGTAAATCTTAAAGCAAATTCCATAATATCTAAAGGTTTAACACCAAAATCAAATCTATCCACCTGGTATAATACTGATGTAGTTGAATTAAAAAAGTTTTTAGGTTTGACTATTTTGATGGGTTATTTAAAATTTCCGACCCTTCGCACTTATTGGTCACAGAATGAAATTGATAATCACCCTATTTTTGGTAAAACAATGAGTAGACACCGGTACGAAACTATTTTACGCTGCTTGTGTTTTTACCAACCAAATTTAGTTGACCATTCAGACCGGTTACATAAAATAAGTAATGTTACAAATCATATAATTAAAAATATTCGTACCAAGTACTATCCGAACGAAAATTTATCCTTAGACGAATCTTTGTTGTTATGGAGGGGCAGACTAAGTTTTCGTCAATATATACCAAGCAAAGCTCATAAATATGGTATAAAGTTTTATGAACTGTGTACAAAAGATGGGTTTATATTGGATATGTTGATATATAAAGGCAAAGGTACAGTTGAAGACAGTAGAGGTGTAACATTTGGAATTGTTGCTAAGCTTATGGAGCCATACTTAGGAAAAGGTCATACAGTATATATGGACAACTTTTACAATAGTGTACCTTTAGCTCAATTTTTATTTGAAAATCAAACTATGGTTGTTGGTACATTGAAAAAAAACAGAAAAGATAATCCCAAAGATACTTTGAATGCTAAATTGAGAAAAGGTGAAGTAGCTCATGTCCAGAAAGGCAATATTCACGTAATTAAGTATAATGATAAAAGAGATGTGTGCATGATTTCCACCAAACAGAAACTGGATTTTGTAGAAGTCACAGACAGATTTGGACGGAAAAAAATGAAACCTAATATTATTGTTGATTACAATAATAATATGTCTGGTATTGACAGGGCTGATCAAATGATCAGCTACTATCCTACCCCTAGAAAATGTTTACGATGGTATATAAAAGTTTTTTTCACCTCATGGATATGTGCTTATGGAATGGAAATCTATTGTATAATATGAAAGTTAAAAATATGGCTCATTTAGAATTCAGAAAATGTGTTGCAAGTTATCTTATTGGTATTTCATATAATCAACGTGTAGTTAATAATAGACCATCACAGAAAACGCATAATCTTATGAAAGTAAATATTAGAAAAAGATGTAGAGTTTGTCATCAGAATAAACTGCGAAAAAATACTGCTTTTGTTTGTGATACATGCAAGGACGATAAAGGGAACACAATCGGTTTATGTCCTGATCCTTGTTTCAAAATTTATCATTTATAATTAGACGTTACTAAAATTATTTTTAGTTTGTTTTAAAAAGTAGTTTTGTAATTATTTTTTTTTTTGAGATTTTTTTATTATAATAGTTCTTTGGAACTAAAATCTTTAACTCATTGTTATTTTTAACCAACATTTTGTTTTATTTTATAATTTTGTTAAACTTTGGTGATTCATTCGTGATAACTTTGTTTTTATACATTTTATTGTCATATAAATATTTAAAATTTGTTTGGTAAAAATATGTTTTATAACTTGATTTTAATAACAAATGGTCTAATTTGTTAATTTTATTATTATTTTGCTTTGATTTTATTTCAAATAATGTTAACTGTTATTAATTATTTTAAAAGAAGTAATTTGTTTAATTTTTTTATAAATTTTGTTTATACATTGATGTTGAGTTGTTTGTATTAAGTTTAACATTTGTTAATTTTGGTGTTTTTTATAAATATAATTTTGACTTTATTTTGAGATGTACCAGCTGATGATTTCTTGACAAGTAATGATATTTGAATCATTTTATATTTGCGTTAATTTATTGGAGATGATTTTCGTATAATTTTTTTGTCTAAAAACTTATTCACCAAAAAAATACCTATTATAATATTATGCAATGGTGATTACTGATTCTTCTATAGAAAAATAATGATGTCACATATGTGTGACATCAGGTTTCTGTAAAGGATAACCACTGAAAAAACCTGATGTCACACATATGTGACATGTCCTTAATATCCGAAAATACTTTATAAATAATATTATAAAATATATTACTATGAGATACAATGAGTTCATGTTTAATTAAAAGCCATTTTATGAGATGGTTTATTGAAAGACCACTCAAATTTAAGACTTGGTCGTGAACGTGTTAACCATTGATTTATATATATATTTTAATAATTACTGTAAATATTACAAATTGTATATTATTATATTATTATGCCTATTGCATGCACTCACTTCATAAGAAGATTATCTACCATTTTTATGACCGTTACGTTACACAACTGACAAAATTATAAAATTATAATAAAACTATATACCTCAATTTATGTTCTTTATTATAAAATTGAATGGGAATTTTTATATTATTTGTACGTAATTATATTGTATCTGTGTCACTACACAATTTTATAAATATATTGTTTTGTAAATACAGTTTATTCCGTCAACAGAGATGATGATAATAATAATAATAATAAAATGTTAATTTATGAATTAATTTGTTTAATATTTTTCAATGTAACTTTTAACTTATAACTTGTAACCAGTTACAATAAATAAAGTAACTTGCCAACCCTGATCTTGGGGAACAAAAAATAATATATTATTAAATCAGGTATACAATTTTTGTGTTATACAACATGGACATGATTGGTTAGAATGGAATTCATCCATAAATGTAAAGGATCTCTAAAATCATATAATTTTAGTGAACCCTATCGAAAGCTTTTTCAAAATTTCTATTAGTAACGTATACTTGGATTTTAAATTTAAAATTAATTGTATAAATATACTTAAATTAGTTATGATTGAATGCTTTGATTGAAAGCCATGTTTGTTTATTCATAAAGTGGAAAAATAATTTTGCTTATAAGTTTGAAATTTTTTTAGGAAGAATAGATCTTAGATATTGGTTGATAATTGGTGGCTTAAGATTTATCACCTTTTTTTCTAAATAGGTGATATAAATTAAAATTCCCATTTGTTTAAAAACGTACCTATTTGTATTAATTCATTAAATTAAAATCTACAATTGATACTTAACAAAATGAATACTATTTCTTTTAAAAATTTCAAATTTGGAAGAAATAATATAAGGACCTGTGGAGTAATTTGATCTAATGAACCACCTCTATGAGTTAAATATTTATTAAATTAATGAGTTAAGGAATTTAAATAATATACTTTAAGAAGTGTTGTTTAAATAGATTAAATATATCAATGAACCAGAGCTAGCTTCAATATTATTATATTACATAGAAGCATACAACTGCTTAATAAAGTTTGAGAATTATAGTTTGCACAATAATTTTGGGTTAACTTTGACTAAACATTGAATTTTATTAATAAATAATGTATAATCAAAATATCTTGTAGTTTTATATTTATCACGAATATTATCAAAGTGTAAATAAGATGAGAGTGTTATTAAAGTTTTGAAAATTTGGTGTGCCTTTGGTTTTTCATTAATTAAAATGTTTAATTCTTTACTTAATCAAAACAAGTATAGAGGAGAACTTATGTCTACGAATTTTTGGACAAAATTATTTAATGCATATTTAATGCAATTATTTAATGTTGGACTAGAGTAAAAAATGTCTATTTTTAATTAATATATTATAATTACAGTCATATAAATTAAACTAATTAATATAATCTAGATAAGAAATAATAATACGTAATCACCAGCATTCTAATGAGATACATAATCAAAATATTCTAAGTCAGTAAAGCATTTATTGGTATATGTTACACTAAGTAATAGATGAAACAAATCAACAGGATCAATAAAAGCATACTAATAAATAAAGAATCGAATAAGACATAATCGAGGATAATTTTTTTTTTTTTATTATTATTGTAAATATGATTTATTGAAAAAAGTTTAATATACAATAGTTGATTATTATAGTATGTATCGAGGTTACTACAAGATTAATGTATATTGTAATCATCTAATAATAGAAAAATCAGTATTAGAATGTTTATTAAGAATTTTTTCTACTCAGTCAAAGTATGTCGGTATAGACACATAAATTAGAACGATAATTATAATTAATAAGAGTATAAACAGTTTCATTGTTATAAATATACGAATAATACGAATTATGATTTGATTTGATATAAAGGTATTTCAATTATGGATAAAAACTCCAATGACTTAAGATAAAGAACTGAGAGTTTCTATCATGTCTAAATATAACTTATCTAATTAAGCCGATTTTACATGATTTAACTTGAATAGTGAGTCACGTTTCAGTGAAAATAAACCCATCATTTTATTTAGGTTTCGAACATTTTAATAGTATATACGAAAATTTAAATCCGAACTAATTAAAATTTATTTTGAATTTACAATTAAACAGGATTAAATCGCATGTACGTAATTGTCTATCAAGTACTTCAGGTACAAAATCATTTTTATTAGACAATTGAGATACTGAAGAATTTTTTTTTAAAAGAATTATTTTCTTTTCAAGTACATTAACCTTTTCTTTAAGAATTTTGTTTGTACTCTAATAAAATCGAAATTATTTTTAACAAATCATTGAAGGTTTTTCTGAGTTTGTTTTGTCCATTATTACTAATTGTTTACATAATATATTATTTTTCATTGAGTATTTTTTAATTCATTCAATACTAGTTTCATTAATAGTGGTTTTGGAGCCTATTTCATATAAAATTGACAATTAATTAACTATATAATTTATAAGATAAAACACGAACGACGCATACAACTGTCAAAATATATATGAATTGCAATATTTCTGATTATACTCGAATTATTACAATGTTATTATTATGTGTATATCTTATTTTTTATTTGTGCATAATACTAATATTATATTTAAAATTAAAATTATTGTAGTGTTATTATATGTAACTATAAATGCTTGCACAAATATAAAAACGTAAAAAGTGCACAATATTTGTTAAGCCTTCCATTAATGCGAAAGCAGTTATTTTCAGTTGAATAATTACTAATACTATTACAGCATTTGTGCATAATTCGTTTATTATCTGTGAATTAAACAATTATGAATTGATTCTTTTTTAATCAAACTTCTCCAAACTTATACCGATCCTGTGCAATTACAGGTTTTACCGAAATGGCTCATTGCTCATCCAAATGCAATTCAAACTGGAAACGAAATACTAGACAGTGTGTTGACAGTCATTTGTAGTACGAGTATATTGGTCGGTGGTTTGATCGGCTGCTTCTTGGATAATACCATACCAGGTACTACTACAATATTTAAAAAAAATCCATGTAAATCGTAAGTTGTTTGAATAACCATAAATGTATTGTTAATATAGGCACTCCGGAAGAAAGGGGTCTAATAGCTTGGGCCAATGAAATGAATCTGACTAGCGAACCCACGACGGGTGAAGAAACGAGTACTTATGATTTTCCGGTTGGCATGAAAGCGTTAAGGAAGTTAGTATTGAATTAATTTATTTGAACACAATGATGAGTAACTTCGTAAATTGTTAAAAAAAATAAATCATAACATTAACGTGACTGCATTAAGTTAACATTATAAAAGAATTTTACTCAAAATAAAATCGATTAATATTGAACAATTACTTACTATTATACAATAGCACAATCTATGTATGGTATTTATCTAAATTTTAAATTAGTATACCTATATGATTATGTTCTTATTTTTCTTTTTTTTTAGGATGAAATGGACGTACTCAATTCCGTTTTTACCAACCTACAGACCAAAGAAAAACTAGAATTTTCAATATGTATATTTTATTAATATAATTTATGGTAAAATTATATAACATTGTTTGAGTTATATGTATACATCGAGTATCGTTATTTGTATCATAATTTATAAACCTTATAAATATTATGGTAAAATGTAATCAAAAATACGTGGATTGCTCGCAAACTAATTATACATAATTACACAATTTTTCAATTAATAACAAAATAAAATTGTATATAATTTTAGGTATTTACTATAAACTGAATAGGCATTATAAGATTCGAGATGCTTAACTAAGCGAGGCAAATATTAATATAGTTGAATTAATTTAAGATACTCTCGCTTAAGACGATTTCCTGCTTTATACGCCAATTTTTACAATAATTAAAATGTAATTAACTCCTGTTAATACGATTTATATTCCCGAATAAGATGTTATTCTTGACAGTAATGTTACGTACCGACTAACGTCGATTCATGCATCAACGTAGAAATGAAATATTTGATGTATAAGTGTATTAATATTTTTATTATACGTTTAAACTTGATACAAAATTACAGTGTAAGTAAAACATAAGGTGTTGGTGAGCGGTGTTACAACCTGACTCTAAAATATAGGTATGAAAGACAAAGAGTGGTGTTACGACCTGCCTCTGAGCGTCTTGGATATCCCTAACCGTCGGCCGGGCTCTCGTCTTGGTTACCCTTATATACAGTTTGTTTACAAGAGTGGTGATGACTCCGTTGACACATAGGGCCTCGTATCATTAATATACTTGTCACTGGTATCGATATCCGTTTTCGCGAGTTTTTGAGTTTTCTACGAAATGAGCGACGTGTGATCTACTCTAAATGTTTAATTTATCCATATACATCCTGGCCTCCACATGTTTATATTATTAATTTAATAAACAGAATATGTGTCACTAATTATAGTATTTATATAAGAATTTCTAACATTATAGCCATGGGCTCGTAACAGTAACATTAATACAGAATTTAAAGACATGCTTTACTAATTATTAAGACTATAATTAATATATATATAACAAAATATAATATAATAAGGTAACCTATAATCATTCGTTATCAAATAACAAGACGAGTTCAACTTGGGTTGTATTAGTTACTTTATTTTGCAGGATATATTCCACAGGAAGTTTTCATCTTTCATCAAAGAACATTACAATACTAAAAACAAATACAAAAAAAAATACTAAAATGTGGGTATCAATCGACGAGACCACGGATGTTGGCGGGCGCTATGTAGCAAATGTTATTGTTGGCGTACTTGATTCTGAATTACCTGGCAAAGTCATACTTATTAATTGTGAACATCTTGAAAAAATAAACAGTACAACAATAGCTCAATTTTTTTAGCTCAACGATGAATTTAATTTGGCCTCAAAGAGTAGAACACAATAATGTTTTGTTGCTAGTTACGCTGCACCATATATGGTAAAGGCTAGATCAGCGACCCAAATATTTTACCCAAAAATGCTTCATGTAACTTGTCTCGCTCACGCTTTAAATCGAGTAGCCGAACGAATCCAAAGCGATTTTCCGTTGGTTGACAAACTTATTTCGTCCATCAAAAAAGTCTTCTTTAAATGCCCAGCAAGAATACAAACATTTAAAAGTGAAGCATCAGAGTTAAGTTTACCCCCAGAACTAATCATAACGCGTTGAGGAACATGGTTGACGGTGGCTATTTATTACTGTCATTCGTATCAAACTATTAAAAAAATTATAAACAAATTTGATCCCAATGATGCTTTGTCTATAAGAACGGCTCAAGAAGTTTTTGGTGAACGAAGAGTTGAAGCCAATTTAGCTTTTATAAAATCAAATTTTTCGTTCTTATCTTCAGCTCTAACATTTCTTCAAGAAAAGGGGAAACCTTTATCCAATTCGGTTGCCATTATAAACATTGTTTCAGAAAAACTAACAATTGCAGCATTAACTCCTCAAGGTAAATCAGTCAACACAAAGTTTCAAAAAGTCTTGGATAAAATTTCTGGGTATAAAGTACTATCCAAAATTTCTAAAATACTAGTGGATGAAACGGATTCATTTGATGGACTTCCTGATGTTATATGTAGAAGCTGATGACATTGTAAACTTTAAGTACGTACTGATTAACTCCGTAGACCTTGAGCGGTCATTTTTAGTCTATAAAAACATATTGTCGGATCGTCGAAGGTACTTCAAATTTGAAAATATCAGCAAAATAGTTGTTATACAGTGTAATCCTGATACTTAAAGTGCTAAATCAACGTAAAATTTAACTTGAATAGTTTAGACACTAATTAATATTATTTTCATATTTAATGAATGTGTATTTTGTAATAAAGTAGTTTTAAATACATATTTAAAATAGTATATACATTTTTTAAATTAATATTAACCCTTTTTTGTATTTGCTAAAAAAATATTTATATTTAATTTTTTCTTATGACATACAATTGCATATTTTGACATTTTTAAATGCATATTTTAATAAAAATTTGGTCATAAACATCCGAACTCTATTCATGACAGCCAACTTAACAATATGCGAATCTGTTCAGTTCATTTTAAAACTGGTAAATATTTTATTGGAAATAGTTACTTAATGACAGACTTATTACTTAAATTTGACTAATATGCTACCTATCTATCTTGAATTAATAATCACACTTGTACAACTGGAACTGTCATTTTTTAGTAGAGACTATTAAACTTATTTGATATAATAGATTAAAATATTAGGAAAATTATGATTATGTGGACAAACATAAAATAAAATTAATAATAAGTAATAACTATAGGTGACTATAGCTACTGTATAAGTTCTTGTAAGTTAAATTTTTTTTTTATAATTTTACTACACTACAAAATATAAGGTTGGTAGCATATTAAGCAAGTATTTATCTATTTAATCATATTATTATAAATTATTATTTTCTTTTATTTAAAAAAATTATACTATAAGGTAAACCAGTTAATAAAGACGATAAAAATCCAGATTGGATAACACCTTAAGCATGGACTATGACTCAGAGAAAGGTAAATAATCATTTTTATATTTATTTTTTCTACATTTTTAATTTATTATGTTTCATATTCAAGCAAAGCTACTATTCCTGGAATTAAAAAGTACAATCATGCAATTAGAAAACATGAATTAAAACCTACAAATTAGTTTATAAATACAATAAAATTAAACGTGGTTGATTCTCCCAGAACACAATATTAGCATTGATGTACAAAATTATTTGACGAATAATGTTATTGAAGAAAGTAGAATAGCTTGTAATACTGACCTTAAATTAATTAATATCAACGAGTTAGAAAATTTAAGAGATAGGTGTTCTGAATTACAAAATCAAATAGATTATTTTTATTTTACTAAAAAAACATTTAATGGACGGAAAAATGTTTAACATATTATATATGACTGGAATCCATGGCGGTTTTTTATTTAATATTAGAGCACATTAAACATGGATTAACTACTAACAATCAAGAATTTAAATAAGTTTCAAAAACTTGAATTGTGGTGTCCAATGAAATTAAGATTAAATATTTCATTCACAGATTTAGAATATAGTTTTAATGTAACATGTTCAATAGCATCGATTATTTTCCGAAAAGTTATTATATTATTAGAGTACATGTTTAAAAACTTTATTAGCCGGAGAGGGAAGCTTTACACAGTACAGTGCCAAGAATATTTTTTAATACATTTGGCAATTCAGTTGCTGTTATTATTGATTTTTTTGAAATAACTATAGAAAAACCATCATATTTAAAAGCAGGGCGCAAACATGGTCATCATACAAAAATAAAAACACTGTAAAATATCTTATAGTTATAATTTCTCCATAAGTTAAAATACATATATATTTGGTGGTTAGGGTGGTAGAGTTAGTACATAAAACCAAAAATTGTAATTTTTTAATCAATTTAATTCAAGGAAATGTTGTTTTGGCTGATAGAGGATTTACTATTAATGAAAATGTTGGTTTTCATTGTGCCACATTAAAGACTCAAACTTTTACAAAATGTTTACCCCGGTGGCATCAATGCTCTATTGAAAAAAACAGAAAAATTGCATCTGTAAGAAATCATGTTGATCAAATTATCGGACTTACTAGATTTAAATTTAAAATTTAAAATGGTCCAGTACCAATAACTACTTTTAAATATAAAAACGATGATAATATGTGTTTATTAGAGTCTATTCAATAGACTCTATAATAACTGTTTATTGTACAATTATAAATGTATGTAGTTCAGTAATACCTTAAGTTAAAATTGTCATCATTTTATTAAAAAAAAAAATGTGTATATTTAAAATTATGAAATAAACAAATGAACTTAAATGAACGATGTCTAGTTATCTATTTGAAAAATTCACATTTTCATTTCTTTAATGTTGGTCTGCGTTTAATACCCAAACATTCAAAGTAGTACCTACTAAAGATCTAAGAAATTTTCATGTGTACACATAATTGATTTACCCCGTTGTCTTCCTTACAAGTACAATATTTGTAAGGTTTGTTTCAGTATCAATATATTTCACTACTTCCATATTATTTTTTACAGTAATTTGAGTATTAGTACAGTGCCGCACTAGATTTTCTGGTAAGATAGCTTCATAAAAAAACCATTTTGATTTAGCCATTATTTCATCACATATTTCATAGTCAATTTTAATACATTATGCTGTGTAGGCAATCTTCATATAATGACCAAACTGAAAAATTGCCGTGACACCACAATAATTGAGTTTGTACCTGGTAATAACATTGATAATTTTTAGATAACTTTCCATTGGTTAGATAGGTCATACTTTCTATTATTTTCTCTTTAGTTAAACTATAAGGACATTTTATTTCTAAAAAACCTTTACCACAACAATCACAATTAATTCCATCTGGACTGCCATCAAGCCACCAAAGGTATGGAAAATTTGAATTAATTACCAACCCGGAGATAAAAAATGAAAATCTAATGTGATCATATTTTTATTTTTCAATATAACATTTTTCTATCATCAATTTCATGGACTTAATCCCACTCAGTAGCAATAGTAGCACACAAGCATATTGTTTTTAAGACTAATATTTGAACTATAAGATTTAACAGTACAAATGTCTTTAGCTCTATAAGCTGTAATACGGCCACTTCTATGTATAAACCAATCTTTAGATTTTGATTATAGCTTTGTTGATTTTTCTATAATAAAATAATCGTTTTCATTCTAAGAAAAATTTAATTTTTAACCAATATTTACTAATTCTTCTCTACTTAATGTAACATACTCATCTTTAAATATAGATATTTATTAAGCTTATTGGAATATTATTTTTAACAAATTTTAAAATAAATAATGTTACAGTTTTTAAAATATTTATGGTTTGTAAATTTTCCAAAAAATTGTTAAATGTATTTGAAACCTTTAATGTCATTGGTAACTTTTTTATGTAAATAGTTTTAGTTTTTGGTTTGTATATAGATTGTATGGAAGCCATGTTCTTCGGATGATCAAAGCTTATACCACTTATTTTACTAGGTACAAAATTATCAAGAGATTTTGCTGCCCAATAAACATAGACATATGCGACAGATTTTGTACATATAATATCATATACATGCTGAAAACAAAAAACGTTGTTCTCATTCATCTAATTCAGCCATATATAAGTAATGGGCAGTTTTAATTTGCCACTATTCTTAATTATAACTCTACCGCAGGGGCGGACTGGCTCCTTCGGAGCGGTTCAGGAATTTTTTTTGAAAGCAGCTCAAATCCATTATCTTATTTAATACTCAATTACAGCACTTATGTTTAATACCACACATTTTCTCAGTTGAATATTCAAAGTATAAATAATAACAGTAAAAATACATGACACGTTTTACCTACAAGTTTCGCCATGAGAAGCTTTTTTAAATAAAAAAAAAATACATTGCTTAAAATCTGAAAAAGACACTGTTTAATGTAAGTAAAAATAAAAATAAAAAAATACTTTTGTAAGTCATATTTCTTAAAAACAAAACGTATTGATAGATTATTACTGTTTTGTGCATAGGCGTGGCACTGAGCGAGCTGGTCAAGCCCCGGCTCGACCGGCATTATTTTAGGTAATAATAAAATTTCAAATTTGTGTAGGTGTATATTTAACTATAACAATATGCTCGAGATCATAAAAATATTATTTGTGGTGATAGTGAAATAAAATTAAAAATATTTATGTACCACTACAACAATTTTATTAATTTATTCATCTAACAAAAATATTGTTCACAAAATAATATATACCATGACTATGGACATTAATAAGTTGGTTGTACACAAATATATCATTTTATTTTTATATTCATCGTGTTTGTTTTATATTAAGATAATCGGACCTACACCGGCAAGCTCGTGAAAAAACATGTACATTGGCGGATTCAAAAGTATGGGAAATAGAATAATTCATTTATAATTCTTTAATTAAAATTATTAAATAGGTAATTAAGTTCATATAATATTATGTATATACAATTTTTTGCTCATTAAATCAAGTTTTTTTAAATTTTGGATATTGTGTTTTTTTCTTTTTATACATAATTGTATTTATAACTAACTACAAAAATATAGATCTAGAAATTGGCACATTAATATTGTGTGTACATACAGGTACAACTTGATTCTATTAACACATTTTTTAATTTATATTTAGAATGTATATTAATGTGTTTAAAAAAAAAATTAGAGGCACTGTCCAAGTATCGGGGCATTAATTGTTCCAGGCTCGACCGGAAATTGAAGTCTGCGCACGCCAATGGTTTTGTGTATAAAACTAAATGAGGGCAATGAGGCTTGATTTTTGTCGTTTTAGGAACTCTCTTAATTCTTTTCTCCATATCGTTATGAATTTTACATCCATTTAAACGCAACACATATGTGATATAATGATCATATGCATAGCCTATTGCACCTATTTCTTTTAAAGAGTTATTTGCTATTATTATTGTAATCAAAATGATCAATATACAAACCTAATATGAAAATATATTTAAATAACTTACCACACACCACAGTAGTTTATATATACAAATAACAGCAATGAGTAATGACCAAAAGGTACAACTATAACATTTTGACTTTTTGTAGCAAAACACAAAATAAATGACAAATTGATCACAATTTCATAAATCATAATATATCATAAAATTAATACACACATACATATGTTAAGGCACGCACACAGATAACAAGTAGTGGCGGCGGGTTAAATTGGGAATCTTTGACCATTTAATTCGAAATATATTTATTATGATAACGATAATAGATAAATATTCATAGAATATTCCCCAATAGATATATGTTAAATATATGCTTTTCGGATTATTCATTGTATGATTACAAATAATTAATAAAAAATAAATATAAATATATTATTACCGAATGTATATTCTTTGGAATATTCATTAAATAAGTTCAGTCGTAATATATGTTGAATATTCTTCATCGAATATTAATTTGAAAGATTACTTGAATATATATTATAATTAAAAATAATAGCAAACGATTATCCAAAGAATAATTATATCATATTTAAATCTATTATTAATTATTATTAAAACGAAAAAGAAGACTGACAGACAATAAAATGAATATCTAGTATTACTTGGGACATAATAAGAAACTAAAACAGGTAGAAATAATGAGTACAATAAATGATTTGTACAAGCAATAATAATGCTTAGTGTGTGACTGTAAGTATGACTATTAGGCACCTTGTGTTAAATTTTAAAGCATCTTGACTGATTTTCAAAATTTCTTTAAAAACTGCCTATTTCAAGCCCCTTAAAAATTGAGTATGTTGTGTAGTATCGTCCTAATACGTACGAATTGTAATCATATGAAATGTAATCACTGATTACAATAATCACTAATTAGTTAATGCTTATACAATTTTTTTGAAATAATATTTCTCTTTTTGTTATTTGATTAGAAAAATTAATTATCTATTTACCTCCGACTATAGGTATATTGACTGACGATATAAAAAAAATTTACCAATACTTGAAAGTTGTGAAAATATTGTTCAAAATTCAATAGAATTCTAACTACAACGAACTTGGTTTGGTTTGAATGTGACAATATGAATAGCTTAAGTTATCTTAGATACACTTAATTCAAAGTAAATTGATTAATACTATCGGTGAGACATATTTTTACAGTATCAATTTATTCATAGTGAATTGTGGACGAAGAGTGACAAACGCGTAATGTGACCAGCAGATCGCGTTATCATTTACAAGAAGTTATAATTATTAATTAAAAAATTGAAACCAAGTAACTAGGTACCGAATGTAAATTAAATTTAAAAAAATTGATTTTTTAATTAGTTTTCACTTATGACAATGTATATATTTACAATAAAAGTAGATACTTACCGAGGAACTTAAATCTTAATTTAAGTTGAAATAAATAGTTACTAGAAAATGTTTAAATGTGCTTGTTTAAAATATTGCATATCTTCGGTTGTAAGTAACTTGATAATATACCTTATGTGCAATATAGTTTAATAATCGAAGTTGTTTTTCTTTTTTTAATTAATAATATAACTTTGTATACTTGTTACTTAGAGACATATGTAATGTATAAATACTTTTTTGTTATTAGTAGTGACTGAAATAAAATTGTAAAAGAAATTCTATAGGCACTTTTTAAAATTAAAAAGTTACTATTAATTGTTACTTTCACGCACAAAAAAATAGTTCACGTGGTATTTCTCTAATACCAATCAATCATTTTTAAACGACATTAACTTAATTAGAAATATGAAATAAGAAATATTTATAGATATAATTGAAACAAAATGTTAAAAATAAAGTATTTAAATTTTGTTATAGAGAGTATAATCATTACATTTAAGGATGTTGGATCACCCTTTATGCTTTGCGATTTTAAACTTATAAATGGAAGGTTAGTTTATGTACTTCCCAATTTCTAATTGCTGCAGTTTTGAATGTACGTACATATATGATTTTATTAGCCTTCTTTTAAAGTTACTTATGTAGGAAAAATATTTTTTATTTTTATCACACTAACATTTATTAATACATACACAATACACATAGACATTCCATTTTTTTTAAATAGCCAATATTTTAAATTATTTGCTTAAACATCCTTAATATAATATATATTTATTCAAATTAAAGTTTAGATATTATATATTTTAAATAAAATAAAATCAATTTTTGTTGAAGTATTAAATTTTCTATATTATGCGGGTTCAAGTATACAGAATATAACGAACGAATAAACAATAAATAATAAAACCTGAAAATAAATCATTTCTGTTTCATGACTTAATAAAATATTACAATATCCTTAGGCATAGTATCTACTTTACTGACTGATATGTAGAACACTGATAAACTATTTCGATTTATTATTATATTAATTATCACAGACTTATCAGGACAGACATTTACATACTGAGTGTTTGTATAGTTTATATGTGTGACTGTGTTGAGTGTGTCGTGTTAAATTAATGATTACCATAACATTCATAACATATAATTAGTTTTCAATAATATAATAATATTAATTATTTTATTATTTTAAATTAATTATTATTTTGTATTAGATAAGATGAAAACGATAAGGTACAACATTTTGGCATTACTGTATACTCTATACTATAGTATGTAGTCTATATACCTACTATACCTATTACTATACTCTATATCTGGTTTGTCTTTTTTTCCAAAACATCAACTTTGAACGAAATTAAACTTACATTGAAAAGTTTTCAATAAAAACTATATAAAAATAATAAAATTTGCCAAATAAAAATTAATTTTTAATTGACTTAAGTAATAATATGTTAAATTATTTTATTATTTTTAAAGCACAGTTGTCTCTAGATAATTATTTTTATTAAAAATATCACATTTTTAGATCAATCATATTTAATTAAATATAATAATTGTAAAATTGCCGAAATAAGTTATTATAATTATAAAATAATGTAATACAATGCCTAGCCCGAATAATATTTTATTTTGACGAACCTATAAAAACTAAAATGACGCTCAGTGCCTATGCCAAATATTATATACTTGAACACAATATAATTTATCTGTTACTAAATACATTTTTAAAATCTACTGAATCATAAAAGGGCTATTATAACCTAGAGTTATGTGTGTAATCTATAAAATATAGAACCCTCCATAGTTCCCATCACGTTACATCGTTCAGAAAAGCGTTTATTTAATTAAAATTATCCGCTTTATAAATTTACTTTAAAATAAAAACGTATACACCAAATATACAAATACTTAAACAACTATAGTACAAAACGACTTTAAAACTAATAAATACTAAAACATGATCATAATTTCTACTTATACATTTTTCTAAGATATTGTATTCGACTAGGTTTATAAAGGTTTATTATATACTTAATCTTAGTATAGTTCTATTTTTTTTTCATTAGGCTTTAGAACGTCATGTTGGTGATAAAGATTCACCTTCAATAGCTCCCCTAGTAATATTAAAATATTACACCTATGAATACAAAACATTAGTAATGTAACAGTGAAACATATTATACTTTACATTGTATATCAATTGTATCCAGTCATACCTAAATACATAGTTATCAATTAACAAGTACGATCAAATATATTGTCGTTTAATGTCGAATTTTATTTAATATAATTTTCAAACGGTTCATACGTGTGGGGTTATTTATAATGAACTGTAAAACTGCCATGGTTCGTTGTATATGGTGAATTATTATAATTATGAAACAAAAACATCTGTTACAATAATTATTCTACATTTTATTACGTCCACGTTTTAGATGCTAAACGCATGGCAATATTAAGAATATATCCAAAAGCATAAATCATCAAAAACATTACATTAACGAGTCACCTATAATACCAGTTACTTGATTACATATAGTATCCATACCAAATATCTACCTATATGTGAATTTTTAGGTAGTTATATACTTATATATCGCATTATATTAAACAAATTTCTATAATATTTTTGAAAATTTCTCTATACTTCGCAGGATAAAAAGTCTAAAACTAATTGCGAAACTGCAATAGAGATCTAAAAACGAGTGCTGGTAAAACACGCAGTTTAATCTGTATAGGTAAATAGTGTACAAGTAAATCATTACCTATACAAGTACCCCCTGGCCCCCAATCAATGTTTCATTGGATAAATAATATTTCGAATTGCGTGTTTTGAACTCGATGTCCACGCGCTCACACGGCATACGTACACGTACTTAAATGTATGAATATTATATATTATATTATTATACACGCCGAGGACGGATGTTTGTTACGAAATAATATCGCTTAGGAGGGGCTCCTGTTTGTTATATATATTTAATATATATGTATATACAGCGCTGTCAGGTAGTTCATTATTATTATTTTGGATGTGACAACAATCAGTTGCCACTCTTATATTGTGTGTGTGCGCGCGCGCGCGCGCGCGAGTTCGTTTGTGTGAGTGTGTGCGTTAGGGTTAGGAGAAGAGAGGTGTCCCGACGAAATTGAAATTCGACACCGAAGCAGAGAAAAAAAAAATAGTAATAATGATAATACACAAACGCACACACGTTTTTCGCACTGTTCGACGTAAGGGACGAATGCCCGTCCGTCTGTCTGTCTGTCTGTCCATTGTTCGTCAAGCCACCGATTGTGTGAGATCGTTCCAATATAATATAATATAATATGTACATGACGTATATGCATACAAATATACACTTATAAACGCTGTTACATCGAGTGTTGCCGAGAGAGAGAAAGCTTTATGATTATTATTATTATTATTATTCCTAGTCCCGGTGAATTAAAATAGAACCCATACCCGGACTCGAGCACGCGTAGTTACAGGACAAAATTAAAAGAATATAATATTAATACATCAATTCATCACTATGTGTGGATTTAGTAAAGAGCGCGATAGGACTCAATTATTTTTACTCTCAGTATTAAATATAGCAATATTATACTAATTAATATTACCTATATATTCCTATATTATACATATAAATTAATATAATTAATAATATATTTATATTTATATACATATTATATATCACGTTTAATATAATTTACATATAATATTTTTAAAAACCGTGGAATTCGCTCTGCAGTATAGTACTATATTGACTATAGTATAGGTTTCGAGTGCACTTTGTCGTTCAATAGATCACTGTATAGTATTGGATGTACAATACGCTAAATTTGAATTCAATAACAAATCATTGAAAAATTGAATATATAAAAAACAATTATGAGAGGAAACGTTATGTTAAAATCTATAATTAACTAACTCTTCTAAAAACATAAACACTTGTAATGTGTATTATAATATAACTAATAATTATATAACATTATGGTTCATGTATTATTGTTATTAATTTATAAGTCAATATCAATATACGAGTACCTTAAAATAGTGTAAATAGCTTAAAATTCGTCGAATTATATTGAAAATCTCATTATGTAATGTAAATAATATTATATGTAAATATATACGTTATGGTAAATATTTTCAAGTATATCTTATCTATGATTAATATTTCTTTGGGATTGAAACAAAATTACTTAATCGTTAATCTTCGTTTGAATTATAATTTATAAGTATTCAATTTCGAAAGCATTTTTAATAAATAATTGTACATAATTTGTATTTATAGATTGGATATAACTGTATAAAGTATCTATTGTATTACATGTTTAGGCTTATTGACTGAGAAACAAACTTTGAAAAAACTAAGAACAATTTTAAAAATATACGAGTATAAAATAGAACTTTGGAAATTAAAATTTAATTAATAAAGTAAATACTTTATAGAATAAAAAGGTTATTATGTGTATATAATTTTATTTAGTGCTTATATCTTTATTTTTATTTTATACTAAAATATTATTGAAATAAATTAATTTCAAATGTACTAAGTTACAAGTATTAAAATTACAATAAATAAGTGTATGATGGATATTTATTGAGTAATTATTACATAGTAATTTGACTACTTAATTATTTTTAAAATTAATTGGTAAATATCGTAAATATTAATTTTTAATTTTTTTCATTAATTATCAAGAATGTACGATAAAAAATTGTTCAAATGGTTATTGGTGTATCTATTTTTTTTATTCACTATTTATTTCACTTGTTAAAGATCCATTTATGATATTTTAAATTACGAAGTTTGCCTAAAGATCGACAAGCACGTTTTGTTCGCGACAGCCTCTGTGCTTAAAAAGGGCAGAAGCCCGATCATTTTGGGAAATGTAATAATGATCATTTTAATATTCGAATTGTTCATACATTGGCCAGGCATTGTACGAGATAGTCCGCGCAAAGTGTACCTTGCCCGGATTCAAATGGACGAAGTAAATTAAATTCAGCGCACTGCACACATTTATATCGAATATCATTTATACATAACAATAACACTAGAAAACTAAACTTAGATATTTTATTTATACGTGACACTCGTAACCGATAATACGAACCTATCCGTAATCTTAACAATAAATTGGTCGCATAGTATATTGCGTGAACACTATTGCTATTCACAATATGTAAAGAGGTGTTTATCCAAGCTAAAGAGATATCATCAATACAAATTTTTTAAAGAGATGAAGTGACAAAAAAACTTCTAAAGTGGGTGGTTAAATGTATGGTAGAAGTCCACTTGCAATACATTATGTAAGACCAACCTGTGTTAATGTAAAAAATCTGATCGACTTTGCAACTCAAAGTGCCACAATAGTGATGTATGTAGTAATAAATTAAGTAAAATAATTCTATCTCTTTGTGCTTAAAATAATTTTTTAATAATAATTAATTAAAATGATTATAATTTAATAATAAAAAAAAATTCATTTTAATCATGTCAAACCACTTTTAAATAATAATATTAACTCTTCAGTTGTAATTACCTAAATAGATACCTAATAGATTTAAAAACTAATACTTGAAGCGTTTATTTTAAGTTTTTTTATAATTAAGTACTCTGTAAGATTTTTTATTTAATTTTTAATATATTCAATATTTAACCTACAGTGTCCAAATGCACTATGCACAATGCCCGACTTCCTACATTGCCCGTAACAAATAAATGGATAAAATGATCTGTAGTACAAATTGACAATGCTAACATAGCAATAGCATACAACTAATATGAGAAATAAACACAATAATATAAAAATGTATATAAAATGCTCAGCAGTATAAAATAACAGTATCAACATGGCAAATATATGAGAAATAACAATAAATAATATAATATAATGAGAGTTCGTCAGCTCCTACTTAAAGCTATCATCTCTAGCTGGCTTTTAGCCCACGTGACCTTCACTGGGTCGTATGCAAATTTAACAATAAAAAAAATACAAATAATTTAAATATAATTGCAACAACCACAGTTAATGTGACTAAAGGCTAATGGGTAACGAAGACCAACAACAAATATACGCCATCCGTTCATCCGTACACAGTTATCACACACCTTTGAACATAAAATAATGGAAAAATCTGAATAAAAGAATATGATAAGAATAATGAAAATATTGACCTGCTGAATGATGTTACCAATTTGAGCCTTTGAATATTTGAACACAAATGGTAAGGATAAACAAATAGTGTGAATATAAAAAACTGAACGTTCGTGTGATTTGAATTTTCCTACGTGACACAAAGGTACACTTTGGACTTATGAACAATAAAAAAAACACTGGCTGGGATACAAAACAGTACCGCATAACTCGAAAGTCGTCATGAAAAGAAAGAAAACTATGGACCTTTGAAAAATCCGATATTAATGATGATAAAAAATTTTACGAAGAACATAACTAAGATAGTGCCACAAGCATGCCAACAATGCCAACATAATAGTACAATTAGTACAAAAAACAAATTGGCTCGAATACATTTATTTTAGTTTTACAGTAGCATATTTGGTAACCTTAAGACCCAAAACTTTGCTTAAACCAACTGCAGTGAGCTACATCTCTATGAGTAAGATTTTTTTCTTTGATGCATTTAAGTATGTCTAGAAGTTTTTCTTTGCAAAATGCTAGCTATAAGGTCTTTAGTACTTCCCTATGCAACAACAATAATATATTATAATGTAGTTAATATTAATATAGTTAAAACTATGGGTACAATGTATATAAAATACAAAATTATAACAAATAAGAAATAAATTGAAAAATTAATTATAATATAAATACCTGAATGAAAAGCGTGGTTTTTTTAAAAATTGAATAGATACAATTTAAATCATTTGGCAAATCATTTGTATTAATACAAATTAAATTAATTTGTGCCATTCAAATGGTAAGCATATTATCTTCTACGTCTCTGTTTGCTCTTTCTATGAAATCTTGACAAGCTATACCGAGGTTTTTCGTAGACGAGATTAACGTCATTCCACATTTAATTTAATTCAGTTATTATTAAGTTCACAAATTCACCGTCATTGTCCGAATATAATACAACGTGAGCATTAAATGTTATATAAATATCGAGTAGATTGTGAGCAATTTTTCCGTTCGTTTGCTTGTCAAAGGTTTTGATACAACACATTTTCTAATATGATTTTGATAATTGATTATGAAACGGAAATTATTAATATTCTGTGATTGCATATCAATTAAATCGATTTTGCACGAGAATTAAAAGTATTAAGAAAATGTATTTTGAAACCAGTCCTTTTTATGGATCTGATGATATTTATTGATAGTGTAAGCAAAGTCTTAAATACATCATAAGTGTGTCATTTGTAATATTACAATATTTCATTTTAAACTCTGAGCACATTAAATTTTTTCCGCCATGGCCAGTTGTGGAATTATTGGAATGGAAATAACTCGTCTTTTGACACATAGTGAAGTACCTACGGTATCATTAACCACAGAACTAACGTACCATTCTATAATCCTTTATTGTCTTTTCTTTTTACAAATGGTATTAAAACCAACTTTGAAGATTTTAATTTATCCAAACGACAGTAGTATTTGGATAAACCTAAAAATGCTTTGTTGTCATCACGTTTTTGTGTTATTATAGATAATATATAATATCGTGCAATTTTTTCTTCATGCGGTAGTTTTCGTCCATATTTAAATAATAATAATAATATAAATATTGAGTAACAACTAATGAAAATGATACACTAAATAATAACTAACCAATAAATACAAATTGCACAGACCCTCAACAGGTCTATTACTAATATATATATCACACACGCAGTTTATTTTATTCATTGGTAGGTACATTATATTATAATATTTAAATGAAACGTAGCACAAAATTAGCTTTGAGAAACTATTATAGAGCGGAGGCTCTATTTTAGCATTCATATTTTACACTTGAAACATTTTGAACTCAATTCCTATCTAAATACGTTAGTGGACTATAATATTTATGTGTATTTTTATAATACAAGAATTCATGTACGAAGTATTAGCGAATTTCGGTTATTATCACATGTTTTGTATAAAGAACATACGTAATGGAATTATTATATGCGTTGTTAACCAATTTTTCCACCCATTTACACAACAAAGTATATGAAAGGATCCCTTGCAGCAGTCCCTATGTATTTGGACCCTCCGCGGTTCTGTCGTTTATGCTTTAAATATATACTTACCCTGATCCTGATGTTTTGAATACATTAGCAGGGATAAGGCGCTTAATGCATTCTGATTTAATCGTAATAAAATCAATTTACCGCACGAGAGTATACAAATAGTACAATAACCAATAAAACGAATTACGAGTAATACATACTAAAATATATATTTTAGATGAAGGCACGAACACTTGTGTAAGACAATCACTTTTTACTAAAATAAACCTCAGATAATATCAAGAGTGAATATGCGATCATATGACGTATAAATTTAAAATTTATAATACATATTATATTGCGACTGTCTATAAAATAACTATTAAAAATTATTTAATACCCATTTTAAGCAGAAATCGTATAAAAACTTAAGACCTTTAAAGATTATAACAATACAATTTAACACGAATGATATTTTTTTTCTAAACATACAAACGCGAATAACTAAACTATTTTGCGGAATAATTGAAAAATTGAAAAATAATAATACAAATCTGAAATTTTAACGAAATTGATTATTTTTTTAGTTATGAATTGTTGATAATAAAATGTATAGCTGCAAAGACTTGAATTTATCATCAAATATTCTTTTGTATTAATATTTTATAGACATAATATAAATTTAAAAATGTTTCGACTCTTTTGGTACATTTTAGTTTTTATAGATATTCGAAATTTTAGAATTATATTTAAATGTTTAAATTTCAAATTAAAAACACAGATTTTATAGTTAAAAATATATAACATTTTCTATTTTAATAATAGCTACTTAAGTGTTGAAAATTTAATACAATGTTTTTTATAAGAATTTATTACATATACTTAAAAATCTTAAAAATATAAATGCTTAATTCTTATATAACTAAGCATTTCAAATTCATAATTGACGAAATTGTATATTTTAACGAAAAATAACAATTTTACTTATTTTGTTGTAATTCGAAAAAAAATTATTTGCAGGAAAATAAAGCTTTTCGACATTTCTGTGTATTATTATTTATTATAAACCTAGGTATTTACATAATGAAATTTTCAACAATATTTAGGTTAATTTTTTACTTTTAAGCTAATTACACTGTTAAACATACTTTGATCTTGATTGTTTTGAATTATATGTTAATAAGTCATAAACTATAACAGCTACCAAATAATATCAAATTAGTTTCTATTTTATAAAATATGAGATTCGTTTTTGCTAAAATAAAATTCCAACTTACTATATTACTATAGCAATTTATAATTTATAAATATAAATAAAATATTCTTAGAAATAGCTTTTCCATACTTATATGACATCCAACTTTTTTAATAACTTAAATATATATTTTGTGAATATCGACATTCTAAAATATTTTTCTAGAAATTTAGTAGAAAAATTAAAACGATTGGTTTGGCGTAACCAGTGGCACTGAAAGTTATTTTTGCTTATGACAATGTAATACTATTATAATAATAGTTATACAAAATTAATAGTATAGTAATACCTAATTGGAGAATTTTTCCGTTAGTATACTTCTAGGCAGGTGTTTAATCTTTAAAAATGATTATAATGTCACCGTCTTTTTAAAGTATTTCGGCGCTTCTGCAGTACGTATCTACTTATACACATTCTTGGAATTGAGATATTACAATATAGGTACATTCAATATGATTTTTAAGCTATAATCTTAATGTAAAGGGATGGTCCGAACCCCTCACCCCTTGACTTCGCCCTAATATTTTATATAAATCTAAGTATTGTATCCACGGCCTTGCGTGTACATAATATAATCGTACCAGACCCGCTGATGGCAAGCATCTGCTCACCGTTGTAGCGTAGAACATACACAATATATATGTATATAATAATATTATGATGCCGGATATTTTGTATACGAACCACGGACATCATTGGCCCGATATACGGAATGATTTATTACGCAATATTTGTGGACGATAATATATACATACACGTTTAAGATTTTTTTAAGTAGACGCACGAATGTTTTCTTTGCGTGGCAGACGTATAATTCAACCGTGATGGCATTTAAATAAGAGATGATGGCTCGCGAGTGTAAATGGCGCGTGGAAAGGAAAACACCGTCTATACCGCTGCTAGTCCTATTACATATTATGTATATTAAAACTTACCATCCAAATGGGGTTAATATAGCAATGCGTCAATGTCCGCGGCAGTGCCCCATATTACGTATATAATCGCATACGGGGTAAACAAAATGTTTACGTGTCGGGAGGGCGATAAATTTCGAGTTCGTTAAAACCGTGGCAGTGCGGGTAAACCGTGCAACATAATCTATATGCGCGTCGGCAACGATAAATTTTAATTTGTGCGAGTTAAAAAAAATCTAGAATGTTTTTAATTGCGAAAACGCCACGCCGTGACCGCGTGTAAAAAGTGACCTGAGACGAAACGAAATATGTGTGAGAAAATGGAACGAGTGTAAACAAGAGCTATAGCAGTTAGCTTGAAAAAATAAAAAATACTTTAACATGATAACTGTAGTCTACAAGTGTGAAATGGTTTTTTGTGATTTTCAGGCACCCCATTATACAAATTTGTTACAGGACACAGGATCACGCAAATAGGTGCGTATATTCTTCTTTATATTTTTTTCCAGTTCAAGTTCTAATAAAACATGGGTCATTTTTAATTTTACATATACGTACCTAAAATAAAGTATCTACATATATACACATAATTACCAAATAATTGTTTCCTATCATTATTATCATACATCACCACACAATTCGGGAGAATAACATAAATGACTTAAAAAATAAATAATTATGTATACTATTACGTATTGTCTATTAAAACAATATTACATTGTATATTCGCCTTTGGTAATACACACATCCTTCTTACATTCTTATCTATATTCTATAATAATATCTAATAATAAATTTAACTATTACGCAAAAACAATATTTGTAATTGACATATTTAGATTGAAAAAAACCAGTATGACTCCTCTGACTTTAAACGTTATTCTCAATCTTGAAAGAAAAATATTGAATACATAATATTTTGAAAATAAATAGTCTATAGATCCTAGAACTGTTGAAGTGTTAAAAATTTACAACTAAAATATTTTAGATACGTAATTGGAAGAAATAAATATTATATTAAATGTAAATACAAATTTCCAAATTACCAATGGAACGCGTATTATGCACCTATATGTAATATGTATCATACATCTACTTTTAATTATGATATAATATTGATAGGTAATATTAAATTATACAAACATTTTTTCTTTAAATTGTTTATAATTTTTTCGTACATAATGGGTATCTACCATCTATATTGAACTACTTTAAAATTGATATAGCCTTAGCTCTTTTTAGCAATATTTGTATAATAATAATCTTTGAAGGCTCCATCATCAATGGTTATTATAGCAGCCTACTTTTTCTAAAATATAAAAAAAAGTCATAAAATGTTAAATCAAATGACAATGTATATAATGCTTATAATATTTGATAGGTTTTGTTTAGTAAAAAGAAAAATGTATAAGTAGCTGTTTTAATCACTTTTTAAAGAAGCAAAATATTATATCACTATGATATTATCTTCGTTGGGTTAATTTTTTTAGATGCCGTCATAAACTCACAAAGTGCTGACTGGTGCCGTTTATTTTTTTTCTTATAAGGATTAGATGTGATTCTAACTCGAGTGTTAATTACTTCATATTTTATTTTAATATAAACAGTACTTACTTATTATATTTATTATTAAAACATTTTCAACATTTTCAATTTATTAGGAAGCCTTTTAGAGATTATGAAAATTTTCGAAAAATTTATTTTTGTTAAGTATTTTACAAAATCAAATACAAATTGGTACGACATTTTAAACATGTAAGTTTGTAATATTTAAGAATGTTATATTTACGTTCTTTAAATATCATAATAATTAATAACGATATATGATTCAGGCCTACCTTATAATTAGTGATTAGAACTTCCTCTCCGTGACTTCAATACGTTTTAATTATCCTTTAACATAGGTTTTTTTTTGTATAACTATATTATTACTATAATTCTTCTTGTTTACGGTGAAAAACCTATCAAGTGGTTATTATATAGTTGTTTTTATTTCTTTGCATGCATAAATCAAAATGTATTTCTACGAATATGAGAACTTCCTGCAAAAATAATATTTTTTTAACTTTAAAAAGATTTTTTTTTTTGTAGGCAAAAGGTTAGCTCTTTATGATAATAACCATCATAATAATAATTGTCAGACGACACTTCTTGTAAATTATATAGGCTGCATATGTTTACATCCGAAAACGTATTTATAGCCTATAGGTATAGGTTTCACGTTTCCTACTGGAAATTGCATTTCAGTGTATATTCGAATGCTGATACTGAATTAGGTCAAAAGTTAATTTTTATAAAAATTGTACGTAATTTTAAATCAAGTTTTAATAGGCATTTAAAAGCGTTAGAGTTTAAATCTTATTATATTGTATAGATATATGAATTAAAATTAAGTATTTCGATTGTCTCTACATAAAATAAATTGTATTGATTACAAACAGGAAATAATTATACAGTCTATGCGTAAGTATATAATTGATATTAGCTAACATATGGTTTGTATCATATTTGTTCAAGTCACTATTGTTTTGTCTATACAACCAAATTTAAAAACAACTTAAATCATCACAGCTTAGAATTCGATGACATTTGTTTAAGATTGATAACTATATAATATATATATAGTTTTATTTATATTCACCCCTTCATAAAATTCTCCGTGAGATACCGCGGAAGTGCTCTATTATAACTAACCTAATTTATTTTGTATAATTTTAGAATCTCACAGAGAAAATTCCAACAAGTTTCGTTTGTTATCAATAAAAATGAAATTATATGAAATATCATTATATGGATATGGTATGAATTGATATGCCCACCATTAAATGTATATACGTTTATTATACCTACATAATAGTGTATATAATTTAAATTAATAAAATACAAAACTCTATGTGTTTTTACATAACTACATAATAGTACTATATCATGTCCGCATTAAACATATTTATTGACTCTTAATTCTGAAAATCCTGAGTTTTATAAAACGCATTTGTAGTGATTTAAAGTTTTTGGCTCTTTTAAAGGTCTACTGTACTTTAGTTAGATTTATTTTAAACTATGCAACCATTATCTGGAACCCTCGTATTATGAATATTATAATTCAAATTAAGAATGTTACATACATTTTTTGGTTTCGCTATGTATTAAAAACCAAAAGAATATCTCTTATATCTATATAACAATATCAAAATACATAAGCACAAACTTTTTTATATGAATTTATTGAAATTAGATTTTTGACAAAGTTTGTCAAAATCTCAAAAAATTATAAACTATTTTTTAGTTAAACATTTTCTTTTTGTATCTAAGTTTTCAAAATTGAATACAAGATTCCTCATGTGTATTTAATATAGGAACCATAAAATTTAAAAATATATAAAGACAATTATTTTATTAGATATTTTAAGTTTCAATGAAATTACTTATTTAAACGATAAGTCGATAAATAACGATATGTTAATTATTCTGTGGTAATTTAAAACCTATATTAAGAGTATATGTTTTTTATAGGATATCGTCCGCTAAAATAATAATAATAATAACAATAGAAAATAAATTCTACTTAAAATACCACGATGCGTTGTCTCCGCGGCTGCGGATCGTGCCGCTTATTATAAATATAATAATATTATTACGATCGGCTGTCTGTCGTGCTGTGTGGACGATAACAAAATAATACTGTGTAATAATAATATTATATTATATACCTACGGGCTATGGGCTTATGGTATTTAAGGCGGTGTCCGGAGGAGATGTCGATAACGTCATTGGCCGTATCACACGTACACAAGCGTATTATTATTATTATATCACCACGACACGTTCTATAGAAACGAAGAAGAGAACAGAGAATAAAAAAAAAATCTACCATCTACCCCGGTGATCATCCCTTGTAGAAATCCTGTCGCGCGGGGATTAGCGATCGAACCAATGAGCCGTGTACCTATACGCGTACACGCCACACATATTATATATATATACTCGTATACATATATATATATATATATATGTACAGATATATCAATAGGTGTGCATGTGTGAAAAGAACGCGTTATCACATCACGCAATCGTCATCGTAACGTATTATTGTTATATCTATATAACCACCTATATGTTATTGTGCTCACATAATAATATATAATATAATGTGTGTGTATGTGTGTGTGTTCATCGTGCAATAGTTTCCGACGACAACGAATTATATTATATTATTGTGTTATTATAGTACTGTCGTCGTTTTGCTGTGCCGTGGTGCATTCCCCCCTCAACACGGTTATATAGGTGTAATCCGCTTATGTGCGTGACGTCGAGGGTGTAGGCTGTATATAGAGCTGATGATCTTCGCGTTCGTCGTAGTCGTCGTCCTCATCGCCCGCCCGTCCATCGACCGTTGACAGGTTAGGCTGATTTTAGTTTTTCCACACCACTTGACCTGATTTTGCCGACATATCAATACGTATACACAGACACACAGCGCACAGCGGGCGGCACTCGACACCCTCACCTATTTGCTATACGTCAAAACTTAAATGATAATATATACACGTTTATGATTCACCGGTCCTCTTCTAGCAATAAACTTTTAGAACGGCCAGTATAGAGATTACCGTGCAACAATGGAAATATATGCACTGCATCCTAATATAGTACTCAAATATTTCATACTATATTTTACTTCAATAATAGATATAATTGTGTGAAGTCGGAAAATTACCAATTAAAAATAGCAGTCCATTTGGATTAAAATTGTTTTTATAAGAAAATTGTCACTTCTCGTGTATTACTGGCTGCATAACCTTACTTCGTCTGGGAAAAAAATTGACAAACAAAATATAGGCTATAAAGATGTATCTCGGTTTTATTATTCCTCAGTAACTCAGTTCAAGAGCAAACCTATATTGGTGTATCTTCGTTTTATGAACTAATTAATGCAAGATAGACAATCCACCTATGGCGATTTGTATGTAACATTATAACAATACTTTTGATTGTGGTTCAAACTACTCTTTAAACTTTTTTGACATCTTCGAGGACAATATCTGAAGCTTATACCAAATTTGGTCAAGCAGTTCTTATGACATGTTTATTATGCATTTTAAAAACAAACCACAAATTAGGATTTTATTTTAACTAAAAAAAAAATGTCATGATAACACATCGTAGGTAAACTATACCGATTGATTTAAAAACGTTTTTTCTATAACTAATGGTAACCCTATGTAGGTAGTATATAATATATATAAATAAAAAAAAATATTCGATTCATACGAGTCAAAACGAAGTAAAAAACACTCATCGAGTCTCATAGAATATGCATGCAAAAGTTGATGCAAATTGGTTCAACAGTTCCGTGTCATAAGCTCAATACAATATATAATATTATATAATATGTATAATGTATACAAAAGAATGTTTCTTTGTTTGTCCTCTAAAGACTTAAAAGCTACTGGACCATTTTCGGTAAAAACTAAAAATTATATCAAACGACTTTTGAAGAATCAGTGGGTGTTTATAGCTTATTTTACTTAAAGATATAGGATGGATTGCACATGAATTTAGAAAGACAATCTAATATTTATCAAATGATTACAAAATGATTGCTATTTAAATAGTAGGCATCATGCAACAATATTTTATAAATATATTTAAAAATAAAAACAAATTATAATGTCAAATACTAATAATAAAAACAATTATAAAAATTACTTTTATGGTTTGCAATCATATTTTTTTTTTTAATTCTAAACATATTTTTTATAAATAGATAGGCAAAATGACTAACGTCCAATACTAATCTTAACAATATACATACTTATTTGATTTATGTTAGCGTTTAAGTATTAGTTGAATCTATATGTAATCCAGTGTTTTGTATTATCGTCAAAAATATTTCCAGAAATTAAGAATTGAAAAATCATATAGAAATTGAAATTAATTTTAATCTGAGCGTAGTCCGGTAATACAGCTAATATACTAGCTATTATACTCATAAATCATAATAATATCGATATATAGCATACTTTACATATAAGGTAGAAGTATTATTAAATACCTTATGTTATTTATAATATATATTTATACGATTTTATTTTACCAAATACTAAGTATAGATAATCACATTATTTACTGATTTTCTTGATGACGATTATTATTTTTAATATTGCTTAGTCGCTTTTTAAGACTTTTTATCTGCGTACATAATGTATATTCAGATTGTAAATATAATACGCACGCTATGATAACAGTACTATGTTCAGGGATACTGCTTCAACGCGTTATTACGTACGGTTGATTTATCGCCAAGGTCATTAGAAAGTAGAAACTGCATAATACTTTATATATATATATCATTCGCAAACTACCGTCGTGAAATATTACCCTCAATATCCACGTTAAACGAACAATATTTATAATATAATAATATATTATATTATGTATAATTGCGTGCCGCCACCACCGCGGAGTCTTGGACGGGTCCGTCGGGGTTGTCTTTTCGACCGACGGACGCATTACTGTAGCACGCATACCGTTATGATATATATCCATATAACGGCAGTCTGTACAGTAGTTGTGCCGGCACGTTTTAGTCAAAAGGATAAACAGTGTCGTTTAACAACACACACGCGACGGGCCTGAAACACATATTATCAGTGTTCTAATTAAACAGACTCGTGTGAAAAACGAATAAATCATAACTGCGAGCTATAACGTAATTACCATAATGTTATTAAGTAGTGTCGGTTCGTATTTTACATATGTGCACGGCGTACGCCCACATTGTGTGCATCTCGCGGGTCGAATTTGTGTGTAGCGATGAGCAGTGCTGGGTTCGGCGAACAAGACGTCGTAACGACACGATTACACTAAAACATTAAATAATTATAATAATATATATTTTTTTTTAATCGCCAGTTGCAGCTGTGATGATGTTTTTGATAATTAAGTGTCTAGTGTGGCGCATTACACGCGATTTATGGATATATTATTACTTATTATAACTATATGTAAAATCAATCCGTACGAAAAATGTCTTGAAAATTCTGTAAAATATTATTAAAAAATCAAACGTTTATAGTCAAAACATAAATAATATGACGCACAATAATAATATTTTATAAAATTGACTATTTCATTGATTATCAGAATTATAACGAACAAAAAGATTAAAAGTTGGTCTTATTTATTTGCAAAGAATTAACTAACAAAAGTTTTAGAGATGATGAACAAGTTTTATATTTTTGATCTTGTGAAAAATCTATGTCAGCACATCATATGACAATATGATTATATTAATTAACATAAAAAAAATTATAATTCACTTTAAGAAATTTAATCTAATTACTTATCAGCTACATTATTTTTTGGATCTGGCGGTAAAATAATACGCTAAATATTATGTCCAGTTGCCAAATCTAATAATTTTTCTCTTAACTAGATATTTAATAATGAAAACTAGATATTAAGTATTTAGATTTTAGAAATTAAATTATTGTATTTATTTATTTATAAGTTACAACCAATTTTCAAGAAATTTTAGATAATAGCTGCATACGGCAACATTAATATCATGTTGAAGCGCTGGAGTGGATTTGCTCCGTAAACACTTTGTTTTTATTTATCCCATATCTTAAGTGCATAATGCTATAAAATGATGATACTGAGAACGCCTCGCTGATTCTATATAATACATATGATTAAGCCATTGTTTATATCTATAATCGCAGACTACATTATAAGTATAAAGATAATTTTATTTATATAATACAATTTAAAATGTAGCAAATTTTAACTTTTTAGATTTTGAGCAGAACGATTTTTTTCTGTCTATTCATACTTATGGGGGCAATAAAAATGTTTGAATTTTCAATGTAAGAATATTGAGTTCTTAAAAGTTGAGAAAAATAGAAAAAAAAATTAAGGAAAATCAGAAATTTTCAAATCTGTTTTTGAAAACATTGATTCTTTTTTTTGTTATAATTCATAAACAAATAACTAGATATTTGAAATTTTTTCCATATAATAATTTCAAAAATATTTTGAATTTTTGAGTTATTTTTAGAAATTTATAATTTTCTATTTTTTGTTTTATTTTTATATAATTGACAATTTTCACCATGTCAAAATATTTGAAAATGTATTACAAGTTTCTTCATAAGTTGTTTTTAATAGAAACAAAATATGGTACATTTTATGTCCACTCATTTTGAACAAATTTATATAATTCACATTTTACATAAATCAGCGTACGTTGAAGTAGTGTATAATCTTTACTCTGTCTATCCAAACATTTGTGTTCTTATTTTATACTACCTATTTCCATTTTAAAAAAAACATGGCACTTGATAGAAACATTTAATAATAAAAAATTAAAATCTTTAATAGTAAATTTAAACATCGTGGGTTTTCGCGAATTTTTCCAAATGCACAAATTAAATAAAGATAGTTTCATCTCGGACAATTATTAAAAAATTAGTAGTTAAAATTGAATACTTGATTTTTGAGCGTGTTTTATTTTTTCCGCTTAAGGGTTAAAGTCCAATTCAATGTACGTTCAGTTTAGAATACATCTATTAGTAATTATAACTGGGATAACGAATCATTAATAATTTATAACTATAAACATTTAATTTTTGTTTTATAATTGTTAATTATAATATTTAATAAATTGTTTTTGTTATATAATAATAAATAAGATTTGAGATTTCTTGCATTAGCATATATTTTACAATATTTATTTGATTATTTTAGGTAAGTAATACATTTGTCAAATGAAATAATGAAATTAAATATCAAGTTTAACTTAAAAATTAATTATATTATGAAAAAGTGCATAATTGAAAAATTGTTAGCGCATTAGCCCATTTTATGCATTTTACATTAATAACAAGTAAGTCGACTAATATCGTGTTAGGATAACATTTTGGCAAAATTAATTCTCAGAATAAATTTATTTATTTTTACTTAAAAAATTTCTTTATCAATTAACATATGATATTGCTATCGATAATCGTACAATTAAAATTGTAATCAAGTCTAAATAGATTCAATATTGTACGAATAATTGAAAATCATGAAGTGGTCAATATTTGTAAATCGCGGTGATCGTTATAATAAGCATTGCGTAACCTATGGAACAACGAAATACCAATACACCTAATTTTATTTTTTTTATTTTACCAAAAACATCAAATAATAGTCGAATTGTTCAATATACAACTTTGAGTTGGATTACGATTAGCAATTTTTAATTCATAAATTAACAATTAATATTCACAATTCAAGCTGCATAATGTAAATATATTATAAAGAGGACGCTACGCAGTATTATGTTGTCTCCGTCTTACAAAAGCATAACATATCACATTTACGTTCAGTAGAACCGATATTGCGTGGTTAGCTGTAATTATTTAGTTCCTGCAATTCAATACCTATACAGTCGATTACGATGACTAAAAAAACTAGCAAACGAAGACATATAACAGATAATAATTAAAAATGATAAATACCTAAAATCTTATTAAATTAATTAAAATTAAAATACATTTTTTCAAAAAAAAAAAAGTATCTAATAAATAGATTTATACTATTTGGTTACGATACTGGTGTATGACAACTATTGATGCAACCAAAGTGTCAGTTAATCTGGTTCCCTCATAGTGCCGCTCAACGTACTTTTTATTTGAATTAAATTTACTAGCATATTTACTAGATATTGTACTAAATATATTGTTAATTTTAAATACGCACTTATAAACTCAGTAAATGCGTTGAGATCTTTTTTATTTTATTAAAATACGCCCGTCGGTCTTTTAAATTTTAAAACATCAGTAAAATGATTCAATAGGAATAGACTTGATATTTAAAATAATTTATATAATTTACTTATTTAAATAAGTTTTACTATTAGCTTATGTGAAATTGTATTTATATTATGCAAAGTAGGATATTTTAAAAATGCTTATTTTTATCCTTATGTAATTTTGTTAATGTAAGAATTTTAAATCTTTTTTTTTTTTTAATAGATAAATACTAGGTAAATTTAATATATGTTTTATTATTGTTTTTAGGCGCCTCTCGATTTTTAGTCGAAAAAACACAACTCACCTGATATCTCTCCCACCTATCGCGACACTATTGTGGGTTCAATAGACATTGTGTAGCCCAAGGTTAAAACGCAATATTACCATTATATCGACTAAGATTAGTTTAGTTAATATTATTTGTATATGATATTAAAACTTACATCGATAATTCAATTTATATTAAAGAACGCAATTGTTGATTGTTTGGTATATTTAATACACTTATTTTGTATTTATTAATATATTTTTTTATTTTTTTTTTTTTTTTGATAGCTTCCACAAGCTCTATTAATTTTAAAAAATTATTTGTAATACTTTGGATTATGTATTTTTTTGAATTAGCATCAGCCAAAAAAATGTTATTTTCTAATATGTGTTCAAATATTTGATCTGTAAAAATACCATGTCTAGTCCTGTTTAATTTTTTATAATTGTTTATATGCCATTGCAAACAGTTGAAAATTATTAAACAAAATCTCCTCTAAATGTGGGAAATTATGCCCATAAGTTAGGAGGAGTCTATCTAATAATTGAACAGATACTATTTTAATAAATATATTAATCAGTATGATGATGGTTTCGATTATGAATTTGATATAACTCTGTTAAAAAAAAATGTAAAATATTTTCTTTTATTAAATAAGTTTGATAAGTGGCATACGATTCTAGATACTCGTACAAATTAATTTTAAATTTATGTATTAATTATTAAATATTCTTATATGATTTATGATTTATTACAAACTTAGAAATCTATAATCATCAGATATCAGAATATGAATACAAAATAACTTACCTCGCAAATCATTTATTCCTGTTAATGTTTTGAAGTTTTTATAAATTATTTTTTTTTAGCATATAGTATTGTTGAAAAATATTTAATACATTTTAAGGCATTTAATTGTATATTTTTACTTTCCAAATATATATTTTAGTAATGGTTATTATAATATTCGATCTCTATAGTTAAGTTATTCATACGATATTGGTGAGATTCGATATTTTATAATTTAAAAATTATAAAATACATTTATAAACTGTTATGTAATATATATGTGTATGATTACAATTTGATGATATGCAATATTCTTACCAATGGCCAATGAGATGATGATTGATAAGAACATTTTTCACTAAAAACACGCCGCGTGCCGTTCAGATGATGTAATTGAATATATTATATCGTACGTGAAATAGATATTAAAAATTTCCCAATAGTTAGTCCGTGTTTGATTGTATACATCAACCGGTACTGTTCATCATTCGAGTGAATATAATATTCAAATATAATATATGTAAACGACGTATTGCCATATTAAATAGGTATACATAAGTAGTAGCATCGAACACGTACACACACAAAAACACTTATCTGTAGAGAACGTCACACAGATGACATCCGACACGTCGGCGGCATACGCGCAGCTCGTTAAGCGTGTGCGGCAAGGATATAACAGCAGCCCTTTTGACGGCAGTCGCGGGAGACGAGGGCCGAAGTGCAGGGTCGCGAAGGATATAACATAATATTATATATTATATTTTGACGATCCGTGTGCGTGTAAATATTATGTATACAAGACGATTCACCAAGCATACATATTACCATTTTTGGAAATTTTGAATATCATATTATTTATATTTTTGAATTCTTGAGATTTTGTATACTACTATTACAACTCAAAAGTGTCCCGTGACGATATAAGCTTTTGTTTTCAAATAAAAACTTCCGTTTTTGAATATGTGTATAATTTTGATGTACCTGATTCAAAATTTGAATGAAAAGATTCTCAGTTATTAAAATATTTATACAAAAATAATAATCTTTAAAAATGGTTTTACAAAAATATAAAAGAATTGTACACAGTTAGATCTAGTTTATTTATTTTTTTTAGATAATTTTTACAAATTTTAAATATTGATAGATTAAATAAATTACTTTAATTTTTAAGTCACTATACACTCCCATATCTTCCAAGCATATTATCCTTAAATATTGAATAACTCGAAAACCACTCATTTGAATTTTGATTTTGATGTGTTAAAATGTTAAACAAAAATTATCCGTTGTATAATTTACAATAGAAAAAGCTCTTGGATTCTTATTTAAAAACAGATTTTGTATCTCCATAACACGGACACTCTTTAAAAGTAGTAAAAAAAATCTCAACAACTTGAAAATATGATTTTTAAGTGTATTTAAAAACTCCAATAATCAGATTTTAAAAAACCGCATTATTGAAGAAAAAATTGGGAGAGCATACTTAGCGAATCACTCTGTATACATATAACTACTGTACCCGCAGTCAACGATGCGACGACGACTTTTCTGTCGTCGTCTGGGCCGACAAACACACATCGCTTGGCAAGTTCCGATCGCCGTCTTCGTGTTATTGTCTATACCTATATTAATATCATATTATTAATAATTATAATACTAATATGTCATTGGGCTTGTCGCACAAGGCGTGTGCCGCTCACGACGATATACGACGGTTTTGACAGGCGTTCGTCATCGACGCGTCGGCTGTTTGTTGGATCCGTTCCACGCTGTAGCAGCACTGAATAACAATAATAATAATTATTATATAGTTATAGGTTTAATCATATTATGAAACAAAAACTGAAATCGCGGCGGTGAACAACACAAAAAGAAGCGACATTGACGGTGAAACTGCCGCCACCAAGAACAAAAAGATTTGTGAATAATATATTACCTAAAGATCGTATATAATATACTGCAGGGAAAAAAATAAATGTAAAAATATCACAAAAATACTTTGAAAACGTTTATTTATAACACACTTTATTTTATGTACAATAACACGACGTAAAGACATATGAAATTATTGAGATCTACACATCTATATATATATATATATATAATATATCACACCCGCCACCGTCAAAGATCGGAAATGATTGTTTTGGTGTTATTTGGACTCTGGACTACAATAATAGACTGATTTAATAGAATAATCAGTAATTGATAATTATTGAACAATTAGAATCGTATTGTAAACGTTATGCAAGACAAAAATCACCTTCACGGCCTAGCTCCGTCAGCCCAGCGTTTGAATTTGAAATGTTGTACTTTTTTTTTTTTACAAAATTACTAACCAATTTGTAATAGTTTATAACGCAAAATTTAGAATTTGTAACACAAAACTTCACCCTAGAATCGAAGTTTCAGTGTTGGGGGTGCTGGGTGCTTTTTTTTTTAAATATAAAAATTAATTTGTTTAATTTAAAGAAATTCTAATTGCTTATTATAATTATGTATCAATTTATTAAAGAGATATTTAAAATTGATTTTCAAATAACTATGAGTTAAAATAATAATATTTTATTAATCAAACCATGTTATCACAAAATTGAGTTTAAACAAATATGTCCTTATTTTATCTGTTTTCATCAACCACGATTTAAGGATTACTTTTTATGTATTTATAATTTATGAATGTACATCCATGGTGTATTTATCAGGTGTACACAATCCCATTTATCATTCATTGATAGAGTTAATGAAAATATTACCACTAAAATTTTATTTTATTAAGTATAGCCAGTATAGGTAATAGGCACTTTAGAAGGCATTTTTTCCATCAACTTTTCACTTGCTGAAGCTGCTGTATCCACAGTGTTGATCATAGCAATTCTTCTGATGTCGTTTTAAGGGAGAGTCAATAAATCGATTCGGTCCTTATATAATTCTTTATAAATTTTGATTTCTAACATACGTAAAACAAAAGTGACTGTGCAGTTTTTTTTTAAGTCTTCAGATAATAGCAATATACTAGCTATTATAATAGCCAATATGATTTAGTCGGTAATAAAGTGCCTATTACCTATACTGGCTATACTTAATAAAATAAAATTATAGTGGTAATATTTTCATTAACTCTATCAATGGATGATAAATGGGATTGTGTACACCTGATAAATACACCAGGGATGTACATTCATAAATTATAAATACATAAAAAGTAATCCTTAAATCGTGGTTGGTGAAAACAGATAAAATAAGGACATATTTGTTTAAACTCAATTTTGTGATAACATGGTTTGATTAATAAAATATTATTATTTTAACTCATAGTTATTTGAAAATCAATTTTAAATATCTCTTTAATAAATCGATACATAATTATAATAAGTAATTAGAATGATATTTAGTATTTACTCTATGATTCAAAAACTGAATTTTAAACTCTCTCTCAAAAAAAAATTAACAACCTACTTTCATAGATTTTTGATATTCTTTAAATTCTGAAAAATACTTTTATCGAAACCTTGTACTAAATTGTCAAACTTTTAACCACAAAATAAAAGTTTTAGCATAACCCGGTTATCAACCAAAGTACTAATTATTTTCTACTTTTATCTAACATTGTTGAAAAAGTCATTATATTAAATATTCTCTTTATTCAGAATATAAAATAGGTATTAGAAACAGGAAGAATAGGTATAATCTAATAACAATAGTAGGAATTCGCTTAATTTTATAATATTATGATGTAAATCGAAAAAAAATTAAGTGTATGATCTAGAAAACATGCTTGCCAAAACAATTATAATCCTCATTAATAACAAAATATATTTATTTTTATTTTCATTGGGTCTAATTATTACTCATTGTTTTGTTATTTTTTTTATGAACCTACCTTGTTTATGAAATATCATATAATATTGACAATAAAATCATGATTAATATCACAATTTTATCTGGCAGGTTTTTAGTTACAATCATAATAAATGAATGAATATTTGAATTTGAATTTTATATAATATTCAAACTCATGTTTACTAGATTCGAGTTGCATCCTAATGTATTATTTTCAATTTTGATGTAAATTACGTCCCGTTTATTTTTGATGAATATGTAAATTTTGTCCTGGATATTTTTAAATTTAAAATTTATGTTACGAATTTATAACCAATGTTTGTTTTTCCATTTTATCAGACTTGGGACTGCCCACATTACTGTTATAATATTTTGTTAAAATATTGATTTTTAAATCGTGAATATGTTTTATATTCATTGTTTATTATTATTTAAATTGCATATTTTTATTAACTAATTATTAATTAACTTTAGTTCATAACTTATAAGAGCTAATATTGAATCAGGTAAAAATTTGGTTGACAATTGCCACACAAATTCGATTTGAGTAATTTATTTAATTTTCTAATTCTTCCGTATTTTTAGAATATAAAATATAATGAATATAATATATGCAAAATATTTGTAAAAAAAAAACACATTATATTTTAATCAATTGACTCTTCGCTATATATATTTATATATTTAAAATCTAGATCTCGGTAGTGAAAAACCTCACGGGGAGGCTGTCTCTATGCATCATTTGTACACACTTATGGGTAAAATATAAACTTTACTAATATCTACAACCGTGATTTATAATAATAATTGTGATTACATTACAAGTAGATATTATATGTGCCTATATAAACATATGGTAATATCTCAAATCACAATACTTGTCTATGTCCTAGTATTGTGATAAGCATGTTTTTCGTGATAAATAATAACCATAATAATAATTTAATTTTTTAATACGTCACTGATTAACCATAAAAAAGGCGTTTATATCACCGCATCAATGTAAAAAATAATTTTGAAATTGTTTTAATAACAAATAGGTACACAAATTAATATTATGTTAATAATTTACATTTATTAATACAAAATTATTTCCACATCTTAATTCTTTACTAGAAATTTGAAAAAAATATGCTCAGGCCACTGTTATGAGTGAAAAAAATAAGATATAGATTTATATTTTACGTAATTGGGCGGTACCATAATGGATCACTATAGGCACCTAGACGGATGTTTTTTTTTTTTTGCGAAGATAAATCATTGCTTTCGAAACACGATTCTAAACGGAACATGGTTTACTGTAGCGTGTTTAATAAGCAGTTTGAATAGGACTCCAAATGGAAATGTTAACTAGTCGTAAAGAATAATAAATTTAAAAAAACTTCAGTAAATTGTTTATTAAGTATACGTATAATACACAAAAATATTTTGGGTATATTTTCTTATAGTGTGTTTCTCACATAAAAATAACTTTACCCTAAAATACCTTTAATTATTACACTTATATTATTATGATTACAGATTACATTATCATCCCTTTATTTTGTTATAATTGTAGCAAATTATTATATATAATTTTGCTGTGTTGTAAATGTAGAGTGTGATTATCATTGTGTAGGTCACTGCAGTAATAAATGTGTTAAATTTAAATTCAACGATAAATTATTGCATTCGAAAAACGATTCTGGATGAAAACAGTCATCTGTTAATTTACATTTCTGAGAATATTTTATCATACATTTAAATTGTCATTAATAATTTGTTTTTCGTACTGCGGTAGGATAAATGTATGTTTGCCATAAAAATATTTAATATTTTTTATCAATTATAATATACTTATATTTCAGATTAAAAAATAATTTGTAACTTTTCATGATCGAAGAGTCATCAAGACACTTCAAAATTTCAACCTCTAAATATTTTCAATATTTTTAAATCATTATAATAACAACTTATGTGATATTTTGTATTACATTTTTAAGCTTTTTGATTAAGCATAAACATTTTTATCATAAATTATAAAAAAAAAATTTAAAAACATGCAAAATTCTAAATGGTTATTTAAAAGCTTAAAATTATAGTCTAAATATTTTTAAAATCGCATTGTGTGTAAGTGATAGTTTAAATATAGAAAATCAAAATTGTTAAAGTACAAATTATACATTAGATAATACAATGTCATCAAAATTTGAACTATAAAAATCGTTCATTAAAATTGTACATTGCTTGTGCTTTATAAATCTTGATTAAAATTATCAAATTTTTGTAGAATGTTACTTCTAATTTCAATATCCATCTTTTACCCTTTTACTCAAAGCTAGTTGGTGTTAAAAAAATAATATTTTAAAACTCTAAAATCTCACCAGAACTACACTCTAGTATGGAAACGTTATTACTTATTACTTTTTATTTGAATTAATACAATTACTACACGATTTATCATTTTTTTTTCGATTTATTTTTCTTTGATTGATTTCTTTTCGATTTTTTCTTCCTGAATAGTTTCTTTAGGTATTTGTATGGGCCCAAAAATCTCCTAACCATTGTACCTCTCCAGAACGCTTGTATCTTGGTGGCCATTTTATTAATATGAGCTTCGTACCTCATGCGCTCTTCGTATTTACGTTTACGTTTTTCAAAATCATTTATTGTGATTTGCAAACTTTCGCAGACTTCATGCAATTTTTTTATTGAATCATTTAATTGTTCTTCTTCGGTTTCTAAAGTCAAAGTATCTACATCGATAGCGCCCACTTGTATACCATACATTCGTTCCCACTTCTCTAAAATAGGGCCTATAGATGCTATTAATTCGGGGAATACAACATTTCTCGCTATTGATGTGCTATCGTGTTGAATCGGCTGACGGAGACGGTTGGCTTCTTCTTTCAGTAACTCGTCATTCTCGTTCAAACATTGATTTTCCCACGCCTGTATATAATCGGTTTCTAAATCTATTAGTTGCATAGTTTTCTTGAACTGCTTATCCAAATTGTATATCTCCGACTGAATGCGCCATTTATCGGTCTAAAATATATAGAACGAAACAAAATTTATAACTTAAAGACTATAATACTTTAAAACTTTATTATTTTTAAATAATAAAGAGGATAATTGTCTAAAGGCACATGTATGTGATTAAGTTTCTCTACTCCCCACTTTGTCATATCGATCAAAATGCCCCTAAATAGTTATAAATCATTTGTAGGTATATAATTGTAAATTTAGTATTATATTTTATTTTTATATTATTTATCATTCTTGTCAATAGTTGAAAGTGAAATTTTCATGATAGAAAATTTTGTATATATATTTTTTAGATTGCTATTAAAAAAAAATTGAGGAATCTTGTTTTACATTTACAACCTTTTTCATCGAGCAAAAAAAAATTAAAATTAATTCAAATAATTTTTAAATGTCATTACGTAATTACTATATAAAATTTTAATTTAAATAAGTAATACTGGAATATTTTCCGATTAATATTTTTTCAATAATATAAAAATAACAAAATTTGTTCATGTATAAATTGTTATTATATACGATTGATTATCTAATATCATAAAAACTTGGATTTAATTACTCATAAAAAACTTATGTGGTTTTATGCTAAACTAAATTCAATTAACTAGGAACCTGCATTTTTAAATGACCAAAAGATAATGGCAGTAAAAAAAATAAACAACACACATCATTGCAATATAAATACATTTATCGCTCCGTTTAAAATATAAAACAGCATTTTAATATTATCTATAAGTATCATGAACTCGTGTACGTATAATGTACTTTGTTTTTTTAAAGATTATTGTAAATTTTGTAATTCTTTGTTAATTTGATAACTATTTGATTTATCATTTTTATTTATGATAGAAATTAATTGCCCCGTATACAACCAATCACCATAATTTCAGATAAGCATTTTTTTCAACATAATTTTTATTTAGGTATTATTTGCTAGATGAGTGTAACCGTTTCCAACCAAAATGATCCTCGCCCGTTATCATCATGGCTATTTTCCGCCAAAGGTTATATTCCGATTTCCGCCAAAAAATTACAGATTAAGTATTATGATTAGTTACAGATTTTATTAACTTACCTCGTATAAACTTGTACAGCTTGTGGTGGAGACTGGAGATAGAGAGTTATGATTATTACTAAGTTATTATTATTTCGTTTCAGAGTTATCCACGAATAATTAGCGAGTTATTGTTCGCTATCAGTCAGAACCTGTCAGTTCAAATCACAATTTGCGACAATGTAAAAGAAAAATTTTAAAAAATGTCCATAATGTCGGAGAATATTGAGCCGTGGACATATTATAATACTAAATAATGAGCAATATACAATTATTTTAAATGTATACATGCGTATACATCTAAAAACGGCATTACTTGGTTGAGGTGCTACAATAAACAATGTGCTATTAAAATGCTTACAAAAAAATAATTAGGAGTAAAATAAGATATATATCGCTTCTCGGCCTATCGGCTAAGATCAAAGTGTAGTAAAGTGTAAAATAAGGTATAGATAATAGTTTATGATCAATATATTATATGAAATAATACATCATACTCGTAATCATTACTATTTGACGGATTTAGATTCAGGGATTATTCAGGGAAATATTTTAAATAATTTATTAATTTTTTTTTAGCGGAAATCGAGGTATAAGTTTTGGCGGAAAACGATTATGGTGATAACTGACAAGGGTCATTTTGGTGAAAAACGGAAATCCCTTGCTAGATATTACGCATAATTTATAATAATATTAGATACTATAATAATGACAATAAATGAAGAATTACTACTTACCGTACTGCAGGGGTACTTAGCCAAAAATATAATTTAGTTGAAAAAATAGTTATGGTCATGTAGGTGTCTATTTTAATGGCATAATTTACTTTTAAATTTCCTAGGTAAATTAAAAAGAAAGATAGGTACCTACAATACCTACATATATCATGAAAAAAATAATGTTATGTTTAGAAAGTATTTTATATAAGGCTTTTATTTTTTAGTTATTCAGTTATTCTTCAAAAAATATATCTACCAAATAATCCAGTGGTTATTTTAAAATTAAATAAAAAATATGTTACTCAATTCAAAATGAGTTTTCGACTAGAGACACTTCCATTTGGATTTAAACATTTTAAACCAAACTAAGTGTGAAATGTCTTCCGCGTCACACTTACACACTCGATAATTTTAAAAATGATAACGAAACCATGTTGGCAAAATTATAAGTAATTACGTTGTAATGTTTCCTGCGTTCCTTTATCGTTACCCGCAGAACGTCCAACGCATTCCGATTGTACGCCAAATCCGCCGCCAGTTTCCGTTCCTCGCGCACCGCGTTCAACATCATCTCGTTGGTCGAGCGCAGCTCGTCGAACGTGCCGCTCGACCACAGCTCGCTGACGGTCAAGCGGAGCGTATCCTGTACGAACGCCAGGAATTTGGTGACATTTTTTCGGTGCGACGAAGTCTCGATAACATCACTGCTAGTCTCCTCATCGGTGACGGAGACGGTGGTATCTGATGGATCGCAGTCCACTTCGCGCAGCGTTCCCGTCCCGTCAATCGCGTCCATCATGCCGATCCGGTTGACCCATACGTCCAACACGCACGCCGCCCCAAACGCCTCGTAGACGGTCAGTGCCGACGTCCCCATCATTCGTGGTTCAGCAAACGGATCTTTACCGTCAAGGCTGTAGTCGAGCGACGGCGTTGCTCGAAGGTTCGTTCCGACGTGTTTGCCGAAATCATCTGAAACACTGTCCGCCGACAGTGCGGCGTCGGTAAACGGTCACTCGTTTTATCGGCACCTACACTTTTTCTCTTCAACGGTTGGTATTTAATAAGCTGTGACAAAATTATAAATGCTGAAGGGGACCGGGACTAGTTGGCTTGTCTTTTTATACTCCTTCGAATTTTGTAATTTTAATAACTCTCAAAATACGCAAAAATGTTCACTAACGTGTGACAATTACATAATCAATTTAAATTCATAACTAAATAAGTAATCTGTGATTTACAAAAATAAAAATAATCAAACTGATTGGTTATTGATGGGGAAATTTCCGTTTTAATTTTTGTTGTTAGTTAAATACCAATTAGTTCCAATTTTCTACCAAAAACCACTCACAAAGTTTAAAATTAAAATATTTTTACTGTCATAAAAAATAATAACAGACAGAAAAAAATCACTCTGCTCAGAATCTAAAAGATATATTGTTTAATGGCTTTCATAAAATAATTTCTCAGTTTCGATTTTTGGTTAGCCAAAAATTATTTTTTGCTTGATTATTAATAAATTAATAAGTGTATAAAATTGTATAAAAAAATACTTAAAATAAAAATTTAATTCTAGTATTATACTATAAAATTAATTTCAATTATTTCAATTAAAACTACTTTTTTATGAGTTTACTAAACTGTAGTTAAAATAAAAAAAAGCAATAAAAAACCATTAATAAAAAGTTCTAAGCTTTACTAAAATTCATAAAAATTTAGTTGTACCATTTTAAAAAATAAAGTTGATTTTTCTTTTAGTACAACTACGTGAGCTTAAAAATTTTGAAATTGTGATAAAATAATTTGCTAGTTAAAAATATAAAGAATCAGTTTTTTTTTCGTTTTTCAAAATTCCATATTATTAGACCACGATCGTTAAAAAAACCAAGTGTTCAACAATATAAAATACACCTTGCTTATAAGTTATAAGGCTGAGGACTTCTAGCTTTTGCATATTTTTATAGAAAGATCGTAGAAAAATTCTAGTGAATAACAAATGTGTTTCATAACACCAGGAGATCAAATTAAAAATTTTATTTTGCATATTTTTGCATATTTTGTCATTATTGCATATAAATGCATATTTGAGTATATCAGAAAAATTAAGAACATATTTGGCAATTTTCGAAAAAAATTTTCCATCTCAAAGTAATATTTTTAGTATCGGTTAGGTAATTTACTATCTGACCGATAAAATATACCGATAAAATCGATAAAACCGAAACGCGTATAGGTAGTGAACTTCAGTTGTCCGTCATATTTCGTCGCGTACTCGTTTTATTGTGCACACTGCGTGAAAAATTTTCGTCTAGTAATTATTTCGTCTCCTTCAAATTTTTTTAGTAATATTTATTTATTTTTATCAAATATGCCAAAGGAAAAACAATCATTGGCTTCTCGTTTAAATAGTTATGTGTCGGAATTTAGTGAATGTAGTGGTACAGTTTTTACAACTGACGGCAAAATATTGTATTGTAAATTGTGCGATTCAAAAGTTGGAAGTGATAGAAAATTCAACGTAAAACAACACATTGACACAGATAAACATAAGGCAGCTATTAAACGAAAACAAAGTAAAAATAAATTTGATTTACAAAAAACTCAACAACAACTTTTAAGTAACACAAAAAAGTCTTCTTTTAATAAAGATTTATGTTATGCTTTGTTATTGGCTAACATTCCATTAAATAAATTAAATAATCATAATTTTAAGTCATTTTTGGAAAATTATACTTCGAAAGAAATTCCAAATCAAACTACACTTCGTAAAGGCTATGTGAATGACATTTATGAAGACACTTTAGTGAAAATTAGATGTTTTATATTTGGTAAAAAAATCTGGGTTTCGATCGACGAGACGACAGATTCCGCAGGTCGTTACATCGCAAATGTCATTGTAGGAACGCTCGAACTTAATGGCCCTGGTCACGTGTTTTTATTAAACTGTGCAGAACTAGAGAAATCAAATCACATTACAATCGCTAAATTATTTGATAATTCTATGCATATATTATGGCCTAAAGGTGTACAACATGATGATATTTTATTATTTCTAAGCGACGTGGCACCATATATGGTTAAAGCGGGAAAATCGCTTAATATATTTTATACGAAAATGATTCACGTTACATATATTGTTCACGCATTTCATCGAGTTGCTGAACAAATTAGAGGGCATTACTCAAAAGTTGATAAAATTATAGCAAACGTGAAGAAAGTATTTTGCAAGTCTCCATATCGCATTAATTGTTTTAAAGAAAAAGCACCACTCCTATCACTCCCCCCACAACCAATCATAACAAGATGGGGAACCTGATTGAAAGCAGCTATCTATTATTGCGATAATTACGAACTAATATGAGATATTATTACATCGTTTGATGAAAAAGATTCTATTAGTGTTGAAAACTCTCAAAAGTACCTAAGTGATCCAGACGTTGCTTCAAATTTGGTATACATTAAATCAAACTTTGGATTTTTGCCCGATGTAATCACTCGTCTTGAAGCAAAAAATATGCCTTTATCCGATGGAATTAAAATAATAGAAAATGCCTATTTAAAATTGTCTCAAACTACAGGTTCAGTGGGGAAATTAGTGCAGCGAAAACTAGACGATGTTTTAGCAAAAAATAATGGCTATAAAACATTAAATATAATTTCAAAAATATTGAATGGAGAAATTACTTCAATGGATGGCTTACCAGAAGACTTGAAAGCAAATGAATTGTTATTTTTTAAATATGCACCGCTAAATTCCGTAGATGTAGAACGATCTTTCTCAACATATAAAACATTGTTAACAGATAACCGACATTCGTTTCAAGTTGAAAATATAAGGAAATACCTTGTCGTTCAATGTAATAGTAAAGGTAGGTAGTACAACATTTAGTTAACTTAATACGTATTCAAGATAAAAATTAATTTTACAAAATACCTTTTTATATTTCCAGATGAAGGAGATGAAAACGACGACGAAGAAATGTAATTTTTAAATACTTTTTAATAAACTAATCAAAATGTAATTTTTACTAATTTTTTTAAAATAAATATTTTAATAACTAATAAGATAAAATAATAAAATAAAATAATTTTTTAGAGCATATTTTAAGTGCATATTTCTTGATTTTTAAGTGCATAAGTGCATGCATATTATTAGATTTTTAAATACTAGAAGTCCTCAGCCCTACTTATAACTCTCCTAATGTTGATAATAGATATAGGCAATTCAAATATGGATGATAATTATTATAGTTTGTATATTTTAGTTTTAAGTTATTGTAATTTTAAATTATTATAGTAAATTACTTTTTAACTATATTTTGTTACAATGGTTAATTTTAATTTATTTCATATTTGATGTTTATCTACATTCTACATATAGAAATGTATAAAACAATATTCCAGTCCAGAAAATTATAGGTACCTCTATTCAAATTAATAAGCGGGTTATAATTTTTGATTTTGATAATTTATAATATTACACACTAGAGAAAAATGGTCTGGATTTGTTTTTTGTTTTTTTTTTTAGTATAATATGTTTTTGCTTCCCTAGATCTGACCTTTTCATAAATTCCAAAAACTACGTCACTATACTGGGTCAATAATATTTAATATTATAATAGTTATGTAAAATTTCATAGAAAAATATGCAGTACTCACGACTCGCATTCCAGCTCATTCTCTTCTAGTGTATTTTCATCGTAGTTGTGGTCATCTTGCCTATGGTTATAATCATCACCGTCATCGTCATCGTCATCGTCATCATCGTCATCGTCATCGTCATCATCTATGGCCTGGCCGTTGTGCTCGACGTTGTCTGGTGTCCACGCGGTCACCCCTACGCCTTGTTGAGATTCTCTATTTCCGGTTTTGGCCTCGGTGACCAAATCTGCATTAACGGTGGTTGTGTCTTCGGCGAAAGTAACTTCCGCTGCAGTTTCATTTCTTTCCAATGTATTTTCAGCCTCTAGACAAGTATCTTCAGGCGATGACGTTGCGTTTTCATTCTCGTCAATATAGTTTACGAATTTCTTCGCGACGATTTTCCCGGGTTTTATGTGCACTTCAAACAAATTTTTCCGAAATCTCTGAAATTCCCTCTGATTCCTGAGAATTTCTGATTCCCGATTCATCTGAAATTCCATCTCACTTATATGTCCTCCACATTAGTTCTAGAAATGCATCCAAATATTATCACATTTTATAATATTAACGTATAGTTTAAAAATTAAATACGTAAATAGTTAGGTGTAGCGAGTAACAACTCGTGAAGATGGTTGCCATAGCGTTCTTTTTCACAGTTTATAAAAAAAAGTAAAAAGTGACTAATTAACACTCCTGTAATAGATATTTAAATTTATATATAATAGAGGTATGTAATGCAGTAGTCGGAATCTTATAATTTCTTAATGATATAGGCCGCGCAAGGTAACTCTCCCCACTTTATTGCCTTTTTTACATCTACTGATTGTATTGAATTAAAAAGAAGTTACTTCTGCAGGCACTTAAAGTATAATTTATGAATAAACAATTATAATTAATTAACACTTTCCAAATACAATACTTTTCAATTTTTTAAATTAATATAAATATAACACTTTTATTATAATACTAATTTTTTTCAGTACCTTTTCAATGAAGAAATTTTGCGCACTGATCCAATACCTAGTTGAAATGAGATGCGGAGCAGATACAACAGGCTTATTGTCTCCTTTTATTTAATAGTTAATTTTTTTAATTTACACTACACCCATAAAAGATGTTGAAAATAAAATAATAATAAATAATATTAATAATGACTGAATTATAATAATATTGAATACACAATAGTAGATAATTTTTGGTATGTGCAAAAATCAATTTATACAACTATTTAACTGTTACATTATCAAATACTTAAAACAGTTACAACACTGTACCAGTACAATGTATACAAACTATATCTACTTAAAACCTATAGAATCAACAACTAAGTCATATTAATATCACGAATAAATTGCATATAAATTATAAGTATCTTGCTGAAATTAATGGTTTTATACAAGTTAACTTAAAAATTAATGATAAATATATATTATATACTTTAATAATTAATCTTATTTTCTACAATTATTTACTATTAAAACAAGAATCCATTAATCCAAAATTTGTTGTTTTAATATTTTAAACTATATAAGTATAAATGTGTATTGTTGACTATTTAGTATTTTATAAAAATTGTATAAATCTGTACAAATTAAATCGTAAAACATATTAGAAATAGTATATATAATTATAAATTTGCATATAAATAATTTGAGTCCACGTCAAAATGATATTTATTTCTAACATAGAGGTGAAGATTTATTAAAATAAAATAAAATATAATCAAGTATTCACATGGTTATTTTATAACTAAATTTTATATTTTAAACTGAAAGTATTGCAGCGTTTAATCAATAAAATAGTCTGTCAGTCTTTATTACTAAGTTTATTAATTATTTTATAATATATTAATATTGCTATTAAAGTAATTTATTTTACGATTACACAATTTGATATACTAAGAATCCTCATCATTATTCTTATTAAATAATACAATTATTGCAGTATATCATCAAATTACACTCACGCAGTCACACATTTATTATAATATAGGTACATATCGCAAAAATGTCAAATAGTAATTAATTTGAAGTCTCACACAGTACTTACACCAAAACCATATTTCAATATTGCCAATGCAATAAGTACGACTATATTAAATAATAAAAATTATTATTTTATCAATCAATAATTTTGAGGTAATTGTATTATACAGTACTAGTGTAATACAGTGTATTTACATAATATATTTACAACACCTACAAATCGCTGTCTATATATTATTTTTAGCGTTATTATCAGTTTCTTCATCATCAGTTCAACTACATTTTTCAAAATTAAAGTAAAAAAATATATTTTGCCTGCATGAGTTTTGTATATATTATATTTATATAATATGTATCATATTTCTATTACTTATAGAACTACTTAAATCTTAAAAGTACACTAATTTTCAAAGTGAAAATAAATACGTCACGTTTTCGTTTTACATCACTTGTGAGTCAAAAAGATGTTGTAACTTTGATGTTTTTAAGATTCTGAAGATGCATAGGTATGAAATTAGGTATGAAAAATCAATAAATATTGTAACTTTGTTTGATTTTCTTCTACAGGTATTAAATAATCCATTGATATTCAAATGATTTGTAGATTTATTCTTGTTTATCAATTAGTAAATAACTCACCATTATGACAAATTCATATTATAATTTAGAGTGAGAAATATAGTTTTTACATTAATTTAGGATGTCCCGTTTATTAGGTTTACAAACTATTAAAAAATATATTATCTTAATTTTATTCTTAATTAAATACGTGTATACAATTGAATAATTTCAGTTTTAATAAGAAAAATAAAATAAAAAATAAATTCGATACAGATTTAATATAAAAAAAATGTTCATGTATTATGCAACTTCTATATTGTACTGTACAATTTAATTCTTCGAATTTATCATTTGTTTGCATGTTACAGGTATGTAGATAACAGTTTTAACTCTATAAAGTAAAAATAAATATTCACGTTTAATTTTGGTTTCCAAAGTAACCACAACCCATACCCCCAATATCTTCTTGTTGTAAAACCTCAATTCATCCTTACATATATTATAACCTATGTCTATATTTTGTTTAGCTGCGAGTATTCACGAAACACAATATAATCATGAGTACCAGCTAGACAACTGTTTTTGCATTTGACCATAACGGTATCTCGCCATTTTAACTGGGTAAGCCATGTACATTTTATAACAATAATAATAATAATATATTATGTTATATTATATATGCGCTCATGTTTGAATCAATAATGGTTTTACTTATATATATATATAGTGAGTAGTGATAAAATATTATGAAAACTCGAAATCGTTTATCCGTTTGATACAATAATATAGCTGTACTCATATAATATATTTATATATACTGTATACGGTTTAACGATAAGAATGCTGGCGTTCGTTGTTGTTATGGCATTTATATAATAATAATAATGTGTAGTAATAATATTCGCACGGACGAATGAGCCTTTACATCGCAATGTCAAGTTGATATAATAATAATAAATTCAAGTGCGAATTTACGTTTTTTTTTTCCGCGGTTTGTGCCAATAATACAATAGCGTTCTTTGGTTCAACACACGACGTGTATAATACATTATATTATTATTATTTTATTATTATATAGTGTACTATATTCATACAGGAGGGACTGTAACACGCGGTTGCCGACATAGTTCCCCTCTATCTCATTCACACACGAGCACAATTTTAAGGTAGCGAAAATCGTCACAAATATATGTATATATCTTTATTATTATATTAAACATAATAAACGACGGGTCCCGCACCTGTGCGCACACGGCGAGGACACAATAATATTCGTCCGACGAATTTCGTCGCGCATTTCTTATGCGTTATTGTACGGCGGCGGTAGGTGGGTACGCGCGTCTCTCGTCTCTCACCAGCTGTCCCATATGTAAGATTTCACACCACCGCTGCCGCTCGAGGACCCACTGCTGATTTTGTTATTTTTGCAATGAGCTTGTTTACAAACCACCACAATGACACGAATCACGACAAAATGGCGTATTGTCTGATGCGGGAAATGTCCCGCGGGAACCCACGTAGTGCCGTCGTTCGTCGTCGTTGTCGGCAGGTCAACAGGTTTATCATAATATTCGCATTGTGATGCTTGCTGTAGAACAGCGTGATTATGGTTATATACATTATGGTAGGTACAAATACTATATTGTATGATAATATAATATTATTTTATGTCGTATTGTACCTGCATTTAATCTCATGCGTGTGTATTGCCATACAGTTTGTTGAATGGATGCAAATCACAAATAAATTTAGTTAAAAGGTGCTTTAGCGCCGAGCAAAATTATTATTCGACTCAATCTACTTAAAATAGTTTTTATCAATCAAAATAGGTACAACATTTACAAATATAACCAATATATATATATATATATTGACGGTTACAATTTACAATTTGGAAATTGATTTAAAAACTGCTACTTGACTATGGAATTACTTATTATTGTGATGAATATCCTGAATAAGGATTTCTGGGATATAAAAATCATCATAAAGAGCTGCTTTTAATGTTTTTTTGTACAAAAATTTTTTAGTATTCAATTATAAGTCATTTTTATTTGCATAATTTCTTCCATATTATCCCTTATTGAATATTAAACAACATTTTCATGTAAACTTCAAAAGTTGTAAGTACACGAAATACATTTTAATAATCATCGAATCTATTTAATCCATATAATAATAATGCATAGCTCATTGAAAACATTTAATGGATGAAAAATGCAGATTCATGAAATTTCACACCAGATGAAAGTAATACCTACATTCATGTAGAAGTGGCGTCGTAAATATATCGAAGTAGCTAAAATTTTAGTTACCGAACCACTCCAATAATATGCTGTCATGCGTATTTTAAAATATAGGTAGGTACATATTAGTTATTACACTTGAATATATATATTTTTTTAATGAAATTAATAATTGTAGAGAAAACAAACCCCTTAATCACTGCAATGATATCCACACGGGATACTCACCCTTCCACTCAATTAGAATACTGTGGGGCATTTACACTACTTGATAGTTGACTTCTCTGAATATAAAAATACATATACAGGGTGGTTCACCATGTATGCTCATTGCTCATTATTCACACTCATTGTTTCTTTAGATAATTTAAACTTATTTATACATTCTGATTTTTGGATTATTTAAGTATATTTGTGGTCTAAATTTTCAATTTTTAAATAAGTGACCTGTAATGATACTAATATATTTTTTTTAAATGAGAATCACCTTTTTATTTATAAATTGTTAAGTGAGTGGTTTTTTTTAAAATTATTATTTATTTATTTATTTATTCTTTATTCACGAAAATAAATTCCAATTACATAAAATAAAATATAATAACATAACATAATGTAACAAGTACATAATAGTATTGATATGTACTAATATTTTTATGTATATAGGTAAATGTTAATTCTAACAAGTAGTTTTTGAGTTTTATTATCACCTAAAAATATTAGATCCAAGATAATATATTTGGAGAATATGATTATTTAAAAATTATTAATAATAATATTATTTTAATATTAATTTATCAATATTTTACAATTTTAAAAAAAAATCCCTATATTATAAAATATATACTAGATTCAATATTGAATATTTTTATGTTTGTGTTAAATAAGAACAATTATCTTTAATATATACATTTTAATAATTAAGAAACTACCTATACTTGTAAAATTTTGATTTAGCGATACATCGATATTTTCAATAAAATCAGCTGCTTATCAATTCATAGTGTAATAGTTTGTTAGTTGGTTCTCAATTAAAAGAAGAAAGTTTGTATCGCCAAAGAATACTTTTTAAATAGTATAAAAAAAATTTAAATAATTTAAAATATTAATCTTTAAATTAGGTATCTACTTAACATTTTCAAAAATCAAAATACGAATACATTTATTTTATTTAAGGAATAAATGACTGAAGAATATTTGATAAATCATCTTGTATATTTGTACAGAACGAAAACCTTAATATATTCAAGTTTACCTTAGGTTGATTCAATTTTTTTTTTAATTGACAATATGGCCAATGTAATATAGGTAATGCAATTTTAATGGTTTTATAATCTCGAATTTAATCTACAACAATTTAGTGAATTTGTTAATTTTACAAATTCTAACTTTTTACGATCTCAAAAAAATAATAATAATTTATAAGTAGGTTACTAATCAAATTATCAAAATAAAATGTATATGATATGCAAAACTGATTAACGTTGGAAGAAAATATGATAAATTGATTTGGAGTTGGCTATTGGAAACCATTAATACAATAGAATTAACAAAGTATCCGATAAATTTACAAACCACAGTTTGTTAATTTAACATAATATTTGACAAATATGTTTCACGCTGATATGAACTTACTGTATTACATATATCTATTGTATTAAAATAGTATATAATATAGGCACTTTGAATCGGACGACTTGCAGTGTTTAACGGGTAATATTAATGCGAATAAAACGCATTCAATATACTCAAGTGAGTACCTATGTATATATAAAATATGTGTTAATAGAATGTGTTTTTCGAGTTGAAATAAAATAAAAAATAAATTTGTATGTGCATGAGGTAACTACGACGTACAGCACATTGATTCGAAATGGTTTATATAACGCGTATAAAGTACAATATATGTATGAAGGTTCATACAAAAGCAAAAACGATGGTGATTTAAATTTCGCGAATTGTTTTTTGGTACATTATAGAGGTAGGTACATATTATGTCCTTTGAGAGTCAGATTACCGAGATTTCGCCGCGTTTCGATTGAGGCCCCCGCGCGTCGTCGCGCAATCGAACCGAATAAAAGGGTCGATATAATATTATAATATGATGTGTAGCCGGTGCTTTATACAGCCCGTACTTATATAAGTGGCCGTTGTGCGTTTTCGTCAACTCCCGCGCTGCAGCCGCGCCTGTCTCCGCAGTGTATACGAGTATTATAATATATAAACACAGCGCTACAGCCGCACCCCACTAGAAAATCCGTTGATTCGTATATACATAGTACAGTAGTACACACATACACACACACACACACACACACACACACACACACACAACATTGCACCGGTGGCGAGCAAAACATATTGTTATTACACAGTGACAATATATAATGATAATAGTAATCGACCGAAATTATTATTATATTCACTGTCGTCGAGTTTAATTAGCCGACTACTATGCGCAGTGTGATATAAACCGAACGGGGACCTAATTGGCTCCCAACAGATACAATAATGTACAGTCATCAATCACGTTACTCCATATTATTATTATATCTATACATTGTACCGCATTGAAGGGACAGTTTTTTTATTATTATTTCTCGCAAACTTGCCAATTACTGCTGCGCGTGAATAAAAATGAAATATCGTGATGATGGTTAAAGATTTTAACCCTGCCATGACAAAAATCCGAGTATATAATTATTAATACACGTATGATGTGTAAGTACACCACATACACATTATCCGTATTGATTTTTCACAGGACGAGTAAATAATAATTGTTTGTTTAATGTATTCGTCAACAATGTACGCGCATGTACAATGTACATGCTATTGTGTACGTACTATTGTTATTGGCATGTGACGTTCAACATCAAATTATAATAAATTATTGCGGTACATTCAGCATTAAAATCACGGCATTCGTCGCGAATAATATATACAAATAGCATATGTTTTAATATGCTGAGCTGTTAATTTAATGTACTAAAATACTGTTGAATAAGCATGTACTTGTGTACTAAAAATTGGAAAAATATGCTCTGCAAATTCGAAATTATACAAAAACATGCAGTTTAAAATAAAATAAAATAAAATAAATTATTTTACCTATATGAATAATAAAAATTACAATTTTTTTAGCAACAAATATAATAGTTTTTGACAACCTTGATCATTTAAACTTATAAAATATCGACAATATTTGTAGAAGTATAATCATAATGATGTATTGCTGTAAATGATGATATACATATTAATTGATATGCATATTAATACATAATTTACACAACCGCTCAAGTATTCAAAATAGAATTTCATAAATACACTATTAGTGATTTAAAATAATTCTAATCGAACTTCTAGAAATTATAGCAGAAATAATGTGCAAATGCATTAAGTTAACTGTCCTCATACCCACAGATTAGATTAGTCTATAAATTGACGAAGAATGTGGGGTATCGCTACTTATTTTCAAAATGATTATGATGAGTTAAAATATTAAACGTTTGCCACCTTGTCTACAATTAAACAAACTATAGAAACAAAATACTACGAAACCCCATGAACAAAAATTTAGGCTGATCTATGAAAACCATAACGTGGCAAAATGAGTATGACATTTTTACAAGAATGCTATTATGATGTGCAAATGACGACAAAAAATTCAAACAAGCGAAATTTATCTCGTCTTTTTTTTTTTTTTTTTATATATACTATTATTAATTTTGTTCTCGTGCATTAAACTTTTAAAATTACCAGTGACCTGATGAGTTGATATATTGCAAATCCCACGATGATAAGAAGCGCCGCAGCAGCTGTTTTTTTTTTTATTAATTTTTTTCCGTGAATATGTAGGTTATTGTTAATATATTGACGTCAAACTGGCTTCAAAAATAAACGGTGACTATTATGATATATATCCACAAAAATTTGTCTAATAAAACGTTTAAATTATATATACTATTTAGTATTAAAAACATATATTCACAATTTATTATAATAACACTAAGATTCACAGTGATTCACGAAAACATAATTATTTTTATTAACTCTACGAATATACTTAGTAATATATTATATCTATAAGAGGATTTTTGCAACAGCCTTTAGCAAAACTGTTTATTAATTTCACTCTATAAAATAGCAGGTTAATCTTTAAAGATTATTTATTTAGTAGAAAGTTATTTATTTATTAATTTTATGTTCGAATCCAGGTATATGTATTATGTATCTAATGTAAGAGATATTAAACTTAAATGAATAAATAATAAACTATTTGACTATAAAAAGTTTAAACGTGTTCTTCAAAACTAAAAATGTAAATAAATAAATTATAAAAAAACTGTAATAATATTTAAATACAAAAAAATTTAAAAAATTTATATTCAATGAAGTCTACATAATATTTATAGAAATTATATTTGGTAGAACATAAATAAAATCGTTTGACCAATGGTTGAATTATATATTTTTAAATAAAATAACAGTAGGTACCTTCTATAGAATTCGTTAAATTATAATATAATAAGAATTAAGAAGCAATATTTATTGCTATTGATTTTTTATTAAACGTACTCTTGTTTTTAAATGCGTCATGTGTATTGTATGTGTGTGTTGTGTGTATACCTGCCTATTATTATGTTATATGTATATTTGTTAAACCTTATATTTCCAAGCAGTAAATAATCAATAAAATACAGATCATGTAAAATCGGTGTGTGTGTCTTTGCGCAAAATCCCGAAAAAAACACCAAGAAAAATAAAAATAAGAAAAAAACGAACAAACTATAAGTACATCAATGAAAAAAAGATCAACAGAAAACATTTCAAAAGAACAAAAATATGTTTAAACATGTTTTGTTGTCATGGAAGGATCAGTTTTCAAAATACTAATTTTAAAATACGATAGTATTCTAGGATAATTATCTCAGATAATTTATCTGTATTGTTTATTGAACATTTTCAAATAAAATAATTTATATCTTTGTTCTAATCAATATAAAATATGCATCCTTCAAAATCTTTCTTTTTATTGGCTTTTTTAGATTAAAAATTTTCTGTTTCTTAAACTTAACACTAAGTTTGAAAACACATTAGACATTGATATCTGTCTGCAACAGAATAAATATTGTTCATTAAAATAATAGTACAAATAATGATAAAGGATGAAAGAAATTCTATACATATGGAATTTCTAGTCATAAATTATATTTTATTCTACATTATACCTACGTATTATATTTTATTAAAACATAATAAAATCATTACATAATATTTAAATGAAATAATATGTATATTACTGTATTTTTTTTTATCTAAGTACTATTTTCAAAATATCTTTTTCATCATTTGCTTTAGTAACAATATTTTTCGTTGGTTTTTAATTTCTTTAATCGTTAATAATTTTTACAGCTTTTTTTATTGTTAACTTCGTTATCGAACAATTTTATTTCCAATATTACATTTGAAAAAAAGGTAATATTCAGCAACATGTGTGGCATTAAACTGTGTTTATTTTTATAGAAAAAAAATGTAATCACAGAGATTATAATCTAATATCGCAATGCAGCAAAAATTTTAAATGCATTTTCAATGTTTAAAAAGAAACTATCAGAAAATGTTTGATAAATCAATCGTGTAGATACATTTGAAATGTAAGAAATCTGACAGATAATTATTTTAAATTTAAATTTATTTTATTATTTTATTATTATCTATAAATATATTAATAAAATTTCAAGAGCACAAAGCAGATTTACACTTTTTTAGTATATTAACACCAGATAAAAACATAAAGAGATATTTATTTTTCGCTACTATTTTTAGATAATCAGCATATACCTAATATAAAATGTAGTTGATTTTGTTTCTATTGAAATACCTATATTATTGTATAGTTATCTTACATAAGTTTGAAGAAAACGACAGTCGAAAAAGAAACGCGTCAAACAAATAATAAAGAGTGTCCGTGTAAAACAATATTATATTTTATTATGTTCTACATCTAAACATACACAGCAGCTAGTTTAAATAAATGTATTACAAAGGTTATGCGTGATGTGTAAGGACATTCGAGAAAACCATTGACGTATGAATCGTGGAAACGCTTGTTTTCTATTGGCATGGTACTAACTTTTTTTTATTTATTTTTCATTTTTTTCTCTTTATTTTCTTGAACCTCTTCTACGGGCAAATATAATATAATAGAACGTGCATCGTCGTTTTATAACAATATAAGCAATGCTCGAGGGGGACGGAACGGACTACGAAAAAAACAAGGACGGCAACGACGAAGAGAAGGATAGAAACGAACGAGAAGGAAAATAAAAGAGAATGTCGTCATAAAAACGAAACACGAATAATAATTGGAAGTTAGCTGCGCGGAGTTGCCATGTACGCGCGCGGAGATGCGACAGAGATGAGTGTGACGGTGGTAGTGGCGTTGATCCGATAATGGGGTGCGTGTACACGAAGAACGATATAGTTAGATGGAGACAGTGACAGAGAGGAAAAGGCTTTGAGTGCAGTGACGGGGTGGAGCAGAACGACGGTGGTTCTATACATAGTATAGTTGGATATAGTGGTATATAGTAGGTATGTAGGTAGGAACTGACGCGCAAAGGTAGGTGGAGGTTTTGGTCGCGGGGTCGGCGGGGTTGAGGGGGAGAGGGCGTTAGGAGACATCGAAAAGCACAGTAACTTATATATATATATAAGAGAGCTCGTTAGACAATAAAGACGAACAGGTAGAATGACACCCTTGGGCGGGTCAGATTACGTGCGCGCGGGACGAATGATGATGATGGTATATATAATACACACACACACATATATATATATAACGGTTGGCGGCGGCGGTAAAGAATGCCGTGTCGACGTGCGTAATATTCGCACTCGGTCGTCGTAGACGAAGGGGTGGTAGACAGCGATAAAGGGGCGGCAGCGAAGGGTGTGAGAGCAATACAGCTATAGAGGGTGGTCGGTAGCTCGAGTGAGGTGTTATGGCGTGAACGGGAGGTATGACCCCCTAGGTGGCGCGAGTGGGGAGGCGCGGGAGTGCCCGTTTCGCCGCGGTATATACTGCGCGTGGGCCATCCCAAACACGCCCTCTCCTCCTCTGCAAATTGTACACACACACACACTACCTAGTCCTGTGTGTATGTATGTGTGTATCTACGCTTACACCACTCCTTTCCTCGGCTATTGTAAGTCCCGCTCACGTATCGACGTCCCGAGAGTCTGCCACCGCTACGACGACGCCCGCACTATTAAGTTTTAAGTACATATTATATGAGTAGGTTGTCTGTGTGCGCGTCCGTCGTAAATTCGTGACGTTATTTATTGCCTACATAGACATTATAATATAATGATAACAACGCGTGTGAGAGAACTGTGGCATCCATGTATCGTATAAGTTTATATTATATTTAGGATCATCCTTGTTGGGAGGGAGGGGGGCCCGGCCTCGCACTTTTCACTTACATTTAAAGCCCCGTGTTCGAAAATAAAAATAGGAAAGATGGTAATAACAATTTCATTATTTCATAGGATTAAAAAATAATGTTTCATACTGAAATAAAGAAGAAATTTCCTAGAATTGGCATACTTGATATTAATTGTAGATGATTATAATGATAATTGGGCAAATTTGGTAAGACAAAAATAAAAACCAAGAAGTACAGTAATATTTTAAAGCTAGCGTTTGCTCTGTGCACTGCTTCACAGCTTTAATTTACTTCTTGGAAATATTAATATCATCCATACCAGCTGTCAATAATTTTTTGGTGTAATTCAAAAACTACATTTTTCTTCTTGTTTTTGTCAAAAAATGAACAGTTTTTCATAAGATTCTTTAATTTGGAATCAATAATTAATATGACTAGAAAAAATGTAGATACAGATATTTTAGAGACACTTGTAAACATAAATGTATATTAGACTTCGCAATATATTTTGTACTATACCTAAAAAACCCTGAAAACGACCCAGAGTATTATACAAATTATAATATGATATACATACCTATATTATAAATATAATATAAATTCATAAAATATTTAACCATTTCCCGCACATCAAAATATACTCGTATAATATATTATGTCCTATACAGCTGTGATATGCGTGTGTTCGGTGTTATTACCTAAATAGATTCACGCATCGTATTATATTATATTATCGTAAATAGTGACACTCGAAAACTGTTGGAATTTCATTTATCGTTTTAATATAATTTCACGTATAGGGTGCGAGTGCTTTGAAATTCGGTACTTTGCATATGTGTTAGGTTGTATACGTGTTATACAATAATTTAAAAATCCCAAAAAAACAACTCGTTTTTAAATAATGGCAATGATGAAATCGAATATTTTTATTCATAGAGATAAACAAAAATCAAAATGTATCAAAGTATGCACTTTAAGCGTATAGCTACATATTTGATATTATACTTTTATAAAAAAGCAAAAAAAATTAAATCTATCAAATATTACTTAATCCACGTTTAATGTTTGTTTTTATATTATACTATATATAGCTATTACTTATTTATATTATGTAGACGATTCTTTCAATCACAGTATCGCACTATTCCTTATACTCGGGGCTGCTTTAACCAAATTTGTATACATATAATATTTCATATATTTATTTTTTATACTACGAGTATCTACACGCCAGTGCCTTCAAATTCAAAATTGAATCCATATAAACTCCTCAGGATCGGGATTCGGTTTTCGCTCAACATTATTGTGGAGTTTCTATTAATTCATTTATAAAAATGATTTCCTGGTCAAAATAATTCGACAATTTATAGCTCCATATACCATAAAGCCTATATTAGTCGCAGTCATATATTAAATCTAACCTATATAGATAATAGTAGTGAGGCCATGATTTTCCTATCCAAAAGTATGATACCTTCTAAACATTTTTAAGAATTACCATTATCAATAGATAATCTAATAAGATACAATCATAAGACTCTTAACACTTTATTATTACGGTGCTAATTAACTGTTGCCTGTTAGTACATTTATATAAAATTCATATTTATAAATATAGTAAGTAAAATGAGATTTGAATACTACTTTTTATAAAACGTATTATACACAACTACATAAGAATTAATTAAATAATTATAATTTATGATTGAATACTAATAGTAATCACCACCTCAATAGTATATATTTTATACCTAAAGTCATATACTCTACATCATAAAATATTTACAAAAAAATTAAATACAAAATAAAAGAATATTGAATTTTTGTGAATGCGTAACATAACTATAGAAGCAATTTGAAAATTGGTTATGCAGATTTCAAAAACTGGACAATCATTCATAATGTGGGACGTCTGGCCACACAATAAAGCAATAAATATTGTCAACAGTAAGTATTACAACTTTTATGTTTTTAAATTTTTAAATATTTCTACTTATGCAGGAATTACTTACCCATTTGGGCCAAAAAAAAAATTATCTTTATTCAGTTTTGAATAAAAAAGGTACATTATTATCGATATGTAGTTTTTTTTTTTTATTCGTGTACAGTACATATAAAATTATATATTTTATATAATATACCTGTGTTATTATATAATTTATTAATTTAAACATCGGTTTTTAACGAAAGTTTTTTATAATATACACTGCAATAGGTACATATATTAATTATAGACGGTCATTTTCTCGGGTCAACGTCTGCATGTACATATAACTTTTTGCGATAAAAAAAATACAAACACGTATTTAAACGATTTAAAAAAATATATATAATAATTACGAGTAAGCTGTAACGACGCGCCCAGCTCGACAATACGACATGTATGTAAATCAGTTCCCATCATTTTCGGTCGAATTTGCGCGATACAGTCTAGTTGATCAATGTTATACTGTTAACACTTTTATATATTTTACACACACACACACATATAGGTATAAAATGATATAACAAATTTTGCACACGTGCAGCGTGTCATCGTTATAAACGCTTACCTCGCATCGTCCCAGCTCCCAATTATATGGTGACGAGTTCTGTTGAATATTTCTTCGCGTGCGATTCATTATTATATAATAATTTTAAATTTAATATTAATATAACATATAGATAACTATGTATAATATCATACATACGTAGATAACGCATTAATGGCTTGTCCGATAATGTGTATATGTGTGGTGTTGTGGTGTATGTGTGTATGTGTGTGTACCTACTACTATCGTAAGCAATATTCGCGTATACCACTTATATTATGTCATCATACATACATATATATTATACATGCTTACCTATAGGTAAATTCATATATTCGTAATTCGTATATACAGGTCCTGTATTAGAGAAATGCACCTATATATACTAATATACTATAATATATCATATACACGATTGATATATAACATATCTAAGCCCTCTAAAAACCCTGGGAATTATTTTGAATTGAAATTCATCAATATCCTATCGTTTTAGTATTTTACAGTTTAAGACAATAACTGCAAAATTAAAAAATCGTTAAAAATTTATTTTAAAAATTAACAAACTATATTTTTGAAAACCTATGGTAACTGAAATTAATATATGTTTAATGTAATTTGTTTTTATTTTAATGTGATTTGAACTCATTATATTGGCATTAAGATATTAAGTCTTAAAATTTTGCATTAACCATAGAGTTACATATGGTAGTTTAAGCTTAATTATATTGAAATCACTGCAGTTACGTCCCTCAAAACGAGCTACACTTAAATCAAATTACACCAAGCTACGTACCCAATCCTCCACGGGTATATTGCCCTTCAAGGTTATATTTTCAACGTTTGAGACTAGACATTAATACAGATTAAAACTTGATTCCCTTAAGATGTTAAAATATTTTCTGATAGTAAAAATGCTTAAATATCAGCAATATTTTTTTGAATATTTGTTTACATGTTTCTACAAGGGTACATCGTACATTCTATTATAAATTAATTTAACGTCACTGTAATCTCATGTATCAAAACTATTCTTTATAGTTTATGATTTCAAAACGTATAATTTTAATTGGACGGTCAGTCAGTCTCGTCTTTGGCTCTTTTTTATTTTAATTATTACTTGCATTTTTTGTAAGTGCCTATAATATTATTTTTGTTATATTTGCAAAACATAAATACGTAATCAAGTAAATTACAACGACTAACTAGCATTTAAGAAAATAGCTTATTCGATTATAGTCGTATTTAGGTAATAAAAATTATCTAAAATTAAGTAAGATGTGATTATAGATAAGTATTATAAGTAGTCTTTATCACTCACGAGTTGTGAGTCACGACAGATGTATAAATCAAATTTTCCTGCGTTATTGCCACATTTATTGATTTGTAATATTACTGGGTACAAACACATATTTTAATGATATTTAATTGTATTAAGATCAATCTAGGTTTTTCTATACAGGCGTAAATAATTAATTAAGTGCAGGTCACTGTTGTAGGCAGCACCAAAGGTATTATGGGTCGCGATATTTATATTTTTTGTTATGAATATAGTCACTAAAGCGAGAAAATTTATATTAATTTATTTTCAATTTAAGTAACTACATACAACATTAGCAAAATTAAAATAACTGTCTAGACAATTTTTTGTTTTAATATATTTTTTAACTACTTTATGGTATAAAATTTGATATTTTATAGCACTATAATATGGGTAATTTATAAGCCTCTTAATACTAAAATCGTTATTAAATATTATTAATTATTGATTTAGTTTTTTAGATAATAAAAAGTTACATAAAATGGATTATGTGTCATGTTAAAAGTTAACGATTCCAAGAAAAAAATAAACAAACCAAATAAATATTTGGTATAATATATTAATAGTCATAAAAAAATATAAACAAACAATTGTAACATAATATAATCGGATTAAGTAAAAAATACTACTTAAATCGGGCCGATTATTTTTGAAACATACATAAATTGCTTCCCAGGATATTCTGTTTATATCCTGTCGGTAAAACAATTTAAAGATAATAATAATAATCTATGATTTAGATAATACTAATATGTTCACTATTCACTAATATAATATTACCAGCAGAGTGTTTCAGAGTGTTACAACAATACTAGTGTTACATTTTATAATCATAAACAATAAACCTAATATTATTTTTATTTTTTAAACATAACAATAATAATTTAATTATATTACTGGTCTTAAGTTTAGAAAATGAGAAGAAAAATATTCATTTTGCAAAAATATTCTTAGCCGACGATTCTTAGTAGAATAAATTTGTAATATATAGGTATACTTATACAAAAAATTAAAATTAAAACGTAATTTATAACGACCTCATATAATACTGTGTTATTATGTTTTAAATAAAACAATTATTCGTAAATTATTAAAAATCTACTCTAAATATTTTCTATATTATAGATTATTAATTTTTTATTAGCTCTCAGTTAAAAATTAATATAGCTGTATAAACCTATAGTTATTAGTACATAAACGAGAAATTATTACAGTTAAATGATACTTAAATGGTTTTATTTTTACATAATTCAAAATCTTAATCCTGATCATCAGTATAGTACTATAATTATTAATTACCTACTCATAATTAAAACAATCTTAATCAGCATAATGAACAATCAATACGATATTTTTTTTTTTTTTGTCAACAACGTAGTTTTTTCCAACACATTTACTATACATAGTATATAATATAGATAGCAATAATGCGTATTATCCATTATATGATATTAAGTCCGAGCATATTACAAATCAGCAAAACGATACATTTAAAAAATATACTTTTATTATATTGGTAGGTACTAGGTAGTTGTATAGTGTATTTATTTTGTTTTATAATAGGTTTTCCAGCTTTTATTCAGATTTCAGATTATGTGTTTAATCATACTAAATTGTAAATTAGTTACAAATACACTATTACAATATTGTTTTAATTAAATAAATGAGATAATTCCATAAATAAGAATTAACGGAAATATCTGGTTATAAATATTTATTATTTTTAAATAAAAAGTTCTCAGGACTAAGGTGGTCGCATGTTTTGCTACTTTAGCGAATAACGGATGTCATTAATATTTAATATGAAGCGAGTTTTTTGCCCGGATAAAATAATAGGGTCGGCACCGAAAAAAATATTCATTTTTTTTGTATGAGGACACCCACACGTCACATTACTCGTGATTCCGGCGTTCCCCCAAATCGCTATATTTCAAGAGGGGGGTTGGCAACAGGTATAGGGGCGTAGACCATTATAGCCTTGGGGTAGCAATATTCTTAAATTCGCCACTGTATATCGTGATATTATATTTATGATTCAATTCTATATATGTACTAACCGAAAGTAATAGGTATTTAAAATGTGTACATAGATATAAACTAATATTATATAAGTAATTAAATCAATTTTAATTTATAAGTATATTATACTTAAAACAGCTAAGTTAGGCGTTCAAAATATAACTAAAATAAATAATAATCAGTACTATATGAATAACAAGGCATGTATGAATGTATATTGAATAGCAAGTAGAACGTAATTCTAAAGGAAGACACGTACAGTTTAAATAATTTTATATTATTATAATATTACATGTATAATTATTTGAAAAAAAGATTATACCTACGCTGAGTACACGCTTAATAGTCCTAAATAATTATAAAATATTATAAATAAATATATAATGAACATTTTCAGACAGTCGTCAATATGAACGATAAAATAATTATTATTTTAACGAATTCTTAGTATATAATTAATCAAATAACATTTAGTTTTTATAATCTACATGTATATACTATACATAGTAAATCACTCACCAAGCACGCTTACCCTATTTTACACCATATTTTTAAATACCTACCAACTAACCTACTTATATTTTTTATTCAATTTAAAGAGTGTTTTGTGACAACACTAACTTCTTGTTACTAAGTAAGAATCACCATTTTTCTTATAAATTATTAATCACATGGATTTTTTGTGAATTGTGATATATAATCGAACGAGTATGAAGACATAAAAATTTTAATAATTAATGCTAATCTTTCAACATTTTAAAGTTTGTAAAAATTTTCTTAGTGTAATGAATACTACTAATAGGTACTAGATCCAATATTACATATATTTTACATTTTAAGGACTATAGAACCTTTATTGTATATGAATATAAATTTCAATAACTCAGAAAGTACTAGTTTGAATTTTACTTTCTTGATTTTTAATCAAATAAGTATAGTAATTAAAATTAAAAAAGTTTGAGTTTTTAAAACTTCAAGAATTTGTGTTAAATAGGAAAATCCTAAAAATATAACTCAGTTGTAATGAGTAGGTAGATAATTAGGCTAGCTTTAACATAAAATATTAATGAGAAAGATCCGATATCACACCCAAGTGATATAACGAGTTGAATCCACAAAAACATAGGCGTGAACAGTCTCAACATTTCTATTTTTTAAGTTTTCTCCAAAACTATTATAGCTAAAAAGTTGGTTGATAGCTCATTAAAAAGGGATTATCAAATAGATACAAAATATGAGATTAAAAATTTAAAAAAAAATTATTTAATTTTTTGCAGTTAAAAAAATAGCTATATTTTGCTAGATTTTCATTTAACGTGGTAGATTACCGAAATTAGAGAACGGATTTTGTTATTTGGGATCTTGTTAGATTCACATTGGTTAGGAGAAGTGTGAAGATTTTCAGAACTTTATTGTCAATCATTAACTCACTACAAAACTATAAAGTTGAAAAACATAAAAAACGCCCAATGAAATGTGTTTTAATTTTTTTTTAAGCTCTGTAGTGAATTAACTATAAAATATAAAGTTCTGAAAATCTTCACTGGACTTCTCTCAGCCAATGTGAATCAAACAAGACCCAAAACAACAAAATCAGCTCTCCGGTTTCAGAGATCTATCTCACTAAATGAAAATGAAAATAAAATACATTATACATACATATTGCATACAACTAATTGAAAATCAATAAAGTTTACGTGCCGATCTCTGACTTAGCAAGCATTTTATTTAGATACCTACATCTACATTTTCAAAAAAAAAAAAACAACCTTTTAACAATTCACAGTATAAAACAATTGGTTCTCATTTGAAAAATAAGTTTGTATCAACAAAAAGGACACTTAAATTATACTAAAATTTTGATACTTAAAAATATAGTCCTTAAAATAAGTATAGATACTTAAAAAATCCAAAAACTCAGAATTTAAATAAATTTATAAAATAAAATAAATTGTAACAATAATATTATAATTTGTTTGTATTATAATTATAATTATTTAGTATGTTTATCCTTCTAATTATTAGTACATACAGTGCAACTATTGAAATCAAGTTATCTAATTTATTGTATTTATATATATATGTGTGTGTGTGTGTGTGTGTGTGTGTGTGTGTGTGTGTGTGTGTGTGTGTGTGTGTGTGTGTGTGTGTGTGTGTAGGAAAACATTTATGCCACCCGAAATATATGTATTATTTCAATGCAAAGCTTGACAAAAAAATGATCAATTTTGTTTCAGCCAATCTAAGTTCAAGCTACAACTTTTGTTTGTTTAAAACTATGATCCAATTTAATTTAAGCGTCATAGTAAAAATAAAATCCAAGCTTCTAGGTACAACATATATACAAAGTGTCCCAAAAAGAACGCTTTTTTTTAAATCGGTTCCCATTATTCTGTTTTTATGTTTACAACATTGTGCTCATCATTTTTTTAATCTACTATCATTATGGTTTATTATTGTGTAATCAGTTTTTGTCAAGTATCATCATGGACCGAATGTCAATTGAAACACGTGTGTTGGTTGTTAAGACCTTTTACCAATCTAACGAAAGCGGTGCGGAGACTATGCGACGACTTCGTATCTTACTCGGATGGGACACTGCTCCCAATGTGTTATCGATTCGTAGTCAAATAAAAAAATTCAAAAAAAACTGGGTCCCGATTAAGTTAAGGCGTCCTCCTGAAACTCACCAGAAAGAACTACTACTCGGTAGTTATTGTTAATTTATTCGATCGCACTTCGGCCTGACAAGCTAGGGAAGGACAATCGAATAATATTATTTTTCATACGTAAACCAAATGTTATACTGAAACTGTACACATCCTTTTTTATATTTGTTTGTAAAATAAAGTGTTTTTTAGTTAATTTAAAAAAACCGTTCTTTTTTCTTGTACTTATCTATCTAAAACTACAAATGCTCTCAACAAAAATTATATGGTACTTATATAGGTACCCATTTACCTATTATAATCTGAATATATGTATACACACTGTTACAAATGTATTTACTTATTAGCTAATATAGTTAAAAACTTTTTTAAGAACCCTTTTTTTAGGAAGTTAACAACTTGAAAATGTTGACATCCCCAAAAGTAGAATGTTGGCCTCAACCATTCTATAATAACATCAAATATGATATACTGCGACAACTTTATATGTATGTTAAAATGGATAGATATATGATAGATTATTAAGTTATATCAAACGCTTTTACTTACAAATAATATAGTTAATCTTTAGTGGGTGGTAAAGTGCTGATATTTTATTATTATAAGCAACAATTATATTTTTATTTATCATAATCTATATACTGCACAATACATCATTCGCAGTATTGATATATTATATCATACCAAAACAAAAATAATTTTAAATTCGTTTTAAAAGTATTTGGTAGTCAGATAGTATAAAACAATACGAACATTATTACAATATTGTCGTCTTCGGGCTCATCGGTCGCGGCAGTAGCGTCGTCGGCGACACCGACTTCGACGACCACCACCGCGGTAACGGAACGCGCGCGCGTCTGCGCGACCAATGAGCACGTCCGGGGCGCGACCAACCTGGTCCAGGGCCCTCCTACCGACCAGACGCGCCCGCCACCGCCACTGCTGTCTTCGTCAGTATTCGCACGGAAACGGCCACGAGACGATCGCGACGTGCGTCTCTATCGCATACAAAAACGTATTGCAACAGTATTTACCTTATAACCGTTTCGATCGACAGCCACGCGTTTAATAGGTACCAATACAAAACATACGTACTGAGTGTGATAAAACGTATTATAATAGATTCGTGCAGTTCGTATCATCGCGATTTTGCAGCGCTGCAGGTTAGATCTAACTCGACAGGGTTTCGCTGCCGGTCACGTAACTCCTAGTGCCGCTGCAGCTGTGGTGTCATTATAAAAACGAATCGTAACAATATCGTTATAGCCACGGTGGACTGCAACGCAACAATGGAGTGCGCGTTTCACTAAACGGTTGTCTGGTGCAGCGCGCGAAAGACGACAACAACGTGCGGCGGCCATCGCATGTCGTATATGTCACCAAGGGACGTGGTCGGCGTTCGCGCCGCCGGCAGCATCAGCCTGTCGCCAGGCAGTTGCATGGAAGCGCTGAGCGAGAGTTCAGCATCTAGTGCGGCGGCCGCGGCGGGCGGATCTGTCACCGTGTCCGATTTTCTGCAAACCAAGCGCAGCCTATCGTTCTCGTCCGAACAGGTGTCGTGCATGTGTGAAGCTCTCCAGCAATCTGGTGATGTGGAAAGGCTGGCCCGATTCCTGTGGTACTTGCCGCCGAACGAACTGCTCCGCGGTCAAGAAACCGTCCTCCGAGCTAGGGCCCTAGTGGCGTTTCACAGGTAAAAAACACACCGCAGAGGTACTTAATGTCTTAGTTTCATATTCGATGTTGTTTATTTATTTTATTGATTATCATATGTATACAGACTTGATTAATATGCATCAATCACGTAATCACTTAAGTAGATATCATTTTATGATACTTATTACACTGGGTCCGGACTTTTAGATTTTTATAAGTTATAACTAAGCATAATATGGAATTGTATAAGAGTAACAAATGTGGACAATCGTTCAACATAAGATTTTGCAGGAAAAAGTTTTTTTTCATTTGCCAGTAAAATTAAATAAATTAAAATAATAATTGTTTGTTTTTTAAGTTGCAATGCATCTGTGTTCTATTTTTATAATATTATTAGTTTCTAATCTTGTATAATAATTTGTTGATTTTTTTAAGTATTATTACTTAAAAATATTAATAACTTGCTAAAAAATTAAAATATCGTAAAAAAACAACGAAAAACACAAATAATGTTCTTAATTTGTATACCTTTAAATTGAATAATTCACTTTAATATTTAAGCTAACAACAAAAATAGGTTCTGCTAAACTCAAATTTTAAATGTATTAATAAGTTTTTAAAATGACGATAACACGTGCATCCTCTTTCTTAAAGCAATAAGAATTATTTTTATTAGCTCCTCGAAAAAAGAGTTTACTTGTTTTACTGATAATAACTTGTCCTTAACACCATCTATTTATAAATTAAAATATCGTGTTTTTACTATCGAACTTCTTAATTCACATCCTCACTAATTCAGTGCTGTGGATTAAGAATCGTTTTTTTTGAATATGAATTTTTATGATCATACTAATAATAATAATATACTAATAATATATTATACATTAAATTATATATACGAATATAGTTATAATTATTTGTAATAAATGACTATTATTTCAATATATTTTCGAATTAATAAAAAAATATTATTTTTTACGTAATTATATAATTTATTTTCTATGTTAAAATTGTAATGATTTATTATGTTTTATATAAGTTTTAAGAATAAAAATAAACACAATACAACCTAGGAAAATAAATTCATTCCAGTATTCATCTTTTCGGCAAAAAAAATATTAATGATTAAAATTGTATAAAATATAATTTTAAAACGTTATTATAATGGTCGTTAGAAAGGAGGTAACATATTTGAAATAATAATAATCATAAAGGTACGTAGATAACTAAGCCCTTCATAAGTTTTTAACATTTTGTATTGATGGTTTATTAATGTATTGATATATTGTGAAGATAATTTCAAAATTTTAATTATGTCAGTGAATTTATGTTCTATGTACAACAATATTTTGTTTGATGTTTCGGAATAATTTTATATTTGTGGCTAATAATATAATATATAATGCTACCGTCCAAAACCGATTGTTGTACACGTTTTGCCCATCAACGGCATTACAGTATAAGCATAGTTGTACGAGTTTCCGTATATTAAATAATATATATACAATAGTATATTTTATTGTTTTTGTTGTAACCCGTTCAGAAATACCCGGCACTGTTCAAACGAGTAGTTTTTTTTAAATTTTTGTTTCGTATAAACACGATACTTAATGTGCACTCTTAAACTCATTGCTGGCCATAAAACAATATTTTTTTGTTTCTTTTCTTCTTTCTCAAATATAACATTAAGTCTAAGTCTAGTTCGTTTTCCTTCCAAACGACCCTCTTTGAGAAAACAAGGTTTTTAAAATCCGTTTATTACGGATAAGTAGAACACACAATAATTATAAATGTTTCCGATAATAAAAATAAAAAACTACACATAATGTACTAAAAATGTATGATAAACGTAAACAAGAAATTATCACATCGACTTATTTCTAGATTCACGCGTTTCGAGTACGGCCCAGTTATAAAATTTTATTGCAATTCAATTCAAATAAAATAGTAATAATAACAATAATGTCTTTTAGTTTGTAAATTATTATAGTAAACATAAAATATTTCTATCCAGTGATCTCAGATTAAAATAGCGTATTTTGAAACATGCTATAAGAAATATTGAATACTGAAGTACATATTTTTGACGCTTTTCAAATTTGTTGACCCTTTTATTTTACAAATACACAATACAACTTAATTTTTTTTTTAATAGCTACATGTATTTTCAACACCTTATTTTAATATATCGAATTATATAATACTAAGTAATTTTTACTTTTTAACCTGGCTCTAAAATAAAAATTTACTGAATTACGAATTAAAAGTAAGTAAACCGACTAAATCGCATGAAAATTAAAAAAATCATTAGATAATTGTTGAAAAATCCAATATTTAAAAAAAAACTTGAATTCAATCAATTTTGGTTTTAGAACTATAGTTAAACCGTCGAAATTCGGTCTATATAAGTCTTGTGTTAAAAATTAAGAAAGTTTTAACTTTTATACGTATGTACATGATGAAAGGGTTATAGCTTTACAAAATTTGTATTTTAGTACTTTATTCCTTACTTTTTCCGAAAACCTAATTTCAATCAGAGGTAAACAGGAGTATTTAATTGTAACTGTTCTGTTTGAACTTTTTATCACCCAATAATTAACGTGTTAATCAAAACCCAATTATATTAAAAACGATTCAGAATCTGCAGGTTAAGTATATATATATATATATTAATATATTTAGTATACTGTTTTAGAATTACTATAGTTATCGATATATTATATAAATGGTTGTTTTTTATTTTTTAATATAATACATAGAAAATTATATATTATTTATTTATAAAATATTTATGAAAATTATAAAAATGATACAACTATAATAGGCTAAAGACTACTAAATAAATCAACATTAAATTAAATATATAATGCATTCACTTCAATTCAAATTTCAATCACAGATAAGTTTACCAAAATGGAAAAATTTCATTTAACTCAAATAATTCGATAATATATACCTGCCTATCTACATCTAAATATTAAAAATAAATAAAACAATGTATATAATAAAATATACTATTAAATATTAATAAATAAAAAATAATCGAATAAAACAATGTGTGTTAAAACTAAAAATGGAAACAATTTTACCTACTTCTTATAGTAAAATATAGTACAAATATGTTTATAAATTGAATTTCTTAATCATGCAACAAATATATGTCATAAATAAATTAAAATTAACCAAGTAATCGGTTTACTTGCATAATTTATTTCTTAAATCGTAAGATAAAAATGTAAAAATGCTATTTGGAGAATATTTTATTACTTTATTATTATACTTTCAAATAATAAGTATACCTACATATTGTATATTCCAAGGTATATTTCCATTATTATTATTTAATCAAATCGATTAAGACCAAACCACTTTACATAAATTGAAATACTTATGTATTCATGTGTAAATTATGATATTTTTTTATGTAGATATAATAATACACAATATTTTCTTCAATAACAATATAATAAACGTATTTCACATATACCTTTATAAAATATTATACGCATGATATATTTAAATTTTAAGTAGAATATTATAAATATATAAATTATAGCATACAAAACTTTATTTTAAAGTTATACAGAGCTGCGTTTTTTAAAATATTATTTATAGGATATTAGGACATGATAATGAATAATAATATCTAATACGAAATAAAACAAATATCATTAGGACATTGTAATTGCTACGATATAATATATTGATAAGGAAATTCCATTAATTCAATTACAAATTGTCATTAATTGTAAAAAATTATTCATTGTACGAAGATTTAACCACCATATATGTATAATTTTAATTAAAAATAATAATAACCGATTCTCAAAAAAGTATATGTAAAATATAAATCGAACTCCTGTTTGTTTTACTTATTCAATTTGATAGTTGTTTTTCATGATTTCGTGAAATAATAATGTTGAATAAACTGCAGATAGATATTTATCTAAGTTTTACTATACTGACTTAAAATTAGTGGTCAATTTTGTGTACATTATGATGAATTTTTTCTCTAAAAATGTTTTTAAACATATAATTTTAAATAATTTTAAATAAAATATGTTGCAATTTCTTCGTAGATTTTTCTAAGTAAATTCAAAATTCTTAGATCAATTAGACCAAGGGTCACATTTAAATTCGAATCGACAGAGTATCTGCGCACATGAAACATATATTGTAAATAGTGGTGTATATATTATATACAAGTATACAGTATACAAGTAGACATGTCATAACATACCTATAAATAAGTATTTTTCAAAACTAAAGAAAAAACACATTATTTTAAAACAAATATTATAGATTCCTCGCTTATGCTCAGAATCTAATACGGTGTTTGTAAAACGTTCAGCTGTCACTATGTACACTCTCGCTCGATGATTTATTGGAATACATGTATATTATACACAAAAAACAACAACGGCATAATAATATGACCGTATATCTTCTAAAATTATTGTTGTAGTGACTTATCCATTCGGCGTAAAAATTGTAAACAAATGACAGGTGTTGTTAAATACGAAATGTTGATAAATGTGCACACTATTTATCGATTGTTATTATGTATCGTTAATTTGTATACGTAAAATATAAGACTACAATTTCCGGAAATCGAAATGAAAATTTTGTTTTGCCACATATAGAAACTAAATTATATTATAGTTAATAATATTATACTGCATTACTACAATGTCGATAAAATAGACATTGGGAAACTGTTATTCAATACCACCAACCATATTCAGTAAATTTAAACGATGATCTATGTACTCGTATAACGAACTGAAGTATTTAATATGTTATAACATTATACGTAAATGTATAATATACAAGGTTTGCATTTAAAATATTCATAATATGCAATTAAAATTACAAAAATCTTGCTAAAATGATTAGGTGAAAAAAGAAAATATGGCATTTGATATTTTTTTATGTCAGTATGCCTAACACCAACTCATTAATCATAACATATTATAGAAGTAAAAGAAATAAAATTAATTTCTTTAAATGATTATAGAAATATTCACCTATCATTATTGTTTATCTACAAAAATAATCCAATGCGCAAATTTAGCTATAATAAATATTGCGTGATGAGTGTTTTAGTTATAATTGCTTTATAATAATGATTTGTTTGATTTAAAATAAATTAGTAATTATCTTTACTTTTTAATGAACGACGTTCTTAAAATATCTATCAGAAACTTTAATAAATATAAGTTATTAGTTAATAAAATATCATCGTAAATATATTTTGTGAAGTACCTAATTATTTAAAATTAAATATTTCCTCATAGGAATATGTTTACAAATGCAATATAAATTTTTTTTTTTAAACATACTGTTGTAAATAATAGCAAATGCTATTAAATTAAATTATTTATTTTAATTACTCTAATATTTATAGTAATTGTTACATATTCAATTTGGCATGTTGTTGTATCAGCTATATGTTATATACTATTATAAACTATGTTTTATTAATTATTTACTATGTGGTACTTTGATTTGAATTTAAATGTAATATAAAATTACTAGTTACCCATATATTATAAATTAAAATGCTTTACTATATTTTAATCCAGTACAAAAAATACATAATAATAATAATAATAATAATAATTTGTTTAGCTACTTAAAATTCTAGTAAAATTCTATAATATTATAGGTGTTTTTGATTTTTTTTTTTAGTTTCAAAGAATTTATCACTCATATAATTCAACAATATTTATTTTATATTTATTATCTAATTAAAAATGTACTATTAGGTAATTGTTCAATGTTATGATTTGATTAAGACTATGTTAGAATCTGAATAATATTTATAACTCTAATTTTATCGTTATAATAATATTATATATTTTACAATTACTATCTAGTAATTTTACTAACTTTCTTAACTATCAACATTTTCTGGTATTTTTTTTATAGTTTATTTATCGTTAAAAGATATACATAATACTACTTTAATGTTTTGTTTAATTATATCTACTTATACTAATAGGTATTTTTAATATTTGTTACGGGTGTGTATTCAAGAATGATGATTTATCATAAAAGGGTCGAATAAATGTTACAAAAATTCAAAGAAAGGTATATATTATATTAAAATATTTTAACATATAATATATACCTAGTTAGGAACTAGGTGTTTTATTCTGCAACGTTACCTATTAAAAATTCCTTAAAATATTTGTTGACAAAAATGTATATGTTATAATTTTATTTGTAAAAATAATAGGCGTACCAATGTGCACTGCCATTAACATGTTTTTTTTTATTTTCGCAATTCATTAAAACGCTTAAGGTTAAATTAATTTTTTTCACTCGAAGTAAAAATATTAGGTATAATATTTTACGTGCGATGTTTTTTTTTTTTTTTAAGAACGGAAACGACGAAAACGTATTCACATTCACAGACATCTAAACGCCAATATATTTCCTGACAAACGTAGCATATTTTTTTATTTCTTTATTACCAATTCTCACGCCGTTTTTTAAGTTTTTGCTGAAGTAAATATTTTTATCGATAAGCAGTATTAGGCCACCACCTTATGTGCATGAATGTAGTAAAATAATGATTTAGAAAAAACCAGGATGCATATATGCTACTAAATTAAGCATTATACGCGAAATTTCGCAAAAAAAATATGTTCGTCTAACAATTTAGTGTGCTTAAAAAAAAAAGCAATATTAACCGGAAATGCACTTACGTAATAATAATCAAACGCTTCAATTGTAAACGAAAAAATGTAAATATTTAATAACGCGTTAAACGAACAAAATACCGGATAAAGTGAAGATAATGGTGCAGATGATATTGTGTAAAGATTGAGACAACTATCTTAATAAAAGATCCGCGAGCAAGATCGAAAGGGAGAGAACAGAAAAGAAGGTGAAGTAATTTGGATATACACCTTATATGTTAGGTATTATAATAGAAAACCTGAAACAAGATAACAACACGAAGTGTTGCTTTATACGGTTAAGGGTAACCCTCCTTCGTCCTTACTGTACAGAGCCAGTATAATGGAATGCACATTGTATATACTAGGAATATAAATTGTATAGATAAAAAATACTGGTTTTTTAAAAATGTTGTGTGACATAATTTGGCATTAAACAAGTTATCATTATCGAATTCGAGTGTGGTCAGTTGTTCTTACATTAAACCTACCCCCTACCCAATTCTAATATAAATTATTTTTACAAATTAATATAAACGAAAAAAAATTTAAAAAAAATAATATCTAAAGACATCTTTAGAACTCATCATATCTTCCCTAAGATGTTCACTAATAAGTATTTACTTAACATTAAAGTATATATACAATATATACATATTATATTAGTTTATGATTTATTAATAACAAAAATAATTGTTAATATTGAACAGTAGGTACTTCAGGCTTATGTGTTGAATGTAAAATTTGCTTATCCAAACTTAGAATAATATATAGTTATTTGTTTTGCATGAATTAAATCGTACATGATCAACTGAAAATGACGCACAACGCAACTAAAATGTAAAAACCTAAACAAATGCATGCAATTTGACTCGTTTATGATTTATATAATAGACCTCGTAGATACTCGGTGATCTTTAAACAAATCCTACAACAATAACGTTGTACGTGACCTATGTACTCAAATTAATTGTGTAAACAAAAATTTACACGGATTTTACAAAAAAAAATCTAATAAAAACCCGAGTGCATTTGTTGAAAAAAATCTCATATTCATTTTTTATGTAAATGAAAAAATAAAAACACGTTATATTGTAATTAAAGACATTATAAAAATAATTAAATAATGAACTAGTCTGCAATATATGTAATATTTTACGAAAGTAAACAGAGCATATTGTTATATTCAATGCAATATCACAACATTTATAATGTCATTGTTATAAACTTTACTCCGAATTATTATTTATATGATAGTCAAAAGAAAAAGAAATGTCTGAAAAAATTATTTAATGAATGAATTTGACAAACACCTATGGTTACATTTAATACAATAATAGTCATCTGCTTATAATTGCATGCATATTATATACAGACGTACGATTCTATAAATATATAATTTTATGTATAATACACGAATCGAGTGAAAATTGTGTCATCACGATAAATGGCAAACGGATTAAAACGAAATTAAATAGTACAGTTATAATATAATAATATTATACTAGACACTGGACGATGGTGATGCAAATACGCGCGCATACCAATTAAACTTGTATAATATATAGATTTATAAATCTTATTATGTCATAAACTCATAAGTCATAAGTAATATATCCACACTCAAGCTCTTTAAGTAACACAACATTATAATATCAAGCCGTAAAATATACCTATACCTATATCAGTGGTATAACCGGGATCTTTATTTGGGGCTAATTATTTATTATATATAAGGGAGGATGTCAACTAAAATCAAGGATCACTTCATAAGTTTGGTTTTTTGTCATACGGATATATACTATTTTAAACTTTTGCAACGATCTTCATACAATAAGTTACAATTTCAATACATAATTACGTCTTAGTTATTATTCGTCCATTAAATATTGTATATTATAAACATTTATAGTAAGAAATATATTAGGTACAATAAATGGATCAATAAATTTGTCTACTTAAATTACGTGTTATAGTTTTGTAGTTTTATAACATCTGCTTGATATTTGTTGAATACAAATTATGTGGAAATAGAGAAATTTGTTTAATGCACCCTATTTATCCTGAGCAACCTTTCAATATATAATAATAATTAATACTTATTATGTTAAATATACTTGCACCGTTGTAGGAACGCATTCCACGAGCTGTATGCCATACTAGAGAGTCAGAGCTTTGACTCGAGGCATCACTTGCAGCTCCAGCAGCTATGGTTCAAGGCGCACTATCTGGAAGCGGAGAAGATCCGCGGCCGAACGTTAGGCGCGGTGGACAAGTACCGGCTGCGCAAGAAGTACCCGCTGCCAAAGACAATATGGGACGGTGAAGAGACCGTGTATTGTTTCAAAGAGAAGTCGAGAAACGCGCTGAAGGACTGTTACTTGAAGAATAGATACCCAACACCGGACGAGAAACGAGAACTAGCCCGACGGACGGGCCTAACGCTCACGCAAGTCAGCAACTGGTTCAAGAACCGGCGGCAACGCGACCGGACGCCTCAACAACATAGGTCAGTAATAATAGTTGTATAGTCGTAAGATTAACCGATACGTCAAAATCGGGTTCCAAAAATGAAACAATAAAAACTTCGCATCGTACCACGTCGCTTCTAAAAAAGGTCGTTGAGTTATTTTTTAAATTTTCTCATTGTTATAAACTTAAGATTGACAGGATACAGTCCTGAAACTCAAAACTGTTATCATTATTTTGAATCGGATAATAGGTACATGAAATAAATTAAATTATGATAAACTAAAATTATATAATAATATGATATATTGGTATTATAAAATATAACCCACGGCGTGCAGTTTAGATGGCACTTTTAAACCCAATTACATTTCTAGTTATAAATCTATAAGCCTTTAATTAAATACCTATACTGGGGATGGCAAACCTTTTAAACACTGCGTGCCAAAAATTACCTTTTTTTTTTTAGAGCGTGCCGTAAAAAAATATTATATTTTGTTATATCCTAATTTGATTGTATAATTAATGTATTAGTACAAAAAATATTTTTACCTATTACCTATAATATTATATATATTATAGTAAAAATTTTCGGGTGGCATGGATTTACCATCCCTGGACCTATACATTATACAATATTCAATTATAGATAGTCCAAACTAATTTATTTAAAAATTCAAGATAATTTTGTTAAAAACAATATTATTATTAAAACGATTTACCACAATAATAATGAGTCAATACTCAATATATCATTCGAAATTATTAATTTCATATAAGTAATCGTTCAAATATAAATGATAATACATAATATAATAATCATATCAATCTTGTTCGGCACCTCTACGTTTATGACCACTACGGTTTCTCCGTCAAATCCGTTGATTACAACCACTTTTAACTGAATGTTTTGTAAAAACATTATTTTGTTCATATAATTATCTAAAGAAGAGTACTTTGATTTAATTTACTTGAAATTATAAATTATATTCCATCTTTATTATGCTTAAGATCTTATATTTTTTTTTATTCAGCCCTTTTTTACATGAAATATTGTTGCTGTAATATTAAAAAAATCGACTATATACTATTCATATATGTCTACCACCCCGATCCCCTTCTCATAATCATCAACATTACTGCTACACGAGTAATGGAATTTACGATTTCAAGAATTTTTCATTAATCAATAATAATAATAATATAAACGTGTGTTGTAATTATTAATTTATGTAAAAACAATTTACTCACTTAAAAATTATTTCTCTTTACATTCATATGCAATTGACAATTGTCAAACAAAAACGTCAAAAACGAAACAATATATTTAATATATGATAATATTATAATAATAATAATAATAATAAAATATAATCACTTCTTACTGCCGCCGCCGCAAAGCATCGGAACTCTGTACAAATAACGCAGAACGTTTCGAAAATAAAACGAGATTTTAAACATTTTGAAGGTATATAGAACTAGAATAACTAGATTGCTTTGTACCTGTCTTTCCAAACAAAAAAACATTGTCATTTAATTGTTTTATATTTGTTTTTGGCTAACCTGATTCACAGAATAATGGTAAAACGATCGTCCGCGCGACAACGAATGGTCTCGACAGTATAGTGTTTATATTATTATGTACTATCAAAATTATTATGAAAACATACAAATATATATATGTTATACAAGAATAGGTTATCGTTAAGGAAATAAAAATGTAAATAGGTAGTTGAAAATACACGAATGATATTATTTTTTTATTTCAAGGCTAGATTATTAATTATTGTTGTTTTTTATTATATTACTATGCCTTGTTATAAAACCTACGCCTATACCACCGTATAAATGTAAAATATATTGCACATACTGCAGTTATTCAAAAATTTATAATTAATATAATTCATATGCATCAATAAAATCAATAACTGGTGGATTGTTTTCCATGTTGATATTTTTTTCCATGATAGTAAAAAAAATGCTTACTAGGAATTTCTATATATATAACTTATAAAACATAATTTTAGGTATACGTAATAAAGTGTATAAAAAATTAAAAATTCAATTAGCCATTGTTAACTACAGAATTTAATATAGTCCACATAAAATGTTTTAAATCCATAAAACTAACGAAATCTAGAAATAATTATTAAATCATAATTCGATTTTTTTTTGGTTTATTTAGCGAGATGCGTTATTAAACGTATTCAATTAATATTTCATAATCGTGTTATCGTCATTTTAGACCACATTTATTTTTTTGGTCCAGCATACGCCGTACAATATAATAATATATATTTTATGGTTTTATACTATTCGAATGAAAACCTTTTATTTATATGGTTAACCAAAAATTCAGTTATATATGCAGACATTACATTTTACCCTAAATTACTACATTCCGAAAAGATTGACAAAAGCGATTAGTCAACTAGTCAATTGCATAACACATGTGTAGCATAAAAATTGACGTGGCCCAGTCTTAAATGAAAAACCATAAGACCAGACTTTTTCTCCAAAAATCCCTATACGGGACAGAATCTCATTAATAATTGAAGCTATGAATTCATAAGGCCCGATTTTAAAATATTCGCACAGTAATATGAAATATGTTCTCTGGTTTAAATTTAAATAACGACCACACAAATATATTGTAGTTATATTCCACTATACCCGTAGCGTTGACCAATCAACTATCACGGTAACGCGTGTTTATTATTAATATCAACATACGTGTGTATAAAACATTATACATATATATAATGTAATAAAAATTTTAAATAATTACTCATATCAAAATTATTTTTGACCATTAGTAAAATCCAGAGTATTTACGCCACTTAACTATGTGAAACTTATCATTTATATGTAATATATATTATATATACATTGTATATTTATATATATATATAACATAGATAGTATCGTCAATAATAACCTATTGGTAAAAAAAATAAAAAATATTGGTACTGTCAAAATGTTTTAATGAAAAAATGTCTAGACATATAAAAGCGCAATGTTAAAATTTTACTAAAAAACCTTTATCAAATATAAAAAATTGTAATATAAAAAAATCAACAGCTGTATAAATTAGCCTTATGCAAATGGAGACTTTTAAATAAGCATAGGTATATACAAAGTGATTCGTCAAGCATGCTCATTTACAATTATTATGTATACTTAAGGATCATATTATGTTCGAATAATTAGATTTTTTTGTATAATTTAAAAAGTTTTCTGTGATGATATAATATTTGTATTTTCAAATGAAAACCAACCTTTTACACTGTAATTCGTTAAGCAAATGATTTTTTTTTTTTGAAAATTTTGATGTATATAAATCAAAATTGGAACGAATTTTTGGTTCCTGATTAATTTAAATATATCTATATATATAAGGATAATAGCCCTTAAAAAAAGGTTTATGATTTATAAAATATAGATATTAAGTAATATTGGATCTATAATAGAAAGTATTTATTTTTCTCGAAAACTGTTTACAAATTATAAAATGTTTAGATTAATATCAATTACTAACACATTTTCAAATAATCATAGCTCTCATATATTTTAAATTTAAACCCGTTATGAACTTATTACTCTTAATTCACTAAGTTAAATAACTCAAAAACTGCCCCTTAAAATTTTGATATCAACATATCAACATTTTATGAAAATCATCTGATTAAAAATTTACAGGAAAAATGTTGAATATAATTTTAAAATTATATTTATATCGTCACTCATAATATGAGATACTTCTTAAATGATACAAAAATCTAAGTAGGTATTTGAAAATATAGCAGTCGAGTAGACACCTTTATTAAAAAGTTCAGACAATTTTATTAGAATAAATTCATTATTGAAAGAAACAATAGAGTTGAGCATTTTTAGTGAATCACTGTAATAATTTTTATGTATATGATTTTGAACGCATGCATTTATACTATACAGTTATTACTCTATAATAAAATACATATTTGATGCATAATATATTTACTAAATTATATAAACTATAATACTCCACAATAACTGGTAACACGTAACGCAAATATATATATTATGTATACATGTACAATAGTACAATAACTACCTACAAAAATAGGGAAACCTAAAATATTGTATTAGATGGGTGAAAAAAAAATATTAAAATCTTCGTAAACTTCGTCATCGTCGACGGCGGCGGCGGCATAGCGTTTCCGTAAAGAAAATCACGCCGTCGTGTTTGCCATTAAACGCATAAATTTAATACATAGGGCGGCGGCGGTGCGTCCGACGGTCAAGCCCGGTAGTACAAACATATAATAATAGTGAGTGCCGACTACCGAGTTTACGATGTTATTGTGTGTACATGCGCACACATGTAAAATATATATTATATTATACATTAATATATATATATATAATATGTGTGTGCGTGTGTGTATATTTACTTCGTGTCCAAAAATTAACGAGAGTGAGAGAGACAAGTCGTGAGAGGTATAATATATAAAGAGAGGTCGAGGGAAGTACATATTTATATGTGTAGAGTGAATGAGAGAGACCGAAAAGAACCGCGCGTCCCTTTCAGTGGAACACGTGTTTGCTAATCACACATTCTTGTATTTCGGCGTCCGTGACAAATTACCCTCCGCCGCCGCACCACTACAGTCATCGTTGAGCCGTTTACGCGCTCTCCGTCCGTCCGTCTAATCACGTTGTTACCAGATTTGCTGGGTATATACAGATCATCTAGTCAACCCCGCTGTTTCGACCACCCCTACCACCATTTCACCCCAATGTCGTCCCTATACACCATCGCTTCTAAAACCACATTGCAGCTACTCTCCCCTGTTGCTATACTCGAGAAAATCCTTTAGAATGATAGTACCAATAAATATATACATTGATATAGTTCAGGACGTTCAGGTAATCTGTACCATACTGTAATTATTACAGTACGACAAGTTCCAAGAATATATGAAAATTATTTCGAAATTGAAATTATATTTGAATATGTGATACAGTAATACATACATTATGTGCTTCTGGATTCTTGAGTACATGTTTATACGTCGTTATATAGACTATAGAAGACGGAGTAAGACAACAACTGGCATTGTCGGGGTCATTGCACATATTTCATACATTGTATATGTTACAGGAAAATCCAAAAAAGGGTAGTGTAAAATTTACCCAGTTAATGTAAAGCTTAACCACGTCACATGTCAATTCATATTAATATAAATATTTCTGATGATATGGTGCTAGAAAAGTTTTAACGGGAAACCATTCAATTATTATTCATACTTATTTATTTTTTCCAATATTTAGTTTACTAAAATAACCAGATACGAATACCGTAATTTAACAAAAATACAATACCTGGTCATCTAGTTTATGAAATGAATCTATATGAATCGTTTTTTGTTTGAGTATGAACTATAGATATTATAGGATATAACTAATATTATTATATTTATTACTTACAAATTCCTTTTAAGAGGTGCTCTCTCCATCTTACAAGTTTGTAATGTATAATAAATTTATGTCCAGCAGTTCATATTAAGCTTCATCAATTTAAAAATTAGAGTGAATTGGCTTATTTTGAAACTTAATTAAAGATAATGTTATCTGTGTTTATAGATTATTAATTTTTTATCGCTATAGTTCTATTTTTAGCGAGTTATGAACATTTTTAAATTGCGGTATTATATATAGATACGCGAAACTCGCTAAAAAATTTGAACTATCGCAATAAAAACCATTATACAAACACAGGTAATATTCTTGCCACCAAGTTGACTCACTCCAATTTTTAAACTATAACGAAACTAAACGTGAATTGCTGAACATAAATTCGCTGTATGTTACGCGCGTATATAAGTCCTCTTGACTTTATTAAGTCAATTATTATTAAGAATGGTTAACTAATAACTATATACTATATACTTACTAACTTCACCGTGTTGCGTATTTAATTCCTGAATAGTTATTAAATTAATTCAAAATTTTTAATGATAGATTTCCTGTCTCGCTTGCTGCACCATAAAATAACATTAAATACACACAGGTACCTCTACCTATATTATTAAAACGGCGCTAGAGTTCGGTGCTGACGGGCAGCTGGATGCACAATACCGTATAAATTATATATATATTTAAATGTACACACGTTATTAGTTATATTATTATTACCCACGGGCCGACGATGCGGCGGTCTCCTCCACGCCACCACCGACACGGACACGCCCACTGAAACGACGGCCGTAATGTTGAGGATTAGCAGGGCGACGGCGATTCGACGCACCGCGTGTTAAATAATTGAAAAGCTCACCCGTTAGCGTGATTTACTCCCCGCAGTGACTGCAGGTGCGCTACGTGTACCGTGCAGTGCACGCGCATCACGGCGGATAGACGGATGTCTACTATGTACAAATTATTATATATTATTATACTATCTTAAATCCTAACTCACCTACCGGTGTATAATATGAGTTATTTAAAATGATTCATCCGATTTCAAATGCTTATATATGTTTAGTTTTTAATACATAATAATAATATTAAAAATATATTTAATAGCTTACCTATAGAATATGTTTTTTGTGGCTTCCTTTGGCTACAATGTTACGAACTGTAACATCTAGTCAAAACTCAAATTCATTCTATCCATAATCGTTTTAATTCTACTAATTTTGTTGCTTCTCTGTATAGTTGTCGGTTGTCGGTTGATGATAATGATTAATGGTAGTATATGCTTAGTGTCTTTAACATATTAAATAATATAATATATACAAGACATAAGTAGTACTGGAATCATAAAATTAATGAAAAATATCCTTTTCGCACTAAGTGTTAAGTAGTTTAGTGTTAGTTGTTGTATAGTTTTAATATTTCATAGAATTTTGACTGTCCAAAAACATTTTTAAAATATACGTTAATTTATTCAAAACTACATAAAATGTATTATAAATTTAATATCGGTACTCTTGCGTGCTTGATCCGTGATGATATTAGCTTGTCGTTTATATATACTCCGATATTTCTGGCATTGTAACATTAATATTTATTATTGAACATAATATCTGCTTCAGAAACTACACGATTAAAAATATCGGTATATTTTCTTTATTATTTTTAAGAGTAATCAATTAACCAAAACAATTTTTATAATTTCAATACATTTATTAGTTAAATTTTAAATTGTATTATTCATAAGTAGGGCTAAAGACTTCATGCTCTAAAAAAACTTTAAAATATGAGTATATAAATACTCTTAAAAATTATCATGAATTATGCTCTAAAAATATGCAAAAATTCTAAAATATGCTGTTTAAAATATTTTATTTTTCATTAAAAAACTATAAATTACAAATTTATTAATAATTATTATTATTTATTATTTTAATTTTTTCTTTTATAGGCTTGCCTTTAAACAAAAAAAAAATTTCAATAATAAATGCATGTTTAGGAATTAATAATTTTTTAAATGTTACTCAAATTAATTTTTTGAATGTATTCAAATGTAAATTGAGCAATAATTATTCGCTAATAAATGTTTGTATCTCGAAAACGAACGCTGGATATCAACAGATGTTATTTGAGCGAATTATTATAGACATAAATTATTATATGGATACCCATCATATTTTGTTATTTGATACGTAATTTCGTATTTTTTTCCTAATTACAATCATCTACATAGCCTTTACGAAGAATGGCCTCTTTTGGAATTTCTTTTCTTGAATATTCTTGCAAAAATACTCTAAATTTTACATTTTCTATTTTTTTAAAGGAATATTAACTTCATATAAATATTTGTTAAATCAACATTATCATCACAGTAGATTAAATTCAAAAAGCTGTTGATTTTTTTTTTTTTATTATTATTAATTCAATTAACTGACTTAATATATTTTTAGTTTTAAGATGTTACAAAACAATAAAACGTTTAAGCAACTCCAAACTACCGAATTCAGAATATATGCCTGCGGGCGACTATATATATTTGTTTTTATAGTAGACATTTTTAAATGAATTTTCACGAAAAAAATGTACCTAGTGGACCTAGTCTGCAATACTATACAAACTTATATTAAATTATTAACACAAAATGAACACACATATGATACGAACAGACGAATTGACATTAACTGATCATAACCGGCATATTGTTTATCGATCAATTTTTATGTTTTTCATAACACAAATAATACACAAATAATTAGGAAAGCACACGCGCGATAGATAGATTATTTAATAATTTATATTTAATCATTTTGATCTATTTTTTTTCAATTTCTAAATTAAAATAAAATATTATTTCCTATCACGTATTGTTTTAATTTAAAATATTTTTCAAATTAAAAACGATTGTTTTAAACTTCTAGTACTATCAAAAAAATGTCAATTCTACTTAGCTATATTTTGAATGATTATTGAAACATGCGAACTCCTAAAAGTCCCTAACTTTACTCATAAGTCGTAAGGCTTAGGTCACAACACATTATACAATGGGCTAGTAGTTTAGTACTCTAGTTTATTAATTTATAGGCGTTAGGCAAATGAGCCATAGAGGGGAGCACAGACTACTTTACTTCTCCCTTTAAATCCGCCACCATACTGTTGTCTGTTGTTTTGTATTATAAAGCTGAACTACACTGATGATGCGCTGCCATGCCATGTTATGTCATGTTGTCTCGGTCGATTTGTATGTTTTAATATTTTCGAATATAATTATTATTCACATCTAAGAATATTGAACAATTAATATAATAATATTATAAATTATAAATAGTTTATATCACTTGGTGGATAATTTAAATTGTAATATGTTGCAATAGCAACACTTGAATCAAATGGTATCTACAGCCCCATTGAAATACGATACATACAGTAGTTATATTTTGATATAATTACATATTGTATTCAAATGTATATTGCTACTATAGGCTTGGTGAACCTTTAGTGGGTCAAGTGTCAACATTTTGCGATAAAGGTTCAAAAAAACAGTTCACACGTTCCGCTTACCCACTAAAAAAATACATGTGGGTAAAATTCTATTATACAGTAAGTATCGAGTGATCACCGTAATGCAGGAAGCCAGGAAGTCTTAAATTTGAATTCAGTTGAGATCTATAAGCTATATATACATAGTTGACATCTCTATCATTATATACGAAAAATGACTACCTATTTATTGATATTGCTATTTTTACTATTAGTATTACAGTAAGTTCGTAAAATATTTTCCAAAAATATTGCATTTATTATATTATTATTTATTAGTACATATTCAATTATTATAATAATATATATTTATACTGTATTATATAAACTTTTATAACTTAAAACTGAATAACATCTTTCTGTAAATACCGTAAAACAATAAACATAGGTCCATAGCTAACCCTACTCCCCCACCCGAATTTTTTAAAAATTAAAATTATTTTGACCATCACCCGAAAATAAAAAAAATTATAAATATTTCATGCCTATAAATAGCATAAAAAGTCTTAAGATATTATGAATATTTTATCATACAAAGAAAATGATAGTATAAATATTTGGTGAAAATTTCAAGTATCTATTTATTATTAATATTTTTTTTTCTTTTTGAAATTATAACAAAATATCAAAAATTTATTGTAGAAAAATAATTATTAAATACGAATGAATACCATCCAATATCGTAAAAGTAGGAAAAAAATTTAAAATTTCTCATGACTACAAATAGCTTAAAAATAGTCAAAATATACTAAAAATTGTATTATAAATAAAAAATAATAATTGTTATACATTTGAAGAAGATTTCAAGTATACGGTTATTTGTTTTTGAGTTATATAAAAAATCAAAATTAATTTTGTAAAAATCCCTGTTTCTCCTTAATTTTTCGTTTTCCCGAATTTTACTTGTTGTAATTTTTTACATTTAACCCCCAAAATATCTACCAGATCAAATTTTCTATCAAAAAACACCCACATTTTTTAAAATCGAAGCATTTTTAGTTTATACTACCTCAAAAAATGCATATCTTTGTTAAATCAATACATTTATTACTCTGCTCAAAATCTAAAAAAAAAATGTAATCAAAAACTTTTAAATTTATTTTACTTTTATAAGCTATATACTTAATCTTAAATTGCATGTTAAATATTTAACTATATGTCTTATAAACTTAATTACATTTTTAATGTAATTTCTTTTGTTTTTGTCAAGTCTTGATATCAGGAGTATAATTATTAATCATTTTTTGTGAAACACATAAAACATTAAACGCTCAGTATACAAAAATCTAAAATAATTTACATTATATTTAATTTATATAATTTGCATTTATATGAAAAAAAACTATTATAATTTACCATTCGGACGATTTTTCATTATCGTTGAACGCAACTAAGTCTAGTTACCTTAGGTACTGAATGATCTCTCAATAGTGCTAGTTGTACATATCTGATATTGTATATTATATACATATAATATTTATGATATTATATTTGTATACAATATATAACTACTTGATGTATAGTACAATATATTATTATTCATGCAATATAGGAAACTACGGTAAGACTTCGTCAATTAATCGGTCCTATTTGAAAAGCGTATGTACTTACAGTAAGACTTTATGAGCGATTTTCTTCTAGTCCCTACTCAGAATTTTCTCTTAAAAAATGTTGATCTGTATAAAAAAATCTTATTTTATGTGACCCTAGAATTTATGTCTGCTATAAAATAAAATTAACTCTTTTAAATTAAAAAATATATATAAATAAATAATCGTATTACCTTTATTAATTGCTATAAGTTAATTTTTATGTAGGTACACAGAAATACAATAACACCATGTCATAATAATTAAATAGAGTTTACCCTAAAACGTTTCAAATGCGAGTAATGCATTTATAATATTTTACCAACTTTCATATTTTTTTAACCGAAAACAGAGAGACCACGCATAATTAATATCCCTTTTTACGTATAATGCATAATATGTGTAGTATGTACACATTTTTTGTACACGTAGTTAAAAAGGCAAATAGGCAAATGGATTATTTTACTAATTTACTAAATGCCATTTGTAAGTATATGTAAAATATGTCAATATTATTAAATAATCGTACTTCGTAGTCTAGCAGTAATATAGCAAAATATACACTAAAAACGCCGTGTCTCCGTGGCAGTGAAATTAATAACGATAATATAACATATTTTTTTATTATCTATTACATTGCGATTTAATGATTAGTTTAGCGCTTAACTTTTAAAATATTTAAATAAATTAACTTTATTATTCGTAAATCATCTATATTTAGGTAAAGAGCGTCGGGAGCGACATGATTTTAGTACAAAAATTAGCCGTAACGGGCAAGGCTCTCGTGACTCGTAGAATAGTCATGTTTCAATGTTTTTTTTTTTTGTATGTAAGATGTATGCAGACTAATTTTAAAAACTATTCAGATACTGTTATAAACGTTTAAAATATATCACGAGTGGTAGAGTACGATAAATTGTTTTTTTTTTTCATTATTTAAAGTTATTTCAAAAATTGAAGTCCGATACGATCTAATGTTAGTTTAATAGTTACCTCTTTATAAAAATAAAAATAATTATCAAAATCTCACTATTCTATGAAGCGTGATCTCGTTTTTCGTTTAGTCATTTTTAATCGTTGTAATGAGCGACATAATATTAAATTAATATAGATACAATAATGTGACCTTAGGCTCTATAAACACCACGTCATATCGCTGTGTACAGCTATATTATACATTTATACAGCATAATATTATTATGTACGCGTCGCCGTCTGTGTTGTTTTCGCCTTCAAACCGTTTCCGCGAAAACCGTGTGATATACTGTGTACATAATAACAACACCTATTCAATATTATTATGTATAGATAGACATTAGGCGTAATAATATTAAATTGTACGCTGTCCGCGGTTTTACAACGAACGCACGTGCAACCAGGGATACCAAAAATATTCCGATAAAATAACAAGTCAAATCTTCGGTAAAATTACGCAATACCCTCCTACACGATTACACATCGTACATGCACGCGCATGCATAGACATAATATGTTAATATACAGAGTGATTATTTCTAAGCAATTGTACGTATTTTTCAGAAAAATATAATATTTTTACACGATTTAATATCGTCATACAACACAATAACTATATAATATCTTAAGACTTTTTACATCATATAAAAAATATTTCATATCCCAAAGTAGAATATTTATAAAAGTCGAATATCCGAACCAATAAGTAATTATAATTAGATATGACTACTTAGTATTTATAAATCTAAGACAATCGAAATTTAATTCACTGCTTTACTACGCCTCAACAAAGCTTCAAAAAAATGTTGTATACATTAATACAGCCCAAGTTTTAACTTATAACTTATATATTATAACGTTTAAAGAAGTTGGTAAATTTTCTTTGAAAAAATATTGGTAGTTGGTACTCAATGCTTATTGTATATTATAATGATATGCCATTGTAAAGTAATCCATTATAGTTATTTTTAATACCACATCAGTGTATATTTTAACGAACATATCACTAAACTTTTAACTTTTAACTGTTGTAAAATGTATATAAAATGTTTAAATATACAGGTTAGGTACCTAATGTGTTTCCTTTATAGCACCGACGTCCCGTTATAATTTACGAAAATAAAAATGTGCCTAATTGAAATTCATACATCCTTATAATTTGATACCATTTCGTAGATCTCGGAATTCGGAATTCAAACGCATACTTCGTTTACAAAGATTTGTATTCTATAATGATATGAATTATTATGAAATCGGCGTGTACACATTATTATTATTTTTACAAAGTTAAATTCCCGAGTGATGAGACGTCTGCGCGTTTACAACGAATCGTGTGTTTTCTCTTGGCTGACGACACGTTCGGCGTAAACCTACGGATTTTGTTCGTTTTCCCGCGTACTTACGCTTGTATTTATGCGTGTACAAATTATTATTAAATGATTTATGAGACGTCACCATAATTTTAGACTGATAATTTTTAATAGCCGATACCTGCATTGTCGAATAATCGATGTTTTTTTTAATTAAAAAATACTGAATACATTGAATTCAATCGGTTTTTTTAAATTCTAGTGTCTAATCACCGGGTATACTTGCGGAATTTTTTAAAAAAAATTATGGTTAACCTTCCAGAGTATAATGAAGATAAAACCGTTTTTTTTTTTTTAATTGTATTATGAGTATCTTACGAATCAATAAACAAAAGTGTATATTCCGTTTGGCAGTTTAGATACATGATAAAAATATTAATATAACGTCAAAATAATAATTACAAATATATAATAATGTAATATATTACACTGATTGGCGGTGAGTGCGTTTATTGCATATGACCGACCGATGAATGGTGTGGCGGTGGTGCGCGGCGGCGGAGTGGCGACATTATACATAATATGCGTTTTTCCAAAATACAATTCTCGCGGACAGCGGATTATTTTACAATGACATCGTACCTACATGCGTGCATTTTTTTCCGCGTGTTTACGTAATATTGACATTGCATCCTCGCCATATTTCATGAATATTACCTAAATTATACATACTTACGTTACAAAGATTATGCCTACTACCCCATAGCTTCCCAGATGCATCCGATTATGTTCTTTAATATTAATATTTTTGTAACGTAAAACTATGACTATGACTTATTCTATTTGAGATAATAATATAATGTAGGTATAATATTCTAATTATTATCTAAATGTGTATATACTATATACTATATACTATATAGGGTTATAATACGAAACTTTATAGATTTGCAGTGAAGCACCGCGATCTCCACTATCTCGAATCATTTTAAATTTAAATTAAATTATAATTTTTAATTGAGTATTACGAGTTAGTTGCGGGTGATGAGTTGTGGGTTGTGGGTAGTACTGAATTAGTATTGTATTGATACCTATATATCATGATTGTACAAGATATGACGTTAGTGTTAGTGCTTATCATTTTCTTTATAATCATACTAAAATATAAGTTATACATCAGTATTCAATATCTATTGGTTATTATATACGTATTACTATGTCAATTTTTCAATCAAAAAATGGAGATACAAGATTAATTTGATGATATAAGTTCCTTATATCTAGTGTAGGAGTCTGTGACATAATACAATTCCGATCGACATGATATCATATAGTAATAAAAAATATTTATCGTTAGCAAAAAAATAAAATCCTATGTGCAACATACGAAATAAATTATACAGAGTGATACCAATCATGATCATTCCTTTTTACTTTCATAATGCAGTTATTCAAAACCTGATTTTTTTAACTTTTAAGTATAACTATATAACAGAGGACCACATTTTTAAGTTCTTTAGATTATTTATATTACTTACTATGATGAATTTCTTATAAAAACGTTAACTTCTGTTTTTAAAATGAAGACGGCTTAACTACTGTAAGTTATTTAGCAGATATTTTTTTTTTTTAATGTTGACATATTAAAATCAATACTTGAATAAATAATTATTTAAATTTGTGTTTAATAAGTCCATAATAATAGGTTTGAAAAATATAGGTGATTTGAAAATTGTAATAGTTAATATTAATAATCTAACAACATTTATAGTTTGTAAAAATGGTCCGAGTATAATAAATAATAAATTCAATATTACATCTAAAAATCTATTTTATATTTTTATAAAACCATTATTAAGGACTATTAATTATTATTCTCAGGTCTCAGTATAATCATTTTAATAACTGATAAATTATAGTCATTCAAATTATGAAATAGGAACATCAATTTTTTTTTTTTAATATCCACTAAATAATTTATATTTAAAAAGGACTATTTCATATGAAGACAAAATTTTATATCATAATAAAATATTTCTGAAGTATATAGTACAAAAAAACCTCAATAATTTAAAAATATAGTCTATAAGGACATATTTAAGATATGCAAAAATCAGAATTTCGTTATTTAAGGAAAAAATAGAGGTGAGCATGCTTGGTGAATCACTCTGTAAACTGTTCATTTTTCGTTTATTTTTCACATATTTCCATGGTGCCCAATATTATGACTTGTGACGTTTGCGAACGAGCGCATGATACAATAATAATATTATGCTGCTGTTCACTGTTTCGGCCGCCGCTCGACCTCAAAATTATATAGCACAGACAAGCGTGCATGTGTAACACAACGACGTTACACATATCCGCAGTGATATGCATAAAACTAATAATATAATGTAAATTCGGCATTAAAGTAAGGCGCACAATGTGCATGTAGGTAAGTCAAGATGCACACATTGTGTATTGCACGGCGTTGCATTCAAGGTCGACGCTACTGCTATACGTTTGTTGAGTATACGAGTGTATAACGTATTATAAATTATAATACATAATATAATAATATATAGCCTATAATAACACTATAATATTGTTGTTTGTAGTTCGTACCTACACGTTATATTTTTTGTTCTATCTTTCGAATTTTGTTTGGTTGACTGATTTTATATTATTATTATTATTATTAATCGGCGCTCATAAATTCCTCAGCACAAACGGTAGTCATGGAATGTTCTAATGCTCATTGCTCGTATTTTAAATCAGTCATAATATTATATATTATTAAAATATTGCATATTATAGTATAATTGTATAATTATATATTTATATGTATATTGTATATATATATAATTATAATTAAATCTTGATCCTAGGTATATGAATAAGAAACCTGCCAACCCGGTAAATAGATATTATAATTTATAATTCTACTATAGACAATAGATTCCTCACAAATATTACTTAAAGCCTATTACTAGCCCCTGACTCCTGAGTATAATATATAATAATTTATAATATAGACTGCCTCTGTCTTAACAAAGGACAATAATACATATGCCGGATGTATCATAGTTGCAATTAACTGTTTTAACAACGTGTAAAAATACTGATATAAATACACTAGCTATGAAAAACTTGAACATTAATCTTGCTTTTTTTTTATCATAATTTTCCTTGTTATTCGTAACACTATCTGCTTCAGTTGCCAACATCTTGAGTTCTTAGTAATACTAACCAAAATCATACTGCCAAAGTTTACAAAAAGCAAAAAAAATTATTTTCTATATTTTAAATAAACCTTCATTCTTTAAAAAAATTGAGAGCAGTCAAGTAGCATACCTACTGGTTCATGTATTTTATAATATCGTGTCTTACGTGCTATAATTTTTCTCGTAATAGTTTTATTCTATTAAATTATCTCATCGTCAGCTGCCGTGCGTTTTTTAACCACTCAAGTTTTCTTTGTCTATTGGCCGCTTTCATCGGTTATCGAATATATATTATATAATATTATATTAACAACACATCGAAAAATTGTTAATTCGTTTTATAGTTTTTACTACATTTATGCACCTATATTGTATTCTATTATTAGTTTTATTTCTTTGCGCGAATAATACAAATGGTACGAATTATATTTTTAGCTTTTTATTTAATGTTATTCTTTTAAAATTATTATAGTAATATAATAATAACTATGATATTTTAAATATATGCATAAATATATACTATTGGACTGGGACGAATACATTATATCGCGTTCTTTTATGTGGAATATTTCGGAACATGAGTATTGAGTATCTTGTAGTGATTTAGGGTTATAGCTATACGCCTATTATTAGTTATTACCACATTAAAACTAGATTTAATTTAGACCATAAGTTTACTCTTTTATATATGTTAGATGTTATAAATTTATAATATTTATAAGATACCTATACTAGGTTACTAATTCATAATTATAGTATTACATAAAGGACACTCGCGCATATATTTTATTTGATTATTTTGACAAATTTAGATGGTAGATTTTCCAATGAACCGAAATATACTAAAATTGACTTACATCGGTGATATCTAATAATTAGACACTCAATTACAGCTTTCAGTTTGACATTATGTAATACATAAAAAAAATAACAATATAGATACTTAACTTATTTAATATTAAATTAACGCTTTTACTTAATTTGTATTATAAACTCATTAATGCTTAACCTTGGATTCTATTACTATAGGTACAAAGCACTTATATAGTTATATTGTATAAAAGTATAGTTAGAGTGTCTTACCTTTTTAAGTATATTTATCTGACAATCTGATAGTTGTAACTCACGTAAATCGTATATGAGTTATACAGCAGTACATACTCTGCAATTCAATCACTATATACATAATATATATACATTTAACATACATATTATAAAAGCTCTCATTAAAAACACCAGAGAAATAGACAACTAGTTTACAATATAATGATATGATTATTAGACATTAGTTATATAAACGATTATATCTATTACAATTATACAAGTATTATACGATAAAATATCTAAAAAAACATACAATTTAAATACTTTGCACAAAAGTCCTCTACACTTTATTATTTTTAACTTTGCGCTACCATATAGGTATATAATATTTAAAATGAATTAATTAACCTATATAATTAAATTATATTCGTACCTATACTACAATATTTTCCATCGCACTCTTTTTTATTTCGGCATAACGTTCTGTTTCTATGAGTAAATTATTTTTTTTTCTAACACACAAACAAACATTTCTAATTGATCAGAAAATACACAGAAACGCATTTATTATAAGGACGTCTAAAAACGGAGGTGGTCTCCCGGTTAGTCAAAAGGGACTAACACATAATACGAACCTATATATGTGTGTGTGTGTGTGTGTGTGTGTGTGTGTGTAGCGGCTGTACCGCGATACGGAGGTCTGAAAAATACCAATGACCAAGTGTTTGTAATTTGAAAGATATGTTATTATTGTTTACCGATATAAAATTTGGGTTTTTAACAGTCGTATATTATATTATATATAATATCTTAGACATTTTTACTGGCTGGGTATGTATTTAAATATATATATATATATATCACGTGTGTACCTATTTACGATATACCATATTATACAATGACGGTTTTGCTCTATCTCAGCCGTTGTCGCCACCAAGCGCGACCATTAGGATCCCCTTCGTCCGAATGTGTGGAGAAAAATACGCGGAACCCGCGTCGGCGAAATATACACGACCGTATATTATTTTGTGTCATAGCTGCCGTGCAGCAGTCGACCGACGACGCCGCGCCGTCATTATGAATTTATGAAACGTACTTACATAATATCATATTTACAATACTTGCTATAAAATATAAATATAATGATTATTATTTATAGTTGTAAAGACACTAATTTATTGAATGTATAAGACAAAAAATCTATGACTGCAGTAATAGTTAAAAACACAAACATTTTAAAAAATAATTCAAAGAAAATATGTTCAAATAATATTGTATCATGTTTGACCTTGTTATTTTCAATTATATTTTATATATAAGAGTAAATCTAATTAATCTTGCATAATATAGAACGGGAAGAGACCTAACTACTTTAAATTCAACGAAAGATAATAGCTGACAACTATTTAGGAGATATTAGATCTTCCCAATCGACTTATTCGGTACAAGTACCTAAATTATTTATTTGCATACTTGTAAAATAATAATATACCCATTTATCACGCTAAATCATTGCGATAAATGAATTACGCGTATAAGTCGTCAGACGAAATTGTCTCAAATAATTGGTACGTTCATACAATAATATTTAGTGTAATGTGTTACCCAACCCCATGCGCAGGATTTCATAATGGAGGGGTTTTTGAAAAAAAATGTATAAAATAGATACATCAATAATTAGCAAATATTATAACAAAATATTTATATTTATTATTAATTTTTTAAGTACCTATATTAAAAGTGTTTTTAAACAATACTATAAAATATGCACCATTACAAATATTACATTATAAGTAATAGATCAAAAATGAAGAACACGATTTTTTCGTTCATGGGGTGGTTTGAACCTCAACCCCCCCCCCTTGCGCACAGACCTGTTACCAAGACCGTAATTAAAATTTACTGGGTTAAATACAATATTATAGTTTATACAATACACATACATACCATTCTGATATTAAATATTACTATCGATTATCGTGGCGTTTAATTGATTACTCGCTGTACTGAGTGATTCATTTATTAATCAACGCTCATTATAGTCATTACCTATTAATAATCTATTAACGTTTTTGAAAAAAAAAAAAAATGTTTTACTTTATTTCTAGTCAAAATCAAGCATTTTTTTTTTTTTTATATTTGTATCATTATAATTTTGTAAGTATTTTACTATAATCATTTTAATCTCATATTCTAAAGAAGAATATTTTTTGAAGTATTTTGATACATAAAAATCTGAATTCTGACAAGTAGGTTATGAGTTATAAGTATTTAAAATTTAGGTTTAAAAAATTTAAAAAAATTTAATTATAAATAATATATTTTTTTTATTAATGTTGTTTTATTTCGATTAGAAAATATAAAAAAAAAAATATTTTTAAATGCATTAATAGATTTTTAAATAATGAGTGTTGTTTAATAAAATAATCGTGTTTTATACGGTTGTAGTTGTATCGTTTCGAAAAAAAAATCAAACAACTAATAACTAACAAGCAAAGCGTTTGATATCATATTTCGGCCATCGCTACGCTTGATTTGACATTATTCTCAACAATTCTATAGATACATATCGATTAAATTTTACTCATACAACTGATTTAGGCAGATTTAATATGTAAATACCCGATATGTGATATAATATATAATATTATATTTAAGTACCTGTTAAACAGCTAATAAATATCGTACGTATAATATATTATGATTGCATACGAATAAAATCTTTTTGAAAGAATTTAGTTACAGATTAGATATAAATATTAATTTAATCTCGTAAATTTTAAAATAAAATCCTAATTTTTCCATATTTTAATATTGAATCCCGTCAAACTTTAAAAATAAAAAGAATCTTAGTTCCAATTTTTGCAGACAGGATTTGTAATAAAAAATTCAATATTTGTGGTTATAATCGTTTTTTTATTATTGATTTTGAATATTTTATTAATGTGCAATAGATATAATTATGTAAATTATAGTTTTATAAAATATTTATCTAATATAATAATTAAATTAAATACCTTAAATTAATTAAAACATATCTGATATGCTATTTGTTTTAATGTAATATAACTACATTTTTAATATTTTTACTTTAATTTATTTTTCTTAGTTTTGGTATAATGTTCAATTAGTATACAACTATTATTATAATTATTATAATCAGTGATCCGGATTTTAATATTTTAAACAAGCGTTCATAAAATGTCACTCTTGAAAATGTAATTATAAGTATGAACTTAACATGTAGAAATAGGCCTAATAATTTGCTAAGAGAGTAAAAACAATTATAATTACTTTTTTGAAAATACATAAAAATAACATAGGAAAAAGATGGATAAGTGGCTACCTCATTGATATAAATTACATTTGAATTCAATGATATATCATTTATAATATACTATATACAAATCTATACTGAGTCGAGACGACCTATCAGCTTATATTACTTAGTATATTATAAACTATGTTTTACATTCTGAGTCGAGCGTTGAATGTATTAATTTTTCAATGAGTTTTTTTGTGTGTTTCATCGCCTTTTAGGACAGTAACAATGTTTCGTTTTTTAACTTTGAGAGTAGTTTCTGATTAGATACTTGGACCTCGGGAGTTTGAAAGTAAAACATTATCACAAAACTATTTTCAACAAAATCTATATAGTTTATTGGTGTAATTCAGAATGTCTTATAGACAAGCCTGTATTTCATTAATTTCAACATTTCTATGATAAAATAGTATTTATAATAAATAATAAAAGAAACAAATGTTTTAAATATGTAGAGGGAACAAAAAACAGTATTTTAGAATAACAAATTTACAAATCAAAACCCTTTTCAAAATAACATAATATAATTTGTATACATAATTATTATTTGCGGAATGTTTTACAATTATACATTATGAAAATTATTATTCATAACATCTTTATTGTATAATATATAGTATTATGTGGGTGGATGGGTCATTAACAAATACGCACGTGCGCAGAATAATAAAATGATAGTCTTTAAATTATAATGTATATTGTATATAATAATTATAAATTGTGTACCTATATTCTAATATAATATAACTACGTAAAACTAAATATATAAAAATAATATTTTAATTTTTATGTTTTATGATTTTCTGTTCGTAGCTAATTGAATCGAATAATTGAATAGATAAAAATTAGTAGATCAGTACGATAGTAATACATTCAATCATAAATATTATTATTTTGTTTCCGAATTGGATAAATACAGAGAACAAATCGATAAATAATATAAGTAATATTTTTAAGCACATCTAACAATCAACAGTGGTGATTCAAATCTTTCATCTACATACAGAGTTTACAATAATTTATTATTATATTCATTGGAACGTCTTGAAATCATTTAATATTTATTTTGAAGATACTGAACTAATCATTAATGGTAACTGGTGTACTTCTCAATCGTTCATATAGATATGTGTAAATTATACTTACGGACTACGGATATGAATTATATACACGGATAAAATTACCTCTTTACGTGCTACTATATATATAAATATATATATATTATATATTATATATATACAATCTAAAAATACTACAATAAGTTAGTGTACCGAATATTAAAATACAAGGCTGGTATGACTAACTTTGTATATATTTATAAATAATTTTTCCTGTGTATATATAATTTACACTGCGTTAATGAAATATAAGTTGTTAAAATTATCATCAATAAGATATTATATGTAAATTTATTTAATAGAATTTTTCTAGCAGTATATTAGTATGTGTGCTGTGTGTACTCAAAATATATTTTTGAAATCTAAAAGAAGTATGATGAATATTGTTTTTATACGTATCTGTTTCATTAAGGATTATTTATTAACTAAACTTACCTTTTATTTGATTTAATATTATAACGACCTAAATAATATCATTATAATATAGTCATATAGATGATATGAATAATCATTTTCACAATGATGTATAACTACATGAATATTTTACATAGTAACTATGCGTAAATAATATGTATGCTATACATATCATTGAGTACAGAGGTACAACTATTTGTCTATACAATGATATATATACATATTATAGGCTGGTATTATGTTATTTTGAAGTTAATTTTAATTGATAAACATTCGTTCTCGAATATTCTTCTACTTTATAATAAAATATTTATACATGGTATGATAATATATCACACTATGCATTATTAGATATAATATTATTATTTATTATTACTATTATTATAATATTCATAACTCTAACAGTTAAAGTTTAACCTTCAGCAGTTAATAATATTTTTATAAATAATAATATATACCACTATCTCCGAAATATTATTTATATTAGGTACCTTAAGTTGTTTATGTCGTGTGTTTTTTACATTATGCCTATAGGTATAGGTGTAGGTAATAGGTATATAAGCTGTGAAATGTCATTTTTATTTTTTCGATATCACTTATACTAAAAAAGTTATTAGTGTTTCAAAATCAATAATTTTTGTGTTTTTTAAACTTGAATACCTAACTTTTTTGTAGGTAGTTCCGATATCAAAAAATTTGATATGAACATTTTTATGAATGATAATTAAATACCATAATAAAATATATAACCATTTAGGAATTTATATCTAATACACAACACTTAAATTATTCATCAAAAAAATGTGTTTATGCTGACTCTTAGTAAAAATAAAATTTGTGTACTGGAGTTGAGTTTATAATATTAATAAACTAACTGAATACTATATCATTGATTATACTTATACATAATATTAAAACAATATTATAATCAATGACAGTACTAAATATTATGTACATAGTATAAAAAAACAAACATAAATGAGTAATATGAGCATTATTGTGTCTAAATCATTATTTAAACCAATAATAAACACGACAATAAGTCATGAAGAATTAAATTCTAGGTACTATTTAATTCATATGTTAAATTAATATGTGAGCATTTTTCGCACGTACAGACTACAGCTAGACTGCTTTATGAATGTGCCTACACTAATGTAGTCATGTGATTAAAACTTAGTAAATTATATTTATAAGCAATTATAAAAAAACATATACAATATTATTATAATACATCTAATGACATTTCGTAATGATACACCTATTATTTTATATATTGTATTAATTTATATATTTCACTGGGTAATGCCGAACAGACCGAGATCCAAAAATATAAATTTTTACATAATAGAAACATTATTAAAAGTAATAAAAATATAATATGATAAGATAATAATAAGATAAAATGAGCATTTAATTAATAATTTAAAATATTTAAAGTTTTAAAGAGGTATAGTGTGCAGAGTAGTACCCCTGTTCTCTTTTAACATTAAATAATTATAATTTATAAAATATTATAAATAATAAAAAATCAACTACTTGTTCAAAATTCAAGTTTTACTTATATATAACAAAAATATTCTGCTTTGAAATATAAAATAAAAAATGTAAATTGTCAATTAAAAAAGTAAAAACTTAAAAACATACAACGATAAAAAAAATATATAGATTTTAAAAACTCGATAAATGTTAGTACTTTTTGAAATAATAAATTATTATAATTATTTTCTTATGATCAAAACATTAAATAAATATTTATATTTACTAATTTGTGTATACCTTATGACGTATATTAATTGCATATTTTTTCCATTTATTCTGATTTAAGCAGATTTTTTATAAAAAAGACTAGGTATAGTTTATAATCGTAAAATTGATAAACATTATATTATCTTCTTTTATTTAAAACGAAGTCGTATTTTTCAACCAAGGTAATCTCTCTATGCATCTAACAGATTTAGACAAACATATCGGCCTCGAGCTACTCATCAACATATAGCTATGTACAATTAACCCAATTCTAACCCATGGAAAATTGAACTGTGAAATAAAAATACATCAGTGGCGCTATATGTGTCCTGTTTTACTGAGATATTAATTGAATTTTTTTAAATACAATTGCATTTTTCATTTTAAATTCATAAAATCTCACTTTTCATATTTTCTTTATATGGTGATTTGTCCTGTCTTATTGACTATTTCTAATTTCAGAATATTAGAAAATTGAAATTTTAAATTAGTAAAATGTTAATTATTTAAGAACTTATTATTAAAATGATCTGAAACTAAAGTTTACTGTGATAATATAAATTATTAGTTCCCCTAGGTTTTTCCGAAAATAAATACTGAATACTTAATTAGTTTTCTATTAATTATTACGCCTTTCAATTGTTACCGATTTTTTATTTAAGAAATTTACAATCGTAATATAAATCGTTATTTAACTATTTCTTACATTTTTCAAACAAATATTAATGATAAAATATAAATAATATACAGATAATAATAATAAATTATCTTTTGTTTTAATTTCTATACCGGCGGGTCCTAAAAATAGTATATTACTTGACAATGAACAATATTTAACTAAACAACTAAACAATTTTATAAAACATTACAATTTGCAAAATAATAATTTTGGACTAAAAATAAAAAATATTATATTACAATTAAGGGGGATAGTAGTATAAAAATTGAGATATTCATTGAGAATACGTATTACATATAATATACCAAAGATGAGCAATTTAAAATTACTAAAGGGCCAATTTTTAAAACTTTGAAATCTAGTGGACCAAAAACTATTGAAAGCAAAAAAAAAGATCAATAAAATTTAGTTTTTAAATTTTTAAATTTATTTATTTATCAACATACGAAACTTCTGAATATTATTATCTAATAAACAAATAATTTTGAACAATAAGATCTACAAAGAACCCGTTCGCAACTATTTAGTAAGGAATAACATTTAGGCAATTTGTATACTCGTTATCGCCACCCGAGACCTTTTGGTTTGTCGTAAATGATTATTAGTGTGTGAATGTAAGTAATATTGTACTGGTTACGAGTTCCATCTACACACGTACACGTAAATATCAACAGTACCGACAGACTAAAATATTATTACAAGCGTGATTTTATATACTCGAAAAACACGTTACAGGCGTTACAGACGTGTTACTATATCTTGTAGATTGGTCTAACGCCAATATATTTTTTTTTTCTAGAAATAGGAAGACTTTTTAATTTTTACAGTGGAAATTGGACTTTAAATTTTAATTACGTATTGTTAAAAAAAAAAATTAAAAACCTATAAAAGTTGGTGAAATTCAAACTTTTATTAAAGTATTTAGAAATAATTTAAAAAATATTAAAATCAGATTCACCAATAAGTCTTTTTATTTTAAAAATCACATTATTCTACGAAAGGTGTAAGTTTTCTTTAAAGTATTTGAGCAAAAAAATAGGTCACTCGTAGACAGACCCCTTAAAAGATAATTTCAATGTTTGCTAAAATAATTTACTAAGTGTTAGTAACAAACTGTTTTTTATGAACGTCAATAAAAAAACATTTACTTGATCAAAAAATTTAAAAATGTAATACAAAATTCTTCATAAGTTTTAATTATACCTATTTAAAAATATTAGAAATACACACGATTTATTTTAAATAAGCATTTGAAAGTTGAAACACACATTTTAACAAAACTCGTCAACATCACAAAAATTTACAAATTATTTTCCAGTTAAAAATGTGTATATAAAGCTTGAATATTTAATTCAAAGTTTCTCATAAATAGTTTATTAATTAATCAAAAAATAAAAATACATACAAGTATAAAATATAATATATATATATATATTATAAACAGTTTTTATTTTTTTTATTGACAATTATTGAAATAGATATTCGAACAAAATTACATATTCAAACGAAGAATAACAATGTTAATTATTTTGTTTTAATCCTAAAACATTTATTAGTGTCTCCACTAAAACTTTTACTTATATTTTATATTTTAATTCTTTATACTTTAATAATTAAATATTAATAATAAAATAAATACAACATTTTAGAAAAAAATGAATCAAACTATACCGTAATAGGTACTATTAGTAAAATTAAATACTTTAATAGCAATATCAAAAACCATATTATAAAATATAAATTGTAACATAGAGAATGACTGGTTAAATTTATAGCTCTTATTAATTATTACTCACTACCATATAGGTAGGTACCATTAATTTCTTATATTTGCAATTTGCTTTACGTAAAATTGCAATGAACTCATTCAAACGCAATATACTTTGGTTTTTGTCTGAGTGTAGTTCAGATAAAGAACATGACTTATATAATTATAATAATAATGATCAAGACAAAATAATATTATTCGTCTCATTATAATTTGTCGCACTCGCGCACAAAAAATAAATATATTTTATCACTGCGCAGTTTAATTTTATCAAATTCATTTACAGAACGCTCCAAATGATGGATTTATTTATTTTCACATCCTTTTCTAAAAAAAACAGTTACATTTATGTTCATAATATATTTCATGCAGTCGATTTACTAATTTTGTATATTTTTTTTTTTATCAGTGATTTGTTGAGTATCGGAAGTTCAGACAGCAGAAACTACGAAATGACTGACATGCACGGTGTCAAGTCGATGTGTTACCAGAGTGTGGCCTCGTCCACGGGCGGCGGAAAAATGGGTTCTGTAGTGGCAGCCGCGGCTCTCAAATCTGCCACGGCCACGGTGGTGGCCGGATACCCGGCTTCTGACACGGAAATGTTCCCGTCTGACTATCCGTCACACCACCTCCATCACCATCACCATCATCCCCACCAACACCATTACAGCAACAACAACAATAACATAAACAACAACAACAACAATCATCTCAGTCACCTGTACCACAATCACCATCACCAAATGCTCCAACCCATACCACAAACTTCGGCCGCATCGCATTCATAATGAATTGATGATTATTAATTAACATAATATATATTATATTATGTATACTATAGTAGTACCTCTATCTTATTGTATTATTAGGTAATAATATGTATTTTAAAAACAAAAAAATACAAAATGGCACAAATTGTAAACAAAACCCCATTATCTATATAAGTATAATTATTATTATTTTTTTTAGTTGATTTTATTTTTTTATTTTTATTTTTTTCAAATAATGTCGAACATATTATGTGTCTCGGAACAACGAACACGTAGGTCAATCGATTTGCAACCAGCAAAAAAAGGAATATAATTATTTATTATTAATAAACAATAACTCAATTCGATCGATAATTGTACATTTTATAAAACTTTTAACAGCGATTTTAAGAAAACTTATTCTCTCTACTTTTTAAAAACTGAGACTATGACCAAAAGCCTATAAATATTAGCTGTAAAAATGAGCCACAACATTACATATGCCTAGGTACTTACCACCGGAACAGCTTTAAACTTACAATTATTTTAAGAATCATTTTTAAGCTGATCTTGTATTAAATGTATTTTAGTTATTAATTAATTGCAGTACATAAATACAGTATGTGCTATTATCTAATGGTCATTTTTTTAACTGGTTTGGCTAATTTCTAAAATGTCTGATACCATATCATCTTATCACATGCGTTTTTTTTTAATAAAACAAGTTATTTTTATGAATTATGCTAGCTTTTCTGTACAAAATAATATGCGTTTCATACGTAGGTAATATTATGTGGATAATTATATTAATATATTTCCCAATAAATGCGAGTTCATTTTATTTAATTTTGTTTATTATTCAAACTGAATTATTTTTGTATTTTAGTTATCACATTACGGCATTGGAAAAAAAGTCAATGCCATTTTTACCCATCACATCTTTAACACAAAAAAGTATAATGTATTAGTTAGTCTCAAATGGGTATGGAAATTTGAAAATATAATAATTAGTCAAAATTATTAGTTCATACACATATTATAAACATTTATATGAATCATAAAGTAATAAGATTTAAAAATAATAAAAATATATTAATACAATATTAGTTATATCTACCTTGTTTTGAAGCTATTGCCAGATAACAGACACAACTGTGCACGACCAGACACATCTCACTTTCGCGATATTTATTTTTTGTTTTTATCTCGTTTATAGGTTTTTTTCTGGCATGATTATTATTCGGTTTTACCTTACTCGTACGCAGCGAACAAATACAGCTCAAGTAATGATAGGCATATAATATATTGTAGGAAAATGAAAGACGCGGTAACTTCTTCGTTAGACAATATTCTACTAAAAAAAATTCGTTATAGTAAATATATAATAATATAAGATCTCGCAATTATTGAAATCTTCAAACTTTGGAATAGAGATATTATTTTAACTCTGTCAACCTTTTATAGATTCCATTATTTCGATTTTTTTTTTTTTTTTTTTTTTTAATTTCGTTACACCTTGCTCATTAAATTGACGGAGACTGTTAACAGTGTTACCGACGTTACTGGTGACACGCTACACGGGTATCACGCAAGTTGTAGGTAACTTATTAACACGCGCGAGGGACGCTGTGGTACAACTACGTGTTCTCCAAGCCCACTCCCAAACGAAACTTCGCAAAAAAAAAACTTATCAAAATCCTAAAATAAGTTTAACAATGATTAGATACGTATTAATTGCCATTTAGCTGATTCACAAGTTCACGGGTTTTCGTGAGTTTCATATATTCATACGCAAAAATATTTGAAAAGTTTTCATTTATATCGTTTTTGTTATTGATTCATTCAACCATTTCCCCACAAAAACAATTAGTGTTTCATGGGGCTATGGTATTTAACGTAAAATAAACCACATTTTACGAGACCACAGACTAATGCGAGTGACAAATGACAGATAACTGCGATATTAAAAATATCACATATTATATAGGCAGGTATCTAAGTGCTGTGGTGTGATATATCTGTTTGCGAAACAGGTACCTAACGTTTGTGCGCCATAAAGTACGCCACAATTATACGCGAGTAACGATGCAATATTGGCGTGTGCAATCGATTTGAAAATAATCGCTAAATGAGTAGGTATATTGTATGTCATGTACAATATGTATATGTGTGTATGTATGAAATATAAATGATTAAAATAGTTTTTATCGTTGTTACCTAGTTGATTTAATTGAAATGCCAAATACATTTCATAAGTGGTTAATTATATTATATATTGTGTATACATAAATCTCATAAAGTTATCCCCCTTAGCATTTAATATATATGTTTTATGATAATTTTAAAATAATTTTATTTGTTTTTCGTTTTAAAACTTATGTAAAACCCGAAATCAGGTCTTTAGTTTCTTATACGTGATTTTATACATAAGTAGGTGTATAAGAAATGATTACATGCTAACTGACGTCAGATTTTTGTTTTCAATCTGAATCCTTATACCTATATATACCTGGCTTTCGTCTCAATATAACACGATTTCATGACCTTGAAAGTTAGATAATACTAAATTTGTATGAAATAGAAAAATTTAATGAAGTAACGTTATTGTTGTTTAAAATATTTTGAAGGTATATTGTAACTCTAACACTAAATTTTAGTCGGATAGAACTATAGAAGTCCCGTCGTAGTATTGTTTGGAAAACAGAAACCAAGCTTTACGTGCTGTGTTGCCGACACGGTTTATGTATAATCACATTAAAATCTCTTTATACGGGACATGGCACTCGACCATTTTTTGTTAAATTTTTTTTTTTAATAATAATGTAAAATAGAAACACCTGAGTGGTTGTATCGAACGGGTATTCATATTTTTATTGTATATTAATATTATGTACTGTACAAATTGTTCTTAAAATAAAATATAACTGGATAATAATATGTACCTATTGTAAAAAAAGAATGTTGTATTTGTCATTTTCTATAATATTCAATACTGAATGGTTGCGTAAAACTTATTTAATCTCAATCCTTAAATCAAAATTCTAGGATAATAAATACAAATAATTTATAAAAGATTTGCGTTTCGTTTAATCTTCGTTTGTGAAAAAAAAAGTATCGATCGCTTCCACTCGCTAATAATATCTGTAATTCTATTCTGACTATTCTTAACATTTTAAATTTAAATACCTACATCAAATTTCAAGATAATATTGGCAATGCCAACATATAAACTCAAATTTTTAATTTTTTAATTTAAATAAAAACTGCATTTTGTGTTAAGTGTAAAACGCTCGTCAGGGCAAGAATTTATGAAATATCAATAATTCAAACTGTTACTAGTAAGTAACTACTAAATATACCGATTTTATTATTTGTAATTTAATCACTTATTTAAATTACTTTAGTTGGTTTTTATCTTATATAATATCAAAGAAGTATTTTTTTAGATACCTAACCCATTTGGCATTTATACGTTATTATTAAAAATAATAATATGAGATAGGTTATATAAGTAAAAAATATAATTTATGACAGTTTAGAAATAAAAACCAAATTTTCTGTTACTTCAATAAAAAGTTGTTTATATTTTATATCAGTTTTAGAATTATCAATAATATAGGTACACTTCATTCAATACCCACTAATTTTTGAAAATAGATTGTGCAATGAAAAAGTACCTAAAATTTACTACTGTAAATTCAGATGATAATTGATTTTACAACTAATAAGATGCATATTATGGTTGAACCATACCAAAAGTATTACAAATTAGCATTATATAATATGTATCTCTTTCTTCGAAAACATTAAAAGTTGTATTTTATATTAATAAAATTATAAATATTTATCATTAATTTTAAATAATGGTTAAATCAATTTTGTGAATCTATTTATAATTATCAAATGAAAAGTTTATCTAATTTTTTTGTTTTTCTAATATTCTATTAAAAAAATTTACAGAGTTTAACTGGAAATTAAATAAATGTAATCAATTTGTATTATCTTGTAAATAATTTTCCTGGCGGTAAAACAATTAAAATTTTGGATCATGCAATGATGGGTAAGTGAATTAAACTATGAACATTATAAGATATGAAATCAGAACCATATAAAGTGGAATAATCGTTAAAAAATAATTTTAAGAACTGTGATGCTAATTTACTGTGTTCAAAAGAAGTTTCTGATTGTAAAAACCAACATTAGGAAATTATAATAAAATATCTTTTCAAAAAGTATGGTAAATAGTTATAATTATAAATAATTTGACAATGGGTAAATAATATGAAAGTTTATAACTCTGTAGCCTTATAATATAAACAATATTTAAACTAATAAATTACAAATATATTAGTTATAGTAAGTACCTATCTTCTAAATGTTTGATAATTAAATGTAATTTTAAATTTAAATTAATACCTATAATAGTTTTGTTTTATATAGATGAATATTATATGCCTAATAATTAAATTCTAAGTGCATAATAATAATATACTATTAACTTTTAACTTCAGTAACTTCACAGGGATTATTAATAATATTATTTTTTTTTTATTAATCAATTAACATACCTATATAGCTATATGTACCTATGATAAACACATTTATCTTTACTCATTAGTCATTAATAAATAAATAAATTTATAATTAAACCATAGCAAAAATTATGCTTCTACTTTTTTGTGTTATATTATGTTTCTAATGTTTTAATTTTTTTTTATTTTTTTTTTTTTTTTTGATGTAGGTAAAGTATTATATTCTTTTTATTACTTTTGGTACCTACTTATTTCATTAAATACAATTAACAGATACATTTATTAAACTTAACTTTGTTATTTAATGAATTTCTAGTTTTGAAAATTTTATAGAGCTTATTTTTATTTTCTTACATAAACTAGCTAAAGTAAATAGCTATCTGGTAGAATAACTAATTTTTGGTGTTCAATTAAATCATATCACAACTTTAAATCTATTAACTAAATTAATATAATTTATATTATATAGATTATAAGTAGGTATATCTATACATAATATTATAAAATCATTATGGTTATGAGCAGGATGGCTCATGACTTTTAGCATTATCATATTTTTTTTTAGAGGTTCTAAAGATACCTAAGTGAGCTATAACTTTGTTTCAGATAACCAAGAAGCTAAATACCAAATTTTATATTGCATATTTATTATTTATTAATTTTTTTCAATTCCATAGCCTTGAAACATTTTTTCTTAATAATAACAAGTAATTTTAGTCGTATTAATTATTTATACTAGTAATTAATTCATGTTAATTATTTTTGCTTCTTATAATATTATATATGTCATATAATATTAAAAGAAGAAACTATATATTATAACTATACTAGTTTAGACGATGCACGACATATAGTGAGAGTGTAGGTACTCCCAAAACTGGTAATCCCATTGATAAGGAAACCAATTTTTTTTTTTTTACTAATGAAAACTTGATAATTTTTTTTTTACAAATGTTTTTTTCACATATTTTTGTACTTTTAGTGCATATTTAAACATTTACATGAATATTATTATTAGTTAGAGTATATTATTGCGCTTATAACAACCTATTTTAGAGCTTTAAGTTATGAGTATGAGTGTGACTAAAAAAAATATAAAGTACCTAAGTTAGGTTCCTATGACCTATCTAACAAAAAATAATGATATCTAATATCTCTCTAACCTATTGGTGTTAAACTATAACAAATTTTATAATTACAATAATTAATAGTATTAATAGTTATCCAAGTTTATTTCTTTATTCCTTATAAAAATGAAAAAAAAATCTAATTTATTATTCAGTTATTAATTTCAGAAAAACAATTTTTAATTTTAACAGATCATAATAAAAATATCGACATTTTTGATTTATAATAAAAATAATTAATAAGATATTTTTTATACCATATGTTCTTACACTAAAACCAAGATATTGATATACTGTGGACGGTGTGTACTTTTGAGTTTATATTAATTGATAATCCTAAAGTTGACCAAACACTTATCAAAAACTATATTTTGAAATATAACAATTGCTTCTGATATTTCAGTTCAGGTACATTAAAACAAAATTTTTAGTTCCAAATAATCATAAATCTAAACATAAACAATTACAAATACTTAATTAAAATATCAATATAATGCTTGTAGGTATTATAAACATGAATTTATACTTATTCATTAATATATAACAAATAGTTTAAGAGTTTAACCATAACACAGACCAAATTTTAATGCATTTAATAACAAGATAAATAACACAATCAACAGTGGATGCATTAACGACTATAAAAATAATAGTTAGAAACTGCCCTAAATATATAACATATTTTGAAAGCAATTTATTTATTGTGATAATATAGTTAAATACCTAAACTGCCCAATTTAGTTGTTATTAATATAGAGAATAAATATAATATGCAAAATAATAAAAATCTAATAGTTTTAAATAATATTAACTAATAAGTTTCCTTTATACAATTATACTAAAAATCTTAAAACAATAAAAACTTATGTAAAAGTAAATTTTATACTTTTGTATTAATAGAATAACAGGAGAGTTGGATTAGACTAACAGAAAGGAATATTTCATGTTTACATTTTGTTAAGGTTGTATGGTACAAAAATAAACAAGAAATTATTTATTTATTTTTCTTTTTACTTGTATTAAACAACATAATAATGTAAATTGTATACAATATTATAAGAAAATAAAAATAAATTATTTCACTTTACTGTAATTTTAAATTATTCAACAGAAATAACTTATAGGTTATTATGTTATACTATTTTATTATAATAATAATTTTTTTGTGGGATTATATAAATCATGTTTAAGAGATTAAAAATCTTTTTGTAAAAGTGTATATGTTTAATATATTGGAAAAACTATTTTTATTTGAATTAACATCTTCTTCATATTAAACAAATTTAAGTCAATAATCACTTAGTTCAATTTAAATGTTTGATTTATTTAAATTAGTTTTGTAGTATTCATTGTCAATATTTGGTATAAATTGTTTTTATTTTTAAAGTTAATAGTCCAATCTAGTCGTTTTTCTTTAGCATAGATTAAAAAATACTCTTATACTCAATCATATAAAAAGGTCATTGTTTATTTACAAGTAAAGAAAAATAAATAAATTAAATTATAGCTTCATCTGGCTTGATCAATAATGCTAATGGCTTGGCTACAATATAATCCTGTAACAAATGCAAGTTATTAATAAATATTTTAAGTTTAAAATTTTGAACACAAAATTTATGCAAATATACATGAATAATAATATAATTACAACATAACTGATTAAGTGAAATAATGGCAATAAAAAATTTAATTTAAGTATTTTCGTAATTTCTTTAATTTCAAAGTATAATGTATTCATAGTTTCATACTTCAGTTATTCAATGACACAAATTAAATTTTGATACTTTAAATAATATTTTTATATTTATTATAATATAATTTAAAATATTCACATTTTATTGTTTAAGAAATAAGGACACAACACATATAAACTATGTTAAATGCTTAGTAAAAATGAAATTTAAAATTAATGTTAAACAGTATTGAGTTAAAAGGATCTACATGATGTTTAGCCTTTGTCTTAAAAACAAATTAACTATAAAATTTGTTGTCTACAAAACTAATTCTATTATATAAATTCAAAGCTGGGTACTAATTAGTTAGTTTTAAATTAAAATGCATATTAACTTTATAACTTAACTAGTTGAATTTTATGTGTAAAATAATCTAATCTAACTCGTTAAAATGAATAAGTAACTAGTTATTCTTGTAGGTTTTTTTTAGATAATAATGTATTAATAAATATGATTATTATTGAGTATTTTCAATTTTCAATTTTATGACAAAAATATTTTTTGTCACTATTTTTTATCAATTCTTTACATTGCTATTTCGTGTAATACACTGTTTATGACCACACCACATAATATTATAGCCTATAGTGGCTAAGGATATAAATAGTACTATAGGCTATAGCGGTGGTTTAAACCGTATGCAGGTGGAAGTGGAAAAGTAATGGTGATAAATTTTGTGAATTTTTGTGGTGTATATTGATGTTATCGATGTATACTGTTTGTATATTTATTATTTTGTAAACATTTTTAAACTCTAATAAGTATAATACTCCAAAAAATGAAGGTTATTACTTATTACCTATCTATCTACTTGAAAATTTAATTAATATTAATTATTCAATTTTGATTTTTGATTTTTGATTTATCTTCAATAGTTAAAGTTCATAATCTACCTACATTATAACTAATTTATATAATACATTAAATTTGAAAAATTAAGTTTTTTAAATTTATATTTTAAACTAAAAAAAAAAACTAACTTCTAACTTATATTCTAACTTAAGTTAGTATTTTCACCAAACTAATTTCTAACTAAGTTAGAAATTTGGTACATTTCAGAAACTAACTTCTATTCTAACTTAATTTGTTTTTGTATTAAAATCACAAAACTTTAACTAGTTGAAAAAAATAACTAACTTGCCTAACTTTGTACAAATTAAAGGTAAGATAATGATCTTTATTTGTATATTGGTTTTTAAGTTTTTAACAGTATTTTAATATTTTTATATAAGATGAAAAACAAAATGTGTAACAATTAACGAAACAATACAGATAATATTCTAACCTTTAGGTTTGATAATAAATCAATTCACTCCAATATACTAGATAATTAAAAAATTTTAACTCGCAATAGTAAAAATTTAAGGTGCTTCAAAATTAGCGTCATTATAATTAGAATAAAGGTATAATATAATACAATATAAATTTTTTTTTAAAACATATTAATTATTAATAACATACTATATTAACATTTACATAAATAATATAATACCTGAATAGTGAGGTCACCACTGATAAAATTGTGTATTCTTAGATGGCAGTCCAAACTTATGCTCATTACATGCATTTGGTTTAAATAAGTTATACAAGACACTGATTTTACTGAACCAGTACTTCCTCTAAATGTTTTTACCGGTAATGTTGATTTTCCACGAAAATCGTAATGAAATATAGATCCTTTTGTTGTTCCTACGATTACTTCACTGCAATTCAAAAAATAATAATGATTATATACAATATACATATTTCATTAATAGTAATTGGCAACTAAACTATAATTTTTAATTTTTAAAAAACCACAAAAAATAATATATGAATAAATATAATGGATGAAATTGGAAACAAAATAAGTTATACCAATTTTAATCCAAAAATATTTTTAAACATATTTTAATCATCAAATATAAATCTTAATAAATAATTAGAAAAAATAAAAATTAAACATTACTGTTATAATTTAATTTTTTTAAATATTTATTGACTCGGAGAAATTAACAAAAGTATTGTGCATAAGTAACAATAGAAATGTTCAAGTTATACTTAAAATCTTAGCAACTTAACTAACTATATTTAATAAATAAAAAATATCAAATTTTAATTCAACACGATTTATTTTTATAGTAAGCTTAGTAAATAAATATATTCAGTTATCAGATAATTGTTTAACTTTCTATATATTTTGCTTAGAATAATGTTAAATTTAACCTAACCTTTGTATAAAAATTATAAATGTTGTTTCAAATCAACACACATATAAAAAAAAATATTCAATACAAATTTTTATTAAATATTCAAAAAAAGAGAATTTGATAATAACAAAAATATTCCAATATGTTAGAAGGCTATATTCATAAAATATAAAAATAAATTTAAGTAACAATGTTACTAATAATGGCGTTATCTGAAATATTAAGCCTTGAAATGAATGAAATTACATACTCAATTAAATTCTTTCTCAAATTGATTACCTAGTACTTGACAATACTAAGTGTAAACACATATATTACACAGCATGAAAATTTGTTTTTTTAATATTTATAATTTTTATTTAGACAGTTAACTAACTATACTATTAAATTTAAGCCTAGGCCACAAAGAAGCACCATAGTATAAATATACAATAATATACTACTTTCATAAGCTAAAATACACTAAGTCACCTAAAAAATGGGTTTTGATATTTTGAATTTTTTTTAAATCATTAATTGAACATTATTTATTCATTTAATAATGTTATGGGCTGAAGCTCTCTATAAATAAATATATGATTTAAATATATTGATAGACAAAACAGGCAAAACAATATAAAAATTAATATTAAAAAGTACTAAATACAAAACTTAAAATATGATTAATATTTAATCGAAACATAAAATGGTAATACATTATTATTAATAAGATTTGTATTTAATTCTACATTATTATTCTATATTACAATAATATTAACAAATAAATTAATTTTTATAATTTATAACTCACAAATATTTGTAAATATTATAAAAAAATAAACTGTACTGTTTTCTACAAAATGTATTGTATTTTTGCTTAGTAGTTATACTACAAAAAATATTTTCATATTAAATATAATTTTACGTAATATGTAATACTTTAGAAAATTTATAATGTTTAATTGTTTAAATGTTGACTATATTGTTATAGTAGAAGAATATTTCACATCACATTTTTATTTTATAGAATTACAAAATTTTAGCTTAAGAAAGTAATATAATACGACATATTGATTATAAAAACTAAATTTGGTATACTGCTTTTTAGACGAAAAATATACAAATCAATTGGTACTCTGTGTTGTAATAATAAATAATACACTTACTAATCACTGTAATCTGGCATTGTTCTTAAGCTGACAAAACCTGTGTTTTCTGCTTTACAAGATGCTACTGGTCTTCTTTGACTAGACAATGGATCATGTAAATCAACCTATAATGTTAAAATATATTATAAATTATAATACTACCTTATTACTTATTATTACTTATTATAAATAAATATTAAAGCTATCAGATTAGAATATAAGTTAAGATTCATGGGAACATGGTTTTCACAATTAATTGGTATGAATATTTATTTCGCATGTATAATTAAATATATTAAATTATAAAATAATATTTAAGAAATTGTAAAATTTAATAATTGCCATAAAAAATAAAAACAAAAAATATCTTTAGCTACTATCTAAAAAAATAAATAACTGATTACTGATCCCCGTTGTACAGAAACTAAAACTTTAAGAATACACTAATTGCATTGAAAATAAGATTCCACTTAATAAGTTCATGTATTCATAAAAAAATACATATGAAATAAATTCACACTTACGTAAATTTTAAATTAACATGATTTCATATGTGAATTTTAATTTCGCATGTAACCATGAATTTAACTACACCTGAAATAGATCTTTAATAAATACATAAACTACATTAATTAATATAATTATTTTATAAAATCGTTTGAACTTAATTTTATAGCCCGTTCTTACCACCATATATTAAGCTATAAGAGAACTAAGTTTTCTATAAATCATTATCTAGGTATTAAAGAACATTTAATCTTTAGATATTTAACTTAAATTAACTTATCCATAAAAAATATCAAAAATTAAGATATATTTTGTGTTTATTTATTTATTTACTCAATTGATTAAAGTTTATTATGTTAGTTTGACTATGTCAAAGTTATATTAATTAAATAAATTTAAATTGGAGAGACTACAATAATTTTGAAATTATTTAATATAACAAAATAGATAACAACCAAATACTTTGTTGGAAAAGGAAATATGAGCTAAATTAAAATTATTATTATACTATAACTATTTTAGTTTTATTAATTGTATAATTTGTTAGCAAACACTTCTTAAAATATAACAAATAAGAATATAAGATAAATATTTTTAAAATATTATTTTTGTGAGTAATTCAATACATAAAACATGATTTTCTACAATGATTTTGATTAAGTTGCAAGATTAAATTAATTATTTTAGTCTTACATTTTTTAAATGTTTACACTATAAATAAGTTATAAATACATATTTACCACTCCATGTCTATGAGCAACTACTACTTTATTATTGTTGAAAAATTGAATATCAGACACATAACAAGGTTGTTTGAGTTGAAGCATATCTGGTTTAGGCTAAAAATAAAAAATGAAATAAATGAGAACTTTTAAAATTGTTATCATCAAATCATTTATAAATACATATAATAAAAAATATTTACTATAATCAAAAAAAGGTAAATACATTTATATTATTTAAAAATAAAATTAAGACTTACACTTTTAGCAGTAAATTCAGTCTGTTTTGTTTCTAAATCCCATATTTTTAATGGATTTTCATTTCCTCCTGTTGCAAATTTATTTAATGTAAGAACTTGTCTAATACATGATAAATGTGATCCAGTAATTATTTTTTCCGAAACAACTTTAGTTTGTTTGATAGGTTTAACTACCACCATTCCATTGTCCACACCAGCAATTAAAACACTGATCATAAGAACATAAATTATTAGTAATAAAATATAAAATATTTATGATAAGATGTAACTTACTCATTATTTTTAAAAACACCAATAATATTTCCTGATTCTCGAATAAGATATTTTTTAGACATTTTCTTATTTTTCAAATCGAATAATAAAATTTTTCTTTTTGAACTTATTATAGTTTTGTTTTCATCATAATTGCTAAGAGTATTTAGTGTTAAAGACGCATCCAATAAATTTGTGTATTTAAACTTGTTTTTTTTAAGCTCGACACCTGTTAAGAAAAAATAATTTTAAAACATGTTAAACAACTACTAAGCTACTCTTAGATTACTTTATATTAGTAAATAAATATAACTATTTAATTTTAAAATTAAGAAACTTATTCATTTGTTTAGACTTTGAAATATCTTTACAATATTATAATATATTCAATTATAGAATATCAACAACTACAAAAGTTCATAAAAGTAGTATAATTATATATTTGTTTCATTTTTGTTTTGTATCGAACAATAAAACATTAAACAATAAGACTTCTGTCTTGCTTTAAATATTATAAATTTATTAGACTTTTAAATTTACTCGTTTACTTAGTAATAATTATTTGAATAATTTTTTTAATAATTTTGAGGAATTATAATATTATGTAAATATTGTTTAGAAAATTATTATCAAATTAAAAATTAATATAGCAGTAGCATTTTTTAAGTTTAAAAGTTTAGACACATGGTCAATGACCATATACATGAGATGCGGTGTAATTGTGTGTTTGATATGTAAAGGATTAAGGAAAATAATAAGATGACATATTATTAAAACAATAATATTATTCCTGACTACATTATGTGCCTATTTTAAGTGTGAACTATTATTGTTTTTTCTTCTTCTGTTGAAGGAACTAATCTCGAAGCTAATATATAATAATCGATATAATAAAATTCCAATGTGGTGAGTAAAGACATACATGAGTAACTTCTAAAAAGCTCTGATAGTATTTAATATTTTTGGATTTTTATTTAAATTTTAGTTATTGTGTAACTAAAGAAATAAATAGAAAACAATAAAATTATAGTTTGATATGATTTATAAACAAAGTAGAAAGTATAATATCCACATTCCTAAATTTAACTAAATTTACATAAATATATAGTGTTTTATAGATAATACTAAATATTTCAGTCCGGTGACCAGATTACTATAGGGTTTTTAGAAGATATGGAATACCAAAATACATGGTTTTTGATGATTTTCATATTATTATATAGTTCAGTGTGCACATGAGCAATAAAACTTGCATTTTTTAAATAGCAACAGGTTTTTTCAATACCAAATTTGGATAGACCAAATTGTTTTAAATCATTTAGACCTTTAACTGTGGCTATAAAACTAAATTTGACTGAATGACAACAAGCAAATATTTTAATTTTAATAATTGAATTTTTCAATGATCATCATACAATTTTACAAATTTCTGTGCGATTCCACGTATTTTAAACATAAAATTGAAAATTCTTGTGCAAAAATTCAAAGAAAACAAATTTTAGCAGCTACCCAAATGAAAGTAATGTGTTGTCTGCATGGAGAATGATGTGCAAAATTTTGAACAGTTTGTAAGATAGGTATTAGTATTAACTCATTTTTTAAATAAATAATAAAAATTACAAATGTTGTGTCAATTTGTTTACACTATTCCTAGGATATAAAACTAAATTTAATATAAACAGTAATCTTATACTTCAAGCCTTAAAAATAATTTATTTAATGACTAAAAATATATTATAAGTGAAAAAAAATATACAGAATTACAAGAAAATTTGTAAAATTATTAGGATAATTGTTGAAAAATTCAATGATTAAACTTTAAACATTTTATCGTTGTATATTAGTTTTATAGTCACAGTTAAGAGGTAAAAATGATTTAAAAAAAAAAGGACTATCCAAATTTGTGCCGAAAACACCTGTTGCTATTTAAAAAAATGCAAGTTGTATTGCACATGCATATACTGAAAGACACAGAAGTTTAAAAATTATCAAAAAATGTGTATTTAGTTATTCCCTATCTCCTCTCTAAAACCCTATATCAATCTGAGGTCATTGGACTGAAATGTTTAGTGTTACCTTTAAAAGAAAACACATTGTATATTGTAATACATATTAAATTACATTATTAGAGAATGAAATTCATATTACTTATAATATATAAGAAGCTTATTAAGATAATTAACCTATTTAATTTACTTAATTAGTTACCATTGATCTTTTGTAATTTCTGGGGTATTATTATATAGAAAAAATTATTAATTATGATTTAATTTAAAATAATTTATGCAATATTAATTTCTTAGTCTGAATGATAACGATCCAAGTTAATTATATTTTCATAACAATATTAATTAGTTATTTAGATCAATACATTAAGAGGACGTCACACTGGCATTTGTTGTCTTCGTTTTACACACGTATGACATAGACAAAACACGTCTACGCAGTCTGAGTAGAACTTACTCAATTTTGGTTCTAGAGTAAATTTAACTATTATAAAATTAAAAGATTACAATATTTTGAAGAGCAAGACAATGAGTTCATTTTAAAAAATTTAAATTCTACTATTTCTCAACAATATGAAGAACGTTATATTGGGAATAATGAAAAAAACTCATCGTTTTGTCTTACATTCCATAATATTGTCATCTTTTAATTTTATAATAGTTAAATTTACTCTAGAACCAAAATTGAGTAAGTTCTACTCAGACTGTGTAGACGTGTTTTGTCTATGTCGTATGTGTGTAAAACGAAGACAACAAATGCCAGTGTGACGTCCTCTTAACTTAATTAAATAATATACGTAGTTAAAATTTTCTGACACTTATATACATTGGTAGATGAAGAAAGTAATTTAAATCATCAGTATATTTGTCTGTCACGATCAAAATCTGCATTACACATATTTCTAAAAAAAATAAAACTTTCAATTTTACCTTTTAACATTCCATTGCTGAACCCAATTATCGCATCATAAGTCCAAGCCATTTTATTGAATGAATAAATTATTCACCGTCAGTGGTAAACGAAAGAAAAAAATAATAAAAATTCGTTTAACGAAGCGGCAAGAAAACTTCTACTATGTGGTTACTTATCAGTAAATATTCGTCGCGTACACTAACGTTATCGAAAACCACGTGCTTGTAGTTGTTTTGAAACAACATCAACTCTGCGTCCAACGAAGGAGAATATTATTTTTACCTCCATGAATTCACAGCAATCCAATTCACGACCTCCACAAAATAATTTTGAAAATTGTGATTATTACTATTAAAACAATTTTTATTACATTTTAAATCCTAAACTATAAAATTGAACATTTTATACATTTTTAACTACAAAATTATATTCAATTTTTCGTAATTTCTATGAACCAATTTTATCAAAATATGAACATCAAATGCTTGTAAAAAAAACTTCATGCTTATTTGTACCTTCAATATTTTAAATAGCTATAATAACTACTCATGAAAAACTTTCATTATTAAATTGTAAAGCTTTTTATGTGAAAGATAATTATTTATCGATATTTATAAAAAAATAACTGAAGAAAATCGAAAATATCAAGTGTCCATAAATAGTTCAAACAGAGAAAAAAATTGAAAATTGTATCTTGAAAATAAGCAAATATAATTTAGAGTAGTTTAAAGTATTTAAGATTATTCGTCTTTGAATTAAAAAAAAATAGATTATGTCAAAAACTTATTTGCATAAAAATTATTGTTTTTCCAATTATTTTGAAAAATGAAAAATTCTAGTAATTTTTAATATTGACTTTCCAAAAGACAAAATTAATTACAGTGTACAAAATGAACTATTAGGTTCATTTTTGTAGAAGTAAAGATATTCAAGTTAAAAATCAAAGCATTTTTTTTTTTTATTAAACATATACATGTATACAAACATATTCACACATAACACATCATTGTAAAATAGCTCTGTTTAGGATCTAAAATAAGGATAACATTTTCTGTTCAAGTAAATAAAAATGTTATCATATAACAACTTTAATTTATTAACTATATAATCATATTTTATATTTTTTTATGTCAATTATATTTATTTAATAAATTTATAGATAATTACAAATGTTTGGGTACCGCCATTAAATTATAAATTTTCAATAAGTAAAAAAAAAAAAAACCATAGATTAAGTTTCAGTATAAATGGTTTATTGAATACAATTGGTTAGCATATTCTGAATTAAAAAATGGCTTTCTGTAAATATTACGTAATTTTTGCTAAGAATGGTGGCATTTTCCTTAGAAAAGCTTATAATTAAGGCATTGAATGAATGGAAAAATGCTAAAGAGGTAATTTTAATATTTTTAAAAACACTTGTTAACATAATCAATATATATTTCTATAATATTAGATTAACTCGATGTATAAATAATTGCAAAAAGAAAGAATAGATTTAAAAAAAAGTAATTGATCTTACAGGAGATGTTGTAACTGAATTAAAATCCATCAAAAGTAATTGTACCAAGTACTAGTAAAAGTACCAGTAAAAAAATATTTTCTTGAGCACAGGTAAAAAGTTTTGTATTTACAAAAAGTAAATAGTGTCTAAAGTTAAATTGTATTAATTAATAAACATATGCCTATATTGTTTATTATTATTTTTATTAAAAGAATACAATTTTAAATAAATATTTTTAGGAAATGGCTAAAAAGCTTGAATTGGAATTGACAATAAAAGGATTATGTAAAAGACAAACAAATTATGCAAATCCATTAACAGAAAAAATGAAACATTACACGCTGAAAATTGTTATAGGATAACGATTTTTAACCATATCTTGAATATTTCTTAAACAAACTTCTACAAAGATTTTTATCTCATTCAGAAATTTTTAAAGGTAATAAATAGGTGTGATTTATGAATTTTTTATCAATAATAAATGCAATTTCTTATAGGATTTGAATGTTTATTTTCAAAGGATCCTGTTATGACTGATAATGAAGATTAATTTGCCTAAAGCTGGACTACAAGTTCTCATTGAATGTGATTGTAATATATATTCTAATATCTATTTTATTTTAAAAATATTTTGTACATTACACGTCTCCACTACTATGCCTGAATATAGGTTTTCAACATTAAAAAAATTGAAAACATACTTAAAAAATACTATGGCAGAGGTATTGTTCAAAAACATACTACTATTATTATTAATAAAATTGTATTATATTTAGTAATAGTTTAAATGCTTAATTGATATAAAATAGTTATTATTTATATTTATTTATAAGACCGTTTGAATGGATTAACAATGTTATCAATTTATAAATATATATATACAAATTATTAATTTTAATGTATTATAAATAATGTTCCTAATCTATAATTTGAATAATCAATCTAATGATTTAATGGTATAAGATATTTATATTCTATTTTATTTTTATTATTTTAATATACCTATTCTAAATCCAAATAACAAAACAATAATAATGGTGTTAATATGTAATTCTTAAATTGTATATACTTATCCCCCCCCCCCCTAAGACAAATTCTTAATTACGCCACTGGTTATATAAAATAATATTTACAATAGGTAGTAATATAATTATATTATTTACGAGTATATATAATATATCATTAATTTATAATTATAGTATTTATTAAAATTTATATTACGTATTTATATTGTATATAATATGCTTACAACAAATCATATACCAATGTTCAATGTTGTAAAATGAAAAAAATAATATAAACAAACTTTTTTTATTATTATTAAAATTTGAAAATTACCAACAAATTAAAAAACAATCTACAGGCTGTAACCTAAATGATACTCAGAACCTGATTTACAATTTTTTAAGCCAGATATATAAATATGAGGGGTCCTATTTAATATTAAAAACACGTCAATAATATTATTGTTTTATATTCTCAATCAATATGATTTGATAATATATTAGAGCAATTAATTATATTAAGATTTTGTAAATAGTTATAGAATAATAATTTTTAAATAATTTAATAAATAATAATATTATAAAATTTTTAATAAAAATATTATAAAAAAATGAACTGAAAAGTTGGGTACACTAAAAACATCGTCTTATGGGTTTCATATTATTATTATGTGCATAAAATATACACACACCTACTTAAGTTGGTTGAATATTTGTAATATTCTTGTTTTTCGTACATAATAATTAATAACTTAATATATATTTTTTGTTCGTATAGAAATCAACTACTGTAGAAGTTATAACCATTATAAGCACATGAAAATTCCTAAAATTACACTTAAAAATATTTTTTATACAACACTGTATAACATACGTAATATAAAATCATGTAAAAATTATTTCTACACCAAAATATAAAAATATATAAATAATTTAGTAGGTATATGCTATTTATTCTAATTTTATATTACTAACTATATAACGACGACACCTATTTTAATGTATTAATGGTAAATAATATATTATATGCGTGAATATGGAACACGCTGAATTGGATTTTTATACGTATTATATTTTCTTTTATCCATTTAGGAAATATCACTTTGCGGAACCTATTTGTTCATTTCCTTATTTGGAGCGGTCCCGCACTTTCGCCTCCTCATATCGTGCAATATGCATAATCAATGCTGCGTGGCCCGTGTGTGTATATTTTATGCACATAATAATAATATGAAACCCATAAGACGATGTTTTTAGTGTACCCAACTTTTCAGTTCATTTTTTTATAATATTTTTACTAAAAATTTTATAATATTATTATTTATTAAATTATTTAAAAATTATTATTCTATAACTATTTACAAAATCTTAATATAGCTGGTGGGTATAGTCTGTTACTTAATCTTATAAGCCTATTACCTATCGATAATATTTTATAATATTTTAAGGTCAAATTGTTTTTTTTCACTTAAAGTTTGTACCTAAAAACATATAGATAATATATAATAAGCACAGCCCGTGGTCTATCAATAAATGTAGATTATTAAAATGCAGGTATAAAATAGTATTTAGGTGGAGTATGTAGATCCCTACCTATAAAATTTACTCTATAGCAGTGGTTTTCAAACTTTTATCACACCGTCAATTTTTTTGGTCATTATTTAATTTTTTAAACAATATCTCCCTGCATCTAGTTTGAAAATCATTACTTTATAACTATACGCTTATGTAGCATGCTTTCATATACTATACAAGAAAATAAATTTAAATTCAACTCATTACTTTAAAAATTTTATTTTTATTGATTTGATATATTTTCTAAACAATATTAAAAAATATAAATGACAACAATTTACATTTTAACCCTTTATATTTTTATAAGTATTTACCCTTTTTGAAAGAAAAAAATTTTTAAATTTCATATACCTATTTTAATATCGTGTTTCTAATGAGTACCTAGTCAATTAGTCACAAGTATTTAAAGTTTAGACGACGGTACCCATACCTATTTATAACCACTCGACATTTTAGACGGATCACTTTGTACTTATTAGGTAAAACCACTGATTATAATTAACAATATTATTCATAACAATCATAATAAGCTTTAGAAGTTATAATACGTTAGTATATAGGTACGTAGGTATGCAATAAGAGATATTTATTTGGGACGCAATAAAAACGATTACCATAAAATTAGGTACCTTCCTACGACCTACTTAAAACACTATTTACATGTATTCAATTTATTCAAAGAATTAAATATTAATACTTATACCTGATCACTGCAGTTTCACATAACTGTGGTGGTTGTAGATAAAAAATATTTCGGTGTACTTTTTAACTTTTTTGCGGACGGCAATAAGCCATGTATAAGTTTCTGTCTTACAAACACACACAATATAGTAAATTTGGAATCACATGAACCAAGTTAGTTAGCAAATAACCTTTAATATTAGAACGAATAAATTCACCTTTTATAAAACTTTAAGAACATTATCTGAGTTGATATATTTTGGTAAATATTTTACGATATTTTAATTTATGAGAGAGCTGAGAGTTACCTATGGAATATGTTTATTTGCTCATACCTAAGCCATAAATAATCATAATTCATAACGTCATAAAAGTCAAATCACATACAGTTTACAATATTGTACATTTGTACGTTTATAAAACCGAGACAAGTGACAACAAATGCGCCAAGCGTCGCATCAATATATATATTAAATAACAATTGTGTAGTACTTACCTATTTAAAAATTTTAATTTTCCTAGTATACCTATCTAATACTATAATAAACAAAGAGCTTATATTTGACATTAATTGTATTTCGTTTCAATTACCTATATATCGGGAATATTGTTAGGATTATGATTACCAATATAATAAATGTATATTACCTATATAGTACCTACCTATTTGATAACGATCACCGTGCATACGGTTACCTTCCTTTTACTGTAATAAGCTGTTTCTCGTTCATTTATTTTATAAGTTGTATCGAATATTTTAATATTTAATAGATAGTTCAGAACACGTATATAATGTTATGTAAATTAGTAAAAACTGTGTTTTCATTTATTGTTGTTATTTTTTCTACCTTTTCACCATTACGGCGTTACGCAGATATACAGGATTGCGATCTGAGAAGTGAGAAAAGTGAGAAGTACTTTAATTATAGGTGAGTTATTTATATTAAAGTTCAGTCATCACTGGAGTATATTGTATATATTGATAGATCGGAAAATTATAGGCTATTCCCAATATTTTCATTACCTACTTAAATTTTTATATTTTTTACTGAACTAAAAGTACTTAGCTAAACACATTTTTTATAATAACTAATGTAAGTTATAAAATATATCATGACAATTTGAGATAGGTATCCGAGTGTTTTTAATAATAAAAATGTATATTAAAAAAATAATTTCTACCTAAATAAATATTATTTAAAATGAAAGTAAATTGATTGAAAAATGATGTAAAGAAACCTTCTACTATCATATAGGTATTTTCTAAATCTAAAGTAGGTACCTAATATTAAATATATTATACAACTATCTTTTATAATTGACAACGTACTCTAGAATTATTTCTTTTAATATCTAAAAAAAAATTAATTTGACAATAAATTATGTTGTTGTAATAAAAAAATCTTTGTGATCATCTAAACTCATTTAAATATACAATAAATAAAAACAATATTAGATAAGATATATATGTCATAAATTATGCCTGTATTATCTAATTAATTTCTGTATATTTTCTATTATTATAATATAAATATATTATTTATTATTGTGATAAGTATGACTAACTGTAAATTTGTAAACTTAGCAGAACAATGTTCACAATTTTTAAAGTTGAATACAATATTAAGGTTTTATATAATAGTATTCATTGTACTGAGAAAAAAATATTCAATGGTGAACATGAAGTCACTTAATTCAAGATGATTTTACTTCTCAACACAGCACTTAATATACCATTTTATCCTAATTAATTAATTTTTTTATATTTTATGTCATGTCCTTAAAGTTAAAAAAAAATTAATTTCTAATATTTTCCAAGATAATTGTATGCTTTAAATATTATCAACAGGTTTATGTCGGTTATGATAAAAAAACTCCAATACGTGTATAGAATTTTGCCAATAGGTACACATAGAAACATGTACTTAACTACATAAATTGTTAAGTACTAACATTGACGCCAAATCCCATGATAATAGATCATCAAATCGTGGATCGATTGCCTGACCAATTTCTCAAAAATATGAGACCAACAAAAAAAAACCTGAAATTGATTTATAATATTACAACTAGATAATCGAATTACTATGAAATCAAAAAAATATATAAATTTGTTATAGTATAGTTAGCTAAAAATTTGACGACGCCAAGTGATCGTTTTTCTGTTTGGTATGTACTATTGTATGAATATTTCAGTCGTCCTCGTATAGCCCGTATCAGTAATATATTATAATATAGTAATATACCTAATATAGTTTCGTATAAGCAATATTGTATAAGTTATTTCATTATTAGGATGAAGGGCGGTTGGTTTGATAAATTTGCATTTTTTGGTTAGTTTGTCGGGAGTATTGAAGTAAGTAAAAAATGAAAAAAAAAAAGTATGTTAACGATATATTTTCCGTGTATTTTTTACCATATCTTAACGTTACTTCGGGCATGTCTATCTATCACCTATGAAATTTATTGATTTATATCACTATTAAAGCCTGTCCAGCCTGGACTTCAAAACAATTAAAACTCTAAAAAACAAAAAAAATATGCTATTACCGCCAATTTGCTCTCAAACAATAACGTATACGTTTTGGAACCACTGAATCTGGACCGTTATCGGTTACCCTGTTGCCTGTTTCCATTAACTTCTCGGCCTATCATTGATGATAAGCATAAGCAGACCACTCATTTTTTGGGATTAGTCTAATAGTCTGCACACTGCTCGAGTACGTGATAACTGCACCGCGTCTTCGCGTTTAAACAATATATTTTTTTTTTTAAGTTTTAACGTAAATGTTTTTTTTTTTAATCTTGACGATTTGAATATTCAAAGTTCTTATTTATGTGAATTATTTTGAACGTTTTTAACAAAAGTAAAATTATTACTGTTTCATCGCTGTTTCGCAACCATCAAATGATATTTTTTTGTGATTTGACTCTCGGTTGACTTAACTAATGGTAA